>OU343221.1:114209990-114437310 GCA_910596185.1 Chrysanthemum makinoi
TTTTAAATACAAAAACTAACAACATGTTTCAATTCTTCAAACAAGAATTCTTTTGACAAATTATAATTTTTTTTCAAAAGATTCTGCGAACCAAACGCTCCTTTAATAATTGCTCATAAACATATATACTTCTTTCGTTTTAAAACACAAAGTTTAAGAAAAGTGAAATTATTATATTCTTTAACCAATACAGTAAAATATTATCTTTATCTACTTAACTTATTTTTGATTAATTGAACGAGAAATGAACAATTGTTTTTAACACTTTCTAAAATTCAAATATGAAATATAATTTTGAGATAGAAGAGAATAATACGTTTGACATGTTATCTACACCTACGAGAGAGATTCTATCACTTACTAAAAGTTGGACATGAATCATGATCATGCACTTTCTTGGTAGTTGCCAAATGGTTAATAAAATGTTAATGATAATGCAAGATGCATTATTTACACGGCTTATAATTAACTAATTTAATTTACGTAGCCACATAACTAGGGTGACTTTTCCAGCTTGGGTGCTACAGAATTTGATTAAGGCGACTCGATTATATTTTATGCCAATTCAACAACCAAGTCTATACAACTACTATCTTAAATGAAGCTACCATCTTTTATAAAGCACATACTTTTTTTTTTTTTGAAAGGTGAATTTCTTATAAGGCTTCGTCACGGCTTTGACAATGGAGGCCTAGACTACGTGTCTAAACCGGTTCGGCTAGAGAGCTCCCTCGTGAAATGCCTATTTCAAATTCCGATGGGGGAAACCCTTTACTAATCCTACCAAGACACGCATAACAAGAGTAAACCTCGCTTTTCCAAGATTCGAACCTGGGGTTACCAGGTCCAAACCCTTTCATTATAAAGCACATACTTAATACGAAGATATAGTAATTTGAAAATTTCTACTTAAATATAAATCATAAACATTTGATAGTTATATTGGGTCCACATGCATATAATGCACCTAACTAATTAATGAGATGGTCTAATAAAAAAAAATAAAACTGATTTGCACATTCTCAAAATTTATTGGCACACACTACTTAATGCATTAGACAGTTGTATTTTAAGTGTAATTTGTTTTAACTGTTTGTACAATTGAGTATACCAATAAATTTTATGAGTGTGTCAATCACTTTCCATAAAAATAATATATTTAAAAGAAAAATTAAAAAAGGATAGTTATTATTTATTGCGTCTTATTAACAAGTAGCGTAGGATTAAAATAAAAAGACAAATTTATCATAAACATAAAATAGATTTAAAGCAATAAAATGTTTCTAAAAAATTCTCAAAACATTCCACAACAGGGGACGTTGACGGATGAAAAAAGGATAGTTATTATTTATTGCATCTTATTAACAAGTAGCGTAGGATTAAAATAAAAATAAAAATTTATCAGAAACATAAAATAGATTTAAAGCAATAAAATGTTTCTAAAAAATTCTCAAAACATTCCACAAGACAGGGGACGTTGACGGATGAAAAACTCGTGAAAGAAGTTTTTCCCAAAGTTTATAGTTTTGATGAAAAATATTGTAAAGAAAACGTTTTTGCATTAAAATTGTAAACCGATATTTTGTGCATCAAAAATTCGTTTTGCATCCAAGTTCTTTTTATTTGATCTATTCCTCAAACAACTACATTCTTGTGTATATATATATATATATATATATATATATATATATATATATATATAGTAGGGATCCAGTGGTAAGAATTAAAATAAGAAGCGGTAGTAGTGACCAAAACCACGATTTGAGATGAACG
Organism: Chrysanthemum makinoi; assembly: GCA_910596185.1. Classification (NCBI taxonomy): domain Eukaryota; kingdom Viridiplantae; phylum Streptophyta; class Magnoliopsida; order Asterales; family Asteraceae; genus Chrysanthemum; species Chrysanthemum makinoi. The sequence goes on from OU343221.1 coordinate 114,211,764, forward strand.
ACTCTGATAAGATGCATTTCTATTCGATGATGCAACATCCTGAAGTTTCGAGTTAATTTGATGTATAGATGGTGTAAATTGTTTTTCATGATTTCACACGCGTAGAACAAAAACAAAGAGAAATCATGAAATGCATCTAATATAATGATTTTAAGATCCTTAAAGCAGAAAACACACTATGGTGCGTATAATGCATCTAAGATTACAGGGATGCATCGAATTTGGTCACGTGATTCTGATTTAGTAGCTATAGTTCTTCTTATTCCTTCTTATTTTAAGTAATCTTCTTATTTGATCCTAATATATATATATATATATATATATATATATATATATATATATATATATATATATATATATATATATATCGGAACGTGAAAGAATGTCAAAACATATGCCTGAACGTGACACGCTCTTATCTCATTTTCAAAACACACACATATCTTCAATCAATCAAACTTGAACTAAATCTCTCACAAAATCAAAGTATTTTGATTTGATTACCCTAATTCAAATCAACGTTTAACCTAAAACAATCAAAATCAACAAAAACCCTAAAACCATCAAAATCAACAGAAACACGAAATAACCCTAAAAACATTAAAATTAATATTAAGGAACGTTTGAGTATGCAGTTAATTCATCGGGATTTTGTTTACAATAACAAAAGTAAGCATTTAACTACTTTGATATTAATCACATTTTTTTTAATTCAATTTCCAGTGTTTTCTATTATGTGGAATTACAATATTTATCTATCCATGTTTGTTTTGAAATCGCAATTAATTTTCATTTAGCTCATGAAGATTAATTGTGTGACTAATAATGTTTAAGCAATTGATGACTTTGTTTATAGATTATAAACTGAAAATATTTAAATTCTTCCTATGAACATGTTATGTAAGATGGGTGAATTTGATATACAGTTTGAGATGAGTTTTTGAATTGGTTAATGGGTTTATCAGTTAGATAAGGATGTTAAGTTTTTGATGAAATGCTTAAAATGAGTGTATGATGGTTGTTTTTAATGTTTTTTAAAAGCCCCATTATATACAACATTAGTAGTTTTCTCGGAAAATTAGATAGCAAGCGGAATTTATGATTCTGTCATTTCATATATTGACACATTTATTTACTAAAGTGACACATCTTTTTAATAGAGTGATACATTATTATATATATTGACACATTCTTATTCATATTGATACATCCTTATACATATTGATACACTTGAAGCACATATGTCAATTTTTAGCTCACTTTGCAACTTTAATGAAAAACACTTAAGTGTTTTGGCATGGCAAAACTGATGATTTTCTATAAAAAAAAATGCAATGATGATTTTTTTTAAAAAAAAAAACTTAAGAGTTTTGGCATGAACCGAATTTCAGCCAACATGAGCTAAAAGCCTAATAATCGTTCTATTCGATGTTTTACCTCTTGTGTGTCAAATGGTGAACTAGACATGGTTGTTGCTTGTGGTGTTGTTGCTGTGCGCACTGCTGTTGTCATGGGTGACCGGACACTTGTGGTCCCCGCTGCTTGCTAGTTGTTGTTTGTTGTGGCTGGAGATATTGCTAGTTGTGTTGTTTTCTTGCTAGTTGCCGGGACTGTTGCTTATAAGGTTGAATGTCTGACTTGTTTACTTTCTGTGAACTTTGCAGTAAAGGAATCATACCTCTTGCACAATGAAAACGTGTTTGTGCTTGGTTAGAGTTGTGCGCTTTAGACCTGTAGTGACTTGTGCAGTTTTGTGACATGTTGTGCAGTTTTGAGACATGGGGTGCTTGGCTAGACTGCTGTTGTGAACTTGTGCACTTGTGCAGTTTTGAGACATGTTGTGACTTGTGAGGCGATGATGATAACCGAAACCGAATGGACGGCAAAGTGAGTTTTATCTCACTTTGCAACCTTCAAATTTGAGCCTTTTTTCTTCCGAGGCTGATGATTTTTTAGCCTTAAAATTTTCCTAGGCGATGGTGATAACCGAAACCGAATGGACGGTAAAGTGAGATCAAATCTCACTTTACAACCTTCGATCTGAGCCTCGTGGCTCGACTACGCTTTTTTCTAAAAGTTATGAAACAAAAAAAACTTATAAAAAACTTATAAAAAACTAAAAAGTTTAAAAAAAAATAATAATAAAATAAAAATAAAAATAAAAACAACTTGTAAAAAACTTAAAAAACTTGTAAAACTAAAAATAAAAAAAACTTGTATTTTATATTTTCGCAAACCAAAGCAAACCAAAGCACCCAAATCTCAATTTTTTTATATTTTGGTACGAAAATCAAGAAAAACATTTCCCCCAATGATTGCCAAAACCCCTATATTTTCACTTGTCAAACACCCCATAGCCTTTTGGGGTGCCTGCATAACATGACCCATAAGTTTAAAATCTCGGGAGAGGGTTACAACAAACTCGAGATTTACCTTCAATGATGAATGTGTCAAAGCTTTCTTTAGGTAACCCTTTTTGTCTTATTTGTAATGTCACTTACCAGGCCATATGTTTGACTAAGGAGAAGCCCACATCTAAGATTGAGCAGAAAAAGTGCTAGCGCAATAGATTTCCATGAGAATTCATCTAAGCTTCTAGGTGAGAAACATGCTGCCTTGGAATGAGCATTATGTATTGTTTTAGTACTACTTACAAACTTGGTACACACATTGTTACACATATTGGCACATTGTTTTTATAAAGTGACACATATACATATTGACACACTTGACACACATTTAATTTATTAATATTGACACATTTGATACATATGTTTACGCATATCGTCAAATCATTTTAATAGAGTGCTAAATTCTTGTACATATTGACACACTTGATACATATGTTTTCGCATATCGCCAGATCATTTTAATAGAGTGATACATTCTTATACATATTGACACACTTTATACATTTTTATCAAAGTCTATCGATATTAGTAACATTTAATATTAAGAATTTTTTTTTCACACTGACATGTGGATAAATATGATATATCAACTGATACAAACTACATTCTCACGAAGTCATGGTTTCGATTTGTTACAAAATCAGAGAAAAAAACAACGGATACATCAACTAATAAAAAAGAGAAAAATACAACCCATTTTGTACCCATGACTTGATATATATCCGAACATGTTTTTACGCCGTCTCCTATGGACTCGAACATAACATATACATATCCGAACATGTTTGGCAAGTAACAAAGCAAGAGTTTAGATCGAAGCAACAATAGAGTTGACAAAGACCGAAACAAATATTTATGACTGCACAATAAAGTTTGGTCTTAAACTTCGGCTCGGCTATGGGCAGATTGACAAAGACCCAAACAAATATCTATGGTAGAGATTAAACCAAACTATATAATCCATTTCCTCATTAATCATTTTTTATCCTAACACTTGTTTTAAAAGACTTGTACACATGAATAATTTTTTTTTTTTCAATCAGAAGTACATACATAATTATGTATACGTACCTATCCATACACATCTATTAATACATGTTTTTAGATAAATCAAATACTATCAAAATAACTAGGCTAAAAATTAAATTCTAAAAAAAAAACATCAAACTTTGAATTCTTAAAAAAGACAAATCTAAAAACCGTGTTGAATCGGAAGCCTTGTCGGAAAATTAGCCAGGTAGCACCTTAAAAAATGTAGTGGGCATGTAGGCTTGTAGCACCATGAAAAACAACTGAAAACCGTTGGAGATACGTTTGACGCCTGAAAAAGAAATCTTTGTGGCAGCATGGATCCCGACAACAACAATGATCTTGATACACAACTTACACATATTCCGACGATGATGATACATAAACCGTCGAAAAATGTTGAAATAAGACAATCTTATGAAAGTCAAAGGGCTTATTGGTACTTATTTAAGCCTATGTTTTCTAATATTTAAGTTTGTGTCTGTTTTGTTAGTTTGTATTGTGCAGGGGTTGATATGAAACTTCTCAGGCTATAAAAGCTGCTTATCTCTCTAGGGTTTCATTTATCTTCTCACATACTTGTTTTCATCTCTCTGGTTTCCTCTGGCGATCTTGGTTCAGTTGATATTGTTTCTGGTTTCACTGGGTTATTGTTTAGTTTCAGTTAAGATCCTCTTGATCTTAACAGTTTGGTTTAGTGTGTGAGTATTGTATGATAGCACCTTATAGAGGGACAATCTCTTTTCTTTTGTATTGTTTGCTTGCATCCGTGTTGGGGACAAGCTATATTTATGTATATTGTTATAATAAAAGATTATATCACCAAGGGGTGGTTGGTTGGGTGATTACACCTTGTGTTCTTGTTGTTTTGATACCATTTTTACATGGTGTCAAAGCCTGGTTCTGATTACGGTTTGATTTGGGGATCTTGATTTGAATCGATCGATTCAAATGCGGGTTCTTGATCCGTTACGTTGTGGTTAATTGGAGTTCTTGAGGTTTAATTGAAGAATTAGGGTTTTTTCTTGAAACCCTAAGTTTTGGCGGTTTTGATTCTCGTGGTTAATTTGAGCAATTGTTGGTGGATTGCGGTGTTTCTTGAGACCAATTGTTGATTTCTTGAATCAATTGCTGGTTTCTTGGTTCGATTGGTAAAAACCCTAATTGCTAATTTGGGGGTTTTTGCTTTACTGGGAATTGTGTGGTTCTTGGGCTAAGTTCTTGGTATTTTTCCGCTGCTGGTATTCTTATAGCACTGTAAGTGAAATTTATTCTCTTAGATATTTCTGAGTTGAGTGTAGTGGGCGTAAACGGACTGGTTAACATCTTGATCTGCCACCAAGAGTGATACGAATACCGCTCACTGACCACAGTCTGCAAGCTTGACTTAAGAAGTACCGGGTGTGTGTTGGGTTTAGGATAGTTTTTTTGGTGTCTAGGTCGAAGGAGGATAGGTTTTGGTTTATTGGAAGTTGTGATTGGTTTCTTGGTTGTGGCTAGTGTTTAGGGTTTTTTCTTGGTTTTCTTGTTTGGTCTCAGGTGTTTATTTTCCTGTTTTGCATCATGGCTATTATGATTAGTAGTTTGGATCAGAGTAATCCTTTGCATCTTCATCCTAATGATTCTAATTGTGCATCTATTGTTACTGTGAAGTTATCTGGTGTTGAAAATTATAGGGTTTGGTCTAGTGCTATTAAATTGGCTATGCAAATTAAAAATGGGGTTTCTTGATGGTACTTGTGTTAGAACTGCTTATGCCGCTAGTCCTTTGTTAGAGAGCACAATGGGATAGATGTAATGGCGTATGTTAAATTGGTCGTTGAGTTCTTTTATCTCGTGATGTATCTTGGTCATGTGTTTTTGATTCTCACACATCTGTTTTGGAAAGATTTAAAGGATACATATGATAGAATTGATGGTTCTGTGGTGTTTGATTTGATGCAAAAGATTAATTCCTTTAAACAAGGAGGTTTGCCTGTTTCTGAATATTTTCATAAGTTGAATTCTTTGTGGAGGGAATTTGATACTTTGACTAAACTTCCTGATTGTGTTTGTGAGGCTAGAATAGAGTTGGTTGATCATGCTAAACTGTTAAAACTTATGCAATTTCTGATGGGTCTGGATGACATTTATCAACCTATTAGAAGCTCTATTCTAACTAGGGAAGTTCTTCCTGAGGTTAAAGATGCTTTTGTGATTGTTTCTAGGGAAGAATCCCATAGGAGGATATCTTCTACTTCTGCTAAAACTGAAAAACCACAAATATATGCTTTTGTTTCTAGGCCTAATGGTAATAACAGGAACAATTTTAATAATAATAGGCCTGGGAACAATAATAATAATAATAATAGAGGGAATTATGACAATTTGTTGTGTAAAAACTGTGGTTTAAAAGGGCATACTATTGAAAGATGTTTTGAGCTGATTGGTTATTCTCCTGGTTTTAAAAAGAATCCTAATTTGAAACCTTCAACTGGTTTTAATAATGGTAAAAATAATAATGCTGAGGTTAAGGGTATGCCTATTCTGAGTGGTGATGTTAAAACACCTGCATGTTTCTTTCACTAATGAGCAAGTTATGAAGTTGATGAATCTTTGAATGAAACTTGTTCTCATTGCTCATACTAGTATGGCAGGTAGTAGTTCTTGTTCCTTCTTTAACTGAAATGTGTTTTTTAATCAACATTTCTATCAGTTCTTTTGTGCTAAGATAAATGTTAAGGGTGTTTCTTATCATTGGAATGGATCATAGATTCGGGGCTAATCAACATATGACTAATAATACCGATAAGATGTTTGGCTTGCTTGATATATCTGACCAACTTAACTGTTGGCCATCCTAATGGTACCCTTGCTAAGATTACTCATGTTGGTAATCTAAGACTTAACAAGAATGTTGTTTTGTTTGATGTGTTAGTTGTGCCTGAGTATTGTGTTAGTCTCTTGTCTGTGCATAAAATGATTAAAAACAGTAAGTTGACTGTGGGGTTTGATGAGACTAAATGTTATATTCAGGATTTGAAAAAGCAGAGTGTTCTTGGGACTGGTAGTGAGTTTGGTGGTTTATATATGTTTGATAGAGATTGTGATAAGTCTGCTGTGGTTAATCAAAGTGAGTTTTTTGCTTGTCATGTTTCTAAAGAAGTCTGGCACAATAGACTAGGACATCCTGCTAACCAGGTTTTAAAAATGCTTAATCAATCTTTAAATCTGACTAATGTTGATCATGAAGGTCCTTGTGAGGTTTGTCATAAGGCAAAACAAACAAGGGATTCTGTTGGGTTTTTGGTTCCTTGGATCAAGAATTATTCTAAGTATTGGAACCACGGACATAGTTGATGAAACCACGGACAGAAGGATGGATCCACTGCTGAAGACAAACCACGACTAGTAGTATTGTGTAACCACGGATATTGTAATGTAAACTACCGCTAGTCTTGTATAGTCGGTTTAATGTTTTGTATTAGATAAATATGGATAAGATATTTATCTTATAGGTTACGTATTGTATTATGTAAAGGACCCTTAGCCTATAAAAGGAGGTTCTAGGTTAGATTAGATACGATGTTTTATATCTAAGGTCATACACTTCAAGGTTGTAAAACCCTAATACGTTTAGAGTATTCAGATAATAATAATATTGAGGTGTTGAATGTTCATTGTTCTTCTTCTTAAGATTAAGTATTAAATTCCGCGTGATACTTAATAAGTCTTTGTTTAAGTCAGTTTCTATATTAGATCGCTTGCTCAACTGGGATCAACAAGTGGTATCGTGAGCTTGTGATCTAGAACCCAAAACCAAGAAGAAGTTTAAGTTCTGTTAAAGCAAGTTAAGATGTCTCAAGAAAACACACATGGTTATCTGATCAAAGGTGCCCATGCTCAAGTGGGTGAGCAAATCGAGAATGCTTAATGAGGCAATACATTCGTATGATTGATTATGCCATCTGGGAAATTGTCGAGAAAGGTGATACTCTTCCAAGGAAGGGTGATGATGGTAAAGACATAGCCATTGTTAGTGAAATTGACAAGGCTAAGAGGAAGCTGGAGATTAAAGCCCACAATATTCTCTCCATGGGAATACCTAATAAGTATGCTTTGGACTTTGAACAATATGAGTCTGCTAAAGAGTTAATGGATGATATTGAAACAAGGTTTGCTGGTAATGAAGCTACCAAGAAATCAAGGAAGAATATGCTCAAGCATCAACTTGAAAACTTCACTGCTCTTAGTGGAGAAAAACTTGATGGCACTTATAACAGACTTCAAAAGCTTATCACCAACTTAAGTTGGTGGACTACAAGGTTGCTCAAGAAGATATAAATTTGAAGTTCATCGTAAGTTTATCACCCGAATGGGCCTGTGCACACCGTTGTGTGGAGAAATAAGGATGACTTTGAAAAGATGACTCTGGACAATCTCTATAACAACTTGAAGGTATATGAGTCTGAGAACAACATTGTTGGTGCATCTTCAACTAGCCAAAACATTGCTTTTGTTTCCACTAATCATAAGAGCTCACAAGATGTATCCATCTGCCGCCTATGGAATAACCACGCTATTGCAAACAATAATACCACCGTTAGTGATAATGTCGTGATGGTGCAATTTGTGTCGCTGATTTAACTACCAAGTTACTGTTTTAAATCAAGATCTATATCAAATTGATCCTGATGATCTTGAAGAGATAAATCTTCAATGGCAAATGGCAATGTTGACTCTCCAAGCAAGGAAGTGTCTGAGGAGGACTGGAAGACAAGTTAAGTATGATGGTCAAAGGAGAGCGGATTCACAAAAGCAAGATGGAGTGCTTTAACCTGCAAGAAGAAGGGTCACTTTGCTAGGGAATGTCGAGCTCCTAAGAGGACTGAAGGAATCAAGAAGACCACGCCTCGCTACTTCTTCATCATTGGTTGCTCAAGATGGTATTGGTGACTATGACTGGAGTGATCAGATTGAAGAAGGTCCCAATGTAGATTTTCTTGCTAGTGAAGCTTCAAAAGAGCATAACTTTGCTCTTATGGCTTATGCTTCATCTTCTCGGTTCGATTCTGAGGTATCTAATGATTCTAAAATTCTACTTGTTCTTTTAAATCATGTCAAGATAACTTAGAATCTCAAAAACTATCACTGAGAGTTTAAGGAAAGAAGTAGAAAGACTGTCTCTAGATAACTTAGGTTATAGAGTTGGTCTAGAATGTGTTGAAGAAAAGCTTAATTACTATATTAAATGTGAGTTTGAGTATGTTGATAAAATAAATATACTAGGTGGTGAAATTGATCTTAAGGATAGAGAGATTAAGATGCTTAAATAGAAACTAGAAAAGGCAGAGAGTGTAAAGGTAGAAGCCCTAAAAGAAAAAGAAAAAACATGTTGTTAGGGTTGCTAAAACACAGTATGCTTCTGATCTAGTAAATAAGCCAATAGGTCAAAAACTATTCAAGGATGGTATCGGGTCTAGGTTACATATGCCACCACCATCTCTTATGAAACATGCACCACCTACAAAAGAGCTCTCATTTAGCAGTGAATTTAGTTTCAATAAACCTGTAGGTGAGACTAACAAGATTGAATCACCTAAGATAGGTTCTGATAAGTCATCTGATGCTCCCACAATTGAAGATTGGGAATCAGATTCTGAGGAAGATAGATCTGAATCAACTAAGCCTGAAAAGATAGAAAATGTTAAGAAAGTTGATTTTGAACAAGCCAATCTTATACCTAGATTTGGAGCTCAAATTGCTAAGAAAGTAGTAGAGTACAAGGAAGTACCTAGGGAACAGATGAAAAGATACATACCTAGGGGAAACCAGAGAAACTTCAATGGACTAATTTAAAATGCATTAGAGATGAGTTTCAATGTGTTAAAAGGCTTGTTTTGCATGTGGTAGTTTTGAGCACCAGAGAAACTGTTATAAAAATGACCACAAGTTTGGAATCATTGGAGGAGGGTAAATCATCAAAACTTTTCAAAGAAATCAAACCCTCATCCTAACAAAAACATGATTCCTAGAGCAGTGTTAATGAGGAATGGGAATACAAAATCAATAGTCACCGCTGCACCCAAATGGGTTCCAACCATCGCCAAGCAAAATGTAAACACGCTAAGCAAAATCAAACCATCGCTAAGCAAAATATCACCACGATACAAAAGAAGTTTTAAAATTCCAAAGGTGATAATGACACGTGGTTGGAAACCATTTTTATGTCATAAGGCCTCACCTAGTTGACAATGGAAGCCTAAGACCAAGGTTTTACATCATGTCAACTGTGCATCAATGGACCTAAAGAAATATGATTATGTTGATGCACGTAGGCACTCCAAGTCAAGATATTGGCTTGGGTCACGGAACTAATTTGTTTAATTTCATGTGCAGGGTAATCTACAAGATGAGCTAAAAGATAAAGGAGTTTTTGATAGTGGTTGCTCTCGGCACATGACTTGGGATGGGAGCAACCTGGAGGATTTTGAAGCTTTTGATGGAGGATATGTGGAATTTGGTAATGATCCAAAGGGAGGAAAGATACTTGGCAGAGGCAATAAACAGGGAATTTAGACTTTGAAAAGGTCTATCTGGTATAGGGACTTAAGTATAATTTATTCAGTGTTTCTCAAATGTGTGATAAGAAAATCGGGTACTTTTGGTGAAACTGAGTGTGTGTGGTGTTGTCACTTGATTTTAAGAGACCTGATGAGAAGTATATACAGCTAAGGGTACCTAGGAAGGAAAACATATATTGTTTTGATCTTAAAGATGTAATTCCTAATAGGTCCTTAACCTGTTTGTTTGCTAAAGCATCAATAGATGAGTCTAAGTTATGGCATAGAAGGCTAGGTCACCTCAATTACAAAATAATCAATAAACCGTAAAAGGCAACTTAGTGAGAGGGTTACCTTCTAAGGTTTTGAGTGTAAGGAACTGTGTGTGGCTTGTCAAAAAGGAAAACAACATAGAGCTTTTTGTAAGACCAAAATCCAACACCATCACACAACCACTGTTTATACTTCATATGGACTTATTTGGACCTACCTTTGTTAAAAGTTTGAATCATAAGCAGTATTTCCTAGTGATCACCGATGATGATATAGTAGATTTTCTTGGGTATACTTTTGGTCTGCTAAGAGTGAGACTAGTGAGATCCTCAAGAGTTTCATTACTAAGATAGAAAACCTAGTAAATCATAAGGTCAAGGTAATCAGATGTGATAATGGAACTGAGTTTAAGAATGATGTGATGAATCGGCCTGTAGTTAGGGTATGGAAAGACAGCTTTAGTGTTGCTAGAACACCACAACAAAATGGTGTAGCCGAAAGGAATAATAGGACACTGAGGTCAGTAGAATGTTGTTTAATCTAAGTTACCTACTACCTTTTGGGTCAGTCAGTAGGCATCGCATGCTATGGGTCGTTACATGATAGGAAGCCAATGATTGAATTCCTAAAACCTTTTGGGTGTCCTGTTACTATCTTGAATACCATAGACTTCCTAGGTAAGTTTCAGAAAAAGTGATGATGGATACTTTTAGGCTATTCTTCTAATAGTAAAGCCTTTAGAGTATACAATAGGAGGACTAGGATTGCTGAAGAGAACCTACATGTTTAATTTAGTGAAAAGACTCCTAGTGTTGACACCAAAGGACCAGATCGGCCGTTTAACATTGATATGCTAACCAAATCTATGAATTATGAGCCTATCATTGCAGGAAATTCCACTAATGTTAATGCAAGTACAAAAAGGATTCTGGCGTAAAACAGACTGAAGCTCATTCTCCAAAAGATTTCTATTTGGTTGAAAAGTGGAGCTGGTTCTCTTCTCATCCATCATTGATAAGCAAGGTCCCACCGATGATACCGCATTGAATATTGAAAGCAAAGTCGATCATCATCAAGATAAGGATGAGTTGTTGAAAGATAACCTTGTCGGTAGAAGAAATTGAAAGAAAGAAAAGCATTCAAAGCACGCTAAGCCAAAAAAGCACGGATAGTAATAATAATGAAAGCATCGCTAAGCCAACTTCTACCACGCCAGTTCAAGTGAAACCATGGTCGCAAGTACCGGTGATAGTACTTTCTTTGGACCAACTGCAAAGCCATTATTTGGTGAAGAGGAGTACCCACATGATCCTACCATGCCTGCTTTGATAGAAATTGATACTCCTACTGATGATGAAGACATGGATGATTTCGTCAATGCTAATTTTACTAATTTGGAACATGTCATTCATGAAAGTCCAGTTACCTCTAGAAGGATACATAAGATTCATCCTAAGGAACAAATATTTGGAAATTTGAACACCCCTGTTCAAACAAGAAGCAAGGTTAAGAACACTGAACCCTTTCCAGAGCAATGTTTCTTTGCAAGATCACTTCACAAAAGAAATAGTCATAAAGATCTGCAAAATTGCTTGTTTGCATGTTTTCTGTCTCAAAAGGAGCCCAAGAGAGTGGAAGAAGCTTTGTCAGAAGAAGGATGGGTAGAATCAATGCAAGAGGAGCTTCTTCAGGTCAAACTTCAAGAGGTTTGGACATTGGTTGATCTTCCTAATGGTAAGAGGGCAATTGGGACAAAATAGGTGTTCAGAAACAAGAGGGATGAAAGAGGAATAGTGGTAAGAAACAAGTCAAGGTTGGTTGCTCAAGGATACAAAACCCAAGGCTTGATGATGAAGTATTTGCTCAGTTGCAAGAATTGAGGCCATTATTTTTTAGCTTATGCTTCATTCAAGAATTTGTTGTGTATCAAATGGATGTTAAAATTGCCTTTTGTATGGCATTATGATGAGGAGGTTTATGTTTGTCAACCTCCGGTTTGGAAGATCCCGACATCTTGACAAGGTTTACAGGGTAAGGAAGGCTATGTATGGGTTGCATCAAGCTCCTAGGGCATGGTATAAGTGCCTGTCTACTTATTTGATGGACAATGGATTTAAAAGAGGGTTGATTGATAAAACTTTATTCATTAGGAAGCACAAAGATGATATTTTATTGGTTCAAGTCTATGTAGATGACATCATATTTGGCTCAACTAATAAGGAGCTATGCACAGAATTTGAGAAACTTATGCATGACAAGTTTCAAATGAGTTCTATGGGAGAACTCACTTTCTTTTTGGGGCTACAGGTTCAACAGAGGACAGATGGTATTTTCATTAGTCAAGACAAGTATGTAGCGTGTTTTGAAGAAGTTTGGGTCAAGATGTAAAGAGTGCTAGTACACCTATGGAGACTCAAAACCACCGCTACTGATGATGGAAGTACCAAACTTGATTTGAAGTTGTACAGGTCCATGATTGGATCATTGATGTATCTCACGTGATCTAGGCCGATATTATGCTCAAGATGTGTGTGTGCAAGATTTCAAGTCACACCAAATACAACACACATGAATGCTGTTAAGATAATCTTTAGATACCTTAAAGGTCATCCTAAATTGGGCATTTGGTATTCTAAGGATCCAGCTTTTGATTTGGTGGCCCATACAGATAGTGATTATGCTGGTGCTAGTTTGGATAGGAAATCTACAAAGGAGGATGTCGTTTTGGGAAGAGACTAATTTCATGGCGCAGTGTAAAAGCAAACTATTGTGGCAAATTCTACAACCTAAGCTGAATATGTGGTCGCCGCTAGTTGCCGTGGTCAAGTTATTTGGATTCAGAATCAATTGTGGATTTTGGGTACAACTTATGCATACTAAGATTTACATTGATAATAACAAAGACAATTTGCATTATTAAAATCCTGCTTTACATTCTAGAACTAAACATATTGAGATAAGGCATCATTTTATTAGAGATTGTAATGAGAAAAGGTTGATTCAAATGGTAAAAATCCATACTGATTTCAATGCTGCTGATCTTCTCACTAAAGCTTTTGATGTGGGGAGATTTCAGTATCTTGTTGTTAGTATTGGAATGATTAATCTCTAAATCTCAACTTGTTTTGTAAAAGTTTGTATAAGTATTGGACTGTTATTATGTAATCTTAGTATTGCTATTTTTGTTTCTAACCATCGATAATTTTGTTCAAACCACTGCTTGTTGCTTTGTGTTCCTACCAACCATTTTGCATAATGAAAGTTAATTACTGATGCAAAAGAAGTGTCAAGTTAAATTGTTCATTCATTCAAGAAACAGCTTTACGACTTAAAGCTTACAATTAACTTCAAGTGCAAATACAAGACCGCTATACAAGATTTCCTACACCTACACTAGCTCATATCATCTATTCTAAAAGCTGGTGCTATGCATGACCAAGACGAACGAAGAAGCTGGGAAGGATGGATTGATGAAAACGACGATGATGAAGATGAATACAGTAGATGGGTTTGTGATATAAGACCTCTTCAGTTGTTCCATCTACTCGTTCCACCATAAAGCATCACTCAATCTTCTTTTTACCCTTTCCTTTACCGTTATGTGATGAAGCACCAAAACTTGGTGCAGGAAGACCAAGCACCACCTCTTTGTTCTTTGGGAGTGGTGGATTTCTGGCACGTGGCCTAGGTTAGGATTGGGATGGTGAAGGTTGTATTCTATCTGCTTCCTCTCTCACCAATCTATTGAAGGTTGGCTCTAGGCGCCAAGGAATCATCTGAACCTCTTGATGACTCACTAGGATCTACCACACTATCATCTTCCGATGAAGGGAGAAAGGGGGACTTTCTAGGTCATGGTTCTTGTGGAGGAAGGTAAAGACGCCATGGGTTAGAATCATCACTTGATGATGATGATGATGATGATGATGAGGAGGAGGATGTTAGATCGATGACTTCTGGTTGATTCCACATGCTGATTGTTGTTGATTGTGATTTTTGAGAAATTAGGGTTTGGTTTAATTGATGTGTGTGTTATTTTGGATTATTTTATAGGCAGAGCACATGATATTAGTAAGTAAATGAGGGGAAGGTTTAAGTGGTTGAAGAGTTAATGAGGTCTTTTGACTTTGAAAATAAATTAATACCGGAAGTTGACCATATTGACTTAGCCTTTAGCACATTGGCTAACCACTGCTAAGTTTTATGGAACCACTTCTATGTTTTGCTAACCACTGCTAACATTAATTATCTTCTCTGTGTTTGGTTTATGTTTGTGATTTGCAGGTATGAAGGATTGTGTACATTGGAGCTTGTGATGTTTTTAGCTGCTAGTGATTAAAAAAAAATTTGTGTAATCCTTCATATTTTTGTGTAATATCACTAATTTTGACACAGATTTGCTTGCTGTATTTCTTGGTCAACAGGTTGGAGTGAAATTTCAGTATCCACTGCTAGTTTTTCAAACCACGAATAGGTGTCAAACCACCGCTAGCATGTTGCTGATTTTTGGATACTTCAGGGGTTGTTTGGTAACTTTTGTGACAACACATTATTTCTCCCCAAATCACAGATAAATCACTTAATTGATCTTCAAATCACTTCAACTTGGCGCTCTCCATAAACCCTAATCACTTTACTTTGCTTACATACCCACATCATTTACATCATCAATCATAATGCCGAACCAGTACTCCCAAACACATAACCTTGTTGCTAACTCATCAAAACAATAGATCCGGCTTTCATCAAATGATTGATTTCCTTATTCACACCCTATTCACTTTGCCTTGACTATCACACCAACCATCCTTAAAGCATATATACACCAGCCTGGGGAATGATAAGCTTCGAGAGGTTGATGGAGTAGAAGTGTTTAGTTCTGTTGTGGATGAGAATGAAATTTTGGTTGATGAGGAGATCATTAGACGGGTTTTGAAGTTTGATGATGCTGATGGTGTTGTTAATCTTTTAGATGCTGAGATTTTTGCTGGTTTAGAGAGGTTAGGCTATACACACAGAGGTGATAAGGTAAAATTTTTTAAGAGTATGTTTTCACCCCAATGGAAGTTTTTGATACACACCTTGTTGATGTGTATGAGTAATAAGACCACTGGTTTTGATGACTTTCCCTCCAAGATTGCTACAGCTATTATATGTTTTTCTGAGGGGAGGAAGTTTAATTGGTCTAGAATGATTTATGAAGGATTAGTGCAAAATATTAGGTAGAAGGGTAAATATTATTTATATCCTAGGTTTGTTCAACTAATTGTGAAAAGTCAAATAGAGGAACTCACTGAGCATACTAGGAAGTATGAAGTGCATTATATGCTTCCTAAGGTCTTTGCACATATGAGGAATCAGAAGCCAAATGTTCTAATAAGGGATGTTCCTTTGTTCCCCCATATGATTACTTTGCTCGTTATTCATGAGTTTGATGAAGGTTTTGAGGAACAACCCATAGTATCTGAACCCACTGTTAGTACACCTCAATCCACTGATAGTGCACTTGTTCCCACCGTTAGTGAATCTCAACCTACTTCTAGTCAAACTCAAACCATCATAAACCAATAGTATGGACTAGGAGAAAGAAGGGCACCAAGCTACCAGCTGGAGTTAGTGGTGTTGTTAATGAGGTCGCTCACCATGTGGAGGTGACATGATTGGAAGGGCTTCCACTATGATTCATGCTTAGATGGTGGTCGTGATAGTGGAAACATCATTAAGACCCAACCTTTGGCAACTCCTAATGTGGAGAGTTCCTTGGAACTTAACATAGTTGGAGGAATCCCAGCCAACTGCCTCATTTAGGGTGCATAGATGATCGTGCAAGGTCCTGGTGCTATGTTTTCTTTATCCAGGATTCACTCTCGGAGCGTAACACATCAAAGTGATGAGGATAGTTTGGAACCCGACACCGAATTGACGGATCCTAAGCGGTACATGATGACTTTTCCAATGAACCACCTCTCGGACCAGTTAACACATGTCAAGTGGGGAGGATATTCTTGAACGTTTTAATGAATTGACGGCTAAATGTGCTAAAATGGATGCTACAATCTCAAGTCTTCAAGAGTTGGTTGTGCTTCAGGGTAAAGAAATTAGAAGGTCAAGCATAGGATGTTAGTCTTGGAGAAAGTAAGAAGACAGGGTTGCTTTGAGGACAATGAGGAAGATGAAAAGAAGGTGGACTCCTCTCCAGATCCTGAATGTGGAGAATGTACCCAAACAGGGAGGAGTAAAGGCAGGAATTGTGGAGGTCAGATGTGCTTATGGAAGAAGATGTGGATAGTGGAGATCAAGCAAGACAATTTTTAGTATCTGATACAGATGGGAATGAAGCTGTTCTTGAAATTTTGAAGACTGTGGTAGAAGATGAGGTAGTGCAGGACACAACCACTAATAGTGTGTCTGCAACCACGGCTAGTACTTTTGAACAAGTGGGTGGGTTTTCTAGTGTCTTAACAAATTTTGTTTCTTTACTTTCACTAGTTGATGGATCAAGTTGTTGAACATCTAAACCTTTTTGGTTGTTACCGGTTTTAACACCATCTAATATCGTATCTAAAGTGTTTGTACTTATTCTAGCAATTTTAGAATCTAGATGATCAACGAGTGTTTGAAGTTGAACGCAAAGTTCACATTTACCACTTGTTATTTTACCCTTTTCTAAACGTTTTAGTTTTGCTTTTAATTCTATGACTTCATTATCTAAACGTTGGTTTTGACTCTTTAAAAGCTTGTTTTTGTTAGCTAGTTTTAAGCTAATATTGCATAGTTTGTCATATTCATTATGCAATGAGTCGCCATCAAGTGATGAACTACTATAGTATTCGCTGACATACCTCGCCATTTGCCACGCAGACAAATTTCTTCGTCCTCCTCGCCGCCATTCCCCGTGCGCCACTTAAAGCCTTTTGATCATCCCGTTTGGGACACTTACTAATAAAGTGGTTTGGGTCCCCGCATTTAAAGCAAGTACGATCATCTTTTGGCTTTCGTCCTTTTGCTTTTCCGAAAGACTTTCTTATCGTCATACCGTTGTTTGATGTATCTTCCCTTCTTCTAAAGAACTTTTTAAAGTCCCTACGCCATAGCGTACTCTCGTCGTCACTACCAAGAGGAGTTCTCTTCATCGCTTGAAGCCTTTTTGGCTTTAAGGGCAAGAGATTTGTGTTTCTCTTTCACCTTTGAGGCTTTGGAGTCTTTAGCAAGGACAAGCTCGTAGACTTTTAGGTTGCCTATGAGTTCATCAAGGGTGAGGATTGTCAAATCTTTTGACTCTTCGATAGCCGTCACCTTGGATCTCCACTTCGATGGAAGTGCCCTTAGATATCTCCTAACATGGTTACGGCTAGAAAAAGATTCATCAAGTGCTTGTAAAGATGTAATAATAGTATTAAAGTTAGCAAATGAATGATCTATAGTTTCCTCATCCGATAATGAAAATTGTTCATATTGTTGAACAAATAAATCAATTTTATTATTTTTAACTTGTTGGTTGCCTTGATGAGTTACAACTAAAGAATTCCAAATTTCTTTAGAGGTTTTAAGCATAGAAATTCTTTCAATTCCTTTTCGTAAAGCATTATATAAAACCATTTTTGCTTCACTATTTTTAGAAAGGTTTTTCTTCAATTCATCACTTAATTTATCATGAGGTATGTTAACTATATTCCATTTATCATCTTTTGAGGTAGCCTCAAAATCACCTTCAACAATAATGTACCAAAGATCAATATCTTTAGATTTCACATATGTTTCAAATCTATTTTTCCAATATATAAAACCATTAGTTTCAAGTAGTGGTGGTCGTTGCATAGATTGCCATTCCTTATAATTTTCAGAACCCATAGTGATCGAAAAGTTTTTAAAATACAAGTTTATTTTAAAACTTTTATAAACTTAGCTCTTGATACCAATTGTGGAAAACTAGAAGGGGGGGTTGAATAGTTTTGCCGATTTTAATTTAGTTTTCAAAAACTTTAGATTCGTAATATGTGAGATCTTGTGGATGTAGAGAAAGTATAGATCTAATGATAAAGCAAACAAGTAAAGTAAAGTTAAGGGATAGAAACGACACAACCGATTTATAGTGGTTCGCTACAAGGACACCTTCCTTGCCCTACTCCACTCCCCGAGTCACCTACTCGCGAGTTCAAGCACTATGTCAACAAACTCCTTCACTTGGCGGAGAAGCCTTCACAACGTTGCTTACA
Organism: Chrysanthemum makinoi; assembly: GCA_910596185.1. Classification (NCBI taxonomy): domain Eukaryota; kingdom Viridiplantae; phylum Streptophyta; class Magnoliopsida; order Asterales; family Asteraceae; genus Chrysanthemum; species Chrysanthemum makinoi. The sequence continues at coordinate 114,230,235 of OU343221.1, forward strand.
CTTTTTCCGATACAAAGCTAGATACCGAGTCCGTAGCATGGTGGACCAAACCAACACGACTATTACACAATAAATATGTGAAATATCAAATACAAGATCTTGGGTCAAGTAAATCTTATGAGTGACAAATCAATCAAGGACCCCTTGCTTGGATGACTTGTAGAATGCTCGTGATCTCGCCTTAGAGAAGGACCTATATGAGGATCACAATAGAAAGAAAGAAGAACAACTCTCTAGATCAAGTGATCTATATGTTTGAAGAGAATGAGAGTGTTTGAGAGATTCAGTAAGAAGAGGGGTGAGTTAGAATGAAGAAATGGATCTCTATTTATAGGCAAATTTCTCCTCTGATCCGTGGTACGCTCCTCTTTGCCCATGGGTTTTTTGGTTATGGGTCATGGGTTATGGGTTGGTCCATGGGTTTTATTTAGATTCAATGTATCTAAGTATACATTGTATCTAGCCAACTTGGGTATGGGTTATGATCCATGGGTTATGGTCCATGGGTTATGGTTTTTACCCATCCTAATAAACTATTACAACAAATGCTTAATTATTACATTTTTGTATTTAAATGGCTATATGTAAATGCTTTACAAAAATAACATGTATCCTTATAATTATACTTAAGATAAAATTATATTTGTTATCAACAAAACACAAAGAGATCGCAAAATATTAATAAAGGTTTTTACGGTTTATTTGTATTAATAGTTCTGGCAATGCCACAAGGATAATGTGTAGGACTCTTAAGATATAATCTCACTTTTCACATTGTGTGAAACAGTAAGTCTTCATTAATTTTGTATCCTAATAAGATTTATTGATAATCTCGTGGCTCTTGACTCAATAGTGCACATTTGGTTCCTATGCCGGAGACTGGGGAGAGGGTCTCCTTCTTCAATATCAACAATCTCTAAGAGGAAGTAGATAGATTATGCAGCTTCCCCCTGAGAATGAAACAAGTCCTTTTAAGAGGAACTTGAGTAGCTTGGGAAGCTTGTAGTGCAGTGCGTCACTGGGTCCATGACGTCTTGTCTTCAATACCGACGTTACCTTAGTAACAACCAGTAGCATATGTATTGAACCCGATTTACGCCCTAAGGTTGAATTATTGGAGGATATTTCTTTTCACCCTTTTCACATTCATTTCTTTTCATTCTTCAACCCTTCGCTACCGAGACTTCATTACTAGAACCTTGTTGGGTTTATTCCAGCTTCTAGCTCTATCTCAAATGCACTCTTCCCATTTCTCACTTTTCTCCTTTTTTCATCATACCTAAGGACTCTACACTATCTTAGTGGATTGTCCCCTGGTAGATTCCTCCGACTCTGGCGGGATCGTGGGAACGAATACCTAACCTAACCATCCTTATATCTCCATACAAAAAGTAAATTTGGTCGGTCTTTTTGGTATTGTTCTTTACGCCATTGGAACCAATTGAAAACCATTTGAAAATCAATTCAGGTATTTGTGATAGATTATCAAAGCATTTTGTACCTAAATTGTTTTTTGATATTTCAGAAAAAAGCTCCCCCTCAACATGTGCATCGTATGTTTGAAATCATTTTGGCACATGGAGGCAAGAGGATTTGAAAATCTTCAGATTGAGAATTAAGAATTCACTTCTTTGATCAACATTTTCTAAAACAATCGACATCACTTTCCCAATCAAAATTAGTATTTTTAAATACTTTGTTAAAGGTAATTTTGGGAAAGGATGTGGTTTTCAAAAAGTTGCTCCCCCTTAAAATGTGCATCGAGATTCGAAAGTGTTTTGCACATACTAGGGAAAACCTGCACTTAGAGACAAATCAATCACGTTTCAATCCTTTTGGTTTGATCTGATGCCCCCTTAACATGTGCATAGAAAATTTGAAATCGTTTGGCACATGTAGGGAGGAGAGCTTGCTAATCACTTAAAAACTATTTGTCGAATTATCAGTTTAGATCCAATTTAAATCACAAATTCTCCCCCGATCACAATTTTCAAGTAATTTGAGATTTGTGATCTCTATAGATTTAAATTGTTTTTGAAAGCTTTTGAGGAGAATTGTGACTTGCTTATGAAAACATTTAACCGATAAGGATCAAATCTGAGACTTTAAACTCCAACGATTAAACATGCTTGAGTAACTTTTGAAAACATGACATTAGCCTTGGTCTGAACCAATTGTATGACAAATAACCTTTTGAATTAATTGACATCATTCTCCCCCTCAATCAATGACATAGGTTGTTGATTGAGAGATATAGATTTTGACAAATGTCAAGTCCAGATGATTTTCAAAAATTGTGTTCGAGTTATTTTTCAAAGCTATTTAGTTTTCATTAGATAACAGATATTTTTCAAAAATTGCTTTTGTTTTTCATTTTCTCTCTCAAATTTTTATTTTATTTTATTATTATTTTTTTTATGAACATTTGAACTTCATCTAAAGACCCGTGTCACTCTTTGAATGACAACACAAAGACCGTAGATGAAATCGAATAATAGAAAAGATGGAAAAAATATTATTATTATTATTATTATTATTATTATTATTATTTTATTTTATTTATTTATTTTTAGCTTTTTCAAAGATTTTTTTGGGGGGGGGCGGGGTTATAATTTTGTATTTTGCTTTTTGAATAAATATTTACAAGAGATGGATGAAGAATAGCTTTTACTCCTCGTCTTCCTCTTGAAGACTTTTGAGTGTTTCCAGTTGTACACTCTTTAGACCAAGTCGTGGAAGGATAAACTCAAAACGTTTTCTAGGAAGAGCTTTGGTGAAGATGTCTGCTAACTGATATTCAGTATTCACAAAGTATAGTTCCACCACACCGTTCTCCACTTTCTCCCTGATGAAATGATGTCGCATGTCGATATGCTTGGCTCTTGAATGTTAAACGTTGTTGCATGAGAGAGCAATGACACTCTTGTAATCACAATACAGAGGGATTTTGTTGAATTCAAAGCCATAGTCAGATAATTGGGATCTCACCCATAGGATTTGAGCACAACAAGATGACATGGCTATGTATTCTGCCTCTGTAGAGGATATAGAAGTACTCATTTGTTTCTTTGAAGACTAGCTCACAAGTTTATCACCCAAAAACTGAGCACCTCCCGGCGTGCTTCGACGTGTATCTTGACACCTCGCATGGTCTGCATCTGCATAGGTCGTTAGTGACATACCGGTGTCCTTTGGGTACCAAAGTCCCATGTTGATGGTTCCTTGGAGATACCGAAATACCCATTTAACCGCTTCAAGGTGCTTTTGGTAGGCTTAGCCTCATTATCTAGCACACATGCATATGAAAGAACGAGATATGTCTCTTGGCGAAGGTACATCGTGGACCCAATCATACTACGATATTTAGTCTGGTCAACCATGAACCTTGAGAGGTCCTCATCCAGTTTAGTACGCTCTACCATGGGAGTGTCAACAAGGTCACAAGAATCAAATCCAAATTTCTTTAAAATTTCATTAGCATATTTAGATTGATTGATAAAAATGCCTCCGGGACTTTGTGAAATTTGTAATCCTAAGAAAAATGACATTTGTCCCAGCATTGACATTTAAAATTTGGAGCCCATCTCCTTAGAAAAACGGTCACATTCATTGGGGTCAGTCGAGGAAAAAATAATATCATCAACATAGATTTGAACGTGAATTAAGTGTTTGCCTGACTTTCTGGTGAGCAATATCGGATCAAATGCTCCTTTGCTGAATCCATTAGATAGAAGAAACCTTGATAGCGTATTGTACCATGCCCTTGGAGCTTGGTTCAAACCGTAAAGGGCCTTCTTCAAGCGATAGACATGAGTAGGATGCTATGGATTCACAAAACCTTCAGGTTGGCTGACGTATACGACTTCTTTAAGATCTTCGTTAAGAAAATCCGTCTTTACATCCATCTGATAGACTACCATGTTCTTACTTGCAGCGTTAGCCAGAAGATTCGATTGCCTCGATCACGTGCAAGCTGGAGCAAATGATTCTTCAAAGTCAATACCCTCCTCTTGACGGTATCCTTTTGCAACCAATCGAGCCTTGTTCTTTAACACATCACCATGCTCATCAAGTTTTACTTTGAAGATCCACTTTAGAGCAATGATCATAGCACGTACCGGATCGGTACTAATTCCCATACATCTAGTCGATCAAACTTATGAATTTCTTCTTGCATGGCATTGAACCAGCTGTCTTCATTCATGGCAGCTTTTAAAGTCTTTTGGTTCGACCTTTGATAGTACGGAGTTGAAGAAGCACCATAAGGCATCAGTTGCAAGTTGTTTACGAGTGGATATTTGACGAGAAGGGTTTCCAATGATGTTGTCCAATGGATGGTCATGTGTCCATTTTCTAAAGTGTTCGTGTGGTTGTTGTTGTTGAGGAACGAAGTAGCGAGTTTGGATCTCCGATGAAGATGGATCTGAAGTTGGTTCACGAGCAAATATGTTCTCAAATGGAGCATCTTCGAGTAGCAAAGGGGTTATCTCCATCATAGGTGCCAGAAACATTTCCATGATGTACACTTGATGATTGAGGATTTGATGATGATGATGAGTGATCTGCGGCTTCTTGGCTCAATGACATAGAAAGCGAAGGTTTATCTACGTTGACTGGGTTAGGGGTAGCCTCTGTTGATGGATTTGACTGATCATTAGCAATAGGCTCATAGTGTTCATCAAACATTGGATCAAATAATATCTTCAAATCATCTTCGGGTACATATGGAGTTCTTGGTAAGGGATTTTGTACAAGAGAAGAACTAATGGGACTACTTGATGAAGGTTGTGATGCGGGTCCGAACTTGATTGTCCGGAGCCATTTGCCCGCATGACTCATCGAACGTGACGTGAATAGTTTCCATGATATCTCGAGTTCTTTTGTTGTAGATTCGGTAACCCTTCTTGTTTGGTGCATAACCCACAAAAACTCCAATGTCCTCCTTAGCTCTTAATTTACCTAAATCTTGACCGTCATTCGTTGGATAGCACAAGGCACCAAATACACGAAGGTAGGAGAGATCAGGTTTTCGTTTATGGACAAGTTCGTATGGAGTTTTTCCATGAGTGGCGTGTATGAGGGACAGATTTTGGGTGTAGCAAGCAAGCAATGGCTTCACCCAAAGAAACATTGGAACCTTTGAGTAAATTAGCATAGTTCTTGCAGCTTCAACAAGGGTCCGATTTCGTCTTTCAACTACACCGTTTTGTTGAGGCGTGCGTGGAACACTTCTTTGATGAATGATTCCAATGCTTTCATAAAATTAACTTAGGTCTTTGTTAACAAACTCAGTGCCATTGTCTGTTCGAATAATTCTAACAGTCTTGTTAAGTCAAACTTGCGCAATTTGTTTGATAAGTTTGATGATGACATATGGAGTTTCATCCTTTGTCCTCAAAAACTTAACCCAAGTGAATCGAGAGTAGTCATCAACAACGACTAATACATATTTCTTCCCATTTATCATTTTCACTCTCACAGCCCGCACAAATCCATATGAAAGTATGAAGAACTTCCATAACCGAAGTTTATGGGTTTGGGTGTGGTATATTTCCTGCTTTTTCCCAATTGGTATGCTAAACAAAGATGATCTTTTTCATACTTTAATCTGGGTAAGCCTCTTACAAGGTCCTTTCTGGAAAGATCATTAATGGAGCCGAAGTTCAAGTGATTGAGACGACGGTACCATAACCATGACTTTGTCTTCGAAGCCTTTGACAACAAGCAGATTGGAGAAGACTTCATCATGTCTTCGATAGAGATGGTGTATAGGTTTGAACCACTTGTTCCTCTTAAAAGTTCCACACCATCAAGTTCTCTAACGAAACAAGTATGTTTTCTAAAAGCCGCCTCTAGATCGGAATCATGTAATTGACCAACGGAAAACATGAGTTATGACCAAGACCTTTAACATAATATACCCTGGAGATTACACTATCACCAACAACATAATCTCCATAACCCATAATTGCACCATAATGATCGTTCCCGAATCTAACATTCCTAATAAATTTACTCACGAAGTTCATGAGCCGCGAGTGGTCTCTAGTCATATGCTTGGAATAGCCTGAGTCAAAGTACCACATAATGATTTGAACGACCTGCATTTGAACACAGACAAAAATGGATAACTGGATAATTGGGATCCCCATGCAAGAATGGGTTCCATTTGGTTAGTAACAGTGATTGGAACACCCACATCAGAAGCAGAATCAATGGAATCATTTGGGATAGATGTTGTGCTAGTGTACGCATTAGACCTATTCAAAGTATGTTCACTTCTTAAAGGAATAGTTCTACCGGTAGGCATCCATTTCCTAATGGGCATTGACTTAGATAATTTAGGGCACAACTCATTAAATTTGGCCATGAGGTATCCACGATAACCTATATTACTAAATTTTCTTCCGTGGGTTTCCAATGTTTTCTAACCTTCTTCCACCATTGCTTTCTAGCCTTCTTAACTTGATTGTTGGCCTTAACGATTTTAACTGGGTATTTAACAGCATTAATCAAATCATTCACACCACATACATGATTAGTAACAGAAACCAAGCAATCATCATTACATGTTTTGCCAAAAGTAGCAGAATTCGCATTAATTACATCATGCTTAGAGCTAACACTAGAATCAACACGATTCGTTTTATTCAACATTGTTTCATTCTTCCTAAGGTGATCTTCTACTCTCTTCCATTGAACATTCCTAGCTTGCAAGGTCCTATCATTCTTTGTGTTGCCTTGAGGCTTTGACCTGCTCGCTTTGGTGTCACTTTTTACTCCTGTAGATGGAATGGGAACATTATTTGGTTTTGCTACTTTTTGCATTTCAGGTTTAGAAGTGCTGGGATCTGAACTACTTATAGACACATCAAAGCTCGCATGCTTGACCTTTGGCATAGAATGGGTTGCATACATATCACTAGGCATAGAACAAGGCATCACAGCTTTATCTTTCTCACATAAGGATTTAGGGCATGTTGCTCTTAAACATTCTAACAGCTCCTGAGATCGTTTGGCATATATGCAAGCATACCTAATTTCACTATCAAGTGGCTTATTTATGCGATCCTCTTCTACAATCTCACGGAGACATTCTAGACTATCCTTAAGCTAATAGAAATAGTTATGAAACACAAGTTCGTTATTTCTAAGATGAGGAGGAATGTATTTACATCACGAGTATATTTAGAATCAGAGATGCGTTTGATGCAACATTTTCATTAAAGACAAGTGGCATTTTCCCTTTTACCTGACTCTTCAGATTCTCAATTTCCTTTTGTAACGAAGTTATTTTTTCATTGTTCTTGTCACGAGTGACTTTCATTGAATCGTATAACTCTTTGAAGTGTCATTTGACCTTTTCATTTTCTTCTAGAAAACTCTCATTTTCTTGTTGTAATACGTTAATGATATTTTTAAGATGAAAGTTTTGAGAAAATTGAGAATCTAAAGGAGGAGGCATTTGGGAGCTAGTCACATTGTTCTTTTCACCCTTTAATTGTGAAATTTGGGTTTTCAACTTTCTAATCGTGTTACAGTGAGCTTGAATCTGTTCGTCACGTTTGTTTATTTCAAAAACTGCATCAAACACTAGAACATCCGAGGATATCTTGATGTTTGAGGTTTTAACACTTTCTTTGAGATGTTGATATTTTAGTTGCAAATCAAAATGTTCAACTTCTAGCTTAGAAAAATGTTTTACCAAATTATCGTGATCATCCTGGTCAATTTTTCTCACTTAGTTTTGAGTTTTTGTTTTCAAGCTCAATGACACGATCATGGGAAACTTTCAAAGCAACAGATATTTCAAGAAATTGAGAAGCAGTAATAGAATACTTAGTAACAGTATAAAACACATCTTGAGCAACACAACTTGAAATCAAGTTCTCATTTAAGATATGCAGATTCTTTCTTTCAATTTCATTATATTTAAGTTCCCGGTCATAATTATTGACCTCAACTATCATTGCATCAAATTATTTTTCCATTTATTTAATCTCTGAGTCTATCCCCTTTTGAAGACTCTCAAATTTATTTTTTAATTGTTTAAAGAAAGGCATGACTTCGGTTAAATAGCATTCTTTAGTTTGCTCAAAACCCCTTTCCCCTTCAGTTATCCCTGAAGGTGTGATTCTTTTCTTACATGTCTTTTCAAAATCAACGAATGGTTGATAAAAAACATACAGGCTGATTAAGGTCTTGCTCTTAGTGGGAATAGTTCTAAGAACTAAATGCATTGGTGTATTCGGAGGATACACAGAGGCTGAGGCACTTTCCTAAGGGGAGTGTTTGTTTCAACAAGTACATTTGCTTTTTGCTTATCCATGTCTTTTTTCCAAAAACTTGTTCTGGGGTTAATTGAGTTTGAGGCTTAAACATGTTCAGGGAAATCCAATTTTCTTTTGTGTATTCATGGGGTTTGACCGTTATGTTTTTCTTCTTAAACTGAGGGTGTTTTAGCTTCTTATTCGTTTTCTCCCTAGAGGCATCTTCTAATTTTCTATCCTCTTTCGTGCTTCCAATACATGATGGTGTTTGCCTAGGCTTGAGGATCTCATTACCATCATATACAATCTTGTAGTAAGCTTTAGCCTTTTACAATACTGGAGTTTGGCTTCTCTACTAGGCAACACTATGTTTGTCACTTAGAACTCTATGCTTAGTGATCATGTGAGGCGGTGAATGGTATTCCCTTGTATGTACAACTTATTTTCAAGCTTGATTTTCAAAGTTTTTAGGTTGGAAAAATCAGTTAAAAGTTTTGATTCCTTAGCATTAAATTCTTGTTTAAGCACTTTAACATTTTCTTGAAGTTCTTGCTTTTGCTTAATAGTTTTGTTTAGTTTGTCTTTTAAGGAATCTAGCTCTTGTTTTAATATTTCTTCCCTAAAATTACTTTTTTCTAATAATTGTACGCATTTGGTCATCCATTTCCTGCTCACGGGTAGTTAAATCAAACTTAGCACGTTGTTCATAAATGGCAACTTGTTCTTTATAGGCATTCAGTTCAGAGATAACAGAATCATCAGGGGCACATGCAATGTATTCATCAAAAACATAGTCATTATTGACTGCAGAAGATGCATCACTTGGTACGATCTCACTTTCACTTTGTATCACATATTGATCATATGGGACAATATTACTATTACCCACATTATCTATATCTGATTCATTAGTTTCATGTGATTGTACTTCGTTATGTATCTTTTGCTCATCAACTTCATCATATAGTTTTAATACCCAGAAATGATTGAATTTTTGGATGGACCAGCTTGTTGTGGTGATGAAACCTTTGGAGAGACCATTGGTGAAATGCTAGCCATGAAGATTGTGCGGGCGATGGGTTCATCATCGACATCAGAGTCAAATGCATCACCGTCAGCAACTTGAAAGGCATTTTGATGATTGTGACCTATTTCCTGAATTGGTTGCTCATCCACATCAGCATCAAAGGTTTTGGCATTTCCCTGACAAGAAACAAAGAACTCTTTTCATTCAAAACCACTCCATTGTCCTGAGCTTGCACCAACAGCATCTTGTCCCTGAAATACTCTGCATTTTGAGGGCGTTTTGGAGATGTGCAGTTCCTTGCAATATGTCCTACACCACCACAGTTGTAGCACTTGATTGGATTTCCTTGTCCTTGATTTGCATTCCTTCCACGATTCTGATTAGCCACATACGCTCCACCTACTTCACCTTTTCTTTGTTCATACTGTCTTCCTTGCATTGGTTGCACCATGATCTTACCATCTCTGAAAATAGCATGATTGTGTAGATTGGATGCAGTTCTTATATCATTGTTAGTGTGAGGAGTGAGGTTCAGATTTTGCTTAACCATAAGAGCCAGTTGATTGATGAAATGTTCCATGATTGTGTTCGAGTTTGGAGGCTTATATGCTGGATCTAGAATGAGCTTGTGGTTACCGTTACCCCGTTGGTATGACTTGAGAGGCTTTGGTGGTAATTCCTACATTTGTGTAGAATGCTGTTGAGTCATTTGATGAGCTTGTATCTCCATGATTCAATTTGAACTTTTCAAGAATCATTCGTTCAAACATAGCATGCTTCTCATTATGAAGTAGGAAGGCATACAATTTCTCATATTTGGTGTGCCTTAATCCTTTGGTTAGCTTAACTGAGGTAACAAATTTATGCCATTCAGGATTCATGTTGTTCACAAACTTTGAATTGAGCTGAATATTTGGCATGGTCATTTTGATATTCCTCATATCATTCACAAGTTTGTGGAACCTCACATAGTATTCAGTGACACTTTCACCAGGGTTCATCTCAAAGTTCTGAAAATCATCATACAATTAAGATTCCCTGTCTTCTTTGGTCAATTGAACCGTGAGAGAAGCATCTTAACATTGTCCCAAAGTGCCTTGGCTTCAGTGTTGTGATTGATTAACTTGTAGATGTCTTTTGGTAGACCCCGAAGTATAATGTTTGAAGCCCTGATATCAGCATCATATCTCTTTTTCTCCTTGTCAGTAAGTTCATCATATGTTTTTGGTCTGTCCAATCCTAATGTCACTGAGTTATCAGCAGCAGTTTCGAGTATGTCTCTGGTAGTTTCAACATGGTACGGTCCTTCATCAATTGATTTGAGAATGTTGACCCCATTTTCTTTACCCAAGCAGTACAACCTAACTCGTTGAGCCCATGAGTCATAATCGGTTCTGTATAGCATAGGTGGACGAGTATCAGATCCAGCAGCTTGAACGTCTTCAGCAACAGAGGAGATGATAGTAGGTACTGTTAATACAAATAAACCGTAAAAACATTTATTAATATTTTGCGATCTCTTTGTGTTTTGTTGATAACAAATATAATGTTATCTTAAGTATAATTATAAGGATACATGTTATTTTTGTAAAGCATTTACATAGAGCCATTTAAATACAAATATGTAATAATTAAGCATTTGTTGTAATAGTTTATTAGGATGGGTAAAAACCATAACCCATGGACCATAACCCATGGATCATAACACATACCCAAGTTGGCTAGATACAATGTATACTTAGATACATTGAATCTAAAGAAAACCCATGGACCAACCCATAACCCATGACACATAACCAAAAAACCCATGGGCAAAGAGGAGCGTACCACGGATCCCTAGGATTACACTAGACGGATCCCAAGTGGGAGGGATCCGTGGAACAGAAGAGAAATTTGCCTATAAATAGAGAGCCATTTCTTCATTCTAACTCACCCCTCTTCTTACTGAATCTCTCAAACACTCTCATTCTCTTCTAACATATAGATCACTTGATCTAGAGAGTTGTTCTTCTTTCTTTCTATTGTGATCCTCATATAGGTCCTTCTCTAAGGCGAGATCACAAGCATTCTACAAGTCATCCAAGCAAGGGGTCCTTGATTGATTTGTCACTCCGCAAGATTTCTGAAGCCAAGATCTTGTATTTGATATTTCACATATTTGTTGTGTAATAGTCGTGTTGGTTTGGTCCACCGTGCTACGGACTCGGTATCTAGCTTTGTACCGGAAAAAGTGTAAGCAACATTGTGAAGGCTTCTCCGCCAAGTGAAGGAGTTTGTTGACATAGTGCTTGAACTCTCGAGTAGGTGACTCGGGGAGTGGAGTAGGGCAAAGAAGGTGTCCTTGTAGCCGAACCACTATAAATCGGTTGTGTCGTTTCTATCCCTTAACTTTACTTTACTTGCTTGCTTTATCATTTGATCTATACTTTCTCTACGTCCACAAGATCTCACATATTAACGAATCTAAAGTTTTTGAAAACTAAATTAAAATCGGCAAAACTATTCAACCCCCCCTTCTAGTTTTCCACAATTGGTATCAGAGCTAAGTTTATAAAAGTTTTAAAATAAACTTGTATTTTAAAAACTTTTCGATCACTATGGGTTCTGAAAATTATAAGGAAAGGCAATCTATGCAACGACCACCACTACTTGAAACTAATGGTTTTATATATTGGAAAAATAGATTCGAAACATATGTGAAATCTAAAGATATTGATCTTTGGTACATTATTGTTGCAGGTGATTTTGAGGCTACCTCAAAATATGATAAAGGGAATATAGTTAACATACCTCATGATAAAGGAATTTGAAAGAATTTCTAAAAATAGTGAAGCAAAAATGGTTTTATATAATGCTTTACCGAAAAAGGAATTTGAAAGAATTTCTATGCTTAAAACCTCTAAAGAACTTTGGAATTCTTTAGTTGTAACTCATCAAGGCAACCAACAAGTTAAAAATAATAAAATTGATTTATTTGTTCAACAATATGAACAATTTTCATTATCGGATGAGGAAACTATAGATCATTCATTTGCTAACTTTAGTACTATTATTACATCTTTACAAGCACTTGATGAATCTTTTTCTAGCCGTAACTATGTTAGGAGATATCTAAGGGCACTTCCATCGAAGTGGAGATCCAAGGTGACGGCGATCGAAGAGTCAAAAGATTTGACAATCCTCACCCTCGATGAACTCATAGGCAACCTAAATGTCTACGAGCTTGTCCTTGCTAAAGACTCGGAAACCTCAAAGGTGAAAGAGAAACAAAAATCTCTTGCTCTTAAAGCCAAAAAGGCTTCAAGCGATGAAGAGAACTCCTCTTCGAGTAGTGACGACGAAGAGTACGCTATGGCCGTAAGGGACTTTAAAAAGTTCTTTAGAAGAAAGGAAAGATACGTCAAACAACCGTATGACGATAAGAAAGGCTTTCGAAAAGAAAGAGGGACGAGAAGCCAAAAGATGATCGTACTTGCTTTAAATGTGGGGACCCAAACCAATTTATTAGTAAGTGTCCCGAACGGGATGATCAAATGGCTTTCGTGAGCGGCACGTGGGGAATGAGCGACGAGGAGGACGAAGAAATTTGTCTAATGGCAAATGACGAGGTATGTCACGAATACTAAAGTAGTTCATCACTTGATGATGACTCATTGCATAAAGAATATGACAAACTATGCAATATTAGCTTAAAACTAGTTAACAAAAACAAGCTTTTAAAGAGTCAAAACCAACGTTTAGATAAAGAAGTCATACAATTAAAAGCAAAACTAAAACGTTTAGAAAAGGGTAAAATTGCAAGAAACAAAGCTCCATCTTTTTCAAAACATAATCCATCTAGGAGACCTAATAACATTTATCCAAGAAGTAACCATCAAATGGGATGGAACCCAAATATGCAAAATGGTTTTCCTTTTCAAAACTTTTCTCCATGGAATGCATACTCATCTTATCCATACATGTATAACATGAATGGAATGTTTAACACTAATGGACCCATGAACAAATGGGGACCAAACTTTTGAGTTTATTATTGTCTTAGGTATGCTTAAAGGTCGACCTAGACCAGGATGAATGGGTCAAGGATAGCGGGTGCACGAGGCACATGACCGGCAATAGAGATCTATTCTCCACATATGAATCCTTCAATGGAGGTAATGTGGTGTTTGGAAATAGCAAAAGTAGAATCATCGGTAAAGGTACGATTTCTAACAAATCTCTAACTATTAACGATGTGTGTCACGTAGAAAACCTAAACTTTAACCTCTTAAGTATAGGGCAAATATGTGATAAAAAGTGCAATGTACTATTTACCAAAACCGGTAGTAAGATATTAAAAATGGCATAACCATAGGAAAAGGAATTAGGAAACATGGAGTCTATGTCATTAAAATCGTAATGAACCTAAAGACAAACTATGTCTTACCTCTATGGATGATACTTCGACTTTTTGGCATCGAAGATTGGTCACCAACATGAGACTTCTTCAATCGCTATCATCCAAAGATCTAGTAAGAGATCTACCTAAGTTGAAATATGAACATCACTTTTGTGATGCTTGTAATGTAGGAAAACAAGCTCATTCTAGTCATAAAGCTAAAAACATGGTGTCTACAACTAGGTGTCTAGAATTACTACATATGGATTTATTTGGTCCATCCGCTATCCAAAGTTATGGAGGCAACTACTATACTTTGGTCATAGTGGATGACTATTCTAGGTATACATGGACAAAATTCTTAAAGAACAAAACGGAAACCTTTAATTATTTTGAAATATTAAGCAAAAAGATCCAAAGACAACTAGGAAGTCCCATAGTGTCTATTAGGACGGATCATGGTAGGGAATTCGATAATGAAGTGCAATTCGGAGCTTTTTGTGACGCTAATGGTATTACTCACAACTTCTCGGCTCCACGCACTCCACAATCGAATGGGGTAGTAGAAAGAAAGAATAGAACCCTACAAGAAATGAGTCGAACCATGCTTAATGAGCAATCCATACCTCAAAAGTTTTGGTGCAATGCCGTTGATACTTCAACGTATATACTCAATCGAGTCTTAATTAGACCAATCTTAGGAAAAACTCCATATGAGTTACTTCGAGGCAAAAGCCTACGTTAAATCACTTTAGAGTCTTTGGTAGTAAATGTTTTATTCTTAACACTAAAGATTACCTTACAAAATTTGATCCTAAATCAACCGAAGGTATCTTTCTAGGTTACTCGCCAAATAGCAAAGCTTACGTCATATTAAACAAAGAAACAATGAAGGTAGAAGAGTCATTAAATATAAAATTTGATGAAAGTCCACCCAAACCCTCTCCACCTCTTGTCGATGACGAGATTATAGAAAGTGAAGCTATAACAATAAAGAAAAAGATAAATGAAGAATAAGAACCTCTAAGTGATGAAATAATAAACATTAAAGAGTCCAAAGATCACCCCGTAGATAAAGTCATAGGAAAGCTAAACGAAAGAACATTAAGGTCTCAAGTTCAAAACCAAAGTAGCTTGTTTTGTTTCGTTTCAACCTTAGAACCTAAGAATACACAAGAGGCCATAAAAGATGAGAGTTGGGTAATGGCTATGCAAGAAGAACTAAATCAATTTGTTTCTAATGATGTTTGGACACTTGTCCCTCCACCTAGTAATCAAACCATAATAGGAACCAAATGGGTTTATAAAAATAAATTAGATGCAAACGGAGTAGTGTCTAGGAACAAGGCTAGACTCGTTGATCAAGAGTATAACCAACAAGAGGGAATAGACTTTGATGAGACCTACGCCCCCGTGGCTAGATTAGAGTCTATAAGAATACTTCCTGCGTATGCTTGTGCTAATGATCTAAAGCTTTATCAAATGGATGTCAAAAGCGCTTTTCTAAATGGTTTCATTAATGAAGAAGTATATGTAGCTCAACCTCCGGCTTCATCGATTTTGAAAAACCCAAACATGTGTATAAATTAAAGAAAGCCCTTTACGGTCTTAAACAAGCTCCAAAAGCTTGGTATGATAGACTCAAGTCATTTCTAATTAAACACAACTATACCATGGGGTTAGTTGACAACACACTTTTACTAAGAAAAGAGAGTCACATATAATCATAGTACAAATATATGTAGATGATATTATATTCGGATCCACTTGTCAAGACATGTGTGATGATTTCTCTAAAATCATGCATGACGAGTTCGAGATGAGTATGATGGGAGAACTTAGTTTCTTTCTTGGTCTACAAATAAAACAAGTAGAAGATGGTATCTTCTTCAATCAATCTAAATACATAAAGGAGATGTTAAAGAAATTCGGTCTAGAAGAGTCGAAACCAATTAGGACTCCAATGTCATCCGACACCAAACTCACAAAAGATGAAGACGGCGAATCCGTAGATAATACTAAATATCGTGGCATGATAGGTAGTCTTCTCTACCTCACGGCAAGTAGGGCGGATATCATGTTTAGTGTTTGCTTATGTGCTAGGTTTCAAGAAGACCCTAAAACATCACACCTAGAAGCCGTAAAAAGGATATTTAGATATAATAAGGGTACAACACAATTAGGATTATGGTATCCTAAGGGCACGGGAGTAGAAACAATTATTGTATATGCAGATTCGACCATGCGGTGATTACGTTGATAGAAAAAGTACAAGTGGGGTATGTACTTTCATGGGATGTTGTTTAACATCTTGGTTTTCTAAGAAACAAACGGCATTAGAAATATCAACAACCGAGCGAATGCGTCTCGCCGGCAAAGCATGCCAACAAGTACTATGGATGAAACAATCGTTAGTTGACTACGACATTCATCTGCGACATAGCCATCCTATGTGACAACAAAGGTGCCATCGACTTAAGCAAGAATCCGGTATTGCATTCTCGCACAAAGCATATAGAGATTCGTCATCACTTCCTAAGAGACAATGTTCAAAAGGGAACATCTCTATTGAGAAGGTAGCATCCGAAGACAACATAGCCGACGTCCTCACCAAACCGTTGAAGCGGAACAATTCAACCTACTTCGTCTTGGTCTTGGTCTAATGGAACAAACGTCGTAACTTATTTGACTCTACAAGGTATGTAAACACTAGCCTTCTTCTTTTCGAGTCTAGGATTTCTATTTCATGCACAACTCACAAACAATACGGGAATTTTCAAAACCCAAGATAAGTTTTTTTTTCACTTATAGCTTTTTATTTTTTCATAACTACATACACATTTCCAAAGAAAACCTCTTTTCAAAATGTTTTCTAAACGGTTGATACCTTCCCGTATCAATTTCACAAAAGCAATTTCTCACGCCTAGGACAAATCGCTTTTTCATTATTAATACAAAGTAAAAACCCATTTTCATTGCATCTCATGACTTTTGAATGCTAAAGGGGACACATAACTAATATGTGTTTTTGGGGTACATTCATTTAAGCAACAATGAATTAGGAGCATTGATAACACTAAATTACGTACTTATATACTAAATATGTGTTTTCGAGGTTATCTCAATAGGATGTTTTTCTACTTCTAGTTTACTTTTTTTTCTTTTTAGGGGTTATCTCAATAGGATGTTTTCCAAATATTTTGCATATAGGCACACACTAGGCAAAATGTTTCCAAAAAGGAAAATTTTGTCTGCTGCATCACCGACCACGGATCCCCTTCATTCTGGACGGATCCCTCAAGGGAAGGATCCGTGGGATCCATGAGACAGAAGCTGTTTTTACCTTCTATTTTTCTCACTTTTGTTGAAAAATCCACATTTGTTTTATTTTTTGGAGTATGCTCTTTAATGCTTATGTTCTCATGATCATATGCCTTAAATTCATATCTAATCATTAGATTTTACTCTACATTTTGGGTCAAGCTTTCATTACAATGCATTGTTTTTCTATATATAGAACTCCCAAAATGCTTGCATACTCATCCCATCCTCAAAATATACAACACCATGTCACTCACAAACTATTACAACTTAGATGAATCACCTAGTACAAACAATCATCTTCATGATACCCAAACCTTTGTACTTCCACCATCCAAAATACCACAATCAAACTCTAGGATATCCGCACGGATTAGTATCCGATCTTGTTGCTTAGGAAAACCATCATCATATGGCTCATCACCATCAAATAACTCACCACAAGATGCTTCCATTATAGCACCTCCCTCATCACCAATAAGTACACCAACTTCATCACCACCTAAAGTCACTCTTTTGGAACTCCTTAAGACTCCAAAAAGATCTAAACAACCTAAACAAAAAGAAATAGTCTTTTCAATACCCCCCACATCTCCAAATACTATTTTTCAAGATCTTGAAACATCACCACCATTGGCTCCCATTACATTACAAGAACATCTAGGTTCTTTTCCACCACCACTTACAAACATTCCGGATGTTGATCCATATTTTCCTATTTTCCACCACATCTTCCCAGATAACTCAAATTAAAACAACCCGAAAAACTTCTGCACTCATTACCCACATCACTTACATTGTGAACATTGCCAATCCACTAGGGAAATTGCAATAGAAGTTAGGGAAGAAATGCGATTCATACTCAACCTCATCCTTGATCACATCAATACCATTACTCATCCAAACCTCCATCCATAACCTTATGCAAGCATTGAATGAATCATTACTACTATTTTCTATTTTTAGTACATTTTCTTTTGAAGTCATTTTCAAGAACAAGTCTTGTTCTTATTTTTACATGCTTGTAGGTGGCATAAAAACCACTACACTTTGTTGTTTTAAGGCCTTGTTTACATACCTTGGCTCCCAATCTTGATTCTCGGCAATCACAAGATTATTTAAGCATGTTACTAACCTTTTGTTTTGTAGAATTTTTTATTTTTTTCTTCACTTGACGCCCCAAACTAGGGGGAGCTACCGTCAAGGGGGAGTTAGCAATACGTGGACTTATTTATCCACACTTTTATTTCTTCCAAGGGTTAACTTTTTGTTTCAACAAAATGGGGGAGAAGAAGTAAAACTTAGGGGCTTTCAAAACTTACATCTATTCTTAAGTTTTACTCATCATAACATTATGTTTTGTCATCAACAAAAAGGGGGAGATTGTTAATACAAATAAACCGTAAAAACATTTATTAATATTTTGCAATCTCTTTGTGTTTTGTTGATAACAAATATAATGTTATCTTAAGTATAATTATAAGGATACATGTTATTTTTGTAAAGCATTTACATATAGCCATTTAAATACAAAAATGTAATAATTAAGCATTTGTTGTAATAGTTTATTAGGATGGGAAAAAACCATAACCCATGGACCATAACCCATGGATCATAACCCATACCTAAGTTGGCTAGATTCAAT
Organism: Chrysanthemum makinoi; assembly: GCA_910596185.1. Lineage (NCBI taxonomy): Eukaryota > Viridiplantae > Streptophyta > Magnoliopsida > Asterales > Asteraceae > Chrysanthemum > Chrysanthemum makinoi. The sequence continues at coordinate 114,248,876 of OU343221.1, forward strand.
GTATACTTAGATACATTGAATCTAAAGAAAACCCATGGACCAACCCATAACCCATGACCCATAACCAAAAAACCCATGGGCAAAGAGGAGCGTACCACGGATCCCTAGGATTACACTAGACGGATCCCAAGTGGGAGGGATCAGTGGGATCCGTGGAACAGAGAAGAAATTTTCCTATAAATAGAGAGCCATTTCTTCAGTCTAACTTACCCCTCTTCTTACTAAATCTCTCAAACACTCTCATTCTCTTCTAACATATAGATCACTTGATCTAGAGAGTTGTTCTTCTTTCTTTCTATTGTGATCCTCATATAGGTCCTTCTCTAAGGCGAGATCACGAGCATTCTACAAGTCATCCAAGCAAGGGGTCCTTGATTGATTTGTCACTCCGCAAGATTTATGTAGCCAAGATCTTGTATTTGATATTTCACATATTTGTTGTGTAATAGTCGTGTTGGTTTGGTCCACCGTGCTACGGACTCGGTATCTAGCTTTGTACCGTAAAAAGTGTAAGCAACGCGTTGTGAAGGCTTCTCCGCCAAGTGAAGGAGTTTGTTGACATAGTGCTTGAACTCTCGAGTAGGTGACTCGGGGAGTGGAGTAGGGCAAGGAAGGTGTCCTTGTAGCCGAACCACTATAAATCGGTTGTGTCGTTTCTATCCCTTAACTTTACTTTACTTGCTTATTTTATCATTAGATATATATTTTCTCTACATCCACAAGATCTCACATATTAACGAATCTAAAGTTTTTGAAAACTAAATTAAAATCGGCAAAACTATTCAACCCCCCCCCCCCCTTCTAGTTTTCCACAGGTACGTTGGTAGACATAATTACTGATTCTACGGGATTTTAAAACTCTTGGATTAAACCGGGAAATAGATTCTTTCACGGGATTTTACTTAATCAAGAGAAAACCGTAAAGTGTAATCACGAAGAAAATACTAAATCCCAAGAAACAAGTCGCTCAAAGAAACAAGTCGCCAACAAATCGCTCAAAACAGACAAGTCGCATCAATTAACAAATAAACTTATCTTGACAAGTAGTTTGATAAGACAAATCGCTTAAACAATCAATTAGCTTCAATAAACAAGTTAAGCAACCATACAAGTCGCTAAACCGGTAACTCGCTAAATGGACAAATCGCACAAATAAGACAACAAACTTACAACTTCGCTTAAAATAAGCAAGTCGAAAATGACAAATAAACTTCATCGCACAAGTACAGCCACAAACCGAACAAATAAGTGATTTGTGGCAGACACAAATCGCTTCCAAACAAAGACAAATCACTTGTCAGAAATAGTATTCGAGGCACAAGTCGCTACCTTAAACACAAACAAAACTCCACTTTTTAATCCAAAACCTATCCAACCATAGTGATTCGAGCCTTCTAAATCACAACCTAAAGACTTATGATGATTCTAAACACAAAAGTACAATCAAAATCCAAACTTTAACACTAGAAATGGTCCAAATGATGCAAATACCACTAAACTTTTTCAAACCCAAAAATCATATAAAACCACTAGAAATCCAAGAACATGTAAGAGAGATGATGAAACCATGGCTCTTGATACCATTTGTAACATACACATACACATTAAACCATATTTATATGGGGCGTACACCTTAAGGATTGTAGAGAGAGAAAGTTTAGAGGTTTAAGGAACTTAGAGAGAGAAAGAAAAATCTTATTATGAGCTCCAACTCTCTACTTTGGGAGGTAGAGGGTATTTATAGTATCTTACACAAAACGCCTCCTACGGGCTGTGGATCAGGCATACAGTGGGTAAAGGCCAATCCGTCCTCCACGGTATTACTTAACTAAATACTAACTAACATTAAATAACTACGACTACGAGCTTTCTAACGATTACATATACTTGAGGTGACCAATACTTTAACAACTGGATTTTCTAAATCCTAACAAGTAAGCATATTGACAGTGTGTCCTAATGAGATTTATTGATGATCTCTTGGGTCTAGACTTAATAGTGCACTTTGGTTTTCTTATGCGGAGACTAGGGAGAGGGTCTCCTTTTTCAATATCAACTATCTTTAATAGAAAGTCGATAGATTATATCGGTTCCCCGTGAGAATGAAAAAAGTTCTTTTAAGATAACTTGAGTAGCAGGGAAGTTTAGTGCAGTGCGTCACTGGGTCCATGACGTCTTGTCTTCAATACCGGCATTACCTTGGAAACCACCAATATCATATGTATTGAACCCAGTTTCTGCCCTAAGATTGAATTATTGGTGGGCTATTTCTTTTCACCCTTTTACATTACATTTATTTTTCATTCTTCAACCCCTTCAGTGCTTACCGAGATTTCATCACTTGAACCTTGTTGGGTTTGTTCCAATCCTAGCTCCATCTCAGTCGGCACTCTTCCCTTATTCGCACTTTTCTCCTTTTTATAATCATACCTTAAGACTTCTACACTATATAGTGGATTGTCCCTAGGTAGATCCCTCTGGCTCTGGCGGGATCGTGGGAACTAATACCTAACCTTACCATCCTTATATCTCTAATAAAGTAAATGCAAGTTCGGTCTTTGGTGTTCCTTCACAAATGCCATTGAAAACCAATTTTAAAAACCAATCAAGGTACTTGTGATAGAATATCAAAGCATTTATACCTCAATTGTTTTTTATCTTTTATAAATTCTCCCCTCTCAAGATGTGCATCGGTAGTTGAAATCGTTTAGCACATGGAGGAAGGAGTGCTTGTTTGAGTCTTAAACAATCCCCATTTTATCAAATTTCATATTTAAATCACATTCTCTCCCCCGATCAAAAATTTCAAACCTTTTGAGATTTGTGATCCCAATTAATTTAAGTAATTTATAAATTTTGGGGAAAGATGTGATCTGGTTTTAATATTTACTGATAAGGAACATTACAACTCTCCCCCTCAGTGTATGAGTCGAGAGTGTTAGTGTCAGGCATGATAATTTTGAGAGATCCTTGAATAAAAAAAAATTTTCATTTTGAAAGATCTTTGAGTATAAGAAAGATCATACACTGACACATAACACCAAATCATTATTCACCACTTATAACGTACAAATGGAATGGTTTGATGATATTTCGTTGTTTGAAAATATGATATTTGAAATCACTCTCCCTCTCAATCGATGACCAAAGTCATTGATTGAGTGACAAATTTTATGGAAAAATTGAGTCCGGTTGATTTTCAAAAATGTGAGTCCGATTTATTTTCAAATACTATTTTACCACCATGTTAAATACAAATATTTTTCGGAAGAATCATAAAATGAAAAACATTTGTGTAGGAACGTACCGTCTTTTTGGCGACGAGATTTCCTAATTTTATTTTAGGATAAGTGCTCGATAGTTATAAAAATCAATTTTGCGAAGTAGTTTCCTTTCTTGAAAACGCGAGTTGCATATCTGAAATAATAGCAAACCATTGTTTAGGCATGTTTTGAAAAACATTTGAACTTCTGCTCGAGCTTCATCTAAAACCCCATTTCATTATTGGATAACATTTCTAGGACAGTAGATGTTATCGATATCAGAAGACATGCCTTGAGAAAACAATATTTTTGTAATTTTATGATTTTTCAAGTTTTTATCGGTTTTGGTTGATTTTATATTGTTGTATTTTGCTTTTTGATAACTATATACAAAATATGTGAAGTAACTCCATTACTCCTCATTCTCATCCTGAAGTCATTTGAGTGTTTCTGGCTGCAGACTCTTCATGTTGAGTCGCGGGAGGATAAACTGAAACCGATCTCTTGCAAGAGCTTTAGTGAAGATGTCAACCAATTGGTACTCAGTCTTTAAATAATAGAGTTCAACCACACCGTTCTCAACTTGTTCCCTGATGAAGTGATGTCGGATGTCAATGTGCTTTGATCGTGAGTGTTGGACATTGTTGCAGGAGAGAGCGATGAAACTTTTTTTTGTCACAGTACAGAGGAATCTTGTTGAATACAAAGCCATAATCAGTTAGTTAGGATCTCATCCTAAGATTTAAGCACAACATGATGACATGGCAATGTACTCAGCCTCTATGGAGGATATAGAAGTACTCATTTGCTTCTTTAATGACCAACTTACTAATTTATCCCCCAAAAATTGAGCACCTCCTGACGTACTTCGACGTGTATCTTGACACCCTGCATGTTCAACATCTTCATAGGCTGTTAGTGCCATGGTGGTGTCATTCGGATACCAAAGTCCCATGTTAATGGTTCCTCGGAGATACCGAAAGACCCGTTTAACCACTTCAAGGTGCTTCTTGGTAGGCTTAGCCTGGTACCGAGCACACATGCATACAACGAACATAATATCTTTTCTACTGGCAGTGAGATACATCAAGGATCCAATCATACTACGGTACTTAGTTTGATCAATCGGGATCCCCGAGAGGTCCTTATCTAGTTTTGTTCTCTCCACTATGGGAGTGTCAACAGGGTCACTAGAATCACATCCAAATTTCATTAATATTTCATTAGCATATTTAGATTGATTTATGAAAATGCCTCCGGGACTTTTTGAGAAATTTGTAAACCTAAGAAAAATGACATTTGTCCCATCATTCACATTTGAAATTTAGAACTCATCTCTTTAGAAAAATGGTCACATTCATTTGGGTCAGTCAAGGCAAAGATAATATCATCAACATATATTTGAACATGAATTAAATGTTTGCCCGATTTCCGAGAACATTCTAGGATCGGATGCCTTTGTAGAATCAGTTTGCCAAAAGAAACTTTGACAAAGTATCGTACCATGCCCTTAAAGCCTGCTTCAAGCCATAAAGAGCCTTTTTCAGATGGTAGACATAGGTAGGATGCTCGGGATTCACAAATCCTTTCGGTTGACTGACATAGACCACTTCTTTGAGATCACCGTTATGGAAAGCAGTCTTTACATCCATTTGATAGACTATCATATTCTTGCTGGAAGCATTAGCAAGGAAGATTCTGATAGCCTCTATTCGAGCAACCAAAGCAATGATTCCTCAAAGTCAATACCCTCCTCTTGTCGATATCCCTCAGCAACAAGTCTAGCCTTATTATTCAGAACGTCACCGTGCTCATCAAGTTTCACCTTGAAGATCCACTTAAGAGCGATAATCATTGCACAATCTAGAGATGGTACTAATTCCCATACATCAAGTCAATCAAACTTGTGAATTTCATCTTGCATAACATTAAACCAGTTGTCCTCAGACATTGCAGTCTTGACGTCATTCAGTTCGACCTTGGATAGTACAGAATTGAAGAAGCACCATAAGGCATTTGTGGCAAGTTGCTTTCGAGTAGATACTAGACGAGAAGAATTCTTAATGATGTTATCCAGTGGATGATCATGTGTCCATTTTCTGAGATGTTCTTGTGGTGTAGGAGTATCATCAGTTGTTGCTTTCGAGTAGATACAGCTGGTGGTGTAGGAGTATCATCAGTTGTTGGCTCAAAGTATTCATCAAAAATCGGATCAAACAAAGTCTTCAAGTCTTCTTTTACTGGAGGTACATAAGGAGCGGCAAGCGTGGGATTTTGTACAAGACCCGAACTAATTGGTCCAAGTGAAAAAGTTGAGGTGAGGGTCTAGAACTGGTGTGTCCAGGAGCCATTTTCTCAGTCAGCTCATCAAATGTAACGTGAATAGTTTCCATGATATCCCGGGTTCTTTTTTTATAGATTCGGTAACCCTTCTGATCTGGTGCATAGCCAACGAAAAATCTAATATCAGCTTTAGCTTTCAACTTTCCCAGATCTTGACCGTCATTGGTTGGATAGCACAAAACCCCAAACATACATAGAAATGAGAGATCCTTTTTCTGTTGTGCACTAATTTTTATGTAGTTTTTCCATGAAGAGTATGTATTAGGGATCGGTTATGAGTGTAACAAGCAGTGGCAATGGCTTCTGAAGGATCGTGAATATTATGTTGTTTGATGATTCGGGTGGTCTAGGACAATGATTAAACAAGAGAGCCATTTTAGATAGATGAAGAGAGTTGAGAGGAGGTTCCTTGAAGAGAGTTGCTTAACAAATGAAAGGTTAGATTCAAAGAAGCCACACCCCTTCCATGGATGGAAGGGGTATTTATAGTTACAAAGAATACGTCCTCCTATCGGACTGTGGATCAGGCATACAGTGGGTAAAGACCCGTCCTTCCTCCACGGTGTTACAATAAACTAAATTACGCTACAAACTAACTAATTAACTACTACATAACGTAAATAACTACAAATCTACGAGCTAACATATGCTAGACTATAATTGGGGTGACCGACACTTTAACATGGAATTTCCAATTCCTAACAATCTCCTCCTAAGGGAGGTCACCCCATGAAATACATTTTGCATCCTAGCATTCTTTCTTTGACATTGTTCTTGAGTTCATAGACTTGAATTCTTCACTTTCACAATCTTTGTGCTTTAGTAGCGATTCTTCAAAGTCCGCACTGATTTGTACTTTTAGTGGAGGCCTTTGAACTGATCCACATCTTTGATGATCTTTGAGCTTTCTTTGAGATCATCAGCCACAGTAAATCTCTGGATCAGCCTTTATTGTGTTGCCATCATGTGAAGTTGTGACTTTCGACGACATGCTCACACTTTCGGATCATGACATCTTTCCATCGAGTAGCGGAAGCCTTCATCGGTTCATGATATTTGCAGAGTGAAGGAAGCATAGTATGAAATATCAGAGCCAGGTTATGTAGATATCCACCAGTCATGATTTCTTCAATTAAGTGTGGATGCTGTGAGCATGCGGCTTTGGATTGACTCGTCAATTGATCGGTACAACCGCCCAAAGGTACCTGCAAACAACAGTTAGCAATAAAACACATGAAAGTGTCTTTGATCACTTTCGTTGAATTGAGGTACACGGCCCACGGTTCCCCATAGATCAGTACAAGTACCGCCTGTGATCGAGGTAGGATTCGAGAATCTCCTGACAGGTTTCATTTGTTCTAGCCGTTCTCAAACCGAACGCCTCAAAGAAGACAACACGGAGTGAGTGAAACAGCGAATTGAGATTCACTGATTGATGAAAAATGATTTTAAAAACAATCGTGTATTGCTTGAAGAAAGAGTTTTGCAATACAACGAAGGTTTATGAGAAAGATCAATTTTTCAATCAAAATACTTTTTGTATTAAAGAATGAGTACACATTCGACGTGCTTGTGATAAGAAGAGATTCGCACATCGAATGGTTTTTCTAAAAGTATTTTTCAATCAGAGATACTTTTTGAATTCGAAAATGAATACACATTCGATGCGCTAGAGAAAAGAAGATTTGCACATCGAACGGTTTTTCCAAAAGTATTCGTCAATTCATTTCCTGGACCAAGGTTGATTCAAGATTGAATCGCCCCATTGTTTCTATCCAGTTGTCACAAGTTTGATCTTTAGAAAAGATCTCACATGTTACCCACCAAGAGCTTGTTTGATGTTGGCTCTAGAAGGATTTCCATCTTCATCGTGAATATTTTCATACCACTCGGATGTTCTAGCAATACCACAAGGATAAAGCGTAGGACTCTTAATATATTCTTACTTTCCACATTGTGTAAAACAGCAAGTCTTCATTAATTTAGTGTCCTAATGCGATATTGTGGATGATCTCTTGGCTCTAGACTCAATTGTGCACATTTGGTTCCTATGCCGGAGACTAGGGAGAGGGTCTCCTTCTTCAATATCAACAATCTCTAAGAGAGAGTCGATAGATAATGTCGGTTCCTCGTGAGAATGAAACAAGCCCTTTTAAGAGGAACTTGAGTAGCTTTGGAAGGTTAGTGCAGTCGTCTGGGTCCATGACGTCTTGTCTTCAATACCGGTGTTACCTTAGTAACCACCAGTAGCGTATGTATTGAACCCGTTTGCGGCCTAAGGTTGAATTATTGGAGGGCTATTTCTTTTCACCCTTTTCTCATTTCATTTCTTTTTCATTCTTCAACCCCTTCAGTGCTTACCGAGACTTCATTACTAGAACCTTGTTGGGTTTATTCTAGTTCTAGCTCTATCTCAGTCGGCACTCTTCCCATTTCTCATTTTTCTCCTTTTTTCAATATACCTAAGGACTCTACACTATCTAGTGGTTTGTCCCTGGGTAGATCCCTCCGGTTCTGGCGGGATCGTGGGAACTAATACCTAACCTCACCATCCTTATAACTCCATACATAAAGTAAAATGGTCGGTCTTTTGGTACAGTTCATTCTTCCTTGAAACCAATAGAAAAATCATTTGGAAAAACAATCAAGGTACTTGTGATACGAGATCAAAGCATTTTGTACTTTAATAGTTTTGATCATTTAGAAAACCTCCCCTCAACATGTGCATATGATTTAGAAATTGTTTAGCACATGGAGGCAAGAGGACTTTGAAATATTTTCTTTGATCACAATTTTCATAGAAAAGCCATTTGATTTTCTTGGTAAATTCTCTCCCTCAATATGTGCATAGGATATTTGAAATCATTTTATCACATAGAGGTAAGAGTTCTTTTGAAGCACATTTATGATCACACAAGCCATTAAGAAACCATTCGCTTCCCCTCAATATGTGCATCAATAAATGAAAGAGTTTGGCACATATTAGAGAGAACTTGCACTTTAAATCAAAACGATCATCTTATATCAAGTTTCATTATTAAATCACAAATTCTCCCCGATCAAAAATATCAAACCCTTTGAGATTTTGGATCCTCAAGTGATTTAACGTGGTTTGGAAAACATGGGAGAATATGTGGCCTTGTTTAAATACTCATCTTGTTTTTGGATAAATCCTCCTCCTCAACATGTGCATTGTGTATTTGAAATCATTTGGCACATGGAGGCAGGAGTGCCTATAAAGTACTAAAACTGATTCCATTAAAACAAATTTGAGATTTAAATCACGATCTCTCCCCCGATCAAAAATTTCTAACCATTTGAGATTTGTGATCCCAAAAGATTTAAATCATTTAGAAAATTTTAGGGGAAAGACGTGGCATGATTTACTTTTGAAAAATGACAGATAAGGACCAGATTTAAGATGTGAAAGATTGTTAGTGTCAGGTATGATTGTTTTATGAGATCTTTATGTAAAATAAAACAATTTCACAATCAAACAAGAACAGAAAAAATTTCATTTTGAAAGACCTTGATTTAAAAGAAAAATCATACCAAGACATAACATTAAATCTTTAGATCACCACTTTATTTCGTACAAACGGACTCTTTTGAAGAAATATTGTTTGAAAATATTTTATTTTAAATCACTCTCCCCCTCAATCGATGACAGTTGTCGATGATTGAGTGACTTATGTTTTGATAAAATGAAGTCCGGTGATTTTCAAAATTAAGTCCAATTTATTTTCAATACCAATATTTTTCAAAGTTTTTAGAAAAATGGTATCATCACTACTTATCCTGCACAAGATACGTTAGGTGGTTGAGCCGCTTTTGTTGTTGTTGCTGTAGGGTTGGAAGAAAACCGTCTGCAAATGCAGTGAGACTTCTTACGTTGCATTTTAATGCCAACTGAGGTCAAATTAAGCTCCGTTTCTTCAATCACTTTGAAGAAAACCATCTGCTGAAGTAGTGACACCTCTTACGTTGCATTTATGCCAACTCTCCATTGAAGTCCAATTAAGCTCCGTTTCTTCATTTGTCAACCCAAGATATAGTTACCCTTTTCCTTTCGGCATCCAATCATCTTCAATTGTGGGATCCGGATCGGGAACATTCTTTTATACCAATATACGTGCATACGTTAGTGAACACACATACAAATATATGGTGGTCGACATCACCCAAATAACAATCGACTGATAAAAGTCAATGCAACATATCAATCAGATAATATAAATGTATGAGAATAATGTGTTCATCAAACTCTAATCATCTAATCCTAGGAATCATATCCTAGAAACCTAGTCCTTCAACATAGGCAATTATATTTTTTCAGATAAACACGTAGGATAATTAAGAAAGTCCGTTAGATGATATAAATTTTGAAAACATTCTCCCCCTCAATCAATGACTTAAATTCTGAAAATTTTAAAAGCGCTGAAGTCATTGATTGAGTTTTCAATTTTTTTTACGAAAACTCTGAAACTGATTGATTTACAAGCAACTCATTTACCACCATTTTGAAAACACAACAAATATTTTTCTGAAGAATTTTAGACGGAAAAACATTTGTGTAGGAACAGCAGTCCTTCGACATACTTTCCTTAATTAGTTTAGGATAAGTGCACGAAATATTAGAAAATTGGTTTAGCGCAACACTTTCCTTTCTTTAAGAACGGGTTGCTATCTGAAATAATAGCAAGCCATAGTTTTAAGCACGGATTACAGTCTGAAGTAACTGTAAGCCATCATTTGAAGCCCGGTTAGTTCCAGAAATAAGCGTAAGCCATATTTTGAGACATGTTTTGAAAAAGAATATTTACACCTCCTCTCGAACTTCATCTATGGTCCCGTGCCATTATTGAATGACATTTCTAAGACCGCAGATGTTATCGATACCAGAAGACATGTCATAAAAAAACATATTTTTGGTATTTTTGAAATTTTCTGATTTTTATGGGTTTTTGAAGGTTTCATAATTTTCTATTTTTGATTTTGTTGGTTTTATATTTTTGTATTTTGTATTTCTAATAAATATATACAAAGATAGAGAAGATGATATAGTAAAAGAAGATGATGATACGAGTACCGAGATAAGGATATCGAGCAGCACGTCGTAGAAGATAGAAGTCATCAACTCTTAAACATTCACCACCAAAGCTTCCAGGGCTCTTGAATCGAAGAAAGAAATTGAACCATCCAAAAGTGAGACTTTGGCACTTCCCCAAACCGAAAATCCTTTAGCTGAGAAGATTCAAAGCTCTATTTCAAGCTTGCCTTAGCCAGGTGCACAGAGAAGCACACCATTATAATAAATCCCGCTGCTCCTTTCAAGAATAATCACCGTGATTCTTCGTTCGAGGTTATATCATCCAATAGAAGAACAACAACGTTTCATCCCACACTTAAATAATCTTCTCAAATTCCTTTTCCACTGAAGTCTGAAGCGATCCATTCTAAAAGGTGTCAAGAGAACAATTCCCCCAAGTAGTTGAATTGATGCAGTCAGCTTCTTTGTATAATGCTCACGAACTCTCCCGAATACACATCATGAGGGGAATGAAAACACCTTCCCATGTTCACATTTTTCTTCCCGGATGATCGTGTATGAAGCTCAAGAACCGAAGTACACCAATATCCAAGAACTCTCCCTAATACACTTCATGAGGATAATGAAGAACACCTCCCCTATATTTACATCTTTCGTCCCTGATGAATGTGTATGAAGCTCAAGAATCCGAAGTACACACATTCCCAACGAGTGAATAACTGATAACACCTCCCTCATGTTAGACATTTATCTCCCCTGAATATGTCGTACTTGTGTACCTCTTTTATCTTCAGAAACTAACTCTTCCATCTCTTCCCCCACATAGTTGGAATAAGAACACTAAACACCTTGATGAGTAAAACCTTGAGTTTCTCTGCGGTCATGACATTTGTTTTTTCCGGGATATCTTCAATCACTTAGAAGAGTTAAGTTCATCAAGTTTACTCGCCATGAGTCAAACCTTGAGTTTCTCTGCGGAAATAACATTTGTCTTCGGGATATCTTCAATCACTTAGAAGAATTAAGTTCATCAAGTTTACTCGCGTTTAGATGCTTGTCTCCTTCCCCCTTGCTTGTTTTGACACTTCAGAATCAGCAAAACATTATAAGCCCAAATACTTGAAATTTGTTAAGAAGAACACTTGAACTCTTGTGAGAATCCACTTGCTGTGAAAGAATGTGAGCAAGTCTAATTGGGGATTAAATCTGACTTTTCACTCTCCCTCAATTAGTGCTCTCCCCAAAACCGACAATCTGTTTGATAAATGCCCAGATTAAGAAGAAGTCTTTAGATAATCAAATGCAACTCGTCTTTAGTCTTCTAACATGTAGCAGAGAATGTAGAACCGACTGTAGACTCGACCTTCTTCAAGATTGTCCGAATGGGGAATAGATAGTTAACATCTTCAACTCACACCAAAAAGCATCCCAATTAACTTGCATCTTGCAAATCCCCTTAACTAAAATCCCTCCCAATCAAACAAGAACAGAAAGATGTTCATCAAGGAAATCAACAATCGGGCATAGCGAACACACAAGATGGTAACACCAAACTACCAATCACATCAAACAAGAACAGAGAGATTGTTCGAATCATCATGTTGATGTATACGTGAAGCATTAACCGGAAGCACTTTGTCGATAAACTCATCAATCCGAGTGAAGATGTCAACCAACGGCTCTTAGAAGAACAACTCCATGTGAAGATGACCCGATAAGAAGAAGCTCGGTTCTTACATGAGTTTGGAGCCGTTTGACCATTTATTCTCAGTAATCAATCAACCATGCAAGAAATTCACACTTTTCTCCCCCTCAAGAATTGCATACGGAGTTGCCAATTCCTGATTAAATAAGTGAAAATCATCCAAATGTTCTATTCACACTTCTCCCCCGCAAAATAAGCACATGATGTCGCCATCTTCATTATAATTGAGCAAGTGGAATGAGAAAGCAATCATGGTAGCCCGGTTCACTTGATGACTGAAGCGCATGGAAAAAGTATGAAGCATGTTGATGAGAATGGTCATAATAAGAAGATTTCTCTTCTTCAGAAGATAAAGCGCACTGAAATGTACACTTTTCTTTTCTTTAGAGAACGAGGTTTGAATTGAAGTATTCAAACATCATAAGAAGATTTCTCTTCTTCGGAAGATAAAGCGCACTGAAACGTACACTTTTCTTTTCTTTAGAGTACGAGGCATGAACTGATGTGTTCATACGTCATTATCTCTCTCTTTTCATCATCTCTTGGCAAAACTTGTAATCAACCCCATTATCATTCAGTAGGCTCTTTGTAGTGACAGCTCATGGAGAAAACCTAATATGATGAATTTGACCCTGAAGTAAACTAACCCGAACTCGTGACTTAAACTTGCACATATGAAACAAAGAGCGGTGCCGATTTCCATTAGCATCTCTAAGTACTCTCTATGTACTCTATACTTTTCAACCAACCAACCATCAAGTATAAGACGTACATTACCTCTTGAAAATCCACAATTGAATGTGACACTGAGCACTACAACGTAACTCCTTAAAGTGATAGTTATTTTGTAGTGGTAAGAGCCCAATTCCCCCAAGTGGTAAAAGAAAAGGTAAAAGACACCCAACAATAACTAGATTTCCAAGTCTTTGTTTTTGATAATAAGCTAGAACAAGGATCATGAAGAATCTTCATCCAACCATCCCCGATACCTTCAGATACTAAGTACACTCGCCCGTGATAATTCACTTCAACCTCAAATAAATAATACTGAATTAACTCCGTTGTCACATCTTCTTGGTTAAAAGCTCGAATCTAGCCTCCTTTGACATTTTAAGTGAACTATGATAATGGTTTCATCCCGACCATGGTTAAAAGCACATAACCCCGTAAAACCATGTGATAACCAAACTGCCATGAAGAATATCCAGGCAATCACTCAATTCATGAAGTACACCCTTTTATCCCTTCTTTGAAGTAGAAACCGTAGCACCAAAGATCGATAAGATCCCGACATACACTTTCTTTTCTCCGGATGGTTCCATCAGTCACGGATTTTACAATTCTATGGTTTAAACCGAGAAATAATTTCTTTTCAGGATTTTACAAAACCAAGAATAAACCGTAAGATAGATCCGGAAATGCACTTTACTATTAACAATGATGTTTCCATTGTCACGGGATTTTACAAGTCTATGATTTAAACCGAGAAATAGGTTCTTTCTCGGGATTTTACAAAATCAAGACAAAACCATAAACAATGTCAGCTTGAATGAGTAATGACAACTTTGGTTTCGGTGAATATCTGTTTTAGGGGAACATGCAGCGGTCTATCAATGGTTCAATATCCAACATCATCAACATCAACAACCATCCACCAAACACTTTGGAAAACACATCATTCACGATTCCTGGCTATTGTGTGACCACTTGGTGAAGTAAACCCGATATGTCAAACTTGATCATGAGGTGAACTTCCCCTGATTTGTTACTTAAACTTGTACTAATCCTTGTGAAAAGAAACGGTGTACCCAATGTACAAAACCTCTTGACATATTCTCAACTGCGTGAGACACCGAAGTGATAGCTATGTTGTGGGTTAAGCGAGAAAGAATCACACACGTAACTAAATAGTCAAGCCTTTATCACCCTCTATAAACGCCCAAACAAGTCATCTTCGCGGAAGGGTAGAAAGAAAGAAGACAAAAATAAGTAAACGCGTCCGGAAAACGTTACTTCAAATCCAAATAAGAAATACCAATTACAAACAACCATGTAGTCAACATTTTCCAACATCAATTAAAGTCGTGACATAATGTTCTCCGTGAAAATGTATACACCAAAGTGTCAAGTCGTATGACACATAAAATTTTATCAGCACATCTCACAATCAAATTCTCATTATCACAAGTCTCGTCATCAAAACTCATCAAAACAACCCAATTACGAGAAGCCCATATATCTGCCATCCAAATCCAATATCCAACATATCATGATTAAATACTCAAGCCCCTTCACCACCAAAACTACTACCATCAAACAAATATTCGGCCCTGACTTACTAATCAAATACGCATCCGATTGAGCGGCCCTTAACCAAAATATTCATGTACCATGTCCAACTCCAACATATCATACGAAAAACACACTCACATTACAAGCTTTACAAAATCTGATCCAAGTCTTACAACACATCTAGCAATTCGGTCCATGATCCAAAGCTAGCAATCGGCCCATTCCAGATATTAATAAAACACGGTCCAAAAAAAATTAAGCCCGAACTGATATTCCTCAAACCCTATTATTCGGAGTATATAATACCACCATCTCACACATTCCTCCTAATATTACTCCTACTTATCAAACCCTAATCACTAATAATCCGCCTCCCTCACCTGATAATCCTCTTCAAACCCTAAAATAATTCCAGCATACAAATCCGCCTCCTTTCAAACTCAGACACAATCACCTCACTTCATCAATCATAACAGCATTCATCATAATCCAATACTCACGACAAGCATGAGCTCACCACAGGGATGGTTAGAGTTTCTTGTGACTGCCATGAGATCAACAAGTAAGTTAATGGGTAGGCTTTCTTTCGTTTAATAATTCATTTGTTTTCACCCTTTTAACCGAATAGGAATAAGAATGAAACCATCATAGGTTTTGTTCCAATTTCAATTTTTTCAGATATAATCATTAAGACATGGATCAAAGATGGATAAATAGTGTGAATAAACCTTGCAGATCGGATAAGACTTAAGAGGAACACACTATGAATCTGAGATCCTTTTAAAAAGAATTTCATTTTCTTATACCTTCAGTTTATGATTTGGATCTTGGATCTTTTGTTATTTTTTATGTTGTTGGTTGATGGAACGAACTAAAGAAATAAATTTAACATTCTTGTTAAGTTTTCATTCTTGATTGGTTCGGATATTAAACAAGAAGTGAATGCTTCAAAATGATCAATGATGAAAGTCTATTTCGTGTATTAGACCTTTGGTCTTGATGTTACTTTAGAGTACCACGAAATTAGATAACTGAGATCGAATGTCTTTTGGTCATTTGACTTAGAGTTTGGACATGAGTCTTGATACTTGCATAGACGAAGGAGATGGAGGATGAGTAGGATAGGTTAGATATGGGATTTGATTGTGGTGAGTTTGATTAATTTTTGTTTCGGATCATGTAGTTTCAACCTCATTTCAATTAGACTTCCATATTTGAAAGTTTGTGAACTGATGAAGGTTTTTATCATGAGGTCGAAATGTTTTCTTCATATTGATTTTCAGATGTCAAAGGTTTTAAAGTCTTAGGTTAAAGTGGTCAACAACTCGCTTCATTATCTGGTTAACAATGTGCATTGTCCAACTCGCTTGTACATAAAGACCTTTTAGCAACTCGCATTCAATAATGCAAGTGAGCAACTCGCATTCATAAATGCGAGTTAAAGAAAAACTTTGACACAACACGCATCTGGACTGGTCAGCAACTCGCTCAAAAACTTTTACCAACTCGCATATGTTTGAAAGATTAGACAACTCGTATAATGGTCATTGTATCTGGACATTATAACGACTCACATCCAGGAATACATTGAGTCGGGACGATAAATCTTCACAACTCGCTAAAAATGACAACTTCGCCGAGAAGAAGTGACCACAACTCGCATACAAAAACTCTCATATCAAAACACGAAACCGGTAGAAAGGTTAGGAAACTAAAACGGCTTGCACAAAAGCAGATTCATAACAAGATGATTATTTAAAACCCGATCAAACAGCTTTAAAGAACACCGCTTTCAGAATTATAGTACATCGTTTATTAGACCACAAACACAGTTTTCAGAAACATGTTTAAAAACAGTTATAAAGACCTTGTTAAAATATTTCAAAAACTGTTAAAGTGACCACAAAAAGTTTCCAACTAGTAACCATTTTAGACCATGTTCATCGACAACATCAAACATTCAACATGACCACATCAAACCACATCAAAAACTGAATAAACCGCATACAAAACCGAGTGCAAAAACTGAAAGAATCATCAATAACAACACAACCTGGGCTCTGATGCCAATTGAAGGATCGTGAATATTATGTTGTTTGATGATTCGGGTGGTCTAGGACAATGATTAAACAAGAGAGCCATTTTAGATAGATGAAGAGAGTTGAGAGGAGGTTCCTTGAAGAGAGTTGCTTAACAAATGAAAGGTTAGATTCAAAGAAGCCACACCCCTTCCATGGATGGAAGGGGTATTTATAGTTACAAAGAATACGTCCTCCTATCGGACTGTGGATCAGGCATACAGTGGGTAAAGACCCGTCCTTCCTCCACGATGTTACACTAAACTAAATTACGCTACAAACTAACTAATTAACTACTACATAACGTAAATAACTACAAATCTACGAGCTAACATATGCTAGACAATAATTGGGGTGACCGACACTTTAACATGGAATTTCCAATTCCTAACAGCTTCAGCCCAGAGAAACATTGGAGCCTTTGAAAAAATTAGCATGGTCCGAGCAGCTTCCATAAGAGTACGATTATGCCTTTCAACAACACCGTTCTGCTGAGGTGTGCGTTGAACACTTTTCTAGTGACTAATTTCTATGCTTTCATTAAACTGAATGAGCTGTTTGTTCACAAATTCAGTTCAATTTCCTGTTCGGATGATTCTGATGGTTTTGTTAAGCCTAACCTGCAGTTGTTTGATAACCTCGAGAGTTTCATCTTTGGTTTTCAAAAACTTTACCCAAGTGAACCGAGAGTAGTCGTCAACAAAAACTAGGACATACTTCTTCCCATTGATATATTGCACTCTCATTGGTCCACGTAGATCGATATAAAGGGTGTAAAGAACTTCCATGATAGTGTTGGCAGGTTTGGGTTTATGGGCATACTTCTTGCTTTTGCCCAGTTGGCAAGCGGAACAAAGATGATATTTTTTAAATTTTAACCGGGGTAAACCTCTCACAAGGTCCTTTCTAGCAAGATCATTTATGGTACCAAAGTTCAAGTGATTGAGTCGACGATGCCATAACCATGATTTATTCTTTGACGCCTTTGACAACAAGCAAATAGGAGAGGACTTCATCATATCCTCAATAGAGATAGTGTACAAATTGGTTCCACGAGATCCCTTAAGGTTATCAACACCGTCCAATTCTCTAACAAAACATGTGTGCTTTCTGAAGGCTACTTCGATATCCGAATCACAAAATTGACCAACAGAGAACAGATTGTGGCCAAGTCCTTCCACATAGTATACCCGGGAGATAACACTGTCACCAAAAACATAATCTCCATAACCCATAATTTCGCCAAAATGATCGTTCCCAAATCTTACAGTCCCGATAAACTTATTCACGAAGTTCTTGAGCCTGAGCGATCCCTAGTCACATGTTTTGAGCAGCCTGAATCAAAATACCAAGGAACGATTTGTACAACCTGCATTTTAAAATAGACGAGAATGGATAACTGGAAGCAGTGGATCCCCACGTGAATATGGGGTCCGATTGGTTAGCACAAACAATCTGTAGACCTACACCATCCCTAGATACCATGGCATAATTAGTGGGGGCAGCACTAGTAGAGGCACTGGACTCAGTCATGATGCACTGTGCTCCTAAAGGAATAGTTCTACCAGTGGGTCTCCATATCTTAGCAGGCACTGTTCTAGGAAAGGTAGTTCTAGTTGAAGGACAGTTTTTACCAATTTTGATTTTACGACCTGTGGGTTTCCACTGATAACCCACATTAGTGAACTTTTTCTATGTAGGTTTCCAAGATTGCTTAACCTATTCTGCTTTCTAAACTTTATCTACTGGGAATTTAACAGAAGACCTCAAATATGACACAACACATTCATCATGATTACCAAAAATTAAACATTCATTACATGTTTTGCAAACAGCAGTAGAAGTCGAATGAATTACAGTTCGCCTATAGCTAATACTAGAATCAACATGATTCAAATTGTTCAACTTAAAATTATTATTCCTACGGTGGTCTTCTACTTCCTTCACTTGATCACTCTTAGCTTGCGAGGTCCTATCTTCTTTTGAATTGCCTCTATGCTTTGAATCGCTAGCTTGAGTGTCACTGCTTACTCCTGTAGAAGTAACGACGGTAATATTAGTTTGTTTCACAGTTTTTTGCATTTCTGGCCTAGAAGTGATGGGTTCTAAGGTTTTCAGGGGTACATCAAAGGTAACATGCTTGATCTTAGGCATTGAAGGGGGTGCAATAACTCTATCTCGCTTTGTACCAGTTTTAGGACATGTGGCAATGATATATTCTAAGAGCTCCTGAGATCGTTTAGCATACATACACGCATAGGCAACCTCACTATCAAGTGGTTTCTCTATTTTATCTTTTTCTACGATCTCACGAAGACTCTCTAGGCTATCCTTAAGGTACGTGAGATATGTTTGATATGCAAGATTATTATTTCTAAGAGGAGTGGGAATATACATCAATTCAATGGCATAATTATTACCAGCAGAAACCTTTGGAACATCATATTTACAAGTGGGAATAGGCAATTTCTCTTTCACCTGACTCTTTAGATTCTTAATCTCGTTAAGCAAAGAAGTTATATTTTCAATGTGTTTGTCATAAGTGGCCTTAACTGAATCATATAACTCTTTGTATTGCGATTTAACCTTTGAATTTTCAACATGAAAGTGTTCATTTTCTTGTTGCAATTTATTGATGATGCTTTGATATTGAAAATTCTGAGAATCTAAAGGCGGTGGTATATGGGAGCCTACCACTTCACTCCTATTTCCCTTCAATTGGGAAATCTGAGCTTTCAATTTTCGGATCGTGTTACAGTGAGCTTGAATCCGTTCATCTCGTGAGCTTATTTCAAAGTATGCATCAAACTCAGGAACATCCAAAGATGTTTTGGCATTTGAGGTTTTGATTCTTTCTTCTAGATGTTGATATTTTAATTGCAAATCAAGATAATCAACCTCTAATTTAGAAAAATGCCTGATCATGTTATCATGATCATCTTTTTGGATTTTCTTGCAATTTTAAATTCTCGGCTTCAAGCTCATTGACATGAACCTGGGCAACTTTAAATGCAAAAGACAGATCATGAAATTGAGAAACATTTAAAGCAGACTCAGAGGCAGTATAATACACATCCTGGTTAATACATCTGGCAATCAAATTCTCATTGAGGATGTGAATATTCTTTCCCTCAATCTCATAGCTTTTAAGCTCATTTGCATTATCTCTTGCCTCGTTTTCCATTTCATTAAACATCTTTTTCATTTCTTTAACTTTAGTATCTAGGGCCTTTTGAATACCCTCGAAATGTTCTTTCACTTGTTTAAAGAATAGAATAACCTCAGTAAGATAACATTCTTTTTCTTGCTCAAAACCCCTTTCCCCTTCAGTAATACCCGTTGGTGTGATTCTCTTCTTACATGTTTTATCGAAATCAACAAATAGTTGGTAGATTACGTATATGCTAATTAAAGTTTTACACTATGTAGGAAGAGTTCTAGGCACTAAATGCATTGGTGTATTGGGAGGATACACCGTAGCAGTAGGTAATTTCCTAAGGGGAGGATTATTTTCAACAAGTTCTTCGGCCTTTTTCTTATCAATGTCTAACTTCCAAAAAACTTGTTCAGGAGTTAATTGAGTTTGAGGTTTGAAAGTGGCTAAGAATTTTTCCTTAGGATAGTTGGGAGTTTTGAAATTGAATCATCCCTTCACACTTTCAGGGTAATTCGTTTTCTTATCCATTTTCTCTCTAGAGATATTTTCTAACTCTATATCCTCCTCTGTTATTTGTACACAAGTTGGCTTTTGTTTAGGCTTAAGAATCTCATTACCATCATAAATCACTTCTTGGGCCCGTTTAGATTTCTTAAGAAACATAGGATTTGGGTCTTCTACAAATTTTTCACTGTGTTCATCACTCAATATTCTGTGATTTGTTATCAAGTGAGCAGTCTGTATGGTGTTGCCTTGTATGTACAACTTTTTTTCAATTTTATTCTTTAACGTTTTAAGGTTGGAAAAATCATTTAGGAGTTTAATTTCCTTTTCTTTGAATTCTTGTTTAAGCTTTTTTACATTTTCTTGTAATTCTTATTTTTGCTTAACAGTTTGTTTAAGTTTCTCTTGTAAGGAATTTAACTCCTATTTTAACGTTTCTTCCCTTAAATTACATTTAGTGATCAGTGTCCAAATTTGGCAATCCATTTCCTGCTCACGTGTAGTTAGCTCAAATTTAGCATGTTGTTCATAGATGGAAACTTGATCCTTATATATATTTAGCTTAGTGGTCAGGGAGTCATTAGGTATATATTCAATGTACTCATTAAATACATATTCATCATTAATGGCAGAAGATGCACCACTTGGTACAACGAGACTTTCATCATGCTTCACATACTGCTCATATGGGATAACATTGCTATTTCCCATATTTACAATATCTAACTCAACAAATTATGTCAGTTGTACTTTGTTGGGAATCTTTTGGTCATCAACCACATCATATAGTTTTAGTACCTCTGATATAACAGAAGTATTTGAGGGACCAGCTTGTTGAGGTGATGAAACCATAGGGGAAATGTTTGCCATGAATATGGTCTGGGCCGTTGGTTCATCATCAACATCAGAGTCAAAGGCATCACAGTCAGCAACCTGGAAGATGTTGGAATCATTCTGTGCCAAATCATACACCGATTGATCATCCACATCTGCATCAAACGTGTTGGCACTACCTTCAGTAAGAAACAGAAAATTCCTCCTCATCCAACACTGCTCCACTCTATTGTGCCTGAATCAGAAACAACTTATCCTTGAAGTAGTCAGAGTTTTGTGGACGCTTTGGTTGGGTGCAGTTCCTTGCAATGTGTCCCACACCACCACAGTTGTAACACTTAATCTGTTTTCCTTGACCTTGAACCATTATCCCTCCTCTGTGCTATGCCCCCACATAACCAGCTGCACCATTTCCCCGTGCCACATTCCTTTGGTTCACATTTTGTCGACCTTGTACGTTTTAAACCACAAACCTTCCATCCTCTACTGTAGCTTGATTGTGTGGATTAGATGAAGTTCTAAGTTCATTGTTGGTTTGAGAAAGTGTGGTTCTGAATTGTTGAACCAATAATGCAACTTGGTTCGAGAGGTTTTCAATCAACTTGTATGTTGGGGTATATCCTGAGTCTGGTTGAATGACCTCATTCTAATTCTGAGAAGATGAGGAGTACTAATTTCTTTGAACAAGTGGTGATTGAGTGAGCAGCTGAACGTCTAAAACAAATGCAAGTGAATCATTTGTTCTAGTTGTTGTTGTAGTTGGATTGAGTTTTTCCATGATCAGGCGGTCATGTGTAGCATGTTTCTCATGTTGTAGCAAGTAAGCGTACAACTGCTCATAGTTTGTATTTCTCAATCCTTTGTTCTGCTTCACTGCGGTAACAAACATGTTCCACTCAGGTGTCATGTTGTTTACGAACTTGGAATTGAGTTGAATATTTGGCATAGTCATCTTGATATTCCTCATATCATTCACAAGTTTGTGAAACCTCACATAGTATTTTGCAAACTCATCATACAATTGTGACTCTTGATCTTTTTTAGTCAGTTCTGAGCAAGCAAGAAGCGTTTTGACATTGTCCCAAACTTCTTTGGCTTGGCTGTTGTGATTTATCAGCTTGTAGATATCTTTGGGTAAACCTTGGAGGATGATGTTGGAAGATCTGATGTCAGCATCATATCTCTTCTTCTCAGTCTAATTGAGATCATTGTACGTCCTTGGTCTATCCATTCCTAGAGTGACACGTCCATCTCCACCAGTTGCTAGTTCATCTCTGGTGGTGCCCATCTGGAATGGTCCTTCATCAATTGATTGAATGATGTTAAGACCATTCTCTTTGCCCAAGAAATACAGTCGGATTCTCTGTGCCCAAGAGTCATAATCTGTTCTATCAAGCATAGGAGGGCGGATATCGGATCCAACACCTTGAACATCGTCGAAAACTGTAGACATGATGCCCAAATACACGTGATTCTACAACTCTTTGATTTAAATCGAGAAATCGAATCTTTCGCGAGATTTAACAAAATCAAGAGGAAACCATAGAACCCAAACCGCAAGTATCAAATCGCGGGACTTCAAAACGCAGAGTCTCAAATCTCAAAAGCTTCAAACCGCAACAATGTCAAATCGCAAAACTCAAATCTCAAAAGCTTCAAACCGTAAGATAGACAAGTCGCAAGACTCAAATCTCAAAAGCTTCAAACCCGCAAGATTGACAAATCGCAAGACTCAAATCTCAAAAACTTCAAACCGTAAGACAGACAAGTCGCAAGACTCAAATCTCAATAGCTTTAAACCGCAAGATTGACAAATCGCAAGTGACAAATCCCAACAATATCCAAACCGCAACGAATGACCAATCACAAAAACGACAAATCGCAGGTCTACAAATCTCAAGCCTCAACTCGCAACTCTTCAAACCGCAATACCCAAAACGCAAACTGGACAAACCGCAAGACGCAACTCGCAACCAAGCTGGGTAAACCACAAGAGCAAAGGGGTTTGATAGGCCCAAGATTTAGTCTTTTGCTCATAGAAAATGGCATGATACTTTTACTAGCTCCTAAGTCGGCTAAAGCATTAATATTATTTAAGTTATTAATAGAACAATGGAGAATAAAACTTCCTGGGTCCTTCTCCTTTAGAGGTATTTAATTGAGGACAACAGCTAAACATTGGGCATTTAACTTTACTTCGTTCCCCACGATCGCACCATGTTCTTCGTTGGTATGTTGCTCAAATTTTCGAGTTTTCACATTGTCATCATCCCTTTTTGATTGATTAGAGAAACATGCAACTTCTTCTTCCGAGTACCTGAAAGGCGTGTAGGAGAGGTCTTTCATCATTGGAAAATATGGCTTTACAAGAACCATCATCATTTTTTGAGCTGCCTTTTTGAATTTCATTTGCCAAAACCCCAAGTTTTCTTTCGGTGTTCTTAAAAGTCTCATGGTGAGCTAGGAGATTGGCTTTTGTTTCCACTTGAAAATTTTTGAAAAATTATCCCTATCGGCCTGTCGCTTGGCATCTTCTTCCAAATACCTATTTATTGATTCTTCAAGTGAAGGTTTCCTTTCTTCGTAAGGAGTTCGGTTTCCCCCATAGCGGAATCTATCATCATATAGTCGGAAGGGTCTTCCATATCCGTACTTAACCTTTTCGATTTGGGGATTGTTGTTCTTCAAAGGGCAATCTTTGGCTAAGTGGCCCCCTCCACACGTGTCGCATCCTACTCGAATAACATGCACATTTTCTTGCAGTTTCTTCATATCCCGGCCAAGGTTTTTGATCTTATTAGTAATGGCCACAATGCCATCCAAATCACTTTCCCTTCCTCTATTGCTTCTCCCTTCGTGCCATTTTTGAGAATGGTCTGCCATTTTTTGAATAACTTCAATGGCTAGAGTTGGGGTCATCCCAGGAATTGGCCCCTGGTAGTCGAGCATTTGTCTTGTAGCAATGTTGATGCCCTTGTAGAAGATATTGACTTTTTGTTGATTGTTTAGATCATGAGTGGGGCACTTGTAAGGAAGTCATTGTATCTATCCCAGGCTTGATACAACGTTTCATATTCATCTTGTCTAAAGTTATGGATTTCCATGAGTTAATTTGATATTTTTAAAGGCGGACAATATCTTTGAATGAAGTATCTTTTAAGGAGAGCCCATGTATTAACTACCCCGACAAGCAATCTATCAACCCATCTTTTTGCAGCTCTCGTGAGTGTGATAGGAAAGACTCGGAGCATAACCGCATCCTTCGAGACTCCTGGTATATTAAACAGGCTAGTAATGTATTCCATATTTTCAATATGCCCGTGAGCATCATCTATAATATTTCTAGAAAAAGGATTTGTTCTTAATTCCCTTATGAATTGCGCTCTTATCCCGAAATCAATATCTTCCCCAATTGTTGACCTAACGAGCCATGACCCTTATTCATCCTGAGTCATAGCAAGATACTCTTCAAGAGTGAGGTTATCAATGTCCACAATTGCCATGGTACCTGAAAATAAAAGAAAATCGTGAGAAAACAAAAATTTTAAATGAACAAAAACAAAAATAAAAGACTTAACAAAAATCCTAATATAGCTCCCCGGCAGCGGCGCCAAAAACTTGGTGCAGGATTTCTGACCGGGTTTTAATATTTATAATTGTATCGTTTACCTATGGTCTACCTTATGCACTCACGGGCAGTGTACCCGGTCGTGTGTAGTCTAGTAATCGGTAAAACCGAGGTCGTCCCAAGAGCTATGTGAGCGGATTCTAAATTAAGTCTAAGTGTCACTTGTTTTAACTGGTTTGTAGTAGAAATGATTAATTAACTAAGAAACAAGAAATAAATGTGTAAAATAAAATAGAGGTTGTGATCAATGGAGAGAAAGTTTGCTAACCTAATTACTCATCCTATCATGTAATGTCTATGTTTTATTACTTCCAATTGATTCAAGTGGGGGTTTAAGTCGCTAGGACAACAATTGGTCAATTCGTCCTAACCTATCAACAAAGGCTCCTACCCGACATCAAAGGTTTACCCCTTGGGGAGTCGAGGGTCTTAAGTCACCTAAGCTAAGTCATTAAGTACCCTATATGCAGGATTCGAAATAATGAGTGCCCGGGCGCTAGCATCTTATACACTTATCCCTAACTTCTTAAGTTCATCCGGACGACCGGTAATCATTTGGCCAGTTCGCACAAGAGAGGAAGGGTCGTCAGTTGGTCAATTCTTACCCTTCCAAACTCTACCTAACTACTTAGGGTCAGTTGGACAATTCTCCTAAGTAACTAGATACGAATGCATTTCAAAACTACCGAAGCTAGGGTAACTACCAACGAACTATGCATGCATACACTAGAAAGAATAGCTAGGCTAGCACCAAAGGTGCTTAGCCGGTCATGTTTCAAGAAACAATGAATTCGATGTTTAACATAATGAAAGACATGAATTCATATTAAAGATAGAAATTATCACTAATGCTTATCGATATGGAGTGATTCCTCCCTTGGAGATGGCTCTGTATGCTTCGAATCATCTGCCTTGGGAACCCTCTTCACATTCTCTGACTTTGAGTTGTGAGTGAATGATGTGAAATGCAGAATTGAGGGCTTATATTTATAAGAACGATCCAAGTTACGCCGTAACTTAACTATCCTCCAAATGAAACTCTCGTTAAATAGGTTACGGCGTAACACTGGGGAAAGTTTATGCCGTATCTTCAATACAGAACTCTTTTAAGTGGACTACGGCGTAATGCTTGTTGAGGAGTTACAGCGTAGCTGATGGAGGCGCGAAATATTTCTTAACCTAGATGATTACGACGTAACTTTAGTTGGGAGTTACGCCGTAATTGCTGTTGAGTAGGCAATCTGAGATAAAACACTAGCTACGGCGTAATGTGAGAGAATAAGTTACGCCGTAGCTTCTTCATGAGTAGCATACTATCATTATCCGTTAGGAAAATCTCCAAATCCGTTTCTCTTAAGCTCCAATGCTCAATATTTACCTGAAAGTGAAATATAAAGGAATACAAGCGTAAATCCATATAAATGACATAAAATATGAACATTATTGGGGGAAATTGACACTTAAATGTCAGGACTATTTGATGTTATCAAATCCAAACACACCAGAGTTCCTCGGACTGAACCGGTAATTACTGTTTCTTTATGCACATACTTAGGACCAAATCAGCCATTTGTAATTACGACATATAATACTATAATTAGAATTATTTTGAAAAAAATTAAATAAAGAAATAACTCGGTTGTCACTGTGGCAACTTGGTCGTCTAAAGGTCGTCGGAGAGTGAAAGCTGATGTGGCAAGTAAAATCCAGGTCGCCCTGGGTCACCATTGTTCACAACCTTATCTTCTCAAACTTAAAACATTTTATATGAACCTTGAAAGGCCCCAAATGTCCTTTTCACAATTCAGGAGGGAATAATCAGCTCTAACAACCATGTTGCTAGATTTATTTATCCAAATGAACTATACAAACCTATTGTAACATTTATGCAAAGATGTTTCATTTTTGCAGCGTATACCAGGAATCCTGGGTCATTTGACCAAGAATATCTTCAAAAATTATGGTATATGGCTCAGGCAGACAAAACATCTGAAACCATATCCTTCGTTGTTGTTAATAGATAGATCATGGGATTTATCATTTTACCTGTATAACTTCTTCGAAGTTAGTGGGTTAAAATATGATGGACCATATGTTGATGAAAATCCATTAACAAAAAGAGTGAAAAATATGATAGCAACTCTGGGGATATCCGGCCAAAAAAATGAGCAAGCCACTGCATCTATTCTGATTAGGTCATCTCTAGTGATAATTAGATACTTTCATTGACATGGAGGGTTCTAAAGGCTCTTATTGTTCAGTCTTCAGATGTAAAGTATGGATCTCATGATCAACTAAATGAAACCCAACAACTGATCACATATGGCCTGACCTGGGATATAAACCAAGACTATATCAGACTGATCTTTAATGATCTTGTGGAAAATCTAAGCCCTAAAAAGTGACGCAAAAATATCGGGTATACTAGGTATATCTCCCTGATGATAGGACATTTGTTGGGAGAACAATACATTCACCCTCGATAGGTGAAAAACTCAGGATACTAGATAGGGTCAGACACATACGATGACAAACTATTGGCCTCTAGCCCTCTAAGATTTACCTTACGCCACATATGATCAACGTATGTGGACCTCCATCTCATCATCAGACGTTGATCACTTTTTTATATCTAGTTGAGTTCTGAAGCATCCTCTAACAAGCCTTTATCCGAGCTCAATGTCGCTAGATCCTCTCAGCCCGAAGCAACATCTGGTAAGAAGGGTAAGACTAAGAAGACAAAATGTAAGTCCAAACCCATCCTTTCTTAGAAGTCCAGGAAATCCAAACCAAAGAAACCATCAATGATCTATACACTGAGGTGATTAGTGAGACTTCCCAAGTCAACCTCAATTAGAGTATAGAATCTTCCATGCCATCCTAAACCCTCAACTACCAAAAAGGTAGCTGATGTATAATTAACGGCATTGTAAGCAACCTCCTTGAAATCATATGTAAGTGAAGAAAAGGACCACCTCTGATCCAATAGAGTGTCTAAATTAGCATGATTTATCTTTTATGTATACTATAAGTAGGCACCTGGGAATGATGGTTCAGGGTTATCAATGCCCGACAACTCCCACCTTGCATGATGGGTTTGAAAACAACAGTCAGACCATAAGGGTTGAAACCCTTCAGTCACTAAAACCTTCAATTCAGAGACTAGGGTTCCTAGAAAATCACAATAGATTCCCAATGATAGCATTCACAAATCCGAGTCTTTGCTTGAGGGAAAAACACAAGATCTCCACAAAGGCTCTTACTTAAAACAATCAAGGCATAAGAGACAAACAACATCAACTCTTGAACCTAACCCCATTTTATAGGATGATGATGATGAGCTAATGATCGTGTCCTTCCCAGATGAATTAGATTCTATTACATAGGACGACATCATGTACATATCTGGGGAGGAAACTACGTCAATGGACATTGAAATGGGAAAAAAAGCTAACAACTTGATTGATCAGTTCACTAGTCACATCAATAAGGATGAGAAAGTGACAACACTTGAATCCACTCCTCCTTTTCCAAAGGATTCTAAGCCTGAAACTGCCAAGAGTCCTCTAGCCTAAAGATCGCCAATCTATAACAGCTCTAACAGCCTCAGCAGTGATTAGACCTCAATAACCACCAGCCATCCAAAACCAACACTCAGAAGAACAAACACGTTTCTATTCGTTCAATGTAACTAAGTGCCTAGTTACTGAGAACATCCAACCAAGGCCTATAAGGGTAGAGTAAGGTATGGTTTCAACTAATGCTCATATTAAAACCTTTCCTATCTGAGTAGATTTTCTCTCAGCAAATGTGCATAACCTAAGTCAACTAATCGATGACTTACCTACGAAAGCTCTTGAATTACTTGCTGAGATGATCTCCAAAGCCTTGAATCATAGGGGAATTTATCTCCATGTTATTTTCTCTAGTCTTCATGAATATCAAGCCAAGCATAATTCTAAGCTAGACTCTCTGCTTAATAGACACTTTGGTCAAGAATGGAAAGGCATCTATACTCAGGTTGCTACTACAAACTTTTCTGCAAAATGGAACATGTAATTAAGAAGTCAACCACTCTGCCAGAAGAACTTATTATGTCATCAAACACTCTAAATAGTCTTTATGAGAAGGTTGACATAACATCTGGTGCTATGAAGGATCTTATTGAGCTATTACAGGTTACTTCAGCTCTTCTGTCAGCAACTCTATTTGGAGTTGCCGCTGAGAAACGACTTATCCATTTGTTGACGCTACCCTTGATACCAGTACACCCTCTACAACATTTGATGGGGAGCATCACCTGGCCATGATCTTTCAACCAAACCAAGAAACTGCAGAGATCAAAGTTAACATCCCAATACCTTGTTTGATCAGATCATTAAAACCTCAACAGCCATTTGATTAATTTGCTGAGAAATACTTTTGATCTAATCACTTTGAATAAAGACTATGGACTAAGCAACTCTCTTTCAAAAAATCCATTTCCAAACAACTTGATAAAAGGAAATAAATTGTTGATGAAGAGTTAAATCTGAAAGAGCTCATTCCCTACATAGATCAGAGTGGATCAAACCAGCAACCTCCAGAGATTCCAGTTTATACTGAAAAATGAAGAAGAGTATTTTACTCTCTGGGGGAAATTTAATTAATTATGCAAGAGGAGAAATGGCTGGATGTCAAGAAAGTAGCTGAAGAGGCCGCTGATGCTAAGACATTAGATATTGTCAAGCTATCATTGATAACTACCCACAAGAAGCATATTGAGAAATTCAATGCTAAAAAGATAGATGAGATGGAGAAGATCAAAGCTGAGTATATGAAGTGTGTGTCCTTCAAAATGAATCCTCAGATGATCATTGAAATCTCCTTCAAAGTTGAGAAAAGTAAGCAAGCCACCATCACCATCACCATAAACTATGAAGTACAAAACTTTGAAACTTATACCAATTTCACTGTGAAAACTTGGTTTTCTGGAATGGATAGAAATTTATGATATTGCAAAAACTCATAGGCTTAATGAAACTCCTCAACTTCTCAATAATCTGGATAAGAAGTTCAAATAGGTAAGAAGCACAGCTGCAAAACTTAACATTCCTCATCCACCCGAGTTACGAAAATTTGATCTCTCTGAACCCAAAAATAAGCAACCAACTCAGGTAGGATCAAAGAAAATAAAGAGGTTAAGCTTTGAACAACTCTTTCTCACTGAAGAACCAGAAGTCCATGGTGGAGAAAGGAACATTAACCCACCAGAAGAAACACTAGGGGAGGATGGAGAGGTAATATTGGCCTGAGTCTGGATTGTTCTTTCACAACAGATACAATCAGCTATGTTTTGGCGCCAAAAGTTCCCACCAAAAGCTCCCGCCAAAATCTCTCTTTTTTACTATAAAAGCATCAACTGGTTATTAACACTTAAACACATTACACTCTTATCCTCACAACGACCAATGCATTACTTACTCTTATCATCACAACCACCAACATACACACTGTTATCATGAAGATGGCGCCATATGAAGCTTTTGCGTGTCCTTGTGGACAAGGAAATGTAGTTCTACAAGAATCACATCGAAGTTACACCCGTGGTAAACTATAATATGAATTTCATTTATCAAAGGTGAACAATTCATACTTTTTTTGTGTAATATATAAATAGTTTGGTTAGTTGTTTAAAATAGTTTTCTTTACTCTTTAACATCCTCGGTCAAATGAATATGGATGTGATTTTTTTATGGAAGGAGGAACGACTCCATTTATTGGTTGGTTCTCATGGAGCTTTAACGCCTCCAACTCATTCTGCATGACTTCTACAACTCGAACTTATTCAACGCCGAGTCTGGAAGATGCAGAATGCTCAAACTGAAAGTTGTTGACTGGAAAGATAAAGGCACTCTAGAAAACACTAGAAATGTATATGCATCCTGAGAACCACACACTTAATTCCACTACACTACTTCATGAACTTCATAATGACATGGAAAAACTTGATTGGAGTAATTATGATAGGTCACTAGTTTTACAACACAAGCATCAATACAAGAAATAGAGAGGAGATAGAGTC
Source organism: Chrysanthemum makinoi (assembly GCA_910596185.1). Lineage (NCBI taxonomy): Eukaryota > Viridiplantae > Streptophyta > Magnoliopsida > Asterales > Asteraceae > Chrysanthemum > Chrysanthemum makinoi. The sequence continues at coordinate 114,279,794 of OU343221.1, forward strand.
GGTTGAACACGTTAAACACACACACACACATAAAGAATAAGTCGGTTATGCGTAGAGTGAAAGAGAGTGAATAAAATGAACAACCAACCCTCAAGTGAGGGTTATAACAAGGTATTTATAGGAGGGAAGCTAGGGCAACATTCCTAGTTCCGATGCTTTTCCTTATTGGACTAGGCCTAGGCTTATGGGCCTTCTACATAAGCCTAAGGCTAATTACTAACATAAAGGCCATATTAAGCTAACTATTACATATGAATCACTAACACTTGAATTAGGTTTAGGAGTGATTCCAACAATCTCCCCCTAAGTGTTGGTGATGAATGAATATGAACGGTGAAGGCGTTGATGTAATATTAGCTTTGACGTCTTCCCGACATTCTTCTTCTTGTGAGAAGAATTGTCTTGATTTGAACAATCTCCCCAGTGTAGAGAAATTGTTTTCTTTAAACAGCTCTGCTTTGACGTCATCTTTATCTTTGTTCTTTGATCATTGTTCTTTTGTGATGAAGGTGATAGTATGTTGTTGTTGTCTGCATTAAGTCTGCCTCAGGTCTGCTTTGCTACTCCAGTGTCTCCACGTCATTCTTCAACATGCTCACACGCTCTTTTGACGTTGGATTTCAGTACTGATGAAGTTCTTTAAGTCTTTAACTTTGTAGATTCTTTGGTTTGACGAAGATTCATTCTGACTTTTGTGTTGCTTTAGTTAGAACTTCCATTAGTGATGATGTTGGCATGAGCATGTGAAGAATCTGCATGATCGTTCCGCTCCAGAGCTTCCATAAGAGGAAAACATGAAAACAGTTAGTAATAAGCGGATACCGGCACTTACAAGTTTGAACTTCGAGAGTGTTAACAACATAGTGTGAAAACACAACTCTAATTCTCACAATGGCCATTCCTGAACCGGAGTCCCACAAGTGAGATAACACGATGTACCGAATTACATCTACGGTTCAGATGAGTCGCTGAGTGATGAGTGTCTAAATACTCATCATTTTTGTACAATATAAACTGCAAAATCATCTGAAAACACTCAGAAACACATCAAAATGATCAAAATATTACAAATCAGTGTTTTATGTGTTTTTAATTCAAAAATATCAAAATCAGATGAAAAACGTATCAAATTTGCAAAAATTGCAGTTTCAGTCCCCCAAGTTTCTAAAATTGTCAAAAATAGTCCCTGAGCCAAAATTTCAAAAGAAAAGTCACCAAAGGTCCTTTTAAAATCATAACTTGTCAAATTTAGTCCTTTGGTGAAAAATATCAAAAGTTTGAGAAAATTACAAGAATGGTCCTTCAAGTTTGAAAATTGGCAAAATTGGCCCTTGAAAAATTGGAAAATGGCAAAATTGGTCCTTGTACTTTTTGAGATTGTCATTTTCAACCCTTGGAAACAACTTTGCAAGATTGGCAGATTAGGTCCCTCGCTTTAGAAATTACATGAAAGGCCCTTGATAATTAAAGTCTTTAATACCATTTTGGACCTTATCACCCCATGTGACCCCCTGTCAAATAACCATTTGGACCCCCTGGTATTAATAACCCCGGTCAAATGTGTTTGACTTATTCCAAACGCGCCAAATACCTTATCCCCTCCTTCTTCTCTGCAAATGCCTGCAAAACACAACCAACACTCCACCCTCCTCACCTTATCACTAACCTTGTCCCCCCTCCAAACACCACAATCCAAAGTGCATTAATTTCACCCCTCTCCTCACACTCAACCCCACAACAGGTTAAATCCATTTCCCGCCAAAAGCATTAAACGGCCAAGATCAATTTCATTAATCCAAGGGTCAGTATTAGTGATGGGAAATGTCCAGAGAGAGGAGAGAAGAAGATTTGAGCTTATAAAAAGCAAGAAGAAGCAACAAGCAAAGGAGTTAGTTAGTTTTAGTTTTAAAATATGTGTCGTTTTTAATTCTATGTCTTCATTAGTCTTTTAGATGTAATTTTAAGCTTAAGTGTATCAAACTTACAGTATTTCAATGTATTGCAATCATTTTTAAGTACCAATTCAAGTTGTGTTCACAATTCATACCTTTGTGGTTACTGTTGAAAAGTTCAGTTTCAATCTCCTACAGTCAAGCTTGAAATAGCTTCTTTCCAAGTTTAAATAAGCTTATATAAGCTGCTTGTAGCTGTGTATCAGTTTACATTCAAGATTTGAGAAATTTTGGGTCTTGGTCAATGAAAGTCAAACAGGGCCAAGGAAGGGAATGGTGATGATTTTATGTTGATGCAGAGGATGGAATGGGTTGGAAATGAATTAGAATAGTGATCTTTGGGTTTTGTTTTTAGTCTGCAAGCAGTTGGACATTGGTGAGTGCTTTTCTCACTTTCAATTCTCTAGTCAAATGGCAGTTTTTGTTTGTACTTATATTGGTAGTCATGGATAGCTTAAACTTGTTGATGTAGTTGTATTATGGTCATATAAGCTCAGTTTGAGCATGGGTACAAGATGGAACAGTAGTTAGGTCGTTTTGATTGCTTAAATTGTCCTTACAGTGGTGTTTGGCTTTACTGATTTACCTGTCTATTAGGTCTGTTCAGTGGCTTGGAATTGTTGCTTCAAGTTTTGTTAGCTAATATGTGTTCATATCTGTCTTTAAATTAAACCCACAAAGCTCAAAAGTCAATTTCACTTGCAATATCCCTTAGCAGCTCCACTGTTGAGATTTTCACAAGCCAAAAGCTTGTTTTGTGTTTCATTTACTTAGGTAAAGCTTGAATTAGTGTTATTTCATCAATTCACATCATATTCAGTCCTTAAATCATTATCAAAATTCAAATAAGTCAACTTTTTAGTTTTTCTCAAAAAGTCAAAATTTTCCTTTGAGTCATTTTTGAATAAAACTTAGAATTTTGCTGTGTGTTTATCACTAAGATTCAACTTATAAGCTCTGGGGATATTGTAGTTTGGTTGCTAAAGAAAAATACAAAAATGATAGTTCTTGGGTTCTCAGCTTTTTAAGTGCTTATTCAATTGCTTTTTGTGGACACCTTGATGCAAAACTCGCTCAGGCACAGGATTATGCAGCCTTGTAAGGTCTGCACAAGGGCCATCTTGGCTCACCCAAGTCTGCATTTTGGTTCATTTGCACTTAGCCAGGTCCTCTACAAGTTCCCATTGGTGGTTTTCCTTTTTAGCTTATTTTAAAGCTTGTGGTTAAGCTTAAAGTGGGTACCCCATCACTGTTTCGCCATAAGCTCAGTTGCACCAAATCTTTGCAATTAGCATCTCAGAGGGTTAGGCTTGTTGATTTTTGTTCCATCTTAGTTACTTTAGCATATTGCATCTTCATTATCAGTTTGGTTCACTTTGGTCTTCATTAGCTTATCCTAAGTGCTTATTTTTAAGCACTTTGTGCATCAGTTCCTAATCCTTCCACATTACCCCATCTTTTTCCAATTTTCCTAGATTCCTAATAATATTTTAAGCTTATCCTGAAATTTTCATAATTTTCCAAGTTCATTTGCTATTTTTCTTTATTTAAACTAGTTTTTAAGTATTTTTAATTAGCTTTTATTGCAAATAATTAAGAAAAAGTTCCAAAAAATAAGTTTTCATTTTTCTTAAGTTTAGATAAATATAAAAAGCATAAAAAGTATTTTTCCTTATTTTTCTCCTTTTATTTGGTATTTTTAATAATTTAAATTAGTTTTAAATAGTCTTTAATTAGTAATATATATATAAAAAGTCTAAAAAAATATATTTTCTGTTTCAAAATTAGTTTTATCATATTTTAGATTTTTTTTAAGTCTTAATTTTATTTTTCTAGTCTTATTTCATATTTTCTTTTATTTTAGTCTATTATTAAATAGTTAAAATAGTTTTTAATTAATAATAATTAGATAATTAGTTGTAAAAATCATTTTCCTTTTCTAATAATTTTCTTATATCATTAGGATTGTAAAAATGTATTTTTCATATTTTTAGGATTTTTATTGTGTAAATTTCACGCTTTATTTTGTACGCTTAACGTTATTTTTAATTTAAATGTAAGTTTTAAGTTTTTAGATTTTAAACGTTCATCACTTTAAATATAGTGATAGCGTTTATTTAATAGATTTTATCTTTTTAATTTTCCTTTAATTTGCATTTAAGCCGCTTTAATTTATAGATCTTTTCTTTAGGTAATTATCATATCCAAATCCTTCTGACGCTATCATTAGTGATCATTCTACCGTCTGAATCAGTGTTGCACACACCATTGAGTCTCCGTGGGACTTAACGACCCGGGAATCCACTGTATTCTCTGATCTTCATTTGCATTTGTGTCTGAGCTGTTTTAAGTCTTTTTGACTTGACGGTTCGGACCAGATCAAAATTTTGGCGCCGCTGCCGGGGAGGCTTTAGCGTGTGTTTAAGCCTTTTTCAGATCCACTCTTGCACATATCCCATTTTTTTTTGTAAAAAGTTTTTTGTAAAGTTATCAGAAAATCCAAAAATATTTTCATTCTTTGTTTTTATAGCATGTTTTTCAAAAATGCCAAAAATATTCCTCTTTACCCTCTTACCCTTTTTGATTCTTTATTCCTTTACCCTCTATCCATTTGATTCTACCTTCTCCTATTCTCATGGAATCGTTTATTCCTTGTGTCGGTTGTGGTGAGCCTCTTTATGGTTCACCGTCAGCTGTGTACGCAGGTGTACAGTGTGGTAATGATATTCAAAACGGGAGTTGTTTGTTTTGTGGTTCGAGGAATTCATTTGATTATGATCCTAATCAGAACTCATTTAACGACTCTTCAAACTTTTCCAATTACCCACCCCAGCCCGACCTATATTCATACGATCAACACTTCTGTTGTGAATTTTGTGGAGGTCCTCATCAAGGATTTGAGTGTCAATCCGGAAACGCGTTTGTCTATGAACAGTTTTCCAGCGATACTCAGAACTTTGGTTGTGACCAACATCCATATGATTCACCTGTCCAGACACATCAGTTTTACTGTTGTGAGTATTGTGGTGGTTCTCACTCTAGCTCGGATTGTCAGGAAGGGAACCTATTTTCTTGCAACAATTACGACTATTCGTTTCAAAACCAACCTCCACAGTATCAAACGATTCAGCCTCAGCCTCAGCCATCTCCTCACGATTTGGTTTTCAAAGATTTATTCCAAAAACTTCAAGATGTGAGGAATGCACTTAATGATTTGGCTGTGAGGCAATCCCAAGAAGAGCGTCATGGTGAATCTATGGAAGATTTACTCGCAATAGAACGAGCAAAGACACAACCGTTTTTTGTTTAATCAGGCGTGCATGCTCGATGACGAAGATGAAGACGACGAGGAGAGTACTATTCCTTTGAGCGATATCATTTCTCAACTCCCTCAGTCAATTGTTATCCCAGCAGTTGAGATTCCATCTCAAACAACTGCTATCACACCCGAAGCTCCCACTCACTCTCTTATTATGGGGGATGAGCATCTTGACACTGTTCCTGAAAAGGAACCGGACGAATTCATAAAGTCTAGTGTCGAGAGCCTTGTCTCAATCCCAAGAGAGTCACAGGGAACTTTTGACCATATGTGTGATTCTCTTTCCCCTCTTGAGTGTTCAAATGATCATTTGAAAACTTTTTCCGATTTTAGCGACGATTGTGCTTCCTTTGGAAACATCGAGTACGTTGAGGCATCACTTCCACAATCTGATGTTGATCCCCTTCTTGAGGAGTTCTCTGGTGAACTCACTCACATCAATCCACTCTTTGATTTCGAAGCCGATCTAGGAGAAACTGAAAGTCTCCTTGATAATGATCGATCACTCACTTCTTATCCCAACAATCCAATTGAGAATGTTGATCATTTTGTTCCCGAAACATTCAAAGCTACTTTCACTAATCCTCTATTTGAATTCGACTCTGAATTCACTCTAATTTCTGAGAATCCACTCTTTGATACTCAGACTGAGGATAGTGATGAGCCCACAATGGAACAAGAATTCACAAATTCACATCATGTGAATGATTCTCTTCATGAGGAGTTCGCCGGTGAACTCACTCATATCATATCTCCGCTGGAGTATGATTGCTTGGATGGCAAAAATCAAGATCGGGGGGAGAGAATCTCAATTTGCATAGTTATGACAAATCTTCCCATCCTCCCCACCGAGATGCCTTCCAATCCTAAGAGCTCTACCAATAAAATCCAAATAAGTGCAACTGCACTTAATCCCGAGGAAGAAGATCTAGTCATGATTGTTATCATGATTTTCCTTCTTTTCTTCACCTACTCGGTGACTTCCTTTCTTCTTCACTCCTTCGGGAGTGAGGACACTATCTTTGATCCCGGCATTTTCATTTATCATCTGTGAGCCGGGTCTGTCTTTCTATGTATATCTCATCGGTGTGGAACTTTCACGTACTTCAATGTTTGTCCAAACACTGTGAACGAAAGTCCGATTGAGATTGGTTTTCCACCTTACTTTCCCCATGAACAAATGAATGCGGGGATCGAGTCAAGCTAGCGACTCGGTAATCAAAAACAGTAGCACACACAATATGGGTTTTCACCCATATTTCTGACTTCTTTCTATTTTCTACCACCCTAGTGTGGGGGGGTTGCCCCACATGTTGTTTATATAAGTCTTCTAAAAAATCTTCTTTCTAAATAATGGCCGTAGTATTTCCCTTTACGCTTTGTTTCGCATAACCGCCGGTACTTTGAATATTGAGGGCAATATTCATTTCTAAGTGTGGGGGGAATTCTCACGAATTTTATCATATATTATCTACCCAATTCCCCCGTTTTTGGCCAAAATTTTTTTTTTGGAGTAAGTGTTTTACACTTTCTCATTTGGTTATCAGTCCGCCATGTTTGATAAACTAAAGGATTGGCTAATCCAGGAGCAAACGGCTCTTGGTAAAGATATCTCAAATCCGTTTATATGGCTTGCAATTTGCCCAAAATTGTATGGTTCTCAACTCACCATATCCTAAAAAGTGAAGAGTTGGCTAGCCCGCAAGGTTATGGCTTGTGGTAAAGGCAGTGGAAAAACCATAATTGGTAATCAGCTCACCAGAGATAATTCTGATAATTTATCTAAGAGTTGGCTAGTCCAGAAGGGTACGGCTTCCGTAAAGACTAATCAAATCCGTTGAAAGCTGGTGATTTGCTCAAAATCACATGGTTATCGGTGTACCATGGTTCTTACTTGAACTGAAACATTTGGCTACTCCAGAAGTGATGGCTTTTGGTAAAGAGTTTTTCAAATCCATCAAGTTTTCTCAAATCATTGCTAGGGACTAGCAATATCTTAGTGTGGGGGATTGATGAGTGTCTAAATACTCATCATTTTTGTACAATATAAACTGCAAAATCATCTGAAAACACTCAGAAACACATCAAAATGATCAAAATATTACAAATCAGTGTTTTATGTGTTTTTAATTCAAAAATATCAAAATCAGATGAAAAACGTATCAAATTTGCAAAAATTGCAGTTTCAGTCCCCCAAGTTTCTAAAATTGTCAAAAATAGTCCCTGAGCCAAAATTTCAAAAGAAAAGTCACCAAAGGTCCTTTTAAAATCATAACTTGTCAAATTTAGTCCTTTGGTGAAAAATATCAAAAGTTTGAGAAAATTACAAGAATGGTCCTTCAAGTTTGAAAATTGGCAAAATTGGCCCTTGAAAAATTGGAAAATGGCAAAATTGGTCCTTGTACTTTTTGAGATTGTCATTTTCAACCCTTGGAAACAACTTTGCAAGATTGGCAGATTAGGTCCCTCAGTTTTCAGAAATTACATGAAAGGCCCTTGATAATTAAAGTCTTTAATACCATTTTGGACCTTATCACCCCATGTGACCCCCTGTCAAATAACCATTTGGACCCCCTGGTATTAATAACCCCGGTCAAATGTGTTTGACTTATTCCAAACGCGCCAAATACCTTATCCCCTCCTTCTTCTCTGCAAATGCCTGCAAAACACAACCAACACTCCACCCTCCTCACCTTATCACTAACCTTGTCCCCCCTCCAAACACCACAATCCAAAGTGCATTAATTTCACCCCTCTCCTCACACTCAACCCCACAACAGGTTAAATCCATTTCCCGCCAAAAGCATTAAACGGCCAAGATCAATTTCATTAATCCAAGGGTCAGTATTAGTGATGGGAAATGTCCAGAGAGAGGAGAGAAGAAGATTTGAGCTTATAAAAAGCAAGAAGAAGCAACAAGCAAAGGAGTTAGTTAGTTTTAGTTTTAAAATATGTGTCGTTTTTAATTCTATGTCTTCATTAGTCTTTTAGATGTAATTTTAAGCTTAAGTGTATCAAACTTACAGTATTTCAATGTATTGCAATCATTTTTAAGTACCAATTCAAGTTGTGTTCACAATTCATACCTTTGTGGTTACTGTTGAAAAGTTCAGTCTCAATATCATACAGTTAAGCTTAATATAGCTTCTCCCCAAGTTTTAATAAGCTTATATAAGCTGCTTGTAGCTGTGTATCAGTTTACATTCAAGATTTAAGAAATTTTGGGTCTTGGTCAATGAAAGTCAAACAGGGCCAAGGAAGGGAATGGTGATGATTTTATGTTGATGCAGAGGATGGAATGGGTTGGAAATGAATTAGAATAGTGATCTTTGGGTTTTGTTTTTAGTCTGCAAGCAGTTGGACATTGGTGAGTGCTTTTCTCACTTTCAATTCTCTAGTCAAATGGCAGTTTTTGTTTGTACTTATATTGGTAGTCATGGATAGCTTAAACTTGTTGATGTAGTTGTATTATGGTCATATAAGCTCAGTTTGAGCATGGGTACAAGATGGAACAGTAGTTAGGTCGTTTTGATTGCTTAAATTGTCCTTACAGTGGTGTTTGGCTTTACTGATTTACCTGTCTATTAGGTCTGTTCAGTGGCTTGGAATTGTTGCTTCAAGTTTTGTTAGCTAATATGTGTTCATATCTGTCTTTAAATTAAACCCACAAAGCTCAAAAGTCAATTTCACTTGCAATATCCCTTAGCAGCTCCACTGTTGAGATTTTCACAAGCCAAAAGCTTGTTTTGTGTTTCATTTACTTAGGTAAAGCTTGAATTAGTGTTATTTCATCAATTCACATCATATTCAGTCCTTAAATCATTATCAAAATTCAAATAAGTCAACTTTTTAGTTTTTCTCAAAAAGTCAAAATTTTCCTTTGAGTCATTTTTGAATAAAACTTAGAATTTTGCTGTGTGTTTATCACTAAGATTCAACTTATAAGCTCTGGGGATATTGTAGTTTGGTTGCTAAAGAAAAATACAAAAATGATAGTTCTTGGGTTCTCAGCTTTTTAAGTGCTTATTCAATTGCTTTTTGTGGACACCTTGACTGCAAAACTGCCCTGTGCACAGGGATTATGCAGGCCTTGTAAGGTCTGCACAAGGGCCATCTTGGCTCACCCAAGTCTGCATTTTGGTTCATTTGCACTTAGCCAGGTCCTCTACAAGTTCCCATTGGTGGTTTTCCTTTTTAGCTTATTTTAAAGCTTGTGGTTAAGCTTAAAGTGGGTACCCCAGTCACTGTTTCTGCCATAAGCTCAGTTGCACCAAATCTTTGCAATTAGCATCTCAGAGGGTTAGGCTTGTTGATTTTTGTTCCATCTTAGTTACTTTAGCATATTGCATCTTCATTATCAGTTTGGTTCACTTTGGTCTTCATTAGCTTATCCTAAGTGCTTATTTTTAAGCACTTTGTGCATCAGTTCCTAATCCTTCCACATTACCCCATCTTTTTCCAATTTTCCTAGATTCCTAATAATATTTTAAGCTTATCCTGAAATTTTCATAATTTTCCAAGTTCATTTGCTATTTTTCTTTATTTAAACTAGTTTTTAAGTATTTTTAATTAGCTTTTATTGCAAATAATTAAGAAAAAGTTCCAAAAAATAAGTTTTCATTTTTCTTAAGTTTAGATAAATATAAAAAGCATAAAAAGTATTTTTCCTTATTTTTCTCCTTTTATTTGGTATTTTTAATAATTTAAATTAGTTTTAAATAGTCTTTAATTAGTAATATATATATAAAAAGTCTAAAAAAATATATTTTCTGTTTCAAAATTAGTTTTATCATATTTTAGATTTTTTTAAGTCTTAATTTTATTTTTCTAGTCTTATTTCATATTTTCTTTTATTTTAGTCTATTATTAAATAGTTAAAATAGTTTTTAATTAATAATAATTAGATAATTAGTTGTAAAAATCATTTTCCTTTTCTAATAATTTTCTTATATCATTAGGATTGTAAAAATGTATTTTTCATATTTTTAGGATTTATATTGTGTAAATTTCACGTTTTATTTTGTACGTTTACGTTATTTTTAATTTAAATGTAAGTTTTAAGTTTTTAGATTTTAAACGTTCATCACTTTAAATATAGTGATAGCGTTTATTTAATAGATTTTATCTTTTTAATTTTCCTTTAATTTGCATTTAAGCCGCTTTAATTTATAGATCTTTTCTTTAGGTAATTATCATATCCAAATCCTTTCTGATCGCTATCATTAGTGATCATTCTACCGTCTGAATCAGTGTTGCACACACCATTGAGTCTCCGTGGGACTTAACGACCCGGGAATCCACTGTATTCTCTGATCTTCATTTGCATTTGTGTCTGAGCTGCTTTAAGTCTGTTTGACTTGACGGTTCGGACCGATCACCGAGGTATAATCAAGCATCACCTCACGCATCTTAGACCGCTTTGTGACACACTAAGCATAATCCACGGGAGTTACCGAAGTGACCGCCGCCGTGGCTGTTTGATGTTGACCCTGACGTGAGTTTCCATTTAATCACCGAGGATCACAATTGTGAACCTCTCATAAATGTTCTCGACAGATTGCTAAGATCTGTGAAGGACTCGATAACGTACCACCGATGTTCTTATTGTTGAACACCAAGTGATGAAATGTCAAGTGTACCTAAGAGATCTTTTGATGAATCTCGTGGCTCTAGACTCAATAGTGCGTTTTGGTTTTCCTGAGCGGAGACTAGGGAGAGTGTCTCCTTCCTCAATACCAAAGAATCTCAAGAGAAAGCCAATAGATTACGTAGGGTTCCCTGTGAGAATGAAACAAGCTTCTGTTGAAAGAAACTTGAGTGGCTAAGAAGGTTTAGTGCATGCGCCACCGGGTCCATGACGACTTTTAATCTTCAATACCGGTGTCATCTAGTGACAACCAATAGTATATGAATTGAACCCGGTGTCTGCCCTAAGTTGAATAATTTATAGGGCTATTTCTTTTCACCATTTTCTTTGCATTTCTTTTTAATTCTTCAACCCCTTCTTTCTTCGATTCTCATTTTCTCCTTTTTACAATCATACCTAAGGACTTCTAAATTCTAACTATTTGTGGTGTCCTTGGGTAGATCCATCCGGCTCTGGCGGATCATAGGACGGTTATTCCTAACCCTAGTCACCTTATAACTCCATGACTAACCTATGTTGCCATAAAACCATTTACATGAAAAATCTCACACGGTGTTTGTGAATGAAAAACATTTTGTACCACTGTTGAGATAAGATTTTGCATAAATACTCCCCCTCCACATGTGCTTAAGAGTTTAAACGGTTATTTGCACAATGAGGAAAGAGCGCGCACTTTTTGAATTGATCCACTCAAGATAGACAACCCCGCATGAGACACGGTTACGTTGCATAGTTAAAGAGTTACATTGTCAGCTTTTAGATGACAACTAGCTCTAATAACTATCTTGAAGGTGTAGACAAACTCTCGAAGGTTGTCAAACCCGATAGAGTTCATGTCTACCAAGAGTTTCTCGAATGGTACATTCTACTCGGACAAGTCCTTTGCGAGACACGTTTACATCACTAGCGAACTAGCTTGAAATTATTACCCGTACAGGACAAGTCTTTTCGAGTTACCAACCGTTAAGATCTCGTCAATTCGTTGGTTAAGTCTATAGCACAAAGATTCATTTGCATTTACACAACATATTTCTTATCACATAAATTTCTCCCCTTCAAAAATGGCGTATAAATTTTATTTTTGAAGAAATTTTGAGAATAAATATGACCATTTTGAGTTTTATGGGAAGATGACCACTGTGAACAATTAGTGAACAAAGATTTTAGTCAAATACTCCCCCTCAACAAGTGATATAAACGGTTGAGGTTTTGAAAATCATAAGGGGAAGTACTTGTTCTTTTGAGCAAAACCTTGAAAAGTGAAAGGTTTGATAGGTTTTACTCAAAAGTAAGAAGCTTTCGCTTCTTTTATAAGGATTGTGGCACTCGCGTACCATAGGTCCTTTATTTACAAGCGGGTTGTACATTATGTGTGCACAAGCCATATACATAAATAATCACACATCCAAAATATTATGAAATAGAAGCAGTTCAAGGGGTACCAGGAAGTCCATCAATGTTTCCCAGAATGCGAATCGGGCATTGATAGCGCATGAGAGCAACTGGGACGACGCCTACAAAGCTTTCCAATGTTCTAGACTGATCCCTTCGATACAACCTTTCATCAAGCATGGTAATGATTCTTTTCACATCCCTTTTTTCCTTAGAATTCCATCGCTTCTTAGACCCAATTCCTTCATGAATATCCTTCAACCTATAAGCTAATCCGTCCCTAACCTTCTTCAATGTGTGATCCCCAAACTTGTGAAGATCTCTACACGCCATCAAGCAATTGTGTAGTGTTTCACTAAGGTAAACCACTCCGAATGGTTGGTTGATGAGTGTGTATTGTGAAAGCTGGTTAATGTCGGGAAGATCTAGCCGAGGTGGAGTGAAGTTGACACGGGTCTGATATGATTCAACAAAGAAGTCTGGAGATCTTCTACACGTTCTTTGATGACTATGCTTCTGATGAAGATAAGCAATGACTTGATGAATTCACGCTTGTACTTCAGCTTGAAAATTGTCTCATGCGACCCTGTACTTTGGCAAGGTACATGTCTTCAATGTCATTGATAGATAAATTCTCAAAGTCCGCTTCGTGAGAATGCATAATCCCTTTCGTCTTGCCTTTTGACCACAATATTCTTGAGGAAAGTGTAGTCCCATTTAGACGAAAGATCAACATGTTTGATGGCAACGATACTCTTAGTATTGAACACTTCATGTTGAGACTTCGAACCTGGCGTTCTGTAGTAGATTCTTCATGCTCCGGCCAATGGTGAATCCCATACAGTGCATCACGGTCATACTCTTCCACATTGTTGGAGAACATGTGGTTAGCTCTTTCCTCGATGGCTATACAGTTAGAGTATATGGTTGCGGGGAATGGAAGTGTCAGGATGTAGCGTATTTTTGAACCATCGCCACCATGTAGAAGAAAATCCAAGTCTCTGTTGAAGAAATATCGGAATGGAATCCTAGGTCGCTTCCGTTGGCCAATTGTTGGTAGAGGTTTGGACCACTTGTAATATGGAGGATTGTCCCGCTTGGTGAAGTCGATGTTTGCTTCTCGTGTTGAGCCAATCCATATTGTTAGACATGGCTCGGGCTATATTATCAAGGTGATACTCGACTTCAATAGCACTTTCCGAGCTGTCTTTTAGCAGTTTAAATGCTTCATTCTTGATTCGATTCAACTCGGATTTCGTCACCTTTCTCACATGGAATTTTTCTTGCAGTATTTTTGCATGATCCAATGTACTACATTCTGTAACCTCTTGACCTTCAGATGGGTAGGGAGTGGAATCAACAAGCTTCGAGAACAATTCAAATTCAAGATCATCCTCGCCCGCCCATGATAAGACGCCGTCATAGGCTCTTTTTCTTCTTTTTCTTTGGCCGGTTGAAGATTCTGGCTTAGTGTGGTCGAGAGATGGGTTGTTGTTTTGCTCAGAGATTTCTCATCGTCACCACCCGTATACTCAAAGTGATCACCGGTTTTCGAAGTCCTGGGGTGGTGTCTCGAATCCCGAGGTTTTTCGCTTGAAGAGCGAGGAGGGGATCGTTGTTGAGCCGGAGTCCTTTGGGGTGGAGGCCGATTGAATACGAATGGAGGATGATTCACCGCACTTCTTTGTGCGCTTGGGCTCGTTATCCTTATCCCGATCTTTGTCTTCGCTCGCCTCTTGAGCGCTTAGGCCTTTCGCCTTCTCTCTGATGCTGACCGAGTTGGTATTCCAGCAATGCTTCAAACAATTTAGCTTCGTGGGAGGCAAACGTTGCAGAGCGTTTCGACATTTGAGCTACTAGCTGGTTCACCAATTCATCATCTGGGAAGATTGTGAGTTCAACTAGATTGATGCTCAAATTCATTGGAGTTGATTTCATGGCTTGCTTGGCTAGATGTAAGAGATTCAGATAAAGTTGTCTGGTATACATCTCCTTTGTCAGTTTAGGAACGCCCTCCATAAGGAACTTGTGAGAGTATCCTTTGATCATCTCGCCCATTTTCCCTTGAAGATCATCTTTCATGAGCTTCGACATACCTTTCAACTTTCATCTCGTCTTGCTCATCATGAAGATACTGTACCGTCGCAAGAAAATCTAACTTCTTCTTAGTAATATTTTTCTCTCACCTGCTTTGACAGCTTTAACGATTCGGGACTTTTCATGAGACATCCAAGATGCGCTTGGCTTCTTCACCGATTTGGATGATGATTTGGTTGGTCCTTTTGATGGTGGTGGTGAAGAATGAGAAGAAGAATCTGATGACGAAGAGACATGAGGAGACTCTGGGTCCTTAGGAGGTTCCGAGGTTTTTTCCTTGGGATGTGTTGGACTGTCTAGAAGAAGCTTATCATAATCAGCGTCATCATCTTTTCCGCACATAGTCGTGATCATCAGCCTTTGTTTCATCACCGAAGTCTTTTCATCTTTTCCTTTTCTCGTTCTTCAAAGTCATACTCAAGAGTGTCCTCCACACGTGTTTGTTGTTGTACCAAAGTGGTGGCACTAGATCCCTTATCGGGTCATAACCGCATCGGGATTTGGTGTAGGTTGAACTTCACCACTTGACCCTCCGGGGCCACCCATTTGATCTTTAGCAAATTCTTTTGCAACGTGTTGGAGTCTAAGGAATTTGAACTTTTTCCTGTAATCAGCCAGTGCTCTTCATCTGAGCTTCATAAGGCACAAGTACTGGAGTCTTCCTTTGCCGTGTTCACCGGTGGACCTGGGAGGTTTAGGTACCGTTGGGGTTTCATCTTTAGCGTTTCAGAGTAAAAAATCTCTTCATCGAGACGCATCTCGAGTCCTCGTCTGTTAGCTTTCTTTGCGGTTCAATTCGGGGAATAGGAATAGGAACAACTTCCTGGCGGAACTGCCTTTCGTGGAGGATTCCTCCTAGGAACTTCCTCTCGACTCTCAAGGCAAAGACTTCCCTGCACTTTCTCTTCTCGGTTTTCCTTTAAGGCGCATTTAGAAGATTTTTCATCAAGAAATCCAACTTTGTTCTCTTCCACAGCAACCAAATATCTTTTATAAGAGTAGAGATTTTGAGTTCATCCGAGAGAAGATGATCCGCAACACAACACCTTTGTTTTAGTCGTTGACTCCTTAACCTGACCGTTAGAGTGGGTTCACCAACATGTCATGATTGTCGGGTCATTGATTCTTTTGGGGATGTCGTGGTTGTACCCAAGTGCTCTCCGGATCAACAGTTTAGTATATCTGATGTAGGGAATCTTTGAGCCAAGCTTTTTGAGGAATGTCATCATGTCATCCCAAATCAGAGCCTCAACTTCGATGTGCTTCATGTTGATTAGAGCCCAAACGATTTGCAGTTCCACGAGCTTGGGATGCTCATAGCCGCCACGCACAGAAATGGATTTTGTGATGATGATATAAAGGGTTCTCCAAGGCTGAGGGATATTCTTGAGATCCACGCGAGAATGCTTAATGATAACCCCTGAAGCTTCACGTACTCCAATATTAATCAAAATTATAGAACCGTCTCTTCAAGAGGTGCAGCAGAGAATTCAGTTGGTATGATGTCGAATGAGGAGAATGTACCTTAAGTCTGCAGGAGTGATGGTGAGTTGCTGATTGAGCGTCACCGCCACAAAGATTTTGACCTTTGACCATCTGCATTGTATTCCGTAATTGCCGTATGTAGATTTCTCGAACAAAGGGCGAGTTGGTGAGCATGTTCGATAGGGATGATTCTTCATAATATCCACGTGCAATGAGACAAGAAGATTCCAGTGCTTAGAGTTTCAAAGTCAACTCTGAGATTGTTCTTTCCAATCTTCATTGGATAGCCATGTGGGAAGATATCAACAATGGTGAGAACATTTGGTGCATTCACATTCATTTGAGCAGCCATGTCGTGATCTAAATAACATTAGCCAAAAGAACCAACATATCGAAAGACATAATGTTAGTCAACGGAAGGTTTTATTGTCTAATTATTGAACGTAAATGTCAATGATAGTTACGAGTCCAAAGTCACTTGTTTGTTCAATAGTCCAATGACGTCGCGATAATTTTCGTGAGTTAGTTAACTTTAAGTTTTAAAGTTTATGTTATCACTTAGTTTACACAACATATTAAACGCTTAAGCTTATTAGTGACATTATTGGTTTCGTGACGTTATGATTTATTTATTTACATGTTTGCACGCGTAACAATTCATAATGAAGGTTTGATCAAGGCTTATGCGTAGAAATGGTGGCTTATGCGTAAACAGAGTAATATACGCAGTAGATGCAAGCTTATGCGTAGGATCCTTGCTTACGCGAAGAAATATTACGCGTAGGAAAAGGGGACCTTATGCGTAAAGCTTACGCCAGAGGCGATATAAAACCTTACGCTGTAAGGCTTACTCGTAAGAGTAGACCTTATGCGAGGTCACGCTACGCATATCCTTCACGGATACGCAGTAGTCCCTTTGTAGAACCTTACGCAGAACGCCACGCCTGTAAGATTTCTTACGCATAACATGCTACGTAGGTGATCCTTATGCGTAGATGGTTAACAACCATGATTCTCGAGTTATACGAGTAGCAAGCCCAAATAACATCATCATAACATCAATATTAACATTAACATTCATTCTACAACAGATCATGGCATGAAAGCATATCAAATAGCATACAGAAAAGTCTTACGCGTAGACCAAAACCCTAATTGTTCAAGGATTACGCGTAAGATTTTTAGCCATGGATTTGCACCAAAGTGTTTCTGGGAGGTCTAAGAAGCATATAGAGTGTGTTTATCCAAGTTTTAACATCGAAAGTGTCAAGAATCAAAAGTACCCAAACCATATGAACATAAACCCTAATTTTCAAATTTTGAATCATTAGTGTTTCTGGGTAGTTTCTAGGCTTAGATATGATTAATTCAACTTGAAAACAACCTTATACAACTATCTTTATCACCAAAAATGTTCTTATTTGAAAACACCCAACTTAACGCATAAACCCTAGTTTTTCAAGATCAATCAATTCGTGTTTCTGGGTGCATTTTGAGGATAGAAAAGATATCATTGATGTTATTAAAACGTTTTGACACTATCCTTTTAATCACAAACACACACCAATGATTGTGTGTTTATACGCTTATGCGTAGAACACATAATCATACATATCTCGCGCTTTAGCCGTTGGATTTGCATAAAAATCAAAACCCTTGCTTGAAAGTACGTTTAGATTATGAAAACACTTACAATATGATGATCAAAAACACCGATTTGTTGAACGATTTTTGTGCGTAGGATTTATTTGGTTATGAGTAATAAATGTGGTGAAAGGTTAGCGGTGAGGGAGTTTTATTAAAAGATAGTTTGAGCTTTTGGCGCTTTTAGTCCCTCGCACCTTTCCATTTTCATCCAAAGCCTTTTAACTTCCATTTTGGTTACCCAAACAAAGAATGTTTGGAAATAACTTTGACCTAACTCCCCTCTAATTTAAGAAATAATGAAAGGTTATAAATTTTAGTCCGAGGAGTGTCAAGAAACCGTAAATGTACCATCATTATTAAAAGAAACAACCGAGATATGATAACATGCAAGTACATAATTATTTTGAAAAGCTTATATTTATTTTCTCCCCTCAACACTTGATCGAAAATTCATCAATTTTGAAAGATTTGAGTGTTGACGGAAGAGTTGTACTTGCCATGTTTGAAGAAAGATAGATATAAGAATATTTTTTGATGTTTTATCCATTTTATATTTTATATTTTGTTTTTGAAAAATATTTTACAAAAGAGGTTTTGGTGTTTGACTGTTGTTAAGATGCTTTAAGAGTTCATCCAATTCCTCTTGAGTCAAACACCTCATACCAATCCCGTGGACCAACTCATTAAACCTAGCAGGAGGCAAGGCTTTGGTGAGAAGATTTGCCAATTGGTATTCTTGTACTCCACAAAGTATAATTCAACTATACCTGCTCCACGGTAATCCTTGATGAAATGATATCAAGGTCGATGTGCTTTGATTTCATGCCGAATCGAAGTTGCACGAGATCGCAATAGCACTGATTGTCGCAGTACATCGGATTTTCACAAATACGTAACCATAGTCTTTGAAGTTGTGTTCTCATCCAATGACTTGAGCACAACACTGGACATGGCTACATATTCTCGCCGGTTGATGATAGTGATGTACAATCCCGCTTCTTCGATTTCCAGTGACACCAGCTTATCACCAAGAAATTGTAGAGCCCAAGTACTTTTCCGTGAATAAGCATCCCGCATGGTCAACGCCCCGAAAAGCTTATTAGTTCAAAACCAGAATCCTTCGGATACCCGATCCCCAAATTAATGGTTCCCTTGATGTATCGGAGGATTCTTTTAGCCTTAGAGAGGTGGGTTTCACTTGGTCGCGACCGATAACGGGAGGAAAGATAAACGGCAAAGACAATATCGTATGTTGCTGTTAGATACATGAGAGACCCAATAATACTACGGTATTTGTAGGGTCAACCAATTCCCATGTAAATCGTAAATAATCTAGCTTCTTGGTATGTGCCATTGGAGTGGCATAGGTGTCATAGGTATTCATTCCAAATTTGTTTAACAATTCAAGGGCATATTTGGACCGACTCAAGAAAATACCAATGGGTGATTGATGAACTTGTAATCCTAGAAAGAACGTAAGTTCACCCATCATGGACATTTCAAAATTTTCTTCATTAGTTTTGCAAAAGCGATTGAGTACTTTTTATGTGTAGACCCAAAATGATGTCATCCACGTAAATTTGAACAATTAAGATATGTGCCCTGTGATACTGTATGAAAAGAGTAAGGTCAATCGAACCTTTGTGAAATTATTGGCATGAGGAAAGATGATAGCTTATCGTATCATGCCCAGGAGCTTGTTTGAGACCATACGAGCTTTGTTCTGCTTTGTAGGCATGGTTCGGGAATGCGGGATCAACGAATCCTTCCGTTGGTCGACATAAACCGTTTCTTTTAGTTGTCCATTTAGAACGCAGTTTTGACATCCATCCAAAGACCGCCATATTCATATGAGTTTTAACGCAGAAATATCCGAACGTACCTCAAGACGAGCAACCGCAGCAAAAGATTCTTCAAAGTCAATACCTCTTCCCGACGATAACCCTTAGCCACGACGTGACTTATTTCTCGATAACGCTTTCCTTCAAAGATCCAATTTTGTTTTTCCAAATCCATTTGAGACCAATGACGAGACCCTCGCTGGTCTTTCAACCGCCTCCATACTTCAAGACGTTTGAATTGGTTGAGTTCTTCTTGCATGGATTCAATCCAGTTGTCTTTTATCATTGGCCTTTGATGTTTTAGAAAGTTCGGGATTGGTGTGATAAAGTGAGTGCATAAATGCAATGTTCACCATTCGAGTGAAGACGCTATTCTGTAACGACTGTTGATTCGTTGCCAATAATATGCCTGCAGGGATGGTCTTTGTCCATCGATGTAGAGGGTTGATGTTGGAACATCAAGCAGTAGATTTTGAGGGATTCAAATGCTTGTTGATGATTCCGCCATATCGTGTGCGCTAGCTTCATTAGCAAACGGGTTAAAGAACGCGATTTGGATCAAAATCAAGTGTGGGGGTACTTCATTCAGAACATCATCGTAACCTCGGCTCATCATTGTTGGAAGCGGTTTGTTCAATCAAGGTAAGTGGAGTCAACTGTGGTGCTTCTTCAACCGAAGTTGTTGCAGGTGTAATGTATAAGAGTAGTATCGTGTTGAGCAGCCGAAATAGCGGATACACTTGGAGCACGCTCATCAATATCGCCACTAAACGCAGGAGCAAATAATATTTCCATTTTGACCGAGTAAGTCGGGGCTTGTATCACCGATGATGGGGTTTGGGGAAGTTTAAGCTGTGACCGGGTTCCAAGTTGTTATACTCGGCCATTTCCGAAGTTCATCAAAATGAGCATGAATCGCCCATAACCTCCTTTGTTCGACGATTCCATATTCGGAAACCTTTAGAATTATCACAATATCCAATAAAGACTCCAATGTCGGCTTTGGCTTTGAGCTTTCCAAAGTCATCACGATCATTATTCCGATAGCAAAGAGATCCAAATACATGAAAGTGTTTGAGATTCGGTTTTCTACTATGGACAAGCTCGGTGTTTTGTTTGGCGCTTGTAATCATAGAACGGTTTTGAGTATAGCATGTTGTAGATACAGCCGCCCATAAGTAACTGAAGTTTAGCATTGATTAACATTGTTCTTGCGCCCACTAACGCGCTCGTTTCTTTCAACAACTCGCTTTGTTCGTACGCGCAATAGATGTCCGATGTCAATTCCCACTTCTCATAAAATTCACGAAGAGTTTTGTTAACAAATCAGTTCCTTTGTTCTGCTCGATTTGTCGACGGTGTTTCGAGTCGAACTTGTATTTTCGCGGAGAAAGGTGATGATCATCTGTGGAGCTTGGCTTGCTTCAAGAAAGTAGACCCAAGTCCAACGTGAATAGTCATCAACAATTACTAAGATGTAGCGTTTGCCATTGATCGCTTGCACGCCGATCGGGCCACACAAATCCATGTGAAGAAGATGAAGCACATGCCGAGAGCTGTGTTCCACCTTTGAAGGAAAATGAGCACGAGTGCTTTTCCCTTGTTCACAAGTCGAGCAAAGGTGATCTTTAGAATACCGAATCGGGAGTCCTTCAACTAGTTTGTGTCGAGCAAGGTTGGTGATGGTTTGAAAGTTTTAATGTGAGAGACACGGTGCCATAGCCGGATTTTGTTGATGTTGCCTTTGAAAGTAAGCAGATGGGAGATGAAGCAACCATGTCTTGCATAGAGATAGTGTAAAGACTTGAATTACGCGAGCCGCATAAGGTCGCTTTCCTTGTAGATCACTTAATGAAACAAGATTTCCCCAAAGCAACCTCCAAATCTCCATCACGAATCCCACTCCATCAAAACAGACAGACCGAGGCCTTCCACATAATAAACCCCGCTAATTTCGATGTTCCCATTGATATAGTCTCCGTAGCCCATGATAGCCGCTAGTGATCATTCCCTAACCCGACAAAGCCAATGAACTTTGCAATAAAGTTTGATAACAGCTTTAAGGTTGCCTCACATGTGTCCTGAACATCCGCTATCAACAATCCAGAGAATGATCTCATCACCGCATTACACACGCATCGACATGATGGAATAGAAGTAGATGTGGAACCCAAATGTTAGAGGGTTCCTGAGCGCTATAGTAGACATACACACATCAATAGCTTTAGGTATCCATTTAAATCCTAGTGTGTTATATATCCATTTCCGCCATCTCCAACTAGTATTTGCTTTAGTCTTAGTGAATGCACTAGGTGGTACTACATTCCTAGGAGGTGAAACTGGAGCTACAGGGACAAGAATGCGCTTAGAATCTAAAGAGGCGGTCTACCGCTATGCATTTAGAAAGATTAGTGGGCCTAGAGGTATTCGATTCTTAGGATTCCTTAAACGAGATGATAGCTTTAGCAACACATTTATCATGACAATCAGAATTCATACTTTTATGACAAAGAACACAAGGTGCATCGATCAATATCAAAAGTACTTAAAGGTTTAGCATTCGTTACATCACTATTTCTATTACATTTGCCCGACGCAATATCTATAGTGGAAGCAACGTGAGTCTTATTCATAGTCCTAGGGTGTTCTTCTACTTTAGCATTCCTTATTGATCTTTTCTTAGGTCGCAACTTCCTATTCTTTGATGTAGTGCTCCTAGGCCGAAGTGCGGACATTTGGAAAAGACGCAACTATTCCCGCTTCAAGAGAAGGAAGCACGCTAGCAACTTGTGATTTGGCAAGAGGGATTCTAGGTTCATGATTACTAAGTGTTACCGGGCTATTCTCTTAATCAGCGTAGGCGGAAGTTGTTCATACTTTCCTAACATTTCTCTTAACTTAAAGATAGTGTGAATCGGATCTTGATTTTCGTAACCTAAGATTTCAAAGAAAATGCATAACTTCTTTAGTGTGTGCAAGATAATGATCAAGTTCATTTGATGCTTCATCACGAGTCTTTTGAGTAAATCAAATATGACACCATATTCCTTTTAACTTTTACAAGTTCTTGTTCATATTTTGAGATTTGACACTTAAAAGACACGCTTTGATCATCCGCTTGCTCAATTTTTGGATCGTAAGATTTTTCACGCAATCGGGCGATTTTGTTTTGAAAGCAAGTTGTTGATCGTGAATATCTTTTTGACACCAATTAAGACGACGAATTGCATTTGAAAGTTCGCTTGACAATCGCTCATTTTCAACTTTTAAAGACTCGACCAAGCACATTATCGTTCTCAACATTTACCACGTAATCAACAAAGATCGCAGAGATATAATCAAATGCATATGACAAAGAATTCAATAACACAACATTATGGACATCACATTTATAACATCTTCCAAGAGTCGATCAACATCTTTTCTCAACATTTTCTTTTTACGCTTAGTATTAGAAATAGATGTTTCGTTTCTAAAATGACCTTCATCATTCCAAGTTCCTTATGAAAGTCCTTTTCCCAAGACAATGCACAATTTTTCAAATTTTTAACATTTGGTAAAAGATTTTTCTTAAAAATGTCTCTTTGTTCTCGCCGCTAGGCGTATTGAAAATGTTGAACTTTGATTTCATAATGATATTCTATCTCATGTTTTAAAGTTTTGAGGTCAGCCATGAAAAGGTCAAAATATCTAAGAATTTTTCGATTTTCGTGTTTTGAGTTTACTTCACCGATGGAAGGTAAAGGACCATAAGTTTGTGCATAATCTGGTTTGGGATTAACATTAGAAGACTCGATGTTTTATGATAATCCGGTGTGTTAGAAGAGTCCGCTGGTGTGACGAAAGTGACCGCTTTGAATAGTTAAAAGGTTTGTTGTAAACAACAGCTTTCTAATTTTGATCGACTCGCCTTCTCGCATCTAATTCCTCTGACGATGATATTCAACAACACTCATAATGTAATTATCAATTTTATATTCCGCGACCGAAACTTCCGATTTGGTTTGAATGCTTTGGTTGAAAGCTTAGGTTTGTAATCGCGAAGATTCGTCCATAGCCATTTGGATTTGGTTTTAAAGTAAACTTTTCAATAGTCTGGACCGACTCACCATGTTTGTAAACAACACTTTTAAACTCTTTAAGTTTGTTTTGCAAGCCGATGATTTCTTCAAGATGATCATCTATTCGCTTCGTTGAATGCTTTTTGTATGCAGAGAACTGTTTTTGACAAGTTAACAACTCAACTTTAGCTTTTTGATTTTCCAAGGTGAGAGCTTAATTTGCTTTTTATGTTCATGTTTCGCTTGTTCTATTTCGACAACAAAGCATTCTTCAAGCTGCTAGATCACGCGACTGCTCTCTAAATATTTTTCGCTTTGATGAGATTTAGCAAAGGCGCTTCAAAACCTTTTCACGCTTTTTGAGTTTTGAAAAAGTTGAGTTGCTTTTGTAAACATTCAAAATCATTGGTTACAAAGTGCATTTTTACTTTTCAAGTCCCGACAATGCACCACATTCTTCCACTATGGTTTGTTGGTCTTGTATTAAACGAGCAAAATCTGGATGAGGCAAAAGTTCGGCGGGTTCAACGTGAGTCACAACATGATCATTACTTAGATCCTCAAGTATAACCACGTAGTCAATTTGATTATCAAGGGAAACCATTTGGTCATCTTGATCGCCAAATATAACTACGGGTCTAGTTGAAAATCGTCGGAATGAGATGTGGACGACTCATTTTGAACATTCTCAGCCTTGCCGGATCTGATGTTGGGGAGATATTAGATCGTGAGATGAATATGGTTTGTTCGGTACTGAGAAGCCATCGCTGTCATACACCGGCCGCTGGTCACTCATATGTAACTCATGCATGTTAGCCATCAACATAATAATGCATTGGCCTCGCAAGTCCTCCATATCATCATCTCGAAGTCGTGATTTGCCATAAACTTGTTCCTTGTCTAGAGAGTTCCACCAGCCTTCATCCTTAAGAGCCAAAAGAAAGCCTCTTGTGATAAGCACCGCCTCTAGTCCTCGCTGGGCATGCATTAGCCAGTGTCCCTTTCATTGCAATTGTAGCATCAAGACCATTCAACCCATTTTGAGCATTTCCCCTGCTCACCACTTGAGCTCATGTTATTCCTACCCATAGCATTAAACCCTTGACCACCGCCCATCCGACAACCATAACTCACATTTCAACTTCAACTCGCCCATTGTTCACAAATGTACTTGATTCCTGTGTTAGATGAGGAACTAATACGATTGTTGATTTGTTGGTATAACGCCAAAAGCATTAGCAATCATAACAAATCCTTGTTGCAATGCTTCGAACGGATCCGATTCCTCATTAGCTTCACTGACAAATGCTTGAGCATTGTTGTTGTTGTATGGAACCAATTGAGTTTGTTGAGATTGTTGCTTTGAAGGATCATTTGTGTGATTGTAGCAGCTTGGTTGAGTTGCCGGTTGAGGAGAATAATCGCTTTGAGCATAAAGCAAGTTGTTGATTTTTCGGATGTGAAGGTGAAGCAATTTGAGCACGGAGAATCCTTTCCCTATCAACTTCCTTTTCATGAGGCTTCAAGTAATCGCACAACAATCCATATGTAGAATGATGCATATTTTTCGCTACGAGAGAAATGACATACTTCTCCCATTCGTGACCAAGACTACTCAGAACTTAGTATTAACCGCAATTCTTGGCATGATGATGTTGTGTTTATCCAAATCATTTATGATGTCCGAGAATCGATGATGATAAGACTCTAGTGTCTCTCCGTGTTCAATCATGAAGTGTTCATAAGCCAAGTAAATTTTGGATTCCATATCCTCCTCGATTGAGTCGCAGATCCTTCCATAAGAAGATGAATATGTTCCACATTGCTTTGCAGCCTTTTGAGCATCAACACTTCAAGAATGGGTTAGGTAATCCTAAGAGGATATATGCATTGCAAGCTCATCGCTTCATAGTGTAGAAGTTCCTCTCGCGATTCGTGTCCGCAATGCGAGCAATGTTTGATTGTTCATTTCTTGGTGGATTAGCATTTGGATCGCCGTACAATGACGTAGGCATCTAAATGGACCTTCCAAGATAACCTTCTTTAAGAACTTTCCATGTGGCTTGTTCAGATCACAAAACCTAAAGAACCTTATCACCCATTGATCGTAGTTTCCTGGAGTGAGCATTGGAGGTCTATCAAGTGATCCAGCCTCATGAATTGATTGTTGGCCGCTTAAAGCTTCACACATCTTTGCAAACCAAGTGGGTTCCTTCATAGTGTTCCTTGATGGATGTTGATTGAATTCATTTGTGTAGGGTTGAACTTGAAGACTTGGTGGTGGTTGAACCATTTGAGGTTGTGGAATTGCCGCAAGTTGTGGAGTATGTTGTTGATTAAATTGTTGTTGATAAATTGCTTGTTGTTGATTCCATTGTTGATGTTGTGGATTTAGTTGTTGTTGACGCTTGAGAATAAGTGTAAGGGAAATAGTTAGAGTATGGTGGTTGTGACATGTTGAAAACTTGTGTTGGTAAAATGGATCTTTGTAGTCGAATGAACCTTTGTTGATGAAGTATCCTTAGGCGTAGAAATCACAATACACAAGTAGCACTTATGCGTAAAAACACCAAAGTTACGTAATGCCAAAGAGTTACGCCGTAGGTTTAGCTTACGCGTAGTAAGGAAAAAGCACTAAAGTTATGCGTAAACAAGAAGTTAGGCGAGAAAACTTAGGCATAGGATTACCTTATGCGAAGATAAGCTTAGGCGTAAGATAAATCTTATGCGTAGGATTTTCTACGCCGTAGCTTTATGCTTATGCAATTTTAGGTTTTATCCCAAATGATATTTTACACTATAACAAAGGCAAAAGATATCCAAAGTCGACGATTTTCGTGCTTATCCAAGCAAGAGAACACGGAGTAAACCACTAAATCAAGATCAAACCAAGGATAAAGTTACGCGTAAGATTAGGGTTTTGTTACGCCGTAGCTTTACTCAGAAAATGATTTTGCCCAAAGATGTTTCTAAACCCGATTTTTGTGATGAGATAGCTTCAATATCACCAAAATAACACAAAAGTGTGAAACTTGATGAGTCAAAACTCCTAAAACGGTTACGCGTAGGATGAAACCCTCGAACAAAAACAAGCTTAAAAACTATGATCCACGCATAAAGTTTGAAACTTTTTGCCAAAAACAATTATTTTAACACCTTAAAACATTGAAAGTACAAGAATCTTAGATTAAAAAGTGTAAAAACGGTTTTTAAGCGTAACCAAAGTATCTCGTTAGCTTTACGCCAGAGACCAAAACCTACTTCAAAAGCAATAACGATTCACCCAACTAGTAGGCGATTGATACCACTGATAGGTCACTAGTTTTACAACACAAGCATCAATACAAGAAATAGAGAAGAGATAGAGTCGGTTGAACACGCAACAACACACACACGAAGAATAAGCCGTTATGTGCGAGAGTGAAAGAGAGTGATAAAATGAACAACCAACCCAGTGAGGGTTATAACAAGTATTTATAGGAGGGAAGCTAGGGCAACACTCCTAGTTCCCATCCTTTTTCTTATTGGACTAGGCATAGGCTTATGGGCCTTCTACATAAGCCTAAGGCTAATTATTAACATAAAGGCCATATTA
Organism: Chrysanthemum makinoi; assembly: GCA_910596185.1. Lineage (NCBI taxonomy): Eukaryota > Viridiplantae > Streptophyta > Magnoliopsida > Asterales > Asteraceae > Chrysanthemum > Chrysanthemum makinoi. The sequence continues at coordinate 114,306,830 of OU343221.1, forward strand.
AGCTAACTATTACATATGAATCACTAACACTTGAATTAGGTTTAGGAGTGATTCCAACAAATTCCTATGTTCTAATGTTTAAACTTTTATCCATTTGTAATGTAATTCGTACGCTTTAATGTTAGAACTTTTATCGGTTTATAATGTAACTCATATGCTTTAATGTTTGAACGTTTATCGATTTGTAATGTGTACTTCATATGTATTTTTACTTGGTTTTTGGTTTAACACCGCGCAACGTAGTGCAACAACAATAGATGAATCTCCCTACTAAAATGTCATATTTATTCATGCTGATAAAAGAACTTTTAAGAAATGAACCATCAAAATAAGACATCTTTTCTGCTTTTCAAAATTTGGCCATATTACAATCTCTTAATGACATCTATCTACCCAATTTATAAACCCAAGATCTCTTCATCTTTTTGATATCTTTATTTAGTAAGCAGAACGAAAAACAAAAATTTCATATTTATACGAATGGAAGCTTCGAATTACGCTCGATTTAGACGAATTATGCTCTATTTTGACAACGTAATAAAAATTCAGAAATGACAAGTGGCTGACTTTATATGGTTGAACCCCGTTTGGTTTGATGAATAGAATTAAAATGAGTTTGGTTTTTTAAGTTTATTAAACTTAGTGGCTATATTGTTTATTGGAAAATGATATACGTTAGCATTTGTCTTCCGTTTCATCATCTAATACAAAAAGTAATTTAAATAATTTATTTTTAATTTAAATCATTCATTTTTAGTTTAATCATTTTTAATTTATTTAAATCATTTTTAATAAGTTTAAATGATTTTTAATTTATTTAAATCATTTATAAATGGCAGAAATTATTTTCCATTAATTTAAAAAAAAAAAAAAAAAAAAAATCCTCACTTTTGGCGAGGACATGTCCTCGCAGGCAGAAATTATTTATCATTAATTTAAAAAAAATCCTCGCTTTTGGCGAGGACATGTCCTCGACTAAAGTGTGTGTTAAATTTTTTTTGGTTCTGGTCTTCTAGGTCAGCAACTTTTTGTCGTCTACCGACTTTTGGCGAAGACAAAGGTGCCCTTGCCAAAAGTTCCTCGCCCGTTCTCTATTTTGTTGTAGTGAGGCCCAGCGATCATGATTTGAATACTTTCATCATAGGCACAGAAGAAATAATAACATGGAATTTTATTCTTCATTTTTACCATCAAAAGCACACAAAAGTAATTGGAAACCTGTTTACATGAAGGAAACTACACTTGAACAAGCTTACAATTTAGAACAAAACATACCAACGTATAATTATAAAGGTTACAAATAGAAACAAAACATGTTTCATACATACTACGAATTAACCACCCTGCAATTCTTCCTGATCTCACCATTACGTCCAGTAAGTGGACTAATATCACCCATCCTGATCATGGCAGCTGCGAAATCCTCGTGGAACCTTTCAGGGTTTCGCTATTTCTCCACAAAAAAATCTGTAGCACCACCACTATGCAACTGCTGGTCTGACCTGAGCAAACCCTTTTCATTGACCAAGTTCCTGAAATAACTATTATCGAAATAGGCTGGGCTTTTAACGTCGAGTGGTGCAAGATTGTTGTCACCTAAGCCAGTTGGAAGTGGGCAGTTTGATTGACGTGACCTAGCGAATGAAGTATCAATGTTGGTGTCGTTGTGAACACGTGCTCTAAAAGTTGTGCATCTTGCTTGTCCGATTGTATGTGCACCCGAGAGAGCTACTAGGTCCTGGACCGAAAGACCCTGTGCTTGGAATCGATTGATGAGATTGCTTAGGGTGGATGATGGTGAGGGGATGACTCCGCTGTTGGCTGCAGATAGGCTTGCAGTTCTTGAGTCTCGTCTTCCTAGTTTGATCCTCCATGCGGGGCCGCCTAACTGTATTAGAGAAAAAAATTAAACCCGTCAAACTGAAGCAATTTTATTAGTTTTGATCTTGTTGTTAGTTGTATGGAGCAAGAAATCACATGTTAAAGATTACTACTACGTAATAACTTATTAATTATAGCATCATGTATCTCGGTTTCATTTATAAAACTAGGCCAAAAACTTATCAGGTGATCAATGTTTTCTTGGAAACACATGAAACATCTTCAAATGATAATATATAGACAACTGTTCAAATATATTGAAAGGCATTTTCTAAAGAGACTCACTTGAACCACAACGCTACTCAAAGGCTATGGTTAACAAAAGTCGTCAATATTTTGAGCGTCAAACTCATTTGTCCGACATATGCTGATAATTCGGAAGGTTTGTATATAGTTACTTACGATCATGCCAACTAAAGAAGCAAACCAAATGGCACACATGACTGGTATATGTTACATGTACATCAAGTTAATATCCTTATATGTTAAGAATATTCCATAACGGCATGCCAACATATATTTTGGCCAAGTCAACTTTTCGATGCTAAATAAGTCACAAAAGTGGTGATCACATGATTTCATTCATTTTTACCATGCAAAAAAAAAGCTTACTAATGTAGTACGTTTCACTTACAGCAACAACGGATTCAAGAGCAGTAATTGCTAATACATCAGCACATGAAACAACACCAGGACAAACTTCTTCAACTTTCGACTTCACAGCATCGATCACGTTAAAACCCCTAGCTGAATTAGCATTAGGCCCTGCTGTTTTCTCCCCAGTAAACGAAGGTGCGTCGTCTAGTAGAACTGACCCGTCACACCCCTGCACAAAATTAAAATAGAAAACGACAAACACGTCTAATTAGCCTTGGCCTCATGGTCAACGAAGTCACTCTAACTACAAATTGTATCATATCAAATTTCTAAAAAAAGTACATACATTCACGAAACAGTCATGGAAATGGAGTCTAAGTAGGGAAGCTCCCATGCGCTTCTCTCTTGACACAGCAGATCGAACCACTGAGCCAACCACCTCAAAAACCTTGGGGCAACTTCTCGAGTAGAAGTCGTGTGTGAGCTCATGACCCGAAGAAGTAATGCTCATCAAGCATATGACTGTAGCAACCAGTGCAAAGGAAATGAACTCGGAAGAAGCCATTTTTGTCACTTGAAATTGAAAGTAGTGAGCAGTGAATATGTTGGAAGAACAAATTAAGAGTTACTATATATAGGTTCAAGGTATGCGTTAGTCTAGAGCAGCTAACCTAATAATCTGGACTAAATTGCATGGCCAGAAATTAGTTTAATAGCCTTTCTTTGAAAAAATCTTTTACTTGATAGGATAACATATGTGAATTTGTCAAAAGTAAGGCCCTTTCAGGCTTTCATGAAATTATATCAAACTAATGCATAATTATATATGGAAATTGATACTCACATCACACTTTTTGATTAATGCACTACAATTTGTGAATTACAGTTTGTACCGTACAATACTGTAATGCACAATTTGTAGTGAATTAATCAAAAAATATGATGTAAGTATTACCTCCCATTATATATGGCCAACGGGGCAAGGGATATTAATATATCAATATATCATGCATGACCATGCATTACATTAAATTTATTTATTTATTTTATTTTATTTTTTAAACATGCATAAATTTATTAGATCGAGATAAGAGCTATGCGTTTTTATACTTTCATGTGTATATTAAAAGAGGCTTAGCAAGAAGCTATGTCAAGAGACAAAAGTTTACAAAGTTGGAGAAAAAGCATAATGGTTATCAAACCATTGAATCCGATTTAACGAATAACTTATATATAGCTGTAGCATAATCCAAGTAAATTATAGAAGCTTGATATCGCCGTTGAGAATTATGTCTTCTCTCGGATTTTTGTAACCAACCACTATGTTGCTTCTATGTGGCCATAAAGTAGCCAAAACGTGGTTTCAAACATAACGTCAAAAAACTTATTTCCGTTGTTATGAAGGTCAAGCCAATCCCGCCACATTTAACATCAAAAAAGATTTTATAGTTTCATTAATATCTATTTAGTTAACCAGTACCAGCTAATGATGAGATTTAATGGTTGTTTATACGCATATATATAGTTAATATCTTCTTTACAATATTGTTCTAAGTTTCAAAGTTTCAAACTCGTTAATATCAAGTTATATAGGCATTTCGACATACATGCATGGCCTAGTCTTAGTAGTTGCTTGACAATTAATAAAATGTTGATTGTACAAGTGACAGTAATGATAGATATATTAATAACAATCACCTTACTCCTTAAGTTTTCTTTTTCGAACCGCGAAATTTTGTTAAAAACACAAAACAACTAGCAAGAAGCTGGACAAACAAACAAGAAGAAGATATAACCAAAAACAAACCACCATAGAAAAGTAACAACACCCGAGACATGAAACCAAACAGTCAAGAAAGAGAGGACCTACACCAAGGGTTTAACACCCAATCATTCCAGTTTGCGATATTCCCGCGACTTCTGCTATAAATCAAAAGGTGAGATACTGCTTTGATCTCCGTTACCACAACGTTAGTGATCAGGTTTTTGTTTTAAAATACCTTTTCGTTACGATGTTTCCATATCACCCATGACGTAACACAAATAATAGCGTCAAAAGTTTTTGTGAACACCGAGGCTAGACTAACCGAACCCGAATAACTCCAACAATTCATGGATCCGCCAAAGAATCATGGACATTACACCATCTACTTATAGAGTCCCAAATTGGTTTCACCACCTTGCACTCAACAAAAATGTGGTCTCACGATTCACAATAATCATCACAAAAGGAACATAATACAGTGTGAAGGTCGATACCTTTGTCAACCAGGTTTGTTTTGGTTGGCAAGCGAATATGAATCAATCTTAAGAAGAAAATATTCACCTTTTTTGGAATCAACTTGTTCCAAAAGTGGCAGGATCAGATTGTGACAATTCTAACGAGTCAATACGTGATCTTAAAATGGATACCAAGAGTGAACCACTAGCATCCAAAGACCACGTCCATCCATCAACTCCATCTTGTAAAGATAAGCCCATGATCACACTATCAAAGTTTTCGAGTTCGTACATGTCTCTGCCCAAGAACAAATCTCCTCTCCAAAGATCACGATTCTCCAAACTAGCCGACACCCATTGCTGCACAGAACAATCTTTATCAAAAGCTAAAGCAAACAACCTTGGAAAAGTCCGATCAAGACTTTGAGATCCCAACAACATGTCTTACTCCTTAAGTAGTTGTCTCCCTACTGATGCTTTTGATATTAGGCTTCGTGGTCGGATCTCTTATAAATGTGATATGTCATTGTTATGATAAGTTAGGTTTGAAGCACAGTTCATGCGTTTATTTTCGCTTAATTTAGGGTTGAGATGTGAGATTCATCCATTCGTTGATTTACTAATTATTTTTAGAGTAATAAATTTACCAGAAAATAATCCCTTTAACCAAAATAAATAAATAAATTAAAATAAAATAAAATTCGCCCCCCCACCCCCACTTCCGCGCATTTTGGCACTTTTCTAACCCTAACCATCAATAAAAATTTGGTCGGTTTTGACTTATACTTGTATCATTCTTCTTTTGGTTTATGATCTTTCACTCGTGTTATACATACATCATTACTAGATCGTTTATTTGTTAAGTTTTTAAATTGTTAGGGTTCTATATTTGAACTTTAGGCGGAACTTTTTACTTATATGTTTGAGCGGGACAAAGTGAATTCTAATAAAAAGTCAAACTTACACGAGTTGGTGATAAAGCAGTGAACAGTTGGCAGAACTGTTTACAAAAGTAAGAAAGGAGCACTTCCCAATATAGATGCATTAAATGTATGATGTACTTTATTGTACCTCGTCCATTAGTTTTGTGACACGCATTCACCTAACCCCACTAGCAACTACCTCTTACTAGTATATATAGGAATGTTGGCCGGAGTACTTGATCTTGTCGTTTCATATTACATTGTTGTAATTTGTAAAGCATAAACACTCCCTGATTGAACTTACAACGATCTTATAGAGACCATAAGTTCACTTGCAAACTTAGTAATCTAACTTTGCATGTTAGAGAGTTGGTTATGCATTGTCATTCAATTTAGTGTTTTTCGCACAACAGTTTTGTAATTCTTTGATTCTTATCAATAAAGAATTATACATTAAAAAGTTACACTTTGTGTTGTTACTTAAATTGATTTAACAAGTGTTTTACGTTAACCGACATTATTTGGGACAAACAATATTCGTTCTTAGGGTTTTATTTTTCTTAATCGTCGTTTAGGTTTTGTAATACTTTACGGATAACAATCATTAACCAATTTAATCTCAACATGTATTATCATTATGGAAGGTGATTGAGCTCTTGTTCGTGATTGTCTAAACCCTATATATCTAGGTTTCTTGTTACTGAAGTTTTGAATGTGTACTTCGAGTTTTCTAGATTGTTTTGTATGGTTTCTTGTTAAGGTTTCATTTTTTATTGTTTTAAGCTACGTGGGACTATATGATCTGATATGGAGAAAGGGGTTTTGAGTCATAAAGGTTTTGGTAAAGAGGTTAAAGAGAAACAAAATTCGGTTGTTGATGATTCGGCCAAAGAGAATAACTATCTCAATGAGGCATCTCGTACTTCGTTTGCAATAAACAAGAGCGTGGAACTTAGTTCGTTGACCATATCGGATAGTTAATGTGGGAAACCTACTAGTGAAAGTGATGATTTGGCGTCTCGTACTTTGTCTAAAACTGCTAACGCATCAACTGAAACAAGTGGACCTGTTCTGAGGGAAAGCACTAAAGATACCGGATCATATGCAAGGTTCTTTAAAGGAGAATCGAGTGGGAAAAGTGCCAATTTTCAGAAGTTGTAGCAGCGGTTAGCAATGTAGTCGATGTAGCTGCCTCAATGGACTCAATCAACATTGTTCATGAAAGGTTTCGCAACACTATGTATGGTTTCTTATGGGGAAAACGTATCGCGTACCCGGTAGTCGAGAACTATGTAAAGAATACTTGGAGTAAGTTTGGTCTAGTTAAACCAATGATGAATTCTAAAAGTGTATTTTTCTACAAGATTAATTCTGAAGGAGGGATGGACACAATGCTTGAAAATGGTATGTGGTTAATTTTCAATATGTCGTAAAGGAAAGGTCACCAGATGCGAATATTATGAAGGAGGATGTGTGTAGTGTTCCGGTTTAGGTTAATGTCACAACCCCAAAATGTCGCAGAGGAAAGGTAACCGGGGGCATGACTTCATAGCACAAAATCAAGAATATAAAGAACAACCTTTATATGAGTTTGATAATTTAAAACAACACAAGTTATCAAATACAATTGTTCTTAAGTTCCACAACAACATAAAATGATTTTTCAGAAAAACATAGTTAAATGGTGTATATAAAGTCCGTGTAGTAAAAGCTTCGTGAATGTGTCCGCCAATGACGACTCTATGTATTGACTCCATGCAATACCAATAAAACCTTAAGCACCTGAGAAATACATGCGAAAATTTTAACAATAATGATGGTGAATTCATAGGTTTATGTAAATGTAAACGTCAAGTGCATACCACAAGATTTTCATATATAACCATTATAACAAATACAATATCATAGAAAAAATGTTACTATTGCCCTAAGCTCATTACTTTTTCAAACAGTGTCCAAAAACGAGTTTTGCTCAAGTTTAGAGGGTCATATCTTCTTCGTGTCTTATTGGTTTAGGCGGTTTCGAATTCCAGAGCCAAGTACGTCACGAGGGTTGTAGAAAGTTCAACTACCGCTTTTAGTGGATCTAAACCTAAGGTCCTCGTAAATAGGCCCGAAAGTGGTCACTCGCTCTTTTGTTCAATACTTTAAAAGAATCCCTGGAAATAAGTTTATTAACTTCTATATTTATCCCGACTTCGTTTTAGAATATCTAATTCGTTTTAAGCCCATTTTTCTTCGTTAAATTCTCTAAACGTAGGTGGACGTGTTTACTTTCATTATTTCAAAGTCCCGGTTCTTAAAAATAAGTTTTAGGTGTCGTTTTATATTAAAACATTTTGTGAACTCCTGTTACCAAATTTCAGAAAACTTACATTGTAATTGGGTTATTTCTCACTTGTTATTTAAAGAAGACACTTGTTTAAACATGCTTAAACATCACATGTGATTTCCCAATTCACATGTGTTTTTTCGGATGAAAATTTTGGAAAAAAAATTCATCGAAATTCTATAGAAAAATATTTTAACTTTTGTTGCAATTGTATTATTAATTTCACGTAACAATTAACGGTTTGCTAGATATTTTATTAAAAATGATGAAAGTAGGGTTTTTTTTTAGCTAATTAATTAATTTAAATTAAAGATTAATGTAGAGCATTGGATGTAAAGATGATATATGATGAAAATAAAAGGATTTGATCTTCTAATAAAAAGTGATTCGTAAAAAACTTTTGTTAAAAAAAATCTTATATGAACTACAAGCTAGTGATAAAGCAGAATGCTAGATGTACGGTTTTTAGACTATTTTTATTGGTAAAAGCCTCCAACCGGTTGGATAGCTAGAAAACAAAAAAATATTATATTATATTAGCATTGAACAAAAGGAAGAAAACTTGATTGCCGATTCAGGTTGTTGGTGATTTACCAATCTAAAGATCCAACCTTAACATGTGGCACTTGTTTATTGGTAGTTCCAAATTTCTTTTATCCAACCTTTTATATTGTATTTTGGTTGTATCTATTGTATTTTGGCATGTATTATTAATAAAAATTATAAAAATATATCAAAATTTATAGTTTTTAAGTCTTATCTAAAATGCACATGTCACAATATAAATGGACAAATATATTTTCTTCTATTTTCTTATTTATGGTTGTCCATTTTTGATAAACTAATAGATAATTTACATTAATTTTAGTTTTTTATAAATAATAATTATATCAATAATTTTACTTTTCAATTCTCTATAAATATAGTCCGATATCAACATATTTTCATGTACCTTCTTCTCATTTCTGGGTTTAACTTTTTTTTTTTTATCTCTAGTTCATTTCCTATGGATCCTAATTATCCAAATTATTTCCCAAAACCCAGATGGAGAATATCAAAGTCTTCTAAACTCTCGCCTCCAAATCTAAATCAAATTCCTAGTATACCCAATCATGAAACTTCACAAAGTATTTCTAGAAATTTGTTTCAAGAATCTCAAAACCAAGCGAAGTACGAAAAAATTGAAAATGGGAAACCAAAGAAGATATAGCTCTATGGCGCAGATGGTGTCATGTTAGTAGTGATCCAACCCGTGGAAACAATCAAAGAAAAAGTTCGATGTGGGCAAGAATTTGTCAAATGTATGAGCGCATCGAGAGTTGAAAACCCAAAGATATCGCCTACGGAATGAAAATCAAATGAAAGGTCGTTTAAACGACTTAGTGAAAATGGAAGAAGTGGTCGCCGCTGCTATAAGGCAAAATAAGATAAATGAAAAAACGAGTGGAATGAATTTGAAAGATGTCGAACTTGATGCGCATACAATTTATGAGGCGGATGGTAGTAAGCTTAGACTTGATCAGATTTAATTTGTTATGTGTAAACATCCCAAGTGGATGTTAAACATAGATCGTGACAATACACGTTCACATCCTATAGATGAAGAACCTAATGAAGAAAGGCGGCAGATTAAAAGATCGAGAACTAGTGAAGAAGGAGAGTATGTTGTTCACTCCAACCAAGAAACACCAAATAGTGGTGGTTCAACTATTCAACGACCTATTGGTAGAGACGCTGCTAAAAAGAAAGGAAAAGGTAAGGCATCACATTCTTCTACATTCCTAATAACGATTTGTGGAAGAATTGCGGCAATGAGGATCACTAGGAAAGGAAATCAAGTAATGAATAAGAGGCTCGAGGTAGATAAGAAAAGAGAAGAAAGAGAGATAAAACGGGAAGAAAGGGAGCTTAAACGGGAAGAAAGAGAACTCAAAAAAGAAGAAAGAAAGACAAAAGATGTATCTTTCACATCCTAATGCTTCGGGTAAAGAGATCATTTGTCACCAGAAGAAGAAGACATGAAGCGTAATCTGTATGAAATGTTGTATGGAAAGTGATATTTTGAATTATGTTTGTATCAGTAAGAATTTTATATTTTGTTATCAATAATGAAAATAAAATCTTATCATGACATGTGGCAACGTCTAATTCGATAATAGAGATTACAGAAAATCTTTTATGCGATTACAATTAAATCTTATCTTGCCACGTGTCAACGTCTAATTCGATCATAGAGATTACAAATAAAATCTTATCATGACATGTGGCAACATCTAATTTGATCACTGTGATTACAAGATATTTTTTCCTTCTATAAAAAGAAAGATAATTTATCAAAGTCGAATAGCAAGTTTTACACATTCAACTTATATTTTATAATCAATTTCTCAAAACAAATATGTCATCTGATTCTAAAGACTTATCATTCGATTTTGATTCAAGTTCGATCTCATCCAACTCAATCGAGTATCATGAATGGGAATCACGTGTTGTTCAATATAATCAACGCACTGATCGCAACCTTGAAGATGTTATTATCAACTATCCTAATTTGTTCATACAAGACCAACCTTCCAGAGCAAGACGAGTGTATCGTGATAGGAAACGTGAGCTAGGTGAGGCACGTTTAATGGCAGTGGACAACCCAACCTTTGATGAAGTTATATTTCGACGCCGCTTTCGCATGCTTAAACACTTATTTTTACGTATTGTTGATGCTGTTACTGCTAATGATCGATATTTCCAACAAGGACCTGATGCCACGGGTAGACCAAGTCTTTCATCATTGCGTAAATGCAGGAGCTACGCGGTGTTGGCTTATGGGATATCATTTGATGCCGTAGATGAATACTTGAGGATGAGTGGAAGTGGACAAGAAAGTCTCTCATGTTGTTTGTACAAGGTGTCATTTCTTGCTCGGTGATGAGTACTTCGAAGGCCAAATGAAGATGATTTAGCGAGGCTACTCTATGTCGGGGAACAACGTGGGTTCCGTGTATGATAGGTAGCATTGACTGTATGCATCGGGAGGAAAAATTGTCCTACAGATGGGCCGACAACAACGCAGAAGAAGTGGAAAGCCAACCATCATCCCGAAGCTGTTGCATCATATGACTTATGGATATGGCATACTTTCTTTAGAACACCAGGTTCGTGCAATGATATTAATGTTCTCCATCGATCTCCTGTTTTTAGTGATGTGTTAGAAGGTCGAGCACCAAAAGTGAGTTATGTTGTGAATGGTAAGCAAAACCATATGGAATATTATCTTACTGATGGCATATATCCTTCATGGGTCAGATTTGTCAAATCTATAACTTCTCCACAAATTAGAAAGCATAGATTGTTCGCTCAACATCAAGAGGCCGTTCAAAAAGATGTGGAACGGGCATTTGAGTTCTACAAGCTCGCAAGCATACCTTCGACGCCAATGTCTTATTTGGGACTACGAACAAATGGGACAAATTATGAATGCTTGCATTATTATGCACAACATGATAGTTGAAGATGAATGAGAAACTTACCAAAATTTGATCCATCCAATTTTTGAACGACGCCGCATACAAATGGTAATGATGTTGTTGAGTACTCTACTGAACGAATTGCGGATTTGAGAAGTTATATGAGAAACAGAGAACAACTGCGCAACAGAGAAGCTCATTCATCTCTAAAGAATGACTTGATTGAGCATATATGGCAAAAATTTGGCGATGATAATTAATTATGTCATTTGTATCTCTAAAATTTGTAACTTTTAATTTCTTCATGTTTTGTAATTTTATTTTTCTAATGAAAACGATTTTATTTCAATTAAAATCCGCATCGAGATTTATTCAAATTCAAATATTTTATTCAATATATAGTTTATATACAAATTTAAGTAATTAAATTAAATATATAGAAATAATATTATATGTTAGGTTGGGTTGTTGATAAATGGTAAAAAAGTATAGATTGGTTGTATGTATTGGTTGTGTGGGTGGAGGAAAGAGAAAATATTATTTTATTAAAAGATTGGGTTGTGATGGATTATGAATAAAGATAGTCTTATAACATAACTTAGATTTAACTAGTGTAGCTAATAATTTTAATGGCAGTAACGATGTAGTATAATAAATCTATACATATACTTCGCTTATAAGTACTTCAATTTTAAATATGCATGTTTATATTTATGTGGATATGCATGTATACTTTTTTCGTTCAACAATAAACTAGGGTTGTTAATATCCAAGAATGTTTTGAAACCCGGCCTAATTCGTGGTTAACCTACCGGACCGGTTCGACAAAAACGGGTCAAAAACCCGTTTTAAAAACGGTCAACCGTTAGACCGCTAGTTTTAAGCGGCCAATCCCGGGTTTTGAAACCCGGCCGTTTGGTTTTTATCATTTTTAATTTTTGAAAAAATAAACTTGTAAATCTCGAAGATGCATGTCTTAGAAGTTGAAACTTGTAATCTCAGAGGATTTACGCTTTGAAGATGTAAAACACGTAATCAAAGTAGATTTATTGTTGTTTAAAATTATGCAAGTTTATATCCTTGTCCACCTTGATTTGTTGCAGAAGCATTTAAAATTGCTTTGCTTTTTTTTCACCGCAAAACTAGTGTTTGAACATTATGTTTGGACAATTAGAAATAGATGTTTGAACATATGCATAAAACCGGGTCTAACCGGGTTGACCCGGCGGTTGAACCGGTTGACCCGGTGACCCGATGTCTTGGCCGGGTCGATCACAAACCCGGGTTTCAAAACATTGAATATCCGTATCAAAATGTCGTGGGTTCGTTATTTTAATATAAATATGAAGTTGTTTAAACAATTTGTCAAAACCTAATCATTAGTTAATGCTTCCTTAGTTTGAAAGACGTATAAAAATCACGGGGTTTGACTTTATCGGCCAAGATCGAATAGAGTTGTTATTTGTTTAGACAAAACGAACTTTATCAATTCTTTATTTATAAAATTTAATAAAGAGTTATCAATCATCAATGTAATTTACTTGTTACCTCTTTTGTACCGTTTATTTTTAGATATAAGATCATTTGAGGACAAAAGATTATTTACATACCAATGGATCAATCTCCACATTTCATTTTTATTTGATCTAATGGATGAGATTAATCCCAACAATATAAAAAACCAAATTTCATCATTTTTTTCAAATATTAATAACTTTTAAACCGTTAATCGCGAGTAAAAAAAATATCATCTGCGACGAGTTTTAATTATCTTTCTATAAATAGGACTTTGATAGCTTTTTCAAAAAAAATTGTATTTTCACGCTTTTTTAAGTTTTTTTTTTTTTACGTTACTGAAATTTATTTTGAAAAATCATATTGATATAACACTAATTTGATATTAGTGTAAAATCATATATGATATGTAATATCATATGGGATATTAGTGTAAAATCACATATGATATCACATGTGATATTACATATCATATATGATTTAACACTAATATCACATGTGATATTCAATTTAGTGTTTTATCATATATGATTTTAATGCAAATTTCAAAGAACGAAAATAAACGAAAAAAGACGAAAAAACGTGAAAAAATTTTTTTTTTTCAAAAGATATCAAAGTCACCCGGGCTTCATGTAAAGATAATAAAATGTTCGCCGCTGGTGCAAATATTTTCGCTAATGATAAACGCCAAGAGATATTTAAATTATAAAATTTCCGCGAAATAAAATGCTTTTAAATCTCAAACCTATCATTTTCTTTTTTGTATTGACTACAAGACGGTCCTTTGGTGATGTGCTGTGGTAATAGCTTTATATAAAAATAATTCTCTTATTTTTATTACAAAACTAATTTGAATTAATCATTAGGGACAACTTAGTAGCAAAATAATTATTTCTATCATCACTAAATGTGAGATGTTTCGAGTTTAATTCTTGTTAACCGCGTTAATTTTCGCCAAAATAAATTAAAAGGGTTCTACCCGGTCTATATTTGTGTGGTGGTGTGCATTGTGATTTTTTTTTCTTTTTTTAGAATGGCAATATTATCATTTCTATAAAAAAAAATACTAGCAACAAACTAAAAAGTACAAAGTTGTAAGAAAAAGCAACTACAAAGCAATTAACATAAAAACCTGTAACTCGAAGAAGATTATAATCTCGAATTCCATCATATCACCGAGACAACATAACAAATCTAAAGAAACACCACTTCGGATAAAGACGGAAATATTGCTCAAACGTGAAAAGAAGCGAAACTAAACCTCTTAAATGCCTTATGAGCCACCAATATTAGTATGTTAAAAGGCCGAAAATCAAGGTTGTCAGGATCGTGATACTGCTCATAGGATCGTACGATCCTACAATCCTACACACACAAAACGATCAGAATCGTTACCGGATGATTATTCAAGTAGGATCGCTCGTAGGATCTTGTACGATACGATCCCGTTGGTAGCCTATTTTTTTGACTTTTTTTCCTATATTAAATATTAAGCATTTAAGCAATTAAGCCTAATAGCTCATGGTTGTTTCACATTAAAGCCCAATGGCCCAATCATTAAGTTTTTTCTCTTCTAGTTGCGCCTCTAACCTTACTACGCTACCCTGATAAAAGGTCGAATTCAGCAGAACTGCAGGCACGAAATGCCGATCAAATCCGTTAAAGGAAGCCTAATCAAAGCGGACAAACAAGAAGATCGATGAGTTGATGATAGACCGGATCTCGAAGGCGAGAGGCTTTCATAAAGACATGATATATGAAGCGGGCGAGAGGGGCTTATTGCACGATCCACCCAACCCAGCTAAGCTAATAAATGCTGCATAAGATAAGAGAGCGGGAGGCCGGCCCCCGCCCATCTGGAGGTGCACACCCAGTTATGAACATTGTGTTCACGGATCGGGTAATATCCACACTAACCGAAAACCGAAACTGAACCGAACCGAAAAAAACTGAACCGAATTCCTAACCAAACCGAATTGGTCATAACCGAACCGAACCGAACTAAATATTCGGTTATCGGTTTGGATATGGTTATGGCATCGAAAACCGAAAATTGAACCGAAAACCGAATTCTTATAAATATATATTTTTCTATGTATTTATATACTAAAACTCTTTTTATATATATATTTATGAAAAAAAATTAAAAACTCTTTTTAGTATAAATATATCATTATTTAAGTTTGAAAATAAATTTTGTAGTAAAATATATATAATTAAATAAAAAAATAATTAAACTTATGTAATTCGGGTTATTCGGTTCGGTTTTCGGTTATAGGGGTTCGGTTTTCAGTTATTCGGTTTGATTTTCGGTTCGGTTGAGTCAAATTGAAATTCGGTTCGGTTCGGTTTTTGGTTTGACCCAGAATTTTTTTTTAACCAAACCGAATAACCCGATAACCGAACCGATGAACACCCTAAAATTTAGAATATCTTCAAACTGAGAAAAAAATAATTAAAAGGAAAAAGTAAAAACACATACCTAATAGGCTAATTCCTATGTTGCAACTTGAAGCCATCTGCTAGTACCGTCTCAATCTCTTCTTTTATGTGGTAAATAAATATTAGAGCACGAGGTATGGGGTTCATTAGTGTGCTAAATCGTATTATTGTGTGCCAACCATGCCGAAGCATCGTTCTATATATATATATATATATATATATATATATATATATATATATATAAATATATATATATATATTTTGTGTATTGTGAGTGAGTGGGTATTTTTAGTAGGTATTTTGTGAGATCCAATAACATGTTAGTGGTGTGTTATGAAGGAGGGTATTTTAGTTATTCGTATGTTATTAGGAGATGTATGATATGGCGTTGAAATGACATACGAATAACGTGTTATTTTATCTCTCACTTTGTGATCTTACTTATTTTCTATTTTTTTTGTTTAGTTCTTTATTGTTATCATATGAGTTATTAAATTATTGGTTTGTTTCTATTAGATTTTTAGCAAATAAGTTAATAAACTAACTGATGTTTGTGATATGCTATTTATAATATCACTATGTATTCGATCAGTTGATATGCGATGACTTATGATATACTATTATACTATATTACTATGTATTATAGAAGTAGGTGATTATTTTACAATGGAAACTTGCATTTGTTCCTTGTGTTTGTAATATGAAATTATAAATTAGCAACTGTTAGGAATTATTGTAATAAGTTGGTTCCTGCTGATAAAGGTTCCTGCGGATAGTTTTATTGTTTCTGCTGATAGTATGGTTACTGCGGATAGTGCAGTTCCCACTTATAGTTATTATTGTTTCTGCGGATATGTAGTTTCCGTATTATTTGTATTTATTTAGGATATGCATTAGTTAAGTTAGGAATAGATAATGCATATCTTTTACGTGTTTTGCAAGCTGCTGAATTAGGGTTTCTTGTAGTATAAAAGAAACCAGCGGCTAGGGTTTATACACACTTGTCAATAACATTTGTTAGTAATTCAATATAGATCCACAGAGGATCAAGTCTTTGGTGTTTATTGTCTTATTGAGTTTTGTGTTTATATTCCGCGTAAACATAATTCTAATAAAGGTTCTCCATAGTTCTCTTGTGATTACACAAGTTGACTATACTCTCTTTAAGGCTCGCAAGATCTATCTAGGACTATAACCAACAAGTGGTATCAGAGCCTGGTGAGAATCATTCAAAGAAGACGATCATACTCTCTTTCACAAAACCCTAAATCTCACTCTAACAATGACATCATCAAAACATTCAGACTCTGAAAATGAAGACAAGCCTGAGCCATCCAATGCTCAGTCTACAATTCAGCAGGTTGTTACCACCATGTCCAACAACAATGCAAAGTTTCCCTATCTGAAGAAGGACGAATATGACATATGGGCTATGAAGATGGAGAATTACATCACCAACAGTGACTACCATCTCTGGAACATCGTTCTAAAGGGCAATAGTAAGAAGAAGACTGGTAGAGATACTGAAGGTAATGTGATCATTCTACCAGCAGCAACAACTGAAGAAGCTATTGCCCTTCAGAGGGAAACTAAGGCTAGGACCACTTTGCTTCAAGCTCTACCAGATGAGCACATGAGTGACTTTCATCATCTTGATGATGCAAAAGAGATCTGGAAGGCTATTAAGGCTAGGTTTGGAGGTAACGATGAGTCTAAGAAGATGAGGAAGTCTATGCTCAAGCAAAAATTTCAGGAGTTCTCAATCTCTGAAGAGGAGGGCATACACAAGGGGTATGACAGGTTTCAGAAAATCATGAGCCAGCTTAATCAGATGAAGTCTAAACCTGACAATGAGGAATGCAATCTCAAGTTCCTTCGTGCTTTACCTTCTTCCTGGAAGCAGGTTTCTCTCACTCTCAAGGCAAAGGGAGGCCTTGATTATATAAGCTTTGATGACTTATACAACAAGCTTAGATCTCTTGAAATTGATATCAAGGGTCACTCTTCTTATTCTCCAGCTCCATCACACTCAGCTTTTGTTAGTGCTACTAGTGCTAACAAAATGGTGTCTTATGCTGAGAGTCCCACTTCTTCATCAGCAGCATCCAGAACACACAATTCTTCTACAAGAAAATCAAAGTCTAATTCTGTGATAGAGGATGTGCTCTACTCATTTGTTGCTGAATCTGAAGACCAACAGCAGTTGGCCTATGAAGACTTTGAACAAGTGGATAAATGGGATTTGGAGGAGATGAATCTTAAATGGCAGATGGCCATGCTTGCTGTGAAAGTCAACAGGTTTGAGAAGGGCTCTGGGAGGAATTTTGGCTACAAGGGAAGAGAATCAGCCAGGTTTGATAGGAAGAAGATCAGGTGTTTTGAATGCAACGAGATGGGTCACTTTGCTAGAAAATGCCCAGATAAGAAGGGAAGTGATAGAAGAAGATATTCTGAATTCAAGATCAAGGAAGCTGAGGATCAGAAACCTAAAGCTTTGATGTCTTTGGAGTCAAGGGTTGACTGGGATGATCATGTGGATGAAGCTCAGGATGAAAATCCTCAGGTTGGATTGGTTGTTGATACTGCTGATGAGTTTGCACTGATGGGTATCACTTCTCAGTACTGTATTTTTTGGTTGTAATGCTAAATATGATGCTCTTAAAAGTGATTTTGATGATGTTAATGGCCAATATAAAGAATATTTTATTCAGTCCAGCCTATAAGAAAAGCTGTTAAATCTTTAGAAAAACAAAAGGCCTGGTATCAACAAAATCAATTGGCTCTAGAAGAGAAAATTAAAGTGTTAGAAAGAGATTTGGAGAACACCACTAATGTGCTAAAATTTAATGAGAAAGAATATGTTAAGGTCATTGCTGAAAAAGAGGGTCTACAGGCTAATTTAGATACAGAGGCGGCTAGACATAAACAGTGGCAAGAATAGGCTAAAAACCTAGATAAATTATGGAAAAGTTCTATGTCTGTAAAACTAGGATGGGGTTGGGCTTTAAGGATTATATTAGTCCAGATGAGATTTATGACCCTAAAGAGTATAGTGTTTTTAATCTTGTCACTGATGAATAAGAAGATAAATATAGAAAACCTGTTAAATTTGTTAAACCAGGTGAAATGCATTCAGTTCCTTCTTCTATAAATGGCATTGTTAGACCACCCAACCCAGACTCAGAATCAGATGAATCACATATGACTTATGGTCAAAAGTCCAATGACTTATCTGACACTGGCAATGAATCTAATATGTCTCTTGTTCTTCCAGTGATAGGACTTCAGAGACCCAGTCTAAAGACTATGCCAGTTGTGATTCAAGTGAAGAGTCTTCAACTCCCAAGTCTGTGTCTCCAAAGCCCTTACTAGTTCACCCTGTCCCAAGAGTTTTTTTTTATGAACCATCTTCAAAGACAGCTTATTTTAGAAACATTTCTTGTTTTGTTGATTTTGTTAAAAACAATTCTGATTTTGGTTGTGGTTTGAATAATTTTGTTTGTGATAAGACTAATCCTATTTAGAACAAGCATTTTAAGAAGAAATCATGTTTTGTTTGTGGAAGTACATTTCATCTTATCAAAGATTATGATTTTTATGAGAAACAAATGGGTGTTTGTACTAATCAACAGAGATATAGACCAATATGGAATGATGTGACCAAAATCCCTCTATTTATTCCCTCTGGAACACATGTGAGGACTGGCAAAACCAATTCTGCTGGTAGACCGATTCTTTGGCGGTAGACATGTTCCTACTGGTAGACCAGTTCCTGCTGGTAACCCAGTTTCTGCCGATAGACCATCGTCATCCTGTTGGAGAAGTCATGTTTCTAGGCCATTAAACAGACCTACTAGTACTTATTTTCAAAATGGATATAGGCCTATTAATAATGACCCATTCAATAAAAGGGGGGCAAGATGGGGTACTGCTTTTAAGCCCTCAGCAGGTTGCTCTTGGACACACAATAGACCATCTTTCATGAAGGGTTCCAAGAAAAATAGTAGATCTCATCAATCTGCAGGTTTTTCTAATATGATCCACAAGGCAGGCCCAAGTCAGTGATGGCTTGGGTCTCCATGTATAATAATGTTGTTGCATATCTTTTAACTTGTAGGATGATCCTCATTCTCATAAAGATTTAGGCATTGTTGATAGTGGTTGTTCTAGGAGTATGACAGGGAACAGAGACAGACTTCATGATTTTGTATCTATTCAAGGAGGAACTGTTACATTTGGAGGAGGAGATGGTAAAATTACAGGTAAAGGAACAATTAGAACTGCCAAGCTGGACTTTGAGAATGTGTATTATGTGGAACAACTACAAAACTTCAACTTATTTTCCGTGTCTCAAATCTGTGACAAGAAAAATTGTGTGTTGTTCACTGATACTGAATGTCTTGTACTTTCAAAAGACTTCCAGATACCTGATGATAGTCAGTTGTTTTGAAGGTGCATAGGAAACAAAATCTGTATACATTCAACCTCAATGATGTTCAGCCTGAGGGTGACTTAGCTTGTTTGGTGGCAAAGGCATCCTTGGATGAATCTAATAAATGGCATAGAAGGATGGCTCATGTGAATTTCAAAACAATCAACAAACTGGCAAAACATGGGTTAGTTCATGGACTTCCTTCCAAGGTCTTTACTAATGAGCACAATTGTGTGGCTTGTAACAAAAGAAAGAAACACAAGGCTTCCTACAAGTCTATTACTGTTGTCAGCACTATCTCAGAGCCCTTGCAGCTTCTTCATATGGATCTTTTTGGTCCTACATCTATCAGAAGCATTGATCACAAGTACTATTGTTTGGTGGTTACTGATGACTATAGTAGGTATTGCTGGGCATTCTTTTTGGGGACTAAGGATGAAACATTTCAAATTCTTCAAGACTTTATTGCCCTGGTTGAGAATCAGTTGAATAAAAAGGTTAAAGCCATTAGGTGTGACAATGGGACAGAGTTCAAGAATGCAAAATTAATTGAACTCTGTGCTACAAAGGGGATAAAAATGGATTATAGCAATGCCAGGACTCCACAACAAAATGGAGTTGCTGAAAGGAAGAATAAAACCCTGATTGAAGCAGCAAAATCTATGCTTGCTGATTCAAAGTTACCTACTATCTTCTGGACTGAAGCAGTCAGCACTGCTGCTATGTTTTGAATAGGGTATTGATAACTCATCCTCACAATAAGACACCTTATGAACTTTTGTCTGGAAAGATTCCTACCATAAGCTACCTTAAGCCTTTTGGCTGTCATGTGACCATCCTTAACACCAGTGATCATTTGGGCAAATTTGAAGGAAAAGCTGATGAGGGTTATGTAGTGGGCTATTCAGCTCATAGTAAAGCTTACAGGGTTTATAACATCTCCACAAAGAGGATTGAAGAAACACTGAATCTGAGATTTATGGAGGACAAGCCAAATGTTCAGGGAGCTGGTCAAGAATGATACTTTGATCTTGACTACTTAACTAATCACTTAGGTTATACTCGTTATAAATCTAATCCTTTTGCAAAACCACAAGATGCTCAAACTAACATTGCAGGTTCCTCAGATGATGAGTCAGATTCAAAGTGTGATGAACAACTTATAGTTGTTCCTTCTTTTCCTACTAACCACTTTTCAGGTACCAAGGACACAGCTTCTTCTGATGCAGTTTCAAGTGATTTAGGATATGCAGAAGAGCTTGTGAAGCTTCAACGCCAAGAGCATGTAGCAAAGGATGATGCTGAAAAGTATGGTTATGAATTCTCTAAAGAAACAGAGGAACTCTTAAGGCAGGCAACTATTGAAGGCCATAGGAGGTTTGATCTTTGCGATAATGTGTTCTGGTAATGGTAATGTGATCTGCCTTGTGATGATCGATTCTTTCTGATGGTGATTGTTGGAAGTGTTCTTGTTCCTTACGCTAGTGATCTCGTTCATGCGGTTCCTCTATTACTCCATCTGATTCTTTGGGTCTAGCTGATTCTCCACCGATTTCCAAGTTCATCGACTTAGCCAATTCACAACATTCAAGCTCGAATTGGATGGCATTCATCTTTTGTCAAGAAGGGCATTTTGGTTCTTCTTATGATGATGACTTTGGTCCTACGCTTACTAATCTGGCCACATCCATTGATGTTAGTCCTAATGCAACAAAGAGGATTAACACAGTTCATCCACAATCTCTAATCATTAGTAATCCTACTTCATCTGTGCAAACTAGAAGCAGGGTGACGAAGACAAATTTTGGTGAATCTGCATTTCTCAGTTACATTCAGGATCAACATAGGGACAATCATATAGACTATCATCATTGTCTATTTGATTGTTTCCTCTCCCAAGTTGACACTGTGTTTGCACGCGGCTTTGGCAGATGATGATTGGGTAGCTGCTATGCAAGAAGAAATGCAACAGTTCTTAAATCAAAATGTGTGGGAGCTTGTTCAGTTGCCTCCTGGCAAGTATGCTATTGGGACAAAGTGGATTCTGAAATGTAAAAGGGATGCAAGGGGGATTGTGGTGCGGAATAAGGCTCGGTTGGTTGCCCAAGGTCACAGACAAGAAGAAGGTATTGATTATGATGAGGTTTTTGCTCCTGTTGCTAGAGTAGAAGCTATCAGACTCTTCTTGGCATTTGCTTCCTACATGGGCTTCATGGTTTATCAGATGGATGTAAAAAGTGCTTTCTTATATGGTGAAATTGAAGAAGAAGTGTATGTCACTCAGCCCAAGGGCTTTGTAGACCCTCACAATCCAGATATGGTCTACAAAGTGGTTAAAGCACTATATGGACTTCATCAGGCACCTAGGGCTTGGTCTGCTAGGCTCTCTTCGTTCCTGCTGAAACATGGATATAGGAGAGGTGCAATTGATAAGACTCTCTTTATCAAGAAGAACTCCAGGGATATCATTCTTGTTCAAGTGTATGTGGATGACATTATCTTTGGTTCTACCAAAGAAGCATGGTGCAGGGAATTTGAGGAGTTGATGAAAAGTGAGTTTGAGATGAGTGCAATGGGTGGGCTTACATTCTTTTTGGGCCTTCAAGTGCATCAGAAATCATATGGTATTTTCATTCATCAAGAGAAATATGTGCATGACATCCTCAAGAAGTTTGATATGGAACTAGTTAGGACTGCGACTACTCCTTATGAAGCACCAAGACCTAAGTCAAATAATGAACCAGATCCTGCTGTTAATGTTCATCTCTAAAGATCCCTGATTGGTTCACTCATGTATTTGACTGCTTCTAGGCCTGATATTATGTTTTGCAGTCATTGTTCTAGGCATCATGTCACTCCTTTGACTTCCAATTTGATCTTTGTCGAAGATTTTCAAGTACCTCAAGGGTTAACCTAAGTTGGGTCTTTGGTATCCTAGATAATCTCCATTTGAGTTGGAGGCTTATAGTGATAGTGACTATGTTGGTGCAAACTTTGATGGAAATCTACTCTCTGGGGGTTGTCGGTTTCGGGAAGGAGATTAATCTCCTGCAATGCAAGAAGCAGACCATAGTGGCTACAACTTCTACTGAAGTTTGAATATGTTCTGCTTTGCTAGTTGTTGTGGTCAGGTACTTTGGATTCAAAATCAGTTATTGGACTATGGGTTTAATTTTATGAACACTAAGATCCATATAGACAACCAAAGTACAATTTGCATTGTTAAAAATCCTGTCTTTCATTAAAGAACTAAGCATATAGAAATTCGACACCACTTTATCAGAGATGCTAATGAAAAACACCTTATTCAAGTGGTTAAAATTCATACAGATGAAAATGTTGCTGATTTGTTAACTAAAGCTTTTGATGGTCCAAGGTTTCAGTTTTTGATTGTCAATATAAGCATGATCAACCCCTGATTGTTGTGTTTGAGGGGAGGATTATGCCTAAGGGGAGGTTTCTAGTTTAAGGGGAGGATTTATGTTGTATATTTTGTATACTTTATATATTTGTTTTGTATGTTCTGTGTTCTACTAACGTCTTACAGATCTAGTATCAAACAAACAATCAGTGGCAACAGATAACAAAAGATTAATCTACCAAAGTCAAGTCTTTTATTCATAAAAACAAACTGCATTCTGAAATGCAGTATCCCCATACAATACTTCTTAAACATTGCTGCTGATTACATTAAGACACAACCCTAACAAGCTTCACCAAAGACATCTCCAGACTCCAGCTTCCATCCTCAAGGCTTCTTCTCAAGCTTCCTGTTTCCCCACTCAGGCATCCTTTGATGCTCCTTTCCCCATGTGTTGATGAATGCCACAGCGGCTTTGCGGCTATACCGTAGCTCTCTTCCGAGGGCTAGAGGTGGAGGGTTCGGTCTGGTGCTAAAGGGCGACCAGATGGTTGGCCTGTAAGATGGATCATTCTCCTCATCGATATCGCATTCATATCATTAAGCTCAGAGCTGGATACTTCAAACTCCACATATGGAGGAGGATTAGGCAGATCTTCTTCTGAAGAAGTGTATGCAAATGGTGACTTGTGAGGAGGTTATCTGGATATGTATGTAACACTGTTTGATGCACCAAGGGGAAACTAGTTTAACCATGATGGTTCACTGTCAGATGAAGATATCTCAATGGGATGATTTGGAGAGTTGTTCATGATGATTTGGTTGGTAATCGTCTTTGTTTTTAGGGTTATGTGAGTTGTATGTATGATAAGGCAAGGGGATGGTTATATAGGCATATTGGAATCTTAGGTCGGTAGAATTTATGGCTGTAATTATTGCTTGGAATTTGAATAGTTAAAAGGTAAGTTTGGAGACTGTTGATGCACTGTTGGGTTCAGAAGAATTGATTCTTTCTCCATTCCTGCTGGTATTGTGATGATTTCTGCTGAGGGAAATGGTTTCTGCTGATAGACGTGATATGGAAACAGTGAACAAATGTTTTGTTCACTCCTGATGATTGACTATGGTTTCTGCTGAGTGACTTATTATTACTGCTGATTTCATAATAATTGAGGATTTGTAGCGGGATTTAATTAAAGTAAAATTGGTCAAATATTCTCTACGAATCTTTTGCCAATTTAAACGGTTATTTTAAGTAATAACCAATTGCTGTTATCCCACAACCTAATTGAAAATTTTCCTCTCATTTTGAAACCAAATCCATCTTCTACCTTCTAAGAACAATTTCATAGTTGCATTAGCTTTCAAAGTTGATCACAACAAGGTTGCATTCCTGGAAAGAGCTAAAGGAAGTGATATATATGATCCAATGATGGACTTTCTTCTTCGATCAAAACCCAGGTATGCTCTAACCTTTTGTCCATCTATTGTTTATGACTCTGTAGTCAGACAATTCTGGGCCACAGCTTTTTAGCTGTCTCCTGAGGGGCATCCCAAGGAGATTGTGGCAACCATTGATGGACATGAGTATGTTGTCACTGAGTCTCTCATTAGGTCTCAGTTACCATTGGACGATGAAAGAGGTGTTTTTGAAAATAACAGGGATGAAAGTATCACTGGTTTAGCAAATATTGGATACCCCATTGATGGGAAATTCATTTGGTATAAAAATAAATTTTGCCCTAAATGGAGGTTTTTGGTTCACACTCTCCTTCAGTGTCTAAGTCCTAAGTCTGGGGGTTGGGATCAGTTCTCTAGCTCTATTCCTACTGCTATCATTTTTTTGGCTCATGGGAGATCTTATAATTTTTTAAAATATATCTTTAAGGAAATGCTTAGAAATATCAAGGATACCAAACATAAATTCTTACTGTATCCTAGGTTTCTTCAGATGATATTAAACCTTGAACCTTCTGATAAAACCCCAAAAGTAATAAGTAAATTAACTGCCAAACTATTTGCCACCATGAAAACCAATTTTGCTGGAGAACACAGGCCATTATTAGCTTCTATGTTGCCAGGTGGCAATGTAGCTGCTGGTGGTTTAGAGCACATGCTTGATGAGGCATCTGGTAGCCCTATGTCACCAGACCCCAATGCTGCTACACTTGTTGCCCCACCCTCTCCCAGGGTTGTTGCTCCTGAGGAGCCATTTGTTGCTTCTGAATCACAGGATCATATTCCTGTTGAGATTGAGGACAACATTGATCAACCTTCTAGTCCACCCAGGGATACTTTTGAGGATGACATCACTTTTGGTGATGATTATATGTCTCCTCTCAGGTCCAATGAAGCTCCTAAAACCTCAGGAACTCCTGTTGGTGAAGCTGAGGACCCTACTACTCTAATGATAGTGTCTAGTTTGCTTGACAGGTATATAAATAAGGTTGATGATCTTGAGTTTCAACTTAGAGAATCTAGGGATGAGCTTAAAGAGACCAAGAAGACTTTTGGTGGTGCTATGGTGAAATTGTTGAAGAGGGTGACAGAGTTGGAGGTTAGGCTCAACAAAAGGAGCAGGGTTATGATTTCTGAGTCAGAGGAGGAACAGGATACTGAAAGGACAAACATTAATCTAGAGGCACTACATGTGTTGGCTTCTGTGTCGTTGGGAGAGACTCAAGGTCAGAAAGATCTAGAGGTTCAAGTGTTTCACAGAAGAAGGACTACAAAAAGAAATTATCTAAGTCTAAATGTTCACAAGACTTGTATGGTGGATTCTCATGCTACTTCTGTTGGTTTTGAACAAGGACAACTTCCACCTGAATCTGTTTCTACTGCCAAGGTTACTAATGATAAGGAGCCTTCTGATGCTGCTGAGCCTCATGTTCCTTCTGATAAGCCTGCTGTTAATACAAATAAGCCGTAAAAACGTTTATTTATATTTTACGATCTTCTATTTTTTTGTCGATAACAAACGTAAAATCATATTAACGAAACAAATAAAATACGTAAATAGTTTGAGTTAATAGTTTTCTAACACACTTACGTTTTCACATAAAACACTAAAACAAGTATAAGTGATTTTATGATTTAGATACATATGTACAACAACTAGTGTTTACATATTGGGTTAACATATACTTAAACTAAGTATACTAAAATGGGTAAAAACAAGTATATACTAAAATGGGTAAAAACAAGTATATACTAAATAGGTAAAAACAAGTATATACCAAATGGGTAAAAACTAGCAAATGGTATTGACCCATAACCCTTGGTTTTATATATACCACTTAACCAAAAATACCCATGGGCAAAGAGGAGCGTTCCACGGATCCCTAGCTTTGTGCTAGCCGGATCCCAAGTGGAAGGGATCCAAGGGATCCGGGGAACAGTAGAGAATTTTCTCTATAAATAGAGAGCCATTTCTTTCTTTCAATCTATCACTTTACACATATACTTCCCCCAAGTATTCTAACCCTCTAACCTCATATCCAAAGTGATCTATGTAGTTTGTCTTTTGTTTTTGTGTGATCTTCTAGGTTCCTCTTAAAGGAGAGATCACCACTTCTTGAAGACGTGCAAGCTCGAGTCCACGAGTTGCCATGCTTCATCATCATCAAGACAACTAAGGTTCTCTTGTTGATAGTTCTTCCTTTCTCCATAGATGTTGGGTTGAAGGCATTAGTGAAGAATGCCGAAAGTGTCAAGATGAAAGCATTAGTGAAAGGTGTTCATCATCCATGTCAAAGCATTAGTGAAGAATGCTAAAGGTGTCAAGAGGAAGGCATTAGTGAAGGTTGCCAAGCGTTGTGTCAAAGGCATTAGTGAAGGATGCCGAAGAATCAAATCAAGTCACATTTGGGAAGAATGTCTAGGTAGTATAATCGATGAAGTACATCGTTATACATATAAGTATTTATTTATTTCCAAGGATGGTGATATCCTTGATGATGGTGTAAAAAAGAGTTGATCTCCTTGATATTAGGGGTTGTGTTGTGAAGGGTAGTAGTTCCTCCATAGTAATGGAACTAGGTGCTTAGCCTAGTACCTAATAAAGGGGAGGCGACGTTGTGATAGGATTAATTCTCCTTGGAGTGAAAGAACTTGGTGGTTAGCCTAGCACCGTATAAATGGTAGGCGACGTTGTGTTAGGTGTGGTTCGTCTTGGTGTGAAGGAACTCGGTATTTAGCTTTGTACCGAAAAAGGTTAAGCGACGTTGTGAAGGCTTCTCCGCCATAAGGAGATTGGTGTAGTGCTTACGAACTCTCGAGTAGGTGACTCGGGGAATGGAGTAGGGCAAGGAAGGTGTCCTTGTAGCCGAACCACTATAAATACTTGTGTCGTGGTGATGTGCTTCTTACTCTTTATCTTTCATTACACGTTTATATATCTATCTATCAACATCCAACATTAACAACCAAAAAGATTGACATAAGTCGATCTAAATATTTAAAAGGAAGTTTTAAATTGGCAAAACTATTCAGCCCCCCTTCTAGTTTTCGCGCTACTACGACAAGCCTGTATCTGCTGAGGCTTCTTCTATTGCTTCTGAGAATCCAGCTTCCATTCCTTCTGATACCAAAGTTCCATCTGAAGATGTTCAAGTAGATGTATCTTCAGTTGCTAAAGGGAAGGCTCCATTGGTTGAAGAGGAAGTGGATTTTGTTGTTGATAAGGCTAAACAGGAAAGACTCTTTAGGCTTCATGAAATTGCAATGAGTGACAGAGAAGTAGCAGAACAAGCTCAAGCCACCTTTGATGCAGAGTCTCAAGCTCACACAGTTCCTATGGTCACCCTTGAGAGGATGAAAGAATTGGATGACTTTGCCTTGAATTTTACTGATGACACATGGAATTCACTTGTGGCTGGAGCTTCTTCTAACATGTCTCTTGCTCAGTCCATATTAGGAGGTGCTTTTGACTCAGAGAATTTTGCTGCTGACTTGATGGCATTGGCAACTAGGAGAAAGAAAACTGATGCAGAGAGAAAAGCTAAAGCAAAACGGGATAGACCTCCTACTCAAGCTGAACAGAAATTACATATAAGGGAGTTTGTTAAGAATATGAGTTCTGCAGTCTACACAACTGGATGGAGTATGGCTTTTGTAAAATCTTTGACAGATGACCAGTTGGTAAAAGAGTATAACAAGATCCTAAGTAGGTTGGAAAAGGATGGCATTAATCCATATCAAAGATTGAAGAGACATCAGCCATCTTTAGAAGGACCTGAGGTCAAAAGATTGAGGTCTGATGATTCTCCTGATGATATCCTACTTAGTACAGCAGCTGGTGATATTCATACCAGAGAGACTACTAAGGAGCAATCTACACCTATTGAGATTCCTGCTGATACCTCTCAGGCTATTCCTACTAAAGGTGTTCCTAATGAAGGTGTTTCTTTTGTGCCTCCTACTGCAACAGAGAATATTCCTGCTAACAACATTGGTGTGGAGTCTTCTGAGCCTCAAGTTGTTTCCACTGATGATGCTTCCAATGTTCTTTCTGGTGTGAATACATCTGTTTCTACTGATACCCCTCAACCTAAACCTGCTGATTCTTCTGACAAGGTTGATTCTGTTCATGCTGATGTGACTATTCCCTCTGAAGGTGATGAGATTCCTACTCATACTCCAATGATGTCTGCTTAAGATATTCCAGGGTCAAATGTGTCTTCTCCTTCCTCCACACCTGGTGGCAGAAGAAAGAGTATCGCTAAGAAAAGGAAGTCTCAGGCACTTGATCTTCAAGCCTCAGAACGTTCATTTATCAAAGATTTTGAGGACGATGATTCTGATGAGGAGGTAGTGGTTTGGTCTATGCTGGATAGATGGGAGCTTACTCCAACAGACTTTGGTGGTGTAGGATCTTTCAAAACTATTCATCAAAAGGATGGTTCAGTCAGGCACTTTACCTTCCTTACAGAGGTTCTTAACTTTTTGGACAGAGAAGATCTCATTCGGTTATATGGTATGGTCTCTACATATTTTGAGACAAATGCTGCTACTGGTGCTGGTTTGTTCCTGCTTGGAGATCTTCAGGTCTTGTTTGATTTAATCTATCAGGATGGCAAAGGATTTAAGGTTTGGGAAGGTCAGCATGAATGGGATGTTTATCAGTGGACATTCTATCCTTTATCCACTGTTCATGTGGTGCAGACATGGTATGGGATATATCTCTACATGTTTTCTGATTTGCGCTATCCACTCTCTGTGCAGCTGATGGAGCAAATGCTATCAAATAAGTTGGTTTTCTCTACTGCTCCAGTTGGAAATGATATGGAAAATGCAGAGCGGTTGGTAAAAAGCATTAAGGATAAACTTATTGAGGGCTGTGCTGGTTCATCTTCTTGAACTTGGTATGTTGTTATATATTTCTTTTATTTTATAGTCTTTCTTTCTTATCTTTTATTGGTGTTAAAAAAAATTGTATATATTGTATGTTTTCTAACTTTCTTCTTTGAGGATCATGTTGTATAGTTGTGTTTCATATATGGTTTTAACTCACCATGTCTTAAGTGACAAAGGGTTAACTTGCTATGGGGGTACGGCTCTA
This sequence comes from Chrysanthemum makinoi, assembly GCA_910596185.1. Lineage (NCBI taxonomy): Eukaryota > Viridiplantae > Streptophyta > Magnoliopsida > Asterales > Asteraceae > Chrysanthemum > Chrysanthemum makinoi. The sequence continues at coordinate 114,336,553 of OU343221.1, forward strand.
GTGAGTAATCTCAAATCCGTTGATAGTTGCTAATTTACTAAAAATCAGAGGGTTTTCAATATACCCTGGTCTCACACACCAAACATTGGCTACTCCATGAGCAAACGGCTCTGGTAAAGAGACCTCAAATCCGTTGGAAGGTTGCCAACTTGCCAATAAGTTGTATGGTGCTCAACTCACCATGTCCTCATAGATGAAGAGTTGGATAGCCCACAAGTTCATGGCTTGTGGTAAATGCAGTGGAACACCATGACTAGTCCTGAGTTCACGGCTTCAGGTAAAGACACATCAAATCCGTTTTTGGCTGTGATGGTTTGCCGAAAACCATTAGGGTACTCCAACACACCATTGATTCATGTTCTAAGTGTTGGACTGGTTACTGGTTCACCAGGGTGATGTCATGATTCCACTCAAGAACCAGCTAGCCCAAGAGTGAGTAGCTACTTGGTAAAGGCTTCTCAAATCTACTCTGGTTACTGTTGCTGTTGGTTCCTGGTGCTGTTGATCTAGAAGTTATTGTTGGAATCATGGACTTCATTGCTGTTTCTGGTGGTTCTAGGTGTTCTGCTGGTTACTTATCTTGTGCTTCAGTTTATGTGGTATTCAATCCTCTTGCACTTTCCAGATCTATCTGGAAACTTGAAGTTAACAAATTCAAATTCAAGTTTAGGGGAGGATTGTTAGGAATTATTGTAATAAGTGGGTTCCTGCTGATAAAGGTTCATGCAGATAGTTTTATTGTTTCTGCTGATAGTATGGTTACTGCGGATAGTGCAGTACCCACTGATAGTTATTATTGTTTCTGCGGATATGTAGTTTCCGTATTATTTGTATTTAGTTAGGATATGCATGAGTTAAGTTAGGAATAGATAATGCATATCTTTTACGTGTTTTGCAAGCTGCTGAATTAGGGTTTCTTGTAGTACAAAAGAAACCAGCGGCTAGGGTTTATACACACTTGTCAATAACATTTGTTAGTAACTCAATATAGATCCATAGAGGATCAAGTCTTTGGTGTTTATTGTCTTCTTGAGTCTTGTGTTTATATTCTGCGTAAACATAATTCTAGTAAAGGTTCTCCATAGTTCTCTTGTGATTACACGGGTCGACTATACTCTCTTTAAGGCTCATAAGATCTATCTGGGACTATACCCAACAACGACTTTGGTAGTAATTACTTTAGGACATTTAGGCCGTGTTTGTTTTTTAAAAATAAGAGCTTTTTACCACTTTTCACTTATTTCCTCTGCGGGCGCGCAGAGGAACATGTTTGTTTTTTTCAGACAAAAGAGCTTCTTTCCTCTTCTTTTCTCTTCCAAAATTCAGACATAAACTTCCTCTTCTTACCTCTTCATTTGACAAACCCTACTCCCATCACCAACCCATCCCAGCCACCACCACCACCATCCCATCCACCTTCCACCACCACCCCATCCGCCGACCACCATCATCTCATCCACCAACCATCATCATCCCAGCCGCCACCTCCACCATTCACCACCACCCCATCCGCCGACCACCATCATCTCATCCATCGACCACCATCATCCCAGCCGCTGCCGCCACCACCATCTCAGCCGCCACCATGTTCTCAGCTTCCATAAAAGGTATGGGTTTTCTTTCATTCTTTTGTTGAGTACCCATAAAAATGAGATATTTGAGTGCCCATTTCATCATTAAAGTTGTGGGTATGTTAGAAATTAGATCTTTGTACCTTTTTAATGTCATTTATTAAGAAATTGTTACAAGTATATGTCGTTTGAATGATATGTTTTACCATCTCAGCAGCCGGACACCACCTCAGTCACCGGACACCACTTCAGCCTCCATACTAGCCGCCGCAAAAGGTAAGGGTGTTTTGATGTTTGTGTTGTGCTGTTGTGATGTTTTGATCTTGTAGGTATGCTTAAAAATGGTTATTGGTATTTGGTTATTGGTGATATGCTTTGCTCCATGAACAATGATCATTCATCTTTTCGAATTTTGTGTGTAAGTAGGTTTACTAGTTAGCCAAGTTTGTGTGATTTATATGCATTGTTCAATGATTGTTACGTTGTTTATGGTTGGAAATACGATTTTGTATGTGAGATGTAAGGTGGCTTGTGGTTAAGTCGTTGTGAAGAGTGTGTGTAGGTTTTGGTTTCAACATAGGTTTGTCACTAATTTTTAGTGGATCCTGGTTTTGTTTTAAGTACTTGATGGCACCCTCGATTTAAGATGTAGAACTATGGTCGTCCGTTAACTTAGCGAGAATTGAGAATTAACATAGCCGAATGAGGGCACCCCTGGATGTAGTGGTCACACACCCTAATTTGAACATGCACTCAACACTTGATCTTATGATGTCTGTAAAGTTAATTAGCAAAAGTTTATTTTACATTTTCTTTATGTAAAACCCTAAAATCTCAAACGTGTTAAAAGACCATTATACCCTTCAAGCTTAATAATTGTGAAGTACGTAAAATATGTCAAGCTCGTTAAATACGTTTTACATTTAACTCATACAAGATAATAAAATCAATTTCCACTTTATGTCTCATAATATTTATCACACATGATATAAGTTAAATGGACAAATGATATGTACAAGATACAATTAGACTTTTAAACTAAATTAAATACCAATATATTTTGTAATTATGGGAATGAATTAGTCCATGAATTCTTCCCCACGACCAAATTAAGCTCCCATAACCCCATGATCTTTTCCATTTAATCCCATTATCCTCTAAATTATAACTTATAATTACAAATTCAAAATAAAACTACACATTTGTAATTAAGGTAAATCAATCAGTAATGAATGAGTCAATGATACCCTCCCTTAACTTTCGTCCAAATCAAAAGGCCACATTCCCTAAAATCATGTTCCAATGATTTTCCCATTTAATCTCCTATAACTACCATTTATCAAGTTCAAAAATAAAAACAAAAACCCTAATCCCCTCACCCTAAAAGTGACATTTGTAATTAAGGTAAATCAATCAGTAATGAATGAGTCAATGATACCCTCCCTTAACTTTCATCCAAATCAAAACGCCACATTCCTTAAAATCATGTTCCAATGATTTTCCCATTTAATCCCCTATAACTACCATTTATCAAGTTCAAAAATAAAAACAAAAACCCTAATCCCCTCACCCTAAAAGTGACGGAAAAAACACTCTACTCCCCATTTTCCATTCGAATTTGAACAAGCAACAAGGGGCACAAGAAAGCTGTGATCGTGGTGCATTGATCGTGGGTTGTTCTAGGTCGAAGGTGCAAGTCGTGGTTGGGAATTGCTGCTGCTGTCGTGAGGTTTAAGAGCCTTAGTGCCTTCGTTCTTGTTTCGTCTCGCACACCATAAGGGTATTATATCATCTTCTTTTTAATCCTCTTCTAGGTGCATGTCGTGTGAACTGTTTTTTTTCCATTCGTATGCATGTTTCACATCTAAGAGTTTCACATAAAAGGATAACTTGGCTACGTTAATATTGAACGAGATGCATGTTGATCGACCCATTTGTAAATTGCTTTTGAAAACCTATTCGACCACATGCATGTTTGGTCACTTCTGTATTAAGCTAAAAGGGAGACAAAGGCCACATAAAATGATAAACCATTAAAATATGCGTATGATCAAGGCTGATAAGAATCAAGCATTATAGTATGTGTCGGTCTCGTCATTGCATGTGAATAGTCATTTTGGTTATAGTCTTGTGGTGTTCACTACAAAAAAATATAACATTTGGCACTACTTTCTCGTGCCAAAAATGCAAAGAAAGTCGACCCAAACCAAAAAAGGCACGACATGTCGTGCCTTTTTGGTCGACCCGTTTTTGTTGACCCAAATAAATTTGGCACGACAAAACCTTTGAATTTTGGGACGACAAAAGTGTGGGGCCCAATAGGAATTCAACCTGAAAATTCAGAAAGGCACGACATACTTTTGCAAAATGGTACGACAATGTCGTACCAAATTTTATTTTATTTTTTTATTTATCTTTTTAAAATAATAATAAAACGTAATTTTGAATACAGAATACAAAATGGGACGACAATTCTTGTGTATATTAGGGACGACATTGTCGTCCCTAATAATTCTGGGTGGGAAAAAAAATGCAGCAAATGCAGTTTTTCCAGATTTTTTCCGGATTTTTTTCCGGAAAAAAATCTACCAAAACAAATACAACCTGTAATTAATCACAATCCACAATACCAATTCGACAATATGATACAATACCAAATTACTAAACGGATCGAATAACATTCCACAATTCCACGATACCATTCAACAAATATGATACAAAGTAAACTACTCTTAAACTATACAAGGCGCAAATTTCCTAAATAACATGTCTCAAACTAACAAGTCACAAGCTTATAAAGCTAACATGTCTCAAAATTATAAAGTTAACATAAATCCAAGATAACATTCGAAAAATTCAATAACATTCGGCTGTCCCGGCTGTCCCAAACACCCCGACGGTCCCGGCTGTCCCAAACACTACACATAAAACCATAGTTGCACGACATTGTCGTACCAAAACACATTAACAAAATAAAAAAAATAAAGTCACTTACCAACACAAAAGGTGGTGGTGGTGGAGCTGCGGCTGTTGCGTGCGGTTGTTGGTGGTGAGAGCTGCGCGTGGTTCACGGTGGTGAGCTGCTGCTGCGGTGGACCATCTAACCAACACAAACACAACATAAAACCATAGTTAATCAAACCATAATTAAAAAAATTAAATTAACAAACCAAATGTTAACAAAAAAATACCTTTAAATGTAACAAAATAACAAAAATTATACAAGTTGTGCACAGTGGTGCGTGTGTAATTGATGGTTACGAGTGATAGTAGTGTTTTGGTGGTGTCGAATTGAAGAAAATAGCGATTTTTTGGGATTTTTATGGTTTATTTCCAGTTTTTACGTGTTGTTTGTGGTGGTTTTTATTTACTAAGTGTTGAGAGAGAAGAGAAGTAGATCTGTATCAATTATTGGTGTAAATTTGGGACGACCAAACGGACGACATTGTCGATCCTATTTGCTTTTTGCCCAAATATTTGGCGCGTTGTTTAAATTTTCGGGAAATTTTGGTCAAAAAGTGCGACATTGTCGTCCCTTTTCTTGTTTTTTCTTTTTCTTTATCTTTTGTATATTAAAATGTGTTTAGAATATTTAATAAATACTAAATAAATTAAATTTATTATAAAATTTTTAATAATTTTAAAATTAATTAAATTAGTTATAAAAAGTTTAAATAAATTAAAAATAATTTAAATTAGTAACAAAAAATTTAAATAATTTAAAAATAATTTAAATTAGTTATAAGAAATTTAAATAATTTAAATTAGTTAAAAAATATTTAAATTGCTTGAAAATGATTTAAAATTAATTATAAATTTTTTAAACGACCAAGTATAGGTGTTGTGGTATACGTATCATGTTAAACGACCAAGTATAGGTGCTATGGTATACGTATCATGTTAAATGACCAAGTATAGGTGCTATGGCATACGTATCATGTTAAACGACCAAGTATAGGTGCTATGGCATACGTATCATGTTAAACGACCAAGTGTAGGTGCTATGGCATACGTATCATGTTAAACGATCAAGTATAGGTGCTAATGCATACGTATCATGTTAAACGACCAAGTATAGGTGCTATGGCATACGTATCATGTTAAACGACCAAGTATAGGTGCTATGGCATACGTATCATGTTAAACGACCAGGTATAGGTGCTATGGCATACGTATCATGTTAAACGACCAGGTATAGGTGCTATGGCATATGTATCATGTTAAACGACCAGGTATAGGTGCTATGGCATACGTATCATGTTAAACGATCAAGTATAGGTGCTATGGCATACGTATCATGTTAAACGACCAAGTATAGGTGCTATGGCATACGTATCATGTTAAACGACCAAGTATAGGTGCTATGGCATACGTATCATGTTAAACAATCAAGTATAGGTGCTGGCATATTATCATGTTTAACGATCAAGTATAGGTGATGGTATCATGTTAAACGACCAAGTATAGGTGCTATAATGCATATCATGTTAAACGACCAAGTATAGGTGCTATGGCATACGTATCATGTTAACGACCAATATAGGTGCTATGGCATACTTATCATGTTAAACGACCAAGTATAGGTGCTATGGCATACGTATCATGTTGCTGATGGCATCGTATAGTATCATGTTAATGGCATACCAAGTATATGTTAACGATGGCGGGTATAGGTGATGGTATCATGTTAAACGACCAAGTATAGGTGCTATGGCATACGTATCATGTTAAGCGACCAAGTATAGGTGCTATGGCATACATTATCATGTTAAACGACAAGTATAGGTGATGTATAGTATCATGTTAACGACGGTATAGGTGGTATGACATACGTATCATGTTAAAAGTATAGGTGCTATGGCATACGTATCATGTTAAACGACCAGGTATAGGTGCTATGGTATACGTATCATGTTAAACGAGCGAGTATAGGTGCTATGGTTTACGTATCATGTTAAGACGACGGTATAGGTGCTATGGTATACTTATCATGTTAAACGACCAAGTATAGGTGCTATGGCATACGTATCATGTTAAACGATCAAGTATTGGTGCTATGGCATAACGTATCATGTTAAAGCGACAAGGTATAGGTGCTATGGTATACGTATCATGTTAAACGACCAGGTATAGGTGGTATGACATACGTATCATGTTAAACGACCAGGTATAGGTGCTATGGCATACGTATCATGTTAAACGACCAGGTATAGGTGCTATGGCATACGTATCATGTTAAACGACCAAGTATAGGTGGTATGGTATACGTATCATGTTAAACGACCAGGTATAGGTGCTATGGCATACGTATCATGTTAAACGATCAAGTATAGGTGCTATGGCATACGTATCATGTTAAACGATCAAGTATAGGTGCTATGGTATACGTATTAAGTTAAACGACCGAGTATAGGTGCTATGGTATACGTATCATGTTAAACGACCGGCTATAGGTGTTATGGTATACGTATCATGTTAAACGACCAAGTATAGGTGCTATGGTATACGTATCATGTTAAACGACCAAGTATAGGTGCTATGGTATACGTATAATGTTAAACGACCAAGTATAGGTGCTATGGTATACGTATCGTGTTAAACAACCAAGTATAGGTGCTATGGTATACGTATCATGTTAACCGACTGAGTATAGGTGCTATGGTATACGTATCATGTTAAACGACCAAGTATAGGTGCTATGGTATACGTATCATGTTAAACGACCAAGTATAGGTGCTATGGTATAAGTATCATGTTAAACGACCAAGTATATGTATCATGTTAAACGACCAAGTATAGGTGCTATGGCATACGTATCATGTTAAACGACCAAGAGATATATCGACGACAAAACCGGTGACCACTCTTTTTCCTGCGTGTAATCACCATTATATTGTTACGTGTGTTTTGTGGGAATTGACGATTGGGTTATTTATGTTTTGTCGGGATATATAAGGAAAACTTTGCGGGAAAAATAAAAGCGGGAAACTATTGGCGGTAAAAATAATGGCGGGAAACTATTGGCGGTAAATAATTTTTTTAATTCTATAAATGTATTTAATTTTAAATTAAAGTATTTAATTATAAATATAAACTATTTAATTTTAATTTTATATTAAATAAATTATTTAAATTAAATAAAAATAATTTTTTAAAATTAAATAATTTAATTAAAAACTGGTTTATAAAGTTTAAAAAAAAATAGATTTTCAGTTTGGGACGACAATGTCGTCCCAAAGTGTTTGGCGGGTTCAAAAATAATGGCGGGATGTATTTAATTTTCGTGAAAAGTTATTTATAAAGATTTTAAATACTAAAAAATGAAATAATTACAAAATGGGACGACACTGTCGTCCCAAACTGTGTGGGCCAAAAGCTCTTTGTTGACTGCTATTTTTGTTGAAAATGTGTAGGACCTACGTGCAATTTGGGACGACAAAGTCGACCCAAATAATTTGCCCGTCCCCAAACGATGATTTTGGTGTAGTGGTTTTCCTTTCTATCGGATCGACCAATTTTGTTACTTAAAATATCATCAATGTCATTAAACCTGCATGCGTGAATTTGAATGTGTAAATAAAGAGATGAAAACATAGATGACTTTATGTGTATGTAAACAAACTTTTTTGAATCTACATATATATATACGTACAAGCATAGCATGAAATCATGATGGTACTTTTCAAATATGGGGTAGTATGCTTTTAACAAAATCTGGTCATGCATAGTAGTTTATGTCGTAGTCGTTTCGGTCCAAAATTTGTAAGCTAAAAGGGTGTGTTCGTGTGTGAGTACTCGGCTAGGGGTTGGCTTAGTAGTGTCTTGGTATCGTAGTCGTATCGAGGGCATGTTTCGAATTCATTACGACCGTTCGTTTCGAGTCGAGAATTCATGCAAATATTGAAATAATATGTTATACGTATCTTAAGTTTTAAAAATCTCAATTTACACATGTAACCCTAAGCTATGATAAGTTAACACCTTTAGCTTTAAAACTTGGATGATTTACACATTTAAACCCTAAACTATGATGTTGGTTATACTAAACCTTTAAGTTTATTTAATTGTCATTTTAAAACCTTAAATATTATTAATTGTCAACTATAACCTTAAAATGTATTTAAGTGACATTTTAAAGACTAAAAATATCGAACCCTAAACTTATATAGATTATCATAATAAACCCTAATCTATAAGGATTGTCACTTTTAATACTCTAACTGGAATAAATGGTAACTTTGACTATAATGAATAATATTGCTAAAATGGGAAACTTACACAAAATGGAAAGTTACTAAAACGGGAGGCATGCTAGAAGTGAAAACCTGCTAAAAATGGAAAGCCGTCTAAAATGGGTAATCTGATTTTGATAAACGTTATTTAATTCATATAGGTTTCGGGCAGCGAGATTGATCATCTTGTGACTTTTCTTTTCCTATTTGCTTGCTTAGAATAAAGTACAGATATTTTATCCCTTTTCAGTAGGGATTTCTCATGATCTCTTTGCATCTCTGATCTCTTGCAATTTGTTTATTGAACCTTTGCTCTGATATTGAACCTCTGATATTGAACCATTGTTATTGAACCACTGTTATTGACCCCTCTGTTATTGAATCTCTGTTACTGAACCATTACTATTGAACCTTAATTATTGAACCACTGTTAATGAACCTTTGATACTGAACTACTGATATTGAACCTTTGATTATGATGACTTCTATATTGCTACACTTTGGACCTTTTGTATTGACCTGTCAGTTTGATAGCCGAGCCATTAACTAGGCATGGGGTTCCATGTCCTTGTCATTGATGCACCAATGACATGACTCTAGTGTGGTTGAGTGATCTTCCACACCGTCCCTATACTGTTTTGATTATGTGCGCTTCACTGTTACTGTTATGGCCACTACTGTTCTGCGGGGCGTATGGATGCATCCTAGATTTTTACTGTACTGTTACTGTTATATATACTGTACTGGTGATGTGGTGAGTGTATGCATTACACCCCCTCACATACTGGGAGCTGATCACTCCACTAGCTACTTGAGGTCTCCCCTCCTACTGTATTGGTATTTCGAGGTCACCCCTCCGAATACAATGGTTACTATTAGATATTGGACTGCTATTGCTACTATTGACTGTATTGTATTGTATTGTTGGCGCGTGGTGGATTACTGACCCTTTTCCTTTCCTTTACCCTACTCTATATACTGTTACACTTCATATATATTGCCTATTGTTTCTTATCCTGACTTCAGTTCTTTATCATTGCTAATGTACTGTTATATCTGCTCACTGGGCTTTTTAAGCTCAGTCGCATTTCTTTTCCTGCGGCAGGTACATAAGCTAGGAGCTGGGGATTGTTTGGGTTGAGAGATGAGCTGATATAGAGACCATGCCTAGTCATCTTAGACTTCCATTGATTATGTTTTGATATTATTAGACTTGGTTATCATATTTCTAATTTGGAGTTTTCTTTCTTGAATTTATGTATTGTGAAGTCATGTTGACTTGAATTTCCTTGATTTATTTATTTAAGACTTCCGCTGTTTAGTTTTTGTTCATTGTGTATGCTTTGATATGACACCATACTGTGATACTTCTACCCTTATCGGGTTGGGGTGTTACAATTAAGGTATCAGAGCCCAGGTTTACGACTTGTAGTCTGGACCTGTGACATATAGACCCTAGGATTTGACCCGTAGAGCTTAGGTTTGACTTGTGAGGACTTGGGTAGGCATTAGGCTTCCGTTTGTTTCGATCTTTTCCGATTCTTTTGATATTCGTCCAGGTTTGATTTCGATGTTCTTTTGTATTCACTGATTCAACCTTCTTCTTTTCGCGTTTTGTTATTCTATCTTCGCGCATTCCTTTATCGATCGTTTAGATGGAGACTATTCGTGGAGTCAAAGGTGATGGTACCGATCCTGAGTTGCTGCAGCAGTTTCTGAGCTGGAGAGGATCGTGAAGCAGAAGCCGCACCTGACTGCAATGCTGCTGGGGACATCAAGATGCTGCTGGAGGAAGCTGGACGAATCAACCGGAGGCGCAAAGACGGAGACAAGATTCAACTGGTGGACATTTGGAAGAAGTATGAGCAGAAGAAGTATGACCGGCGTACTTTAGTTATGCAGTGAAACTACTACCAAGATTTGGGCATATCGTGGTCAACAGTCCAACCGTTGAGATGCTGAGGAGATTCATCTGCTTCATATGATTGGGCGCGTTTGGATGACGGAGTCCTAGGGCTTGATTCTTCGGTGTTACTACGACCTCGCGTTGTGTTCTAAATCCCTTGAATAAAATTTGCTCTCTTTGAATGATTTTCCGTTCTGTATAAATTATGTGTATGTTGGATGATTGTTTTGTTCTGGAAGAATTGACGAACTGTAGAGGATCTGATGTTATTCCAACGTGTTTTAGTTCGATGGTACTTGCTATGTTCCGTTACGTTCCTTATATGTTCTGCTTCTCTGAATTCGAATTCGTTAATGATGATTGTGTCGGACCAACCCTAAGATTTAGAATGGACCGTTAGGTGGTTGATAGGATGATTTTCACGACTTGAGATAAAGTATGGTCATCATGGAGGATTGGAGGTATACTCATATGATGTTGGTATTATGACGCTTGGCCAACGTGATAATACTTACATCATATGACGTACCCTCATTGTGATCATAAGATGTCTCGAGGAGTGCCTTAGAGCTTAGAATTGCTGGCACCTGATTAAGATTGTCTGAGTTAACAAGACGTTGGGATCATTATGCCTATACGTTTAATCTACTCTCATCATTGTGTGAATTGATACGTTTAAATTCTCGGCAAGCGTTCATCTCAGTTGTTTTCATTCGTGTCCACTTCAATTTTCGAGGACGAAAATTTTTCTTTTAGAGAGGGAGAGTTGTAAAACCCTAAAATCTCAAATGTGTTAAAAGACCATTATACCCTTCAAGCTTAATAATTGTGAAGTACGTAAAATATGTCAAGCTAGTTAAATACGTTTTACATTTAACTCATAAATGACCTAATGGTACAAGATAATAAAATCAATTTCCACTTTATGTCTCATAATATTTATCACACATGATATAAGTTAAATGGACAAATGATATGTACAAGATACAATTAGACTTTTAAACTAAATTAAATACCAATATATTTTGTAATTATGGGAATGAATTAGTCCATGAATTCTTCCCCCTATTCACGACCAAATTAAGCTCCCATAACCCCATGATCTTTTCCATTTAATCCCATTATCCTTTAAATTATAACTTATAATTACAAATTCAAAATAAAACTACACATTTGTAATTCAGGTAAATCAATCAGTAATGAATGAGTCAATGATACCCACCCTTAACTTTCGTCCAAATCAAAACGCCACATTCCCTAAAATCATGTTCCAATGATTTTCCCATTTAATCTCCTATAACTACCATTTATCAAGTTCAAAAATAAAAACAAAAACCCTAATCCCCTCACCGTAAAAGTGACGGAAAAAACACTCTACTCCCCATTTTCCATTCGAATTTGAACAAGCAACAAGGGGCACAAGAAAGCTGTGATTGTGGTGCATTGATCGTGGGTTGTTCTAGGTCGTAGGTGCAAGTCGTGGTTGGGAATTGATGCTGCTTTCGTGAGGGTTAAGAGCCTTAGCGCCTTCGTTCATGTTTCGTCTCGCACACCACAAGGGTATTATATCACCTTCTTTTTAATCCTCTTCTAGGTGCATGTCGTGTGAACTGTTTTTATTCCATTCATATGCATGTTTCACATCTAAGAGTTTCACATAAAAGGATAACTTCGCTACGTTAATATTGAACGAGATGCATGTTGATCGACCTATTTGTAAACTGCTTTTGAAAACCTATTCGACCACATGCATGTTTGGTCACTTCTGTATTAAGCTAAAAGGGAGACAAAGGCCACATAAAATGATAAACCATTAAAATATATGCGTATGATCAAGGTTGTTAAGAATCAAGCATTATAGTGTGTGTCGGTCTCGTCATTGCATGTGAATAGTCATTTTGGTTACAGTCGTGTGGTGTTTTCCTTTCTATCGGATTGACCCAATTTTGTTACTTAAAATATCATCAATGTCATTAACCATGCATGCGTGAATTTGAATGTGTAAATAAAGAGATGAAAACATAGATGACTTTATGTGTATGTAAACAAACCTTTTTGAATCTACATATATACATGGACGGACCCAGGAATTTTATAAGGGTGTTGCATAAATTTTTTCGTGAGGGTCTTGAACAATTCTTCTTTTATTATAATTAAGAATTTTTAGACCAAAGTTGCACCATAAAAAAGAAAGTAACTCAAATTTATTATTGGGTGTTGCACATACAGAAAAATGACACTTTTCATAAAATTTTACATTTCGTGACTCGAAATGGGGTGTGGCCCGTGCCACACCCGGCTCCCATGTAGGTCCGTCCCTGTATATATATATATATATATATATATATATATATATATATATATAGATATATATATATATAGGGCGCGTTATATGATTACCCATATTATCTGATACAGACTTTTACAAGTACTCATTTAGACCAATAATAATTTAGTATTAATAAATCTTTTTAATTAATTCAAAAGGGTAAAAAGGTAAAACACATTTTTATTTTCTTTTTGTATTTTTTAATTAAAAAACGTTTTACTAATCCCCTAAATTTTCGGAATTAAAAAAAATATTTTTTTTTTCAGTTTTATATATTTCTTTTCGCATAAGTCTTTTTATAAAAATTAAGTGCATGCGTGTTTTTTTTTTAAATATTGTATACTTACATATATTTCTTACATTTAATTATTTCGAAGTCAAACTTAGTTTGCTCAAAAAGGTAATTGCACATATGTTTCTAGTGTACATTTTTTGATCTTCGATATTTATGACCAAAAGCAAAAATATTTACATATAACCTCTAAAAATTAAATAACAAACCAAGAAGATAAATAGTATACACAAAATTCAATATAAAATAAAACACAATACATGTACAAGTATCTTGTTAAATATAAATGTGGACGGCATTTTGAAAACATGTACGCACTCTTCACTTTCTCATCCAATTCAATAGAACATATGTGCATGATTTTCAAAAATGTATATGCTGAGGTGGGTTTCTCATCAAATTTATTAAAAACACATGTATATGTCTTCAAAAAACATGTATGTTTGCGGTGTTCACGTTGCGCTTTCTTGTCAAATTTATTAGAAAATATGTGCACGTTTTCCAAAAACATATGTGCACGTTGCACATTTATTGTAGACACACTTTCTCATCCAATTCACTAAACCATGAGTACCCTTCAAGACACATTTGCCTCTTTATATTGGTCATTGTATCCATCTTCATCAAAAATGTTCAATACCTGAAATTACAAAACAAATGTTTTTTTTTTATATCAAAAACAACTAACAAACATATATGCATAGATCTTTCCTTATCTTATTAAAGCTTTAAAACACATATGCACACAATTTCATTGATTTTATACCAACCATAAAACATCTGTGCACACTTTTATATACTAGTTGCTAGTGAATCGTCAGGGTTTAGATCATCGCTAGAGCACTTGACACATTACTGATCACATAATTTCCTTAACCAAATAAACACTACTATAATATTTATAATCACATTCATCACATATCAAATATAGAGTAACATTCACTGAACATGTACTTTACTTCAACAACAACAACTATTGTAACATTCATGATAGTTTCTAATCATAACCACCATTGAAAAATATATGGGTGTTGAACTTCTAGAACAACAAAAAAAGGCTCTACCAAGTCATGGCCATACGAACCAAACGACCAATGAAGAAGAAAGATAATTTTATTTGCCAACACATACATAGATGTTCGAATCAGATCTATCCATAAAGCTAATAACACTTAACATATCATATCGTATCAAAAAATCATATAACTACAACAAAAAATACATACAAAGAATGATTAATACAACTAGATAAGACATATGCTAATAAAATCAAAAATCATATAGACTACTTGCATCCAAACCCATTTTTATCTTAAAGTAATTAAACATAACACATAAACTATGTAGCAAATAAACCAAACATTCATGTGTTACCTCATTTGTGTCGCAGTTGGTTGGTTAATGCTCTCATTTGTCGACTCATGTACTCACCTTCGGTACACTCAAAAGCCAAATCATGTCCATTAGTATTTGTCTTGTTAAACATGTATTCTCAACAAAATCAAGTAACAAAACAAAGGAAAACACGAGTGTGATCCAAAACAAAAATCAAACAAATCTAAAATGAATTTCTAATGATTATACTGTCATATAGAGTTACCTTATCCAAAACAAAAATCAAATTTCGTCATCAGTTATCACATATAAAACACTTCTTTATCAAGCCCAAAAAAACAAATCTAAAAAATGGATTTCTTGTTTCTGTAAACAAAAATGGGTAAAAATATCAAACAAAAAGCATATTTTCTTTTCATCTCTTAGATCTTGAACAAGCGAGATCCAAAAAATATTTTGTTTTCATCTCTAAGATCTTCAACAATCGAGATCACAATTCAGGGGGTCGGAATCCAACAAAAAAAAAGCGGGTTCAAATCAAATATTACTTTTAGAAAAAAGAGATTCGTGAATGATCACATATGTAAAGATTCCTGGATAAAGCCTGTGAATGATGGGGAGATGATGGTGGTTATGGTTTTCGAGAGAGATCTATTTTTTTTCCTAAAATTATGGATCTCACAAAATAAGTTACAGGCTTTATTTTAACGGAGACAACGTATTAGATATTAGAATTCCTAAAATACCCTTTCAGTCTTTTGTTTAATTTAAAATAAAACCTTTATCTTTTATTTAATAGCAATTTTGGCACTTTTGATCATAGCCTTTAATTAAACTCATCCAGTGGTTCAGATTCATTTTAAGAGTATTGTAGATACTGTATCTAATATTGGTACTGCATAGAATACAACACTATATATATATATATATATATATATATATATATATATATATATATATATATATATATATATATATATATATATATATATATAATATACATATATAGGGGTGTTTCTTGTGAGAAGTCTAATTTTTGTGAGAAGCGGAAGAGATCCTAGCCCTCCATCTAATCCTTAATTTTTTTAGATCTAATAGTCAAAATTAATTTACAAAATTTATGTATTTTTGTAATTAACATCCTCTCACCTAATATATAAAAAAAACACACACATTCCACACAATTGGAGGTGAAAGATTGTACGATTCTCTCCCAATCCAACCACTTTCAAAACCACCGTCATTACCACTCTTCAAACCACAGCCATAACCTATGTTCAACCACCACCGTTGCCACCATTCAAACCACCGCCATTACCACTGTTCAAACCACCGCCGTTCAACATCAATTAATAGCTTAAGCAACATAATTGAAGCTGAGATAAAAGAAGAAGCCAATATTTTCAAATCAGATTACACATTCAAGTAACTGTTATTTATTTTTTTATTTTTTGATGAAATTTAATTGTTGAATTGTGAATTATTATGCATTTGAAGTTATTACCATTTATTTAATTGTAAAAATGTCACATGTGAATGTATAGATTGCGAATTAGGTCTTGATTGTTATTGGTGACTTAATTAGTTTGCGTAAAGTAGAATATAGCATTGATTAAGTTTATTAAGAGTATCTTTGCGCGTGAACAGTTTATTAAGAGCTTCTTCGCGCGTGAAAATATAGGAGATATTTTTCTCCGCGTGTGAAAAGTTTAGTAAGAGCATCTTCGCTCGTGAAAATACAAGGAGATATTTTTCTTCACGCGTGAAAAGTTTAGTCGGGAGTAATAGTATCTTCGTGCGTAAAAATATAGGATATTTTTCTTCACGTATGAAAGTTTTAGTACTAGTATCTTCACGCGTGAAAATATAGGAGATATTTTTCTTCGTGTGTGAAAAGTTTAGTAAGAGCATCTTCACGCTTGAAAATATCAGCAAGGAACGAAGTTTTGACGTTTTGAACTTTCGATATGTTAGTATTAATACTAGGTATAGACTAGTAATCTAGTATTGAATTATAGACGATTATTTAAGTTTATTAAAAGTATCTTCGCATGTGAAAATTATCAGCAAGGAATGAAGTTTTGATGTTTCGATATGTCAGTATTGAATACTAGATGCGATTATAGACTAGTATTGAATTATAGACGATTATTTAAGTTTATTAAGAGTATCTTTGCACGTGAAAAATATAAGCAAGGAATGAAGGGGTCACAACAACTTATGACAGTTTTACAGGGTTGCAGTTGGTATACAATCACCTGAAGGGGTCACAACAACTCGAGCAGTAATAAGAAGATTCAATGATTTCTTAAGGTTACTTGCTGATGTAAGTGCATTTATATCGTTGTATCATTCATGCTAGGCCATGTAAGCACTTTGATGTTCAGCTCACTTTTTAACTCAACTTTTCCGGCTTAGGAAGGCATTCCCAAAAAAGAATCTTCCGCCAGCACCACCAAAGGGACTCTTGTGGTTAAAAAGTCGAACATTGTTGGAAGAGGTAGTTACCGTACTTGAATTCTTGCCTATAACAGATAAATGACACCATATCTTTGTGAGCAAAGTTTTAGGTGGACACTACGTTTTGGCACTTAGTAACTATCTAAGAATTATTGATACATTGATGTCAGTCCATATAAATATTTCTATATTGGCACTATATATGGCTATCTTTACTATTTGGGTTGCTCATATAAGAACATCCTATGAACTATATGGGCAATTTACATTAATATATGGTTAGGAACAAGATTTAACAAGCACAGTTGAGCAAGCTTAACTACGTGCTTATAAAGATTGCTGTAAATGACTACCTGGGTGTTTAAACGTGCGTCTTAAGTAATTATTGAAATTTAAAGCGGTATTGATAAATTTTGGATGGTTATTGAGATAAACGTGAAGCTATCTAACTTTTTGTAGCTGTTTCAACGGATTATCTGGTTCTTTTGATTATTTAAGTTACACCACTTGCAAACGCGTGTACGTATATTTCTCTTGCAATAGTTAGAAATATGTATAAGTATTAAGCTACATTTGTTTCCTATTATGCAGCGCCGTTGCTCTTTGGAGGAGTGGATGACAAAGTTGCTATCTGACATCGATATATCAAGAAGTATTGTAGTGGCATCCTTTCTTGAACTGGAATCTGCTGCTCGATCTTGTATGTATTTGATTACTTCATCCTGTTTGACCAATTGACTTCTTAGAAATAGAGCTTAACCCGAATCTACCCATTTATAAGTAACTAGGCTGCCGTTGCACCTCTATTGTCTACCATGTCAGAACTTAGATCTCTGATTGCATATCATAATTCTCTTACAGCATTTCAAGATGAAAACCCACAAATTGGACAAGGAAACCATTATGTGGGTAACACGATGTCTCCGCATATTAATCCCAGTTCAAATGAATCCCTCGCTTCTGGTAGTACGCCACTTACACCAGACTATGGTAGTGACACTGCTTATGAGAATTCGGAAATTGGAACTTCAAGCTACGGAAGAGATAATATATCCGAAGCTGGTACAGAGGATTTATCACTTGATGAAGATTTGACGGGTCCACTAGAAAAACTTGTCAAACATGGTATGTCTAATATAGACGAAGGCTTATTAATGGGAAATGCTATCTTGGGCGGTGGAAGGGTATTCTAGGAATACAGTTCATGCTCGTGAGATTAACAAAGTTATAATGGGTGGTGAGAAGAATGGGAGTGGAGGGATTATTTGTCGATAGAGAACATGGCAAGTTAATTCTCAATTCTGAGAAGCTTTCAAATGGGAGTCCTGGGAATGACGCAAGTTCATTGAGAAGAGGCATGCCACTAGATATGGGGTTTTCAAATTCATTGGCAGATAGCCACCTAAGTCCTTCAAGTGATATAAACTTAGTTCTTCCATTCGGGCGGCAGACAAAATATGAATAGAGTTACGATCAGTATGTAGAGGTCTTTGGGTACGCAAAAACAGATATGGAGGATCTAATATCAAGATTGAATCAAGAAATAGCAGTTAAAGGTTACCTTATGACTAAGGTATGCTAAAAATAATGCTTGTTCTTAAATAACTATTACTATTTTTTAAGTTAAAGATAATATATATGTAATACTTAAGTATTTCAAGGCAGTCTTGTCCTTGCTGCTAGATTTGTGTTTTAAAGGCCGACCTTGGTTCTCCCTAGCAGCTAAGGGTTGAGGGAGGTTCATCTTTGTACAAAGTCTTTCCCTTGTTTGCAAACATGCTGTTCCTGTGACTCAAATTTAAGAAGTTTTTATAAGGTTAACTACGTTGTCATTTATTATGTGCGCTATTGGACAAGAATTGCATGTTGTCCCGGAAATTTGGCTACTATAGGTGGCAAAACAGGTTTGCACACAAAATATTTGTGAAATTGTCTTATTTGTCTCTTGCATACCACAATGAGACAAAAGAAATGGGGAAATGTCGGAAAAACCCAATTGACTTCCTCCTTTTCATGCAAATAAGTCCATGAACTTTCTTTTTTTGCAGGAATAAATCCTTTAATTTGCTACTTTAATCTTTAACGGAAAAAGGCCAATTCTACTCTTGACTAGGTTAAATGCTGATGTGGATGCCACATAGGCTCATTTTGTAGACATGATAAGTTGAAACTTGGAAGGATAAACTCATATTAAGTTCTATAGGGTTTTTGCGACACTTTCCGCTGAGTTTTTAATGGTCTGACCGGTTAGTGCTCAAAATTTTACAAGTGTGGTACAACATGATGGACTATCATTATGATGGTTGAGTTGGTTATCCTTGAGATACAACAATTGATGCATGTCTTATCCTCTTAAACATATCTTCAAGGGCTATCTTTATTAAAATCCAAGTTTGTATTTCATATGGTTCTTTGACTTTTGCCCAAAATAAAGCGGTTGTTATGTTCATTTTCAGTGTTTGTGGTGTGGGATGTATGCATAGCGTGTGTAACCATAGTATTGATATGTTTAAGAAACGAAAGTTTATCTCATTAAGGATGAATATATAATAATCTGTGTGCAACTTTATGTATATTCACAGGTCAAGGATTTGGAAGAGGAACTCAAGACTACCAAATTGAGAAGTAAAGAAAACCTTCATCAAGCTATTTTGATGGAAAGAGAAAGGGTTACTCAAATGCAATGGGATATGGAAGAACTTAGAGGAAAATCACTAGAAATAGAGTTCAAATTGAAATCTCAACAAGTTTTATGACCGCTCTTTCTTTCACATATAATGACGGAACTAGAGGCGGCAAAATGGGTGGTACGGGCGGATTATATATTGGGTCAAAATGGGTACTTGTTTGGTTCAAGTCGAAACGGCTTGGATGGAGCCCAAATACTTTTTTTGTCCAATTATTGGTGCTTCTCAAAACTATTTTGTGTTTCAAATACGATCACCAAAGTTATATCATTTCATTTATTCTGAATTTGCTTTTTATTTCAAATGATTTAGGAGATTTTATGCATTTAAAAATGGACTTTGGGATTTTTTTATGCTTATTTTTACCCTTTAGAGATAAAATCCCACCCGAATCAATTGACTCATAAGTAAATGGGACGGAATTGATATCCCTAGAAGTAACTTCTGTGATGTGTAATGATTGACGAGTGAAACATTTTCAGGATGACAAACAAGAAAAAGAATCGCCAAACATCGCAATTGAAGAAAAAGATCAGTTGCTGCAGGAGTTGGATGATACTAAAAACAAGCTAGAGCAACTATTGAAGAAACATCAAGAACTGGAAGTTAAATCAAAAGCCGATGTCAAAGTTCTTGTTAAAGAGGTTAAATCTCTTAGAAGTTCACAAGCGAAATTGAAACAGCAGCTAAATCAGTCACTTATTGGACGATCAGATGCAAAGGTATTTCATCTATTTACATTTCAAATAGGGAATCTGCAGTTAATTGTAACTGGCCCTAAGTAAAGTTCTAATTTGGTTCTGGACTGTAGTCGAGATAACCAAAATCGAATCACTTTTCCTAAGCACTTACAAATTTAATTACTGTGACTTATTAGATTAATAGTTCATATTGCACATCGAAACACCCTAAATTTGCATGTATAGCTTTAAGATAAACATCAAGATGGACTAGCCAGTGATAACTCAAAAAAGATGAGCTGTAAATAAACAGATCTTTGATGTCATTATACATTGGTCTTCATTTGCACTAGATGGATAGCTGGTCTGTTTTGACGATTATTTAAGTTTATTAAGAGTATCTTTGCACGTGAAAAATATAAGCAAGGAATGAAGCTTTAATGTTTCTAGCGGATTTTTTATACTAGAAGTGAAAAATTAGGAGATATTAATGTTTATAAATGAAGAAAATGTGAAAAGTATAGAGTATAATGAAGTTTTGACGTTCTAATATGAATTAGTTTGCGTAAATCAGAGATTATGAGGAATACTAGGTGCGATCATGGACTATATTGAATTAGAGACGATTATTTAAGTTTAGTAAGATTATCTTCGCACGTGAAAATTATCTGCAAGGAATGAAGTTTTGATGTTACTTGCGGATTTATTATATTAGAAGTGCAAAATAGGAGATGTTAATGATTATAAATGAAGAAAATGTGAAAAGTATAAACTGTAATGAATTTTGACATTTTGATATGGGTTAGTTGGCATAAATCAGAGATTATGTGTAAATACTAGTTGCGATTGAAGTTTCAATACTTAATGAACGGGTTGACCACATTTATGATAATGTTATCTAATTACTTAGAGTTAGGGAAAGGATTTTGATAAGTAGAAGTCTTGTAAACAATCTAAAGAATGAACAACTTACTACTCATGAAGACAAGTATTAAGTTCTTTATTTTGTTTGCCACATTTCCAGACAACATAAAACGTCCTCCCTAGTACACTCCGCATACTTAGCAATGTGGCATACTTAGCAATGTGAATATCACATTACTAGTGAATAAAGTTTATTCATATGCGAAAAAAAACTGGATGTAAATTATAACTTATACAAGACACATTTTCACATGTGATCAAGTTATTCACGCATATTAATAAGCTACAAGACGGAAACATATATTTTCACATGTGACAGTTGTTTGCACATCTTAAAAAACTATGAGACATATATTTTCACATGTGATCAAGTTGCTCACGCATCTTAGAAAGCTATGAAACATATAGTTTCACTTGTGACCAAGTTACAAGACATATGTGACCAAGTTGTTCACGCATAATTAAAATATACAAGGCATATTTCACGTGTGACCAACTCGTCTGTGCATCTTAATAAGCTACGAGACATAAACATATATTTTCACGTGTGACAACGTTATTCACGCATCTTAAAAATCTACGAGACATATACAAGACATATTTTCACATGTGATCAAGTTATTCACATATATTAATAAACTACTAGACATAAACATATATTTTCACATGTGACAAAGTGGTTGGCACATCTTAAAAAACTACGAGACATATTTTTCACATGTGACCAAGTTATTCACGCATCTTAGTAAGCTATGAGACATGTAGTTTCACATGTGACCAAGTTACTAGACATATATTTTCACATGTGACTAAGTTGTTCACGCGTCTTTAAAATCTACAAGACATGATTTTACATGTGATAAAGTTATTCACGCATATTAATAAGCTACGAGACGTAAACATAAATTTTCACATGTGACAAAGTGGTTTTAAAAAACTACGAGACATATATTTTCACATGTGACCAAGTTGTTCACGCATCTTAAAATGCTACAAGACATATATTCATATGTGACCATGTTTTCACGCATATTAATAAGCTACGAGACATAGACATATACTTTCACATGTGATAAAGTGGTTTACGAATCTCAAAAAGCTACACGACATATATTTTCACATGTAACCAAGATGTTCTCGCATCATTAAAATATACAAGACATATTTGACATGTGACCAAGTTGTTCACGCATCTTAATAAGCTACGAGACATATATTTTCGCATATGACCAAGTTACAAAGCATATATTTTCACATGTGACTAAGTTGTTCACGCATCTTTAAAATCTACGAGACAAATACAAGACATATTTTCACATGTGATCAAGTTATTCACGCATATTAATCAGCTACGAGACGTAAACATATATTTTCACATGTGACAAATTGGTTTGCACATCTTAAAAAACTATGAGACATATATTTTCACATGTGACCAAGTTGTTCTTTGCATGTTAAAAGGCTACAAGACATATTTTCACATGTGACCTTGTTGTTCACACATATTATTATAGTGACATAGATTTTCACATGTGAAAAGTTACAAGACATGTATAACATGTAATCAAGTGGTTCACGCACCTTAAAAATATACGAGATATATATTTTGACAAGTGACCAAGTGATTCACGCATCTTAAAAAGGTATGAGACATATATTTTCACATGTGACCAAGTTGTTCACGCATCTTTATAATCTACGAGACATATATTTTCACATGTGACCAAATTGTTCACGCATCTTAAAAGGATACAAGACATTTATTTTCACATTTGATCAAGTTATTCACGCATCTTAGTAAGTTTCGAGACATATGGTTTCGCATGTGATCAAGTTATTCATGCATATATATTAATAAGCTACAAGACATAAACATATATTTTTACATGTGACTAAGTTATTCATACATATTATAAAGATATGAGACATATACTTTCACATGTGGCCAAGTTGGTTACACATTTTTATAATCTACGAGACATATATTTTAATTTAGTTGAACAAGCTTTGGATACAGAAGGTTAAAGTTTCGATATTTTGTTCCCGATGGTATTTTGCCTCTCATGATTCAGTATGCTTCTTTTAACTATAATAAGCTATTAGCATGGATACTTTGCTTTGGTTACAGAGTTGTGATAATTAAACAGAGAAGAAAAACAGGTGTTGCTCATGTATCTTGGTAGTATTACAAGCATTAGTTTTGATATATAAGCGACATTTTAGCAGACATTGATATGATGAACTGGCATTAGTCTAAAAGAGATCATAATATGTTTTTACAATCCTAGTTCACATAGGTTGTGACACAGCAGTTTCTTTTTATCTGTTTTGAGTTTAGAAGAAGAAAATATGAGGATGAAAAGTTCAGTTTCTTTCAATTACAGTATAATGTAAATAGTGTTGACGGATGTATGTACATTGTTGATCAGGTTATTACTGGTTCGTGGTTCGTGTCGATCATCAGCAACTACAACTTTTTGACCTTGGTCTACATATGTAATTCTTTTAACACTTAACTATTTCATGTTTGCATCAGAACTTCTCCTAGCACGTCAATTATTTTTTATTATTATTTTTTTTTTAATTTTTTTTATGTGTTGCTTTTTTGGGCGCTTGTGGTCTATGACAAATATGACGACAAGATTGACCCACTTGCAGAGAAAGCCTAGACTGAAATCAAGAAGCGATATGCCGTTCTCGATGCTAAAGTGCTAAGTATGCACAACCATTTCTTGTACAACGCAAAGCTTGTTTGTGGAAACAACACTGGTCTTGCCGGAGATTATTTAAATTTTGTAAGAATATCTTCACACGTGAAAATTATGAGCAATGATTGAAGTTTTGATCTTACTAGTATATTTTTGATAATAGAAGTGCAAAAATAGGAGATTTTGATTTTTAACAGACGATTATTTAAGTTTTGTAAAATTATCTTCACATGTGAAAATTATGAGCAAGGATTGAAGCTTTGCTCTTAATAGCATATTTTTTATATTATAAGTGCAAATATAGGAGATATTGATGTTTAATATACAATTATTTATGATTTCTAAAAATATATTCACATGTGAAAATTATGAGTAAGGATTGAAGCTTTAATCTTACGAGAATAGATTTTATACTAGAATTGCAAAAATAGGAGATGTTGATGACGATTATTTAAGTTTTGTAAAAATATCTTCGCGCGTGAAAATTATGAGCAAGGATTGAAGCTTTGATCTTACTACCATACTATTATTACTAGAAGTATAAAAATATGAGATTTTGATGTTTAATAGATGATTATTTAAGTTTTGTAAGAATATCTTCGCGCGTGTAATTATGAGTAAAGATCAAAGCTTTAATCTTACTAGCATATTTTTTATACTAAAAGTGCAAAAAAAATGTTTAATAGACGATTATTCAAGTTTTGTAAGAATATCTTCGCGTGTGAAGATTATGAGTAAGTATTAAAGCTTTGATCTTACTAGCGTACTTTTTATACTAGAAGTGTAAAAATTGGATATTGATGTTTAATAGGCGATAATTTAAGTTTTGTAAAAATATATTCGCGCGTGAAAATTATGATCTTACTAGCGTACTTTTTATACTACAAGTGTAAAAATAGGAGATATTAATGTTTAATAAACGATTATTTAAGTTTTGTAAGAATATCTTCACACGTGAAATTATGAGCAATGGTTGAAGCTTTGATTTACTAGCATATTTGTATACTAGAAGTGCAATAATATGATATATTAATGTTTAATATACGATTAGTTTTGTAAAATATCTTCATGTGAAAATTATGAGCAAGGATTGAAACTTTGATCTTACTAACTTACTTTTTACACTATAAGTGCAAAAATAGGAGATATTAATGTTTAATAGACAATCATTTAAATTTTGTAATAATATCTTCACGCGTGAAAATCATGAGTAAGGATTGAAGCTTTGATCTTACTAGCGTACTTTTAATACTAGAAGTGTAAAAATAGGATATATTGATGTTTAATAGACGATTATTTAAGTTTTATAAGAATATCTTCACATGTGAAAATTATGAGTAATGATTGAAATTTTGATCTTAGTAGCATATTTTTTATACTAGAAGTGCAAAAATAGGATATATTGATGTTTAATAGACGATCATTCCAGATTTGTAAGAATATCTTCACACGTGATAAATTATGAGCAATGATTAAAGCTTTGATCTTAGTAGAATTTTTTTTTTTACTATAAGTGCAAAAATAGGAGATATTGATGCTTAATAGACGATTATTTAAGTTTTGTAAGAATATATCTTCACATGTGAAAATTATGAGTAAGGATTGAAGCTTTGACCTTATTAGCGTACTTTTAATACTAGAAGCGTAAAACTAGGAGATATTGATGTTTAATAGACGTTATTTATGTTTTCTAATAATATAATCACGTGTGAAAATCATGAGCAAATATTGAAGCTTTGATGGATTTTTATACTAAAAGTGCAAAAATAGGAAATATTTGATGTTTAATAGACGGTTATTTAAGTTTTGTAAGAAATATCTTCGCGCGTGAAAATTATGAGGAAGGATCGAAGCTTTGATCTTACTAGCATACTTTTTATACTAGAAGTGTAAAAATAGGAGATTTTGATGTTTAATAGACGATTATTTAAGATTTGTAAGTATATCTTCACATGTGAAAATTATGAGTAAGGATTGAAGCTTTAATCTTAGTAGCATATTTTTTTTCTGGAAGTGCAAAAATAGGAGATATTGATGCTTAATAAACGATTATTTAAGTTTTGTAAGAATATCTTCACATGTGAAAATTATGAGTAACGATTGAAGCTTTGATCTTACTTGCATACTTTTAATACTAAAAGTGTAAATAGAAGATATTGATATTTAAAAGACGATTAATTACACATGATCATATACTTTTTTCTTCGTTTGTTAATAAACTTTATTCACTAGTAAAAATATACACGTACATTTATAAATAAGCATATACTTTTTCTTCATGTCTTAAAAAGCTACGAGACGTATATTTTCACATGTGACGAAGTTGTTCACTCCTCTTAAAAAGCTACAAGACGTATATTTTCACATGTGACAAAGTTCTTAAAAAGCTACGAGACGTATATTTTCACATGCGAAAATTTTCTTCACACATCTTATAATACTTTTTTTCTTTGGTAAACCATGATTTTCAACCTTTTGACCGACTAATTCACAGAATTTAAACCCACTGCCACACAGACTCAACCGGTAAAGCCCTCCCTTTTCATTTCTTTCAAATTTATGTTTGTTTATATAGAAGCATTAACCCAACTATGACGCAACTATTACTCATTTGTTACAAATTTTGTTTTTTATTCCTACATTTCTTTTAATGGTGTTACAAAATATATATTGATTTTGTTTATTGAAACTATGAGTGCATAAAACTATAATTATTTTAACGGTTTTCTTTTCTTTTGATATCCAAAGAAAATCCATTATGAATGCACGAAACAACTTTATAATACTACATTACGACCCAACACTTAGACTTCAAACATAATAATGGTTAGGTACCTGCATAGCTAACAAATAAAAGTGCATACCAAATGAATGTGATTTATTCAGCAACAAACATCATTGTTCAAAACGAATTTACAATGTACTTCAGAAAAGTAACAACACATCAATTCTTAAACAACCCTGCATCAACAAACAGAGAAAGCAGTAGCCATTGTTACACCTCATATACGACCAAAGATGGTAACAACAACCAAGAAGTTTACTATAACAAACATTCCGACCCAACACTTAGACTTCAATCATGACTAACCATGCTTCAATTTACGTTCCACCACTTCTCTCCAAAGATGAGCCACAAAACCAGATGACATTAATACAGACACAATTTATACCCGGTGGATGTTGATATAGTCGTCATCCACCATGAACTTAAAAGACACAAGGATATCTCCACAAAAGGAAACACAGAACATAAACACAGAACATCAGGTGGTTCTTTTGGACTCCAATGGGAAACCTAGTCACAGTCCCTATAACAATTAAATAAATAAATAAATAAATAAAATAAAATAAAATAACAATAACAATAATAATACTAATAGTACTAGTAGTAGTAGTAGTAATAAAAATCTTTGCTCATACACCAAGAATTGACAACTATGGATGTGTTGTATAAATAGGGTGACCATAAAAATCACTAACTTAGGCTATGAAAACAATTAATGAGTAATATAATGATCATCTTTTACCTAAGTTCAAAGTACCAAAACTTATATGGCAAGTCATGGTTAATTAAAAAGAAATCACAGCAGATCTAAACAGTCCTAAATCACTTGGCTTGGTCATTTCTTTTAATAGCTTATCTTCTATATGTCCTTTTGATTATTTGCTTTTTCTCAACACATCTAGGCTATACGAGACCATCGATTATAGCATGCCAGTAATGTTTGATCAACAGTACTTCGATGTTTAGTGTGATTAGGTACAAGTATTTATTCAGCCATGCATATATCCTTGAACTATCAAAATCTTCATTAATCCGCTTAACTTAAATGTGTATGGCATGTAAATTCCAGTATTCATTTATCAAAATGCTGCGACTGCAAAACTTTCAATCTCTATCAAAGTGCTTACATAAGATTATACAAAAACCATCTAGAGTACGCATATATTTTTTCCACTTCACCCACAAGGGGAACTTCATCCAAGTGCAAGATCGTCATATCCACCTAGAGCACATTGTCCAAGTCTCTGTATGGATGCTTGAATTTTAAATGTATTAAACTTTAATAATATTGTGTTTAGCATGTTCAAAAAAAATGTCATCACAAACACATAGAATTATGTCCAGAACATGCTATAGCTGCATATGATGTACAAAATTAAGTGGTTAAGTATAATGAAAACATCAAGAGACTGCTCATGAGCTCTCAAACGATCTTAACTTTGTGCTACTTACTTAGAGCAGTGCTAATTTATAAAAAGAAGCATATTTTGTTGTTAGCTAGCCTAGATATAATGCCTTAAAATGGGCCAGAAAACTAACCTTCTGTGTCAAGTTTGTATGACCAGAAAACTGACAGCGTTGACATACTCCAAACGGAGAGTTGTGGATTTGAACCTCGAGACGCAGATACAAGAAAATTGGACTCTCCAATAAATTAAAGATTTACAATCGACTGCAAAACATTAGAAAATAAAATTGAGCACATGTAAAAGATTGATTAATGAATAAGCTGATAAAACAAAGAGTGTTGCAATTCAAACACCAACTATAAGCTGTAAGGGTACAACAAAAAATCATGTTCCCCTTTTGACTAAAATCAACATAACATAACTAGAGGACACACCTCACGAGCAGACCCGATTACAGCCAAAAGAACATTCTTCTCTGGATCCCACAATGTGATAAAGGTTTCGGCAGCAACGGCCAATACAGAACCATCTACATAAAATGCAGCAGCAGTCATAGGTTTCTTCCTGTATGAACCAACAGCATGGCATGCGCACCTAGCCCTTTGAGACAATTTCTCGTTCTACTGACTTCCACGATTGCTGACCCATACCTACAATATCATAAGAATTATACAAATGCATTTTCACAAAATAGAAGAAAAAAGTGTGATATCTTAACTTGAAGTCACCACCATAAGAAGCGCTGACAGCCATACCACGAGTAGGATTTAAAACAATTGCAGAAACACCAGCATCACTGTAGAAAATCATAAGATTATATGAGTTACATCTGATTCGGGCACAAGTTTTTGGTCATAGATCTAGCAGCTTCAGCAAGAAAAAAGAAACTACCTGTGTGGCTCGTATATAATGGTTGACAAGCTAAAATCATTGTTTTGTGACCCACGTTCTCAAAACTTGAGTGTTACAAAGCCCCCTATACATACAAAAACTCACTAAAGAAAAAGAAAAAACCAATGGACCACCACCTATGCATTACTTTGACAGTACCCACTATCACAAGAAAAAAGGACCTCCACCAATAGCCTAATGACTCATTTAAATATCACTCAAGATGAAAGAGCAGACCTGCAAAAACATATTGTTGTCCTTCTTGTGCCAAACACCCATAAACCACCTGCCATTCTTACGCCAAACACCCATAACCCAACTTCCAAACATCCTTACACCCGCACATCAGAAGCCAATCCAAACGGACAGATTAACACACAAACTAAAACTTCAGCCTTTGACATATTTGACAAGAAGATCACATTACGACTGGGCCAAAAGCAGGCCTGGCCCATGATAAAAAATATACCAAACTCAAAACCATCTTTGTTGCAGCAAGGAGTGACATAAACACAATAAGACAGTGCATATCAGGGTTTTGCTAGTGGCAGCCTTGATGCAGATGCACAAGCTGTTCGCATGTTCGTAGCTGGCGGTGGTGAATGCTTTGCAGCTCAGAGTTATGCTAAAACCATGGGACTTTATGCTGAACGTGTTGGAGCCCTTAGCATTGTTTACAAATCAGCAGATGTCGCAAGCAGAGTAGAAAGCCAGCTTAAAATCGTTATCAGGCCAATGTATTACAACCCACCTCTTCATGGTGCATCTATTGTTGCAACTATACTCAAAGACAGTAATCTGTACAATGAGTGGACAATTGAGCTGAAAGCAATGGCTGATCAGATTATCAGCATGCGCAAGCAACTATTAGAGACCTTGATAACAAAAGGGACACCTGGTGACTGGACTCACATTATAAAGCAAATCGAGATGTTCACGTTCACATGCCTAAATGCTGAACAAGTTGCTTTCATGACTAAAGAATATCACGTCTACATGACTTCTGACGGGAGGATAAGCATTGCTGGTCTCAGTACAAGAACCATCCCTCATCTTGCGGAAGCTATGCATGTTGCTGTTGCCAGTATATCCAAGGTGGAGTATTAGTCGGGGACATGGCAACCTTGGGGTTTTTGGGTGCCAAACAAGTTAAATAAAAAGACTATCTAAAAGGAAAATGGGGTCAGATGGTAAGTACATGGTTGAAAGTCACCCAAAATGTATTTCTTATGATTACAGGGGTTGCAGCCTCCTAGGTGTTTTATTTATTTATTTATTTATTATTATTTTATTTTATTTGTTTATTTGTTTATTTTTTTATTTTAAGAAAAGTAGATTATAAATTATAAGATAAAATGTTTTTAGATCAACCCAACCTAGTTTGACCCGCTAAAAGAACCTGTCACACACCTCACCAGCTAATAGCCTTTATTATGCAACAAGTTGTTATATTTTCTAGTGTTCAAAAAAGGATAATGGATTAATGGCTCACCGTAAGCCAACATTTGGAGGACCGAACTCTTGAGAAACAACCTTCTCATTCTGTACAAAGTTAGCACCAACTCCTTCATTTAGTATACCTTTTTTTACCTGAATTGCGATTTTCTAAGTCCAACCAATTTAACTTCTCTTTCAGAACTTGAAGTTTCTCCCTACCCACTCCATTTGAGCAATCAACAATCAACTTGCCAACTGGATGATTATCTCCACCCTTATTTGGTATCAGATCTATCAAGCATCTGAGGTGATACAATCAACTTGCCAACTAAGGAATGGAATGGACATTTTAATCAAGCTAAGAGGCTTTAACCAGTGACCAACCTGAAAGAAGTGGAAAGCTGATCAAAATCATCAAGCTCAGAGGCTTTCAGGTCCTTGTTTCTAGCACGAACCATCCAATGCAATTGTGGAGTTGTTACAACACCCATATCAACCGGAACAACTCCAGTTATTGAACAGATACCCTGGTATCCAAAATCAATTGGAAAAATAGGTTATAATGTTATAAATAATCTGGTTTACCACTATCATCAACCGGCATATAAAAGATAACCCCTTTCGGTACCATGAAAATTGAAATGCATGACTACTTAAGTATCTACGTGCCAGTGACAAAATTTAAGGGTTTATGTAAATTTAGAAATAAACAAATAAATAAATAAAATAAAATTAGTAAATAAAAACTATTAACAATCCTAAGAGATCATATGGTTTGCTATCTTTGAAGATTGCTACAGATCTGCGATTACATGAACAACCATAAGATACAAGTCCACGCCCGATTGAGAACAACACGGGCATTCGCTATCTTATTTCTTCAATGTAGTATTAATGACCCGTTCAAAGGAAAAAGCCAATGAAAAATTGTCCCTATCTTCTTCAGATAAGAACTAATATGCTAAACTTTGACTAAATTTCCTATATCACTAAGAGACGTGGTCCGTATCAATGAATGATGAGAACATCATTCGTGAAGAACTAGTGAGATTACTCGGTCATATGAAATATGCACTATTTTTGAAGTAAATGGAGGAAAAAGTGAGGAAATTTATATGGCTAATCTTCACAAGAAATTTGGACTACATACTGTTTCAACATAAGATACTGTGATGGACATGCAAACACAGACACTCTTTATATGAGAACGATATGATACACCATTTTTATGAGAGGTATGTGCATGATAATTTAACCGCAAAACCACATGTGAACAAATAGAAGAAAAAAGTCACTTGCATATGAAAGACCTGTTCAACACGCCAAAATGCAGATAAAAAAATGGAAGCCTTGAAAGAATGCAGTAACACCGGTGAGTTGTTAAAATGTGACGACTGGGAGCTGGACGAACAGGCTGTTCATCTGACATCATGGAAATTAATGTGGATAATTTTTGTACCAATTCATCAGCTACTAGACAGCAACCATACAGAATCGAGTCATCTGCACCCTACGCAGTGTTAAACATCAGAACCCAAAATATTGTAATGACATAGGAAAAAAGTCATAGTTTCTGTAGCTCTCAATAAAAGTGTGGCATCCAATACCAAAAAACTATGACTACATAAAAGACAGAAAAGGATAGACCTGAAACTTCTAAGAATAGGGCCTGAAACTACAGTAGCAAGTGCTATAACGCTCTTCATATCATCCGAGACTATTCTCAACCCTTCACCTTGATTAGGCGTATCAGCCCTACCACCCAAATCGCTACTGAATGCAGGTCGATCTACTAAAGATGTGTTACTCGTATCTTCATCCCCACTACCTTTCTTACTAGTTACTTGGTTCATCATGTTGTGTTTTAATCGTAAAGGGATATGTAAGCGTTCATTATCTAATGTAGCCTTACCTAGAGACGAACAATGCAATGCAAAGAAGGTAACATTTTTGGAATGAGATTTCAACTATCGGGGATCAGTTTCCTTAGCATACATATCAGGCAAACTCACACTGTTTGGTTCTAGTCTGACAGTAGCAAACTTCACACGACTCTTGGTATCATTACTACTTGCATGTCAATCTACTAACGCTCTCTTGCTCGCATCCTCATCCTCACTAGCTTTCCACATTCATTATTCGCATCTTATTGAAGCCATCAACAACGAGCGAGTATAAAAATTTCTTTGCAATGTATTCGATACCCGTTATTTCTTCACATGTGAAGGTAATCGATACCTTATTTCTTCACATGTGAAGTTATTCGGTATCTTATTTCTTCACATGTGAAGGTATTCGATACCTTATTTAAAGCCTCTCAAATCTTAATACCTTATTTGAAGCCATCAACACGAATCGAGTTATAAAAAATTTCTTCACATGTGTGTATTCGATACCTTATTTCTTCACATGTGAAGGTATTCGATACCTTATTTCTTAACATGTGAAGTTATTAGATATGTTATTTCTTCACATATGAAGGTATTCAATACCTTATTTAAAGCCTTTCAAATCTCAATACCTTATTTTAAGCAATCAACACAAATCGAGTTATAAGCAAATCTACTATTCTATTGAACTTCAGAAATGGTGTATATTATTTCATATTTGCTAAATCACATAACTAATGACCACTTTCATGTTAACACCATCTAGAAGTTGAGCAAAATAATTTAATAAAAAAGCTAGATCAGTTCCGACGACCACAAGTTTCTTTTATATGCAAGATCTTGGAACTCAGGGAAGGTTTTAGTACATGAACTTAACTAATAATCGGTGCCGACTAAGAAACATCAACCTACATTCATATGTAAAACAACTAGCATTTCATCAAACACGTAGTGTACATTGACAAACCACCATAAACATCATCTTTCATTTTTTTCATCGAGTTTACATACTCATCTGAGTTATTCATGAACATAACTAATAACTAAAATCAAACACATAAAACACAAGAAATAATTTATCGATAATCATTGAATCAAAGGAAATATATGAATCAAAAGCTTACTTTAGACTTACTCACTACCTTGATAGTATTTAAAATTTAATGATGATATCGTGATAACTGATAGGTAATGATGATGATTATTGGCGGTTGATGGTGGTGATCTGATCGGCGATGATTATGGCGGTGGGCGGTGGGTGGTGGTTATCGGCAATGATAACGGTGGTGGACGGTGTCATCGGTGATGATTGAGGTAGACGGTGGTTAACGGTAATGATTACGGCGGTGGACTGCGGTGATCGGCGATGACTGTGGTGGAAGTTGGTGCTGATGAACGTTGAGAGAATATATATGTGTTTTCACACTTTTAAAAGTGAGATGTGTGTGTTTTAATCTTTTATACTAGCCATCGGATTTAGTGTAAAAAGTTATGAAAGATTATGGCCATTAGATCTTAAGAAAAGGAATGATTGAATGAATGGTTAGGATCACTTTATCGCTTCTCACGAAAAAAAAGCATTCTCATTTATATATATATATATATATATATATATATATATATATATATATATATAAATATATATATATATACCGCGTCTCAGCGGCAAGTGTTTTTCTAAGCGTCTAGATAATTAATGATTTGTGATATGTGGTGAGTGTTTTGTGTAACGTTTAAATAGAAACGGGACCGATAAAAATGCAATTGCAAACGGTTGTACTATACGATAATTAAAGTCTAGACAAAATTATTAACATCTATCAAAACAACATATAAAATCATTTAATGAAAATGAAAGTAAACATTACATCAGTTATAGGATAAAAACTAACAACACACGTTACTTGTTGCGTAAAAACTAACAAGGATGGGATTAATGGTGACTAAAATTAGCGTAAATATGATTAGCCCAAAATAAAATAAAAATTGCTAATTTTATTTATTTTGTAAAAGATTTTGGCACATTTAGCCCATCTTTTTTTTAAATGAGAGTATTTAGATTGAAAAGTTAAATGTGCACTAACTGGCACATATTTTCTCATAATTGTAAAACATTATAATTGTTTTTGAAGAAAAACTTATAAATAATATATTTATATAGTGACAGATCGTTTTGTGTTAAAAAAAGTTTATGGGTTCTAACGAGAACTAAAAAAGTTTGAAGATTTGGGGATTAAACATAACGTTTGAAGCCGGTTCGACCCGGTGGTTCAACGGTTGAACCGTTCCGTCGAAAAAGGGTCGATTTAAAGGAGTCAATATGACATGTTTGGTCAAAACGGGTCAAATTAAACAGGGTCAACCCACTGGATTTGAAGCGTACTGTGTCAACCTGGTTTTCAATATGTGTTAATAGTTTCAAATTTTTACTTTTTACTTTGGTGGTTTTCTTTTATATATAATATAGCAGGGACTGGCGTTGCTGGCGGGTGTACCATGTGACTATTAACCGGAGAAATAGATCCGATAAGACCGATTCTCACCAGTTGTATCGGTTTTAACGGGTCTCTCTAGTTCGTTTCGGATGACTGTTATTAGTTAGCCGAACCGTGGCGACACCGGTTTCCGGTTGAACCCGTTGGTCCGGTCCGATTTTCAATACTATATGTACCATTAACTTGTTAGCTTGTATGAAAGCTGTTTGTTTTATTAATTTGTATAATGTATATATAACATGTACTTTTCATTTTAGGGTGTTTTAAAAATAACATTAATTAGTTTGTTTAATTATTTTATATTTAGAATTATGTTGTATTTAAATTGTATATTGTGAAAATTTCATTGTACTTTTTAATAAGGGGTGTTTTAATTGGTTGTTTTTAATTTGGTAAATATGCTTTTAATTGGTTGTACAATGTGAATAAATTATTGTATTTTTAAGTAATGGGGTGTTTTAATAAGAGTATTAATTACATAAATATATTTCTCTCTCATTTGACCATTAAACTTTTTATCTTTTCCACTTTGACTGTTTTTCCATTTGTTATGTATATATATATATATATATATATATATATATATATATATATATATATATATATATATATATATATATATATATATAGGGAAGGGATCTAGTAAGAAGATTAATTAAAATAAGAAGGGTAAGAAGTAATTATAGCCACACATTTTAAATAAGGAGGGAAAATTTGAAGGGACATGCATCCACTTTTTTAGGTGCATCTAAAATGTGTGGTTGTGGTTTCTTCTTATCCTTCTTATTTTAATTATTCTTCTTATTTGATCCTAACTATATATATATATATATATACACGTACAAGCATAGCATGAAATCATGATGGTACTTTTCAAATATGGGGTAGTATGCTTTTAACAAAATCTGGTCATGCATAGTAGTTTATGTCGTAGTCGTTTCGGTCCGAAATTTGTAAGCTAAAAGGGTGTGTTCGTGTGTGAGTACTCGGCTAGGGGTTGGCTTAGTAGTGTCATGGTATCGTAGTCGTATCGAGGGCATGTTTCTAATTCATTACGACTGTTTGTTTCGAGTGGAGACTTCATGCAAATATTGAAATAATATGTTATACGTATCTTAAGTTTTAAAAATCTCAATTTACACATGTAACCCTAAGCTATGATAAGTTGACACCTTTAGCTTTAAAATTTGGATGATTTACACATTTAAACCCTAAACTATGATGTTGGTTATACTAAACCTTTATGTTTATTTAATTGTCATTTTAAAACCTTAAATATTATTAATTGTCAACTATAACCTTAAAATGTATTTAAGTGACATTTTAAAGACTAAAAATATCGAACCCTACACTTATATAGATTATCATAATAAACCCTAATCTATAAGGATTGTCACTTTTAATACTCTAACTGGAATAAATGGTAACTTTGAATATAATGAATAATATTGCTAAAATGGGAAACTTACAAAAAATGGAAAGTTACTAAAACGGGAGGCATGCTAAAAGTGAAAACCTGCTAAAAATGGAAAGCCGTCTAAAATGGGTAATCTGATTT
This sequence comes from Chrysanthemum makinoi, assembly GCA_910596185.1. NCBI lineage: Eukaryota > Viridiplantae > Streptophyta > Magnoliopsida > Asterales > Asteraceae > Chrysanthemum > Chrysanthemum makinoi. The sequence goes on from OU343221.1 coordinate 114,373,144, forward strand.
TGATAAACGTTATTTAATTCATATAGGTTCTGGGCAGCGAGATTGATCATCTTGTGACTTTTCTTTTCCTATTTGCTTGCTTCGAATAAGGTACAGATATTCTATCCCTTTTCAGTAGGGATTTCTCATGATCTCTTTGCATCTCTGATCTCTTGAAATTTGTTTATTGAACCTTTGCTCTGATATTGAACCATTGTTATTGAACCACTATTATTGACCCCTCTGTTATTGAATCTCTGTTACTGAACCATTGCTATTGAACCTCTGTTATTGAACCACTGTTAATGAACCTTTGATACTGAACTACTGATATTGAACCTTTGATTACGATGACTTATATATTGCTACTGTGACAACTCGTATTTTCAGGTCATTATTTCAAAACATTACTCATGTTTCATCATTTATCATTTATCGTAAATTAGGTTTACGAGCATCAAATTCACGTAACCGTAATGGTTTAGCTGTGAATTCATGATCAATCATTAAGGACATTCCATATGGACTAAGTTTAGTCTACATATCATTATCATCATTATCATCATATTAGTTCATGCATGGTTTTACATTTTTACATCAAACGTATAATTTCATATTAAATAAACGTTATCGCGTAATTAATTATTTTGAACAATTGATCCATTAATTCCAAAAATTATTCCAATATATTTTTATACTCATATTAAGTTTATTGATGAGTATGTAAATACTAATCATTTTTGGTCAAATCTGAACTGCAAAACATTTAAAAACGCTCAGAAATGCATCAAAATAATGAAAATATCTCAAAATTGCATTTTATATGTTTCAGATGCAAAATGTTTAAAATCAGATGAAAAACGAGCTAAGTTTGCATAATTGGCAGTTTCAGTCCCCCGACTTTCAAATCTTGTCAAAAATAGTCCCTGAGCACTTATTTTAAAAAGAAAAGTCACCAAAGGTCCTTTTGAAATCATAAGTTGTCATAATTAGTCCTTTGGTGAAAAATTTCAAAAGTTTTGAGAATTTACAAGTTTGGTCCTTCAAGTTTCAAAATTGGCAAAATAGTCCTTGGAAGTTTGAAAATGTCCTTTATGGTCCTTGTACTATTGAAACTTGTCATAATTGGTCCCTTGGCATAACTTTGCAAAAATGGCAGATTTGGTCCTTGGTTTTTGTGGAATTGCAAAAATGGTCCTTGTTTATTTATAACCAAACCCTTTTGTACCATGACCCCCTATCAAAACAACCTGACCCCCCTTTTGTGAACCCCCCCTGTCTTAATAATAACCCCGGTCAAACATTGGTCAATCACCCACCCTTTTTCCCTCCTTTTCATGTCTTCCTCAACCACTGCCTGCAACACACTCCATTCTCCATTCCTCCAGCTCATATCCCACCACCCTTATCACTCCACCTCACCCAACAATCCAAGAAGCATTAAATGCTTCCCCCCTCCTTGCACTCAACCCCCCCAGTTGCAAATATCAATTTGGCACCAAAAAGCCATCAATGGCTAAAATCTTCTCCAGTGATCCAATGGCCCCAAATACAAGTGGGAAATGCTCAGAGATGTGAGAGAAAGCCTTTTGCATATAAATAGAGGAGGAAGAGAGAGTAGAAGTAGAGTACTTAGTTTTTATTTTCTCATGTATGTCGAATTTTCTATAATGTTCTAATTTACTTTCAAAGCTTGCAATATTTCCTTTCCTGTAATAAACTAAGAGTATTTAAGTAACTTTTAAATAATTTGAAGTGTTGATTAAAAAATTGTATTGTTCCTGAGTTTTTGCATTTTTCGTTAAGAGTCAAAATCAATTATGATGAATACAGGCTTCAAATAGCCTTTTTAGACATCATTTGAGCTTATTACGCTTTAGATAGTGTTAAGTTCAATTCTCGGTTTAAGCAATTCTCATATTGGTCAACAAAAGTCAACTGAAAAGCTTCATTTGAAAATGGTTATGGCATTGGGTGTTGCAGAGCTGGATGGGTTGGAATAGCTTAGGTTAGTATAGTTATGGTTCTGGTATAAGTTGCTAATAAGCTGGACTGCTTAGTGAGTACTTTACCGCTTTCAATACTAGTATATTTTTGCATAATCTATATCTGTCTAAATTTGTTGTTAGCTTTAGTTTAGATCTGCTCATTTAACTGTTATTAGGTTATAGTGATTCAGTTTCAGCAGTAGCATAAGCTAGATAGTTATTTAGGTAGAGTCATTAGCAAAATAGTGGTATAAGAGTTGTTTGGATCAGTGAGCTTGTTTGAAATTAAGCCTTGGTTTGTACTTGACATCTGCATACTCAGTCTTAATTAAGGTCACTAGAATCAAATTTGTCAAAACTTAGCATCTGTGTACTCTCAAAGTCAAAATATCATTTCTGTCAAAAGTCAAAATGTGAAAAACTCAGTTTTCACCTAACTTGGTTGATTTTTCATTGATTCATTATTGGATCAATTCAAGTGAAACTTTGGGCTTAATGTAACAATTCGTATTTTCGGGTCACTATTCATTTTTACTATTCAATGTTAATATTCATTTTTACTATTCATCATATTTTGGGTCATTATTTAAACTCAAACTTTTTTTTTCGAAAATTACTATTCACGAGTTACTATTCACCGTAATTTTTATTATTTACTGATTTCGCCTAAATTGAACAAGTAAATAATTTACACAATTTTTATGCATAAACAATGTACTCTGTACTCATAATATATAAATATCTAGTTACTATTTATAAATATCTAGATATTTTTAAAAATATCTAAACACTATTCATCAAAATATCTAAACACTATTCATCAAAATATCTAGATATTTTCAGATATTTTCCCTATAAATAGAAAGAAAATAGTTCATTTTATTTCACAGAAAAACACACACATTTCCCCCTCCTCCTTGATGTCGCCACCCTCGATACACCCTCCATACTGATTTTCAGGCCCGGGTTATACACATAAGTTGAAGGCATTAGTATTCTCTACGTAAAAATTAAGTTTATTTTGTATTTCCGCGGTTGGATTAAGAGCTACACAATGGTGGGTTGGAGTTGTGGGTCCCAGGAAATTCTCAAAACTTTTGCAAGAATAGATCGGGCAATATTAAAGATGGGTTTTGTTTTGAAGCTATTGGGATAGTTATGGGGTAGATATGAGGTGATTTAGAGGTTTTTATAGTTTAGGAAATGGATTTTTGAATTTAGATGCGGAAGCGCTGCCAATTTTCTAGTATCATTCATCGTTATTATCAGTGAGTCAAAGCCCTACTTTTATGCTTGTTTTACAAACTCTTTGGGGGAGATACATGCTCAACTACTTGCTTTTACAAATACAAATACTCAAAGCATTATACTTGATTGCGTTATACTGGATTGTGTTATACTTGATTGTGTTATACTTAAGACGATGGTAAGTCTCCATTGTTCGGAGCAGTCCACTAGGAAACTTGATAAGACGATGGTAAGTCTCCATTGTTCGGAGCAGTCCACTAGTAAACTTGATAAGTCGATGGTAAGTCTCCCAACATACACGGAGCAGTCCCCTCGTAAACTTGAAAGTCCCCCAATATAGACGGAGCAACACTAAGTGCAATAATGTGAACTATTATGTCTGTATGTGTGCTTAACTATAAAATGTACTATATTTTAGCAGTGGGTTGTAAACACACAGGTTGCAAGTTTTGTATGGGGGGAACTTGGAACTGAGTGGATTTACAATGCCTTTGCTGTGTGAACATTCTTTAAAGGCTTTTCAACTTATTCAAAACAAACTCTATGAACTCACCAACCATTGTGTTGACACTTTAGCATGTTTATCTCAGGTCAATAAGGCGATAGCTATTGCATGGAACTTAGAGTCGCACGACATATTTTGAAGACTTATGCTTTTGTCATTTACCATTCGAAACATTTATGTATTATACTTTGGGACCTCATTGTTTGTAACTCTGATTTCATTAATCGAATGGTAACTTTTCAAAACGTCTCATTTAGAAGTCGTTTTCTATAACTTGTACTTTGTATTATGAAGTAGCACCCCAGTGACACAGTCTTCCGCTGCGATATTTTGGGGGTGTTACAGATTGGTATCAAAGCGTTGGTTATAGGGAACTAGGTTGCATTTAAGAGCCTAGACTATAACTGCTTTATCCGTTAAGACTCTCCACTATGATTGCCTTACACACACTTCGTGCGCATATGCTTCTTGTTAGTTGTTTGCTTAGATCCATGTTGTTGGATGATATGACTTTAGTAATAATAAGGAAACCACATAATTTAATTGAGTCATTAAAAAAAATATGGAGCTCAGGAATAACTAATTATTTAACTTGATCTTGTGACAGTCTTGTTTGATGAGACAGAGATGGAGTTAAATAATATTATTACTTAGCTTTAGGATTGGATGACTTGGTTATTATTATCTGAAGTGAGTTTTGTGTCGGGAAATCTTAAGTAGGATGATTTATAATCTCCTTATTTGAATGGATTGGGACGCTTCTTTATTCAAATAAAGAAGTTATAAACCACCGAACCATAAGTTTATAATCCATTAATTACATAAATTTGGACGCTTCTTTATGTAAGTAATGAATTATAAATAAGTGGACTTATTTGCATCCGATAAGACTCCCTAACCACATTATGGGTTATTACAACGTAACCTATACACTATTCAGGTAAAGAAGAGAGAATCACACTGTTTTAGAGACAAACTTTTCTTAGACACGCTAAGTAGTTAACATCAACAGAACTCGGGATCGAAGTTCCCTTAAGGGGTAGAGACATCTGTAACACCCCAAAATATCGCAGAAGGAAGATGTGTACTGGGGTGCTATTCATAATACAAAGTACAAGTTATAGAAAACGACCTCTAAATGAGACGTTTTGAAAAGTTACCATTCGATTAATGAAATCAGAGTTACAAACAATGGGTCCCAAAGTATAATACATAAATGGTCGAATGGTAAATGACAAAAGCATAAGTTTTCAAAATATGTCGTGCGACTCTAAGTTCCATGCAATAGCTATCGCCTTATTGACCGAGATATAAACATGCTAAGTGTCAAAAATGGTTGGTGAGTTCATAGAGTTTGTTTTGAATAAGTTGAAAAGCCTTTAAAGAATGTTCACACAGCAAAGGCATTGTAAATCCACTCAGTTCCAAGGTTCGCCCATACAAAACTTGCAACCTGTGTGTTTACAACCCACTGCTAAAATATAGTACATTTTATAGTTAAGCACACATACAGACATAATAGTTCACATTATTGCACTTAGTGTTGCTCCGTCTATATTGGGGGACTTTCAAGTTTACGAGGGGACTGCTCGTTATGTGGGAGACTTACCATCGACTTATCAAGTTTACTAGTGGAAATGTCCGAAAATGATTACCATCGTATTATCAAGGTTACTTAGGGGACGCCGAACAATGGAGACTTCATGTCTTAAGTATACACACAATCAGTATAACACAATCCAGTATAACGCAACAAGTATAAGCTTTGAGATTTGTATTTGTAAAAGCAAGTAGTTGAGCATGTATCTCCCCCAAAGAGTTTGTAAAACAAGCATTAAAAGAGTAGGGGCTATGACTTACCTGATAATAATTGATGAATGATACTAGAAAATTGGGCAGCGCTTCGCATCCTAAATTAAAAATCCATTTCTAAACTATAAAAACCTCTAAATCACCTCATAATACCCCAGAACTAGCAACAATAGCTTCAAAAACAAAAAACCCATCTTTAATATTGCCCGATCTATTCTTGCAAAAGTTTTGAGAATTTCCTGGGACCCACAACTCCAACCCACCATTGTGTAGCTCTTAATCCAACCATGAAATACAAAATAAACTTAATTTTACGAGAGAATACTAATGTCTTCAACTTATGTGTATAACCTCGAGCCCGAAAATCAAGTATGGAGGTGTACGATGGTGGACATCAGGAGAGGGGAAATGCTGTTTTTCTCTGCGGAAATAAAATGAACTATTTTCTTTCTATTTATAGGGAAAATATCCTAAAATATCTAGATATTTGATTAATACAGATATTTATTTTATGAATAGTGTTTAGATATTTATAAAAATATCTAGATATTTATAAATAGTAACTAGATATTTATATATTATGAGTACAGAAGTATCATGTTTATGCATAAAAATTATTTAAAAGTATTTACTTGTTCAATTTAGGCGAAATCAGTAAATAATAAAAATTACGGTGAATAGTAACTCGTGAATAGTAATTTGTGAATAGTAATTTTCGGAAAAAAAAGTTTGAGTTTAAATAATGACCCAAAATATGATGAATAGTAAAAATGAATATTAACATTGAATAGTAAAAATGAATAGTGAAACGAAAATACGAATTGTTACACTTAACAACTTCAATTGGTCAAGAATTGAAATATGATTTTTGTAGATTTTTAGTAATTTTGTAAAAGCTCTAAATCAGCTTGTCAATTGGGTCAAGTGCTGTCTCGTGTAACTCGACTCGATAATCGAGTCCGCATTGTGTTTGTGCAGAAGTTCTCCACAAGCTCATTAGAGCTTGCCTTGGTTTTATTTTTGGTTTATAAGTCCCTTGCCAGGTCTAGTTTAGGATCCCACATCCGGGTTTGAGTTTCAGCTTATTTGAGTGGCTTATTTTCAAGTTGAAAGTAGTAAGCTAAAACCCTGCTTTTAGCTCTTAAGTGCAATTCACACTAGATTCTTGCATCCTGCTTTCCAGAGGTTTAGATTGGTTGATATAGCTTGTTGTTAAGTAGTTTTAGCATATTATAGCTTCTGTGATAATTTGGTGCTCATTTGTGTCCTTTAGCTTATTTTGAGTGCTTATTTATAAGCACTTTTCACCGCAGCCTTCATAATCTTGCACACTAGTATAGGTTTTTATATTTTTATTAGACTTAGAATATAATTTTAGACTTTTCCTGAATTTTTCATAATTTTCCATTACTGTTTACTATTTTTCTTCATTTTAATTAGTTTCTTAGACTTTTTAAATAGCTTTTAATACAATTAAATCAGAAAAAGTTCAAAAAAAATAATTTATCATTTTTCCTAGATTAAGAAAAATATAAAAAGCCAAAAACATATTTTTCCATAATTTTTCTAGTTTAAATAATAATTTTTAGCAATTTAATTAGTTTTAAATAGTTTGTAAATCATAGAAATTAAAATATAAATCAGAAAAATACAAAAATAGTTTTGAAAATTTTCTTTAGTTATTTTAGATTTTTGAAAAATAGTTTTACAATTTTCCCATTAATTTTCATAATTTTTAGTATTTTAATTTAGATTTAAAGTTTAAAATTAGTTTTTAATTCAAATTTATAAAAGAAAAATCAAGAAAATCCAATTTTAAAAATAGTGATAGCGCTTATTTAATATAATTTAGCTTTTAATTTTCTTTAATTTTTCCTTTGTTATCTAGTATCAATCATAACCTCTTTCCTGTTCAATATCACCCGATCACTACACGTTTGGTTATTCAATCGCGACGTTGGTTGTCTTAACGCACTGGGAAACACTAAACTCCTCTAGATCTTTATTGCATTGTTTCGAAATGTTTGAAGTTTATTACGGTTGACCATTCACAAGTGGTCGATTTGGTGATAAACTTGACCGTTGGGACCGATCAAATTTTACGCCACGGAGTTGTGCTAATTATCTTACGCTTAGCATATTAGTGATTTGAATATTCACTCCTTGTTTATACCATCTATATCTATATATATTTTCTTATAAAAATCCAAAAACCCAAAAACATCTTAAAACGTATAAAACACAAAAAATATTTTTCTTTTGTTTCTATATATATATAAGATAAAATAAAAAAGATTTGTCGTTTTTTTGTTTAATAATAACAACATAAAAATTACCATCGCGAAACCAAGGCAAAGGTACTACCTAACTGGTAATGACTATATAAGTTCCCGAACCAAAGATTAAAACTTGCCCTTGTGTCCTTGTGAGTGGTGTACCTTTTTCAAAGAAGCCATTCATCTTGTGATTATTGGTTCACCGGTCGCTTTTGTTCTCGATATTGTTTTAATTGGATTTGTTGTTATATCTACTTTTCAAAACCATAAAACTAAAAAAAAAAAAAAGGATTCTTCTTTTCCCATTTTTCATAATTCCCTTCCTTAACTCTCGAGATTCTTAGAGTTAACCCTAGTGTTGCGCTTCTCGCTCTTCTAGGTGTGAGCCCATTTCGTGAGCTTGTCGATTCCAAGAAGGCGTATCCGTGACGCTTCGCCCATCACGGACTGGGATCCGGATCTGCCACACTACTTCGTTATCATGGCGAAGAACGTCCTATGTGTGAGCTTTCTCCGGCACCCATCGATGGGTATGGAGATGCTATTGTTATCCCGACCATTGTGGTGAAAAATTTGAACTCAAAACCGGGTTACTAAATCTTGTAACCTCAAGTCAATTCTATGGTTTTGAGAGGGATGATCCTCATGCTCATATTCGATGGTTTAACAAAATTGCATCTACCATCAAATACAAGAATGTCCCTACAGACAGTCGAAGCTTCTTCTGCCCCATTTTCCTGAGGACAAGCCCGATTGGCTTGAAAACAACCCCTCAATCAATCGAAACATGGAAGACTGGTGAAGAAATTTGTTAACGAAGTTCTATCCACCTTCTAAAACCACGAGTCTTAAAAACGAAATCATCAAATTCACACAAAAGTTTGATGAACCCTTCGAATCGTGGGATCGCTTTAAGGAGTTGCCCGCAAATGTCCTCACCACCGTTTCTCCGAGTTAATGCAACTCGATACTTTCTATAATGGAGTGAGTCAATCTGATCAAGATTCTCTCAATTCCTCCGCTGGAGGAAATTTCTTGAGCAAACCTGTAAAAGAAGCTTTAGCGATAATTGAAAACAAGTCTAAAGTCCGCGACTGCACTCTGGCAAAACCGGTTGTTTCCCAAGTCAGTGTTGGTCCTTCTACTTCATCACCCGTGAGTCAATCTAGCACCGATGCTAAGATTGACAAACTCACGTAAGCAATTCAAGCTTTGGTTCTCTCCAACCAAAAGAAAGTTTCTTTTCCACAAACTTCACCTCCTGCTAAAGTTAAGAAAGTGGAAGTATGTATTACTTGCGGTGGCCCCCATGCCTATTACAATCTGTATGGCCACCATGGTAACCCTCCTTAAGCAAACGCTGGGCGGACTTCCAATTGGGAGGCACCCAATACCGTGTTCTATGGACCAACCACCGCCCCTAACCACTACCCTGGACCACCCGGTTTCAACCAAAACCAAAACCGTAATCAAAATCAGAATAGAATGAACCAAGGTTTTCAAAACCAAGATAATTTTAGTCAAAATAACGGTTTTCTCAAAAGTCAAAATTTCCAAAACCAAGGAAATTTTAATAGGAACCAGGTCGTGGAAATTTCAACCAGTGGTATTTCCATGGCAATAATCAGGAAATTTCCAAAATCAAGGCCCTAATCCAAACAATAGAGGCCAGAATTTTCCTACACAAAATCAAGCCATTGTTCCAACTGGACCATCATCTCATGAGTTGTTGAAGCAATTCATGAAACCAAGAGAAATGAATAGGTTGTTGGTTAGCCGATTTTCGACATCAAGAAGTCTTTAAATGATCGAACCTCTACTGTACTTTACCTAGCAACACGATCGCTAATCCGAGCATGCAAAGCGATCACAACCGTAGTGGTGTTTCATATGATGGACCCGCTATTCCTACTACCTCTTCTTCTCTCCCGAAGGTAGTGGAAAGTGAACTGAGGCTAAAGGACCAAGTGCAACCTACTAGCTCACAAAGTACAACACATGTCCATCCTCAAGTTGTCCCAAAACCCAAATCAAACCCTGAGTTGTTTTGAACCTCCGGTTGAAAACCCCAAATCCAAAACTTCTATTCCTTACCCATCACGTTTAAATGAGCAAAAGCTCCGCGAAAAGCCGGTCATCAAATGGAAATTTTTTCAAATTTTCCAAGAACTACATTTTGACATAAGCTTTGCGGATGCTATCATGGTGATGCCCAAGTTTGCATCAACTCTCAAACACATGTTAAGCAACAAGGAAAAAGCGTTTAAAATGGCTAAAACTCCTTTGAACGAGAACCGCTCAACAAGCTTCAAAGAAGCTTCCTCGGAAGCTTGGAGATCCCGGAAAATTTCTTCTTCCTTGTGTTTTTCCAGGAATGATTGAATGCTTTGCCCTCGCCGATCTTGGTGCAAGCATCACTCTGATGCCTTATTCAAGATGGAAGAAACTTTCTTCCGTAACTTATTCCTACCGCATGACTCTTGAGCTTGCAGATCGTTTCTATATCGCTCCCTCGGCATCGCCAGGATGTATTCGTGAAAGTAGGAAAGTTCCATTTCCCAGCTGATTTTGTGGTTGTTGATTTCGATGTCGCATCATCTGTTCCCTCATTGTTGGACGAGGACTGAGAAGCCGCCTCTCATTGATGTATTTGAGCAAGAAATCACATTACGCCTGGGTAATGAAGTCAGTCACCTTTAACCTTGATCAAACTTCAGGTACTCCGAAACTATGATGTGTCAATCGTTAATCGAATCGATGTAATTGATATTGCTTCAGAGGAGTACTCTCAAGAGTTTCTTGGTTATTTTCATAATTCTGTGAGTGGGGATCCCACTACATCTTCTCAACCAATTATTGCCGATCCTTTCCCTTCTTACCCGTTTAAGAGAGGTGACTTCTTTCTAGAAGAGATCGATGAGTTTCTTGCTAATGATGAATCAATTCACGAATTGATGATGGTGTTTATGATTCGGATGGAGATATCCTTTATCTTGAGCAATTGTTAAATGAAGATCCATTACCGCCACTCCCTCCGAAAGAGATCACGATTGAAGAAATCAAACCGTACAAACATCTCTTGAAGAATTCCCCGAGGTTGAACTTAAGGACCTACCTCCTCATCTCGAGTATGCATTCTGGGAGGGTGATGATAAATTACCCGTCATAATTGCTAAGGACTTAACGGAGGAGGAGAAGACTGCTCTCATAAAGGTCTTGAAGTCACACAAGCAAGCAATTGCTTGGAAACTCTCCGACATTAAGGGTATCAACCCCGAGTTTTGTACTCACAAAATCTTGATGGAGGATGACTCAAAACCAGCCCAACATCGAGAAGGGTGAATCCTAAGATTCATGAGGTTATCAAACAAGAGGTTCTCAAACTTCTTGATGCCGGTTTAATTTACCCGATCTCCGATAGTCCTGGTCGATCCCATCCACTGTGTTCCTAAAAAGGGTGGCATAACTGTTGTCACAAATGAAGAAAACGAGGTAATTCCAACTCGATTGGTTACGGGATGGCGTGTGTGTATTGACTATCGCAAGTTAAACGAAGCCACATGTAAAGACCATTTTCCTCTACCCTTCATGGATCGATTGAGAGACTAGCGAAACGAATACTATTGTTTCCTTGATGGTTTCTCGGGTTATTTTCAGATCCCCATTGATCCACGGGATCAAGAAAAGACCACATTCACCTGCCCATACGGAACTTTTGCCTACGCATTATGCCTTTTGGCCTATGTAATGCTCCCCGCACGCTCCAACGATGTATGATGGCAATTTTACACGACATGATCGGGGAAACAATGGAGGTGTTTATGGATGACTTCTTGGTCATTGGGGACTCGTTTCAAACATGTCTCTCCCATTTAGATAAAATGCTCAAACGGTGTGAAGACACCAATCTTTGTCTAAATTGGGAGAAAAGCCACTTTATGGTCAAAGAAGGCATAGTCTTTGGCCATAAGATTTCAAAAAACGGGATTGAGGTTGACAAAGCGAAAGTGGATGTCATTGCCAAATTGCCTCATCCTACTACTGTCAAAGGTATTAGGAGTTTTCTAGGTCATGCCGGTTTCTATCGCAGATTCATACAAGTTTTTTCTAAAATCGCGCGCCTATGACTCATCATCTCCTTGAGAAGGATGCTCCTTTATCTTCTCACCGAGTGCATCGGCTTTGAAACATTAAAGAAAAAGCTTACGGAAGCACCCATTCTAGTTGCCCCGAATGGATTTCCCCTTTGAACTCATGTGCGATGCAAGTGATTTTGCTATCGTGCACCTGGGGCAATGAAAACCAAGCATTTTCACCTATCCACTACGCGAGTAAGACTATGATCAAGCTCAAACCCATTACACCACTACAGAAAAAATTATTAGTCGTGGTGTATGCGTTGAGAAGTTTCGCCATACCTTATCTTGACCAAATGCGTGGTGTATACGGATCACTTGGCTCTCAAATATCTCTTTGCAAAACAAGATGCAAAGCCGAGATTGGTCCGGTTGTCTCTCTCCTACAAGAATTTGATATCATTATACGTGATAAAGGGAGCCGAGAACCTGGCTGCCGATCATCCGTCCCGTCTAGAAACCCTCACCAAGATGTGTTCGAGAAAAAGGAAATAAATGAAACATTTCCTTTCGAAACACTCAATGTGGTTTCTTTTCGTGGAGACTCTTCTACCCCATGGTTTCTTGACTTTGCAAATTACCATGCTGTATCTTTTGTGGTGAAAGGGATGTCGTCCCCACGAAAACAAATTCTTTAAAGATGTAAAGCATTACTTCTGGGACGACCCCTACTTATTCAAAATTTGTGCGGATCAAGTCATCAGGCGCATGGTGTATGGTCAAGCCAATGACATTCTTAAGGCTTGCCATTCTGGACCTACTGGGGACATCATAGCCCCAACTACACCGCCAAGAAGGTGTTTGATTCCGATTTTATTGGCCCCATTTACAAGGATGCCTACCGAATTTGTCAAAACCTGCGGACGCTGCGTCAACGTCACGGAAATATCTCACAAAGAAATGAAATGCCGCAAAACGCCATTCAAGTGTGTGAGATTTTGATATCCGGGCATTGACTTTACGGGCCATTTCCTTCATCTCGAGGAAATAAGTACATACTCGTGGCCGTTGACTATTTGTCAAAATGGGTTGAAGCGAAAGCTTTTCCTACCAACGATGCCCGAAGGTTGTGAAATTCTTAAAATCTCTTTTGCTAGGTTTGGAACTCCACGAGCTATAATCAGTGATCGTGGTACGCATTTGCAATGACCGTTTGATAGAGTCATGCAAAAGTATGGTGTAACTCACCGCCTCTACCGTACCACCCCCAAACAAGTGGGCAAGTGGAAGTTTCCAACCGAGGATTAAAAGAATTCGGAAAGGACAGGGCTAAAACCGTGCCTCTTGGTGGATAAGCTAGATGACGACTGGCCTTCCGTATAGCTTATAAAACACCCATCGGTGTACTCCATACAAGCTAGTGTAATGGAAGGCGTGTCATTTGCCGATTGAGCTTGAGCACAAGGCATACGGCCTTGAAACATGCCACTTCGATATTCAGACAAAATGGTGATCACCGAAAGTTCAAATGAATGAATTAAATGAACTCCGTGATCAAGCATACGAGAACTCTTTGATCTACAAAGAAAAAGACAAAGAAGATTCATGACTCAAAATCAAGAACCGCTTTCGCCGGTGATCGAGTCCTTCTTTTCAATTCAAGATTGAAGATTTTCTCGGGAAAACTAAAATCCTTGCCGGTCCGACCATTCACCATCACTAAAGTATTTCCTTATGGAACCATTGAGTTATCTCAACCCGATGGTCCAAATTTTAAAGTGAATGGTCATCGATTGAAGCACTATTTTGGAGAGGACATTCCACCCGTGGTTGTCCCGGATCTACAAACTTTCCCATGAACCAATGAATGGGGATCGAGTCAAGCTAGCTTACTTCTGGGAATCAAAAAAAGTAGCACACTATATGGGTTTTCACCCATATTTCGACTTCTTTCTACTTTCTACCACTTTAAAGGGGAGTTCCCCGCTTTTGTATATAAAGTTTAAAAAAAAAAAATTCAAATAATGGCCGTAGTATTTCCTTTACGTTTCTCGCCGCAGATAACAGTTTCGCAGACTTTGAATATTGAGAGCAATATTCATTTCTAGTGTGGGGGGGGGATTCTCACGAATTTTATCATGTAATTATACCACCCAATTCCCTATTTTGGTCAAAAAAAAATATATATATTTTTTGGAGTAAGTGTTTTGCACTTACTCAAATTACTGTTATCATCCGCCATGTCTAACAAAACAAAAGGATTGGCTAATCCAGGAGCAAACGGCTCTTGGTAAAGATATCTCAAATCCGTTGACGGCGTGCAATTTGCCCAAAATTGTATTGTTCACTCACCATATCTTTAATTAGTGAAGAGTTGGCTAGCCCGCAAGTTTATGGCTTGTGGTAAAGGCAGTTTGAAAACCATAATTGGTAATCAGCTCACCAAAGATATTTTATCTAAGAGTTGGCTAGTCCGTAAGCAAAGGCTTTCCTAGAGACAAATCAAATCCGTTGGAAGCTGGTGATTTGCTCAAAATCATTTGGTCATCAGTGTACCAAGGTTTACTTGAATGAAACATTTTGGCTACCCGTAGTAATGGCTTTTGTAAAGAGACTCAAATCCATTAAGTTTTTTCAAAGATTGCTAGGGACTTAATAGTTTAATATGTGAGGGATGAAGTGTGTAAATACTCATCATTTTTTGGTCAAATCAACTGCAAAACATTTAAAAACGCCGTAAATGCATCAAAATACTGAAAATATCTCAAAATTGCATTTTATATGTTTCAGATGCAAAATGTTTAAAATCAGATGAAAATGAGCTAAGTTTGCATAATTGGCGTCAGTCCCCGACTTTCAAATCTTGTCAAAAATAGTCCCTGAGCACTTATTTTAAAAGAAAAGTCACCAAAGGTCCTTTTGAAATCATAAGTTGTCATAATTAGTCCTTTGGTCAAAAATTTCAAAAGTTTTGAGAATTTACAAGTTTGGTCCTTCAAGTTTCAAAATTGGCAAAAATAGTCCTTGGAAGTTTGAAAATGTCTTTTATGGTCCTTGTACTATTGAAACTTGTCATAATTGGTCCCTTGGCATAACTTTGCAAAAATGGCAGATTTGGTCCTTGGTTTTTGTGGAATTGCAAAAATGGTCCTTGTTTATTTATAACCAAACCCTTTTGTACCATGACCCCTTGTCAAAACAACCTTGACCCCCCCTTTTGTGAACCCCCTGTCTTAATAATAACCCCAGGTCAAACATTGGTCAATCACCCACCCTTTTTTTCCCTCCTTTTTCATGGCTCTTCCTCAACCACGCCTGCAACACACTCCATTCTCCATACCTCCAGCTCATATCCCACCACCCTTATCACTCCACCTCACCCAACAATCCAAGAAGCATTAAATGCTTCCCCCTCCTTGCACTCAACCCCCACCGCAAATATCAATTGGCACCAAAAGCCATCAATGGCTAAAATCTTCTCCATGATCCAATGGCCCCAAATACAAGTAGGAAATGCCTCAGAGATGTAGAGAAAGCCTTTTGCATATAAATAGTAGGAGGAAGAGAGAGAGAAGTAGAGTACTTAGTTTTTATTTTCTCATGTATGTCGAATTTTCTATAATGTTCTAATTTACTTTCAAAGCTTGCAATATTTCCTTTCCTGTAATAAACTAAGAGTATTTAAGTAACTTTTAAATAATTTGAAGTGTTGATTCAAAAATTGTTATTGTTCCTGAGTTTTTTTTTTTTTGCATGTTCTGTTAAGAGTCAAAATCAATTATGCTGAATACAGGCTTCAAATAGCCTTTTTAGACATCATTTGAGCTTATTACAGCTTTAGATAGCTGTTAGTAAGTTCAATTCTCAGTTTTAAGCAATTTCTCATATTGGTCAACAAAAGTCAATCTAAAAGCTTCATTTGAAAATGGTTATGGCATTGGGTGTTGCAGAGCTTGGATTGGGTTGGAATAGCTTAGGTTAGTATAGTTATGGTTACGGTATAAGTTGCTAATAAGTTGGACTGCTTGGTAGTACTTTACATTTTTCAATACTAGTATATTTTTGCATAATCTATATCTGTCTAAATTTGTTGTTAGCTTTAGTTTAGATCTGCTCATTTAAGCTGTATTAGGTTATAGTGATTCGCTTTCAGCAGTAGCATAAGCTAGATAGTCATTTAGGTAGAGTCATTAGCAAAATAGTGGTATAAGAGTTGTTTGGATCAGTGAGCTTGTTTGAAATTAAGCCTTGGTTTGTACTTGACATCTGCATACTCAGTCTTAATTAAGGTCACTAGAATCAAATTTGTCAAAACTTAGCATCTGTGTACTCTCAAAGTCAAAATATCATTTTCACAAAGTCAAAATGTGAAAAACTCGCCACCCAACTTGGTTGATTTTTCATTGATTCATTATTGGATCAATTCAAGTGAAACTTTGGGCTTAACAACTTCAATTGGTCAAGAATTGAAATATGATTTTTGTAGATTTTTAGTAATTTTGTAAAAGCTCTAAATCACTTGTCATGTTGGGTCAAAAGTGCCGCCTGCAGCAGAGTTCTCCACAAGCTCATTAGAGCTTGCCTTGGTTTTATTTTTGGTTTATAAGTCCCTTGCCAAAGTCTAGTTTAGGATCCCACATCCGGTTTGAGTTTCAGACTTATTTGAGTGGCTTATTTTTAGGCTGCAAGTAGTAGCTAAAACCTGTTTTAGCTCTTAAGTGCAATTCACACTAGATTCTTGCATCCTGCTTTCCAGAGGTTTAGATTGGTTGATATAGGTTTCTGTTAAGTAGTTTTAGCATATTATAGCTTCTGTGATAATTTGGTGCTCATTTGTTTCCTTTAGCTTATTTTGAGTGCTTATTTATAAGCACTTTTCACTGAAGCTTCATAATCTTGCACACTAGTATAGGTTTTTATATTTTTATTAGACTTAGAATATAATTTTAGACTTTTCCTGAATTTTTCATAATTTTCCATTATCAAGTTTACTATTTTTCTTCATTTTAATTAGTTTCTTAGACTTTTTAAATAGCTTTTAATACAATTAAATCAGAAAAAGTTCAAAAAATAATTTCTCATTTTTCCTAGATTAAGAAAAAAATATAAAAGCCAAAAACATATTTTTCCATAATTTTTCTAGTTTAAATAATAATTTTTAGCAATTTAATTAGTTTTAAATAGTTTTTAAATCATAGAAATTAGAATATAAATCAGAAAAATACAAAAATAGTTTTGAAAATTTTCTTTAGTTATTTTAGATTTTTGAAAAATAGTTTTACAATTTTCCCATTAATTTTCATAATTTTTAGTATTTTAATTTAGATTTAAAGTTTAAAATTAGTTTTTAATTCAAATTTATAAAAGAAAAATCAAGAAAATCCAATTTTAAAAATAGTGATAGCGTTTATTTAATATAATTTAGCTTTTAATTTTCTTTAATTTTTCCTTTGTTATCTAGTATCAATCATAACCTCTTTCCTGTTCAATATCACCCGATCACTACACGCTGTTGGTTATTCAATCGACATTTACTGTTGGGACTTAACGACCTGGGGTAACACTAAACTCCTCTAGATCTTCATTGCATTGTTTCTGAAATGTGTTTGAAGTTTATTACGGTTGACCATTCACAAGTGATCGATTTGTGTGATAAACTTGACCGTTTGGGACCGATCATTTATAAAATAATATTATTAGTTTACCCAGTGTTTTAAATTTATTTTGTAACTAAATGGTTATATTTATATCATTACGACGTTTTTCTTAAAAACTACACGATAATTATTATTTCACTCAAATTTTGCAAGAAATGTATTTTTATAATTTTTATGACCTTAATATATTTTATCTTGACCCGTTAAAAGTTATTTTTATCTAACGCTACCCTAAATACTCAAATGTGTATTCAACTTACCACATATCCTCAATTTACTTACATGTTACTACACTTAAACATGTTTAAAAAAAAATATATATATATATTTAGAGGATGACTAACACCCCTTGTCGACACAAGGGGTGAGTCACATGTGATTTGCAAATATCTCTTGCTAGTAAATGTATTATACAATTAAAACATAACACATACACTTCAATATCTCAAGGTGAAAACTTTTATTCCTTCCTCTCTTCTCTCTTGAAACCGGCCACACCAAAGGACCAAGAAGATCATCATAAAAATTTTCAAGACAAGGTTTTTAACACTCTAGTATCACTTGTTATTAAGGTTTTGCAATAAAAACCTTGAGTGATTAGGAAAAATCCATTGTCCATAAACCTCATCAAGTTACTAGTAAGCATCCATATTCATCATCATATCTCATATTTATTTTTATGGTCATTTCATTTTATTTGAGAAAACATGCAAGTCTCATGAGGTTTATACCACTTTTTCATTGATTTTAAGAGTTACATATATATTTGTCATCCTATAATTACTCCTTGTTATAAATCACACTTGGTGATGTCTAGGAACCCATGACACCCTAAGAAGGTTTATGGTAGGATTAGAATAGCTTCGGAGTTGTTTTGAATGGGTTAGAATAGCTTCGGAGTTGTTTTGATAAGAAGGTTTATAAGATGTATCAGGATCTCAAGAAACATTATTGGTGGCCGAACATGAAAGCGGAGATTGCCACGTACGTGAGCAAATGTCTTACTTGTTCTAAAGTAAAAGTCGAATATCAGAAACCTTCAGAATTACTTCAACAACCAGAGATTCCCCAATGGAAATGGGAACGCATTACGATGGACTTTGTCACGAAACTTCCAAAGACATCGGGAGGTTACGATGCTATATGGGTAATCGTCGATCGTCTTACCAAATCAGCTCATTTCATACCAATTAGAGAGACTTATTCCATGGAACAACTTACTAGACTTTATGTCAAGGAAATAGTCTCGAGGCATGGTGCACCAATTTCCATCATTCTCCGATGAGATAGTCGATTCACTTCAAACTTCTGGAAATCATTACAAGATTCATTTGGAACCAAATTGGAGATGAGCACAGCATATCATCCACAAACCGATGGTCAAAGTGAGAGGACAATTCAAACATTAGAAGATATGCGGAGAGCATGTGTGATTGATTATGGAAATGGTTGGGCTAATCATTTGCCATTAATCGAATTCTCGTACAATAATAGTTATCACACCAAAGATAAAGCGGCACCATTTGAAGCACTTTATGGTCGAAAATGCCGATCACCTGTTTGTTGGGCCGAGGTTGGAGATGCATAACTCACCGTCCGAAATGGTACGGAAACAACGAAAAGATAGTCCAAATCCGAGATAGACTCTTAAGAACTGCCGGAGTCGACGAAAAGTTACGCAGATGTTAGGCGAAACCGTTAGAATTTCAAGTCGGCGACAAAGTGATGTTGAAAGTATCGCCTTGGAAAGGCGTGATACGATTTGGAAAACGCGGGAAGTTGAACCCGAGGTACATTGGGCCATTCAAAATTTTGAGCGAGTGGCCTACCAGTAGCTTATCGACTTGATCTTCCGACGAACTTAGTCACGCATACACAACACGTTTCACGTTTCAAACCCTAAGAAATGTCTTTCGACGAATCACTGTTATTCCATTGGAAGAAATTCAACTCGATGATAAACTCAATTTCATGGAGGAACCTGTAGAAATCATGGATCGCGAGGTCAAGCAGGTTGAAACAAGAGTCGTATTCCTATTGTGAAGGTTATTCACTGGAATTCTCGAAGAGGTCCCGGTTTACTTGGGAACGGAAATAAGACCGATACCTCAAATATCCTCATCTTTTCACCGACAACACCGTAGGACCCAACAAGGACTGAATTCAGGGACTGGATTCCTTTTTGGATGGGCGAATGTGACAAATCGTATTTTCAGGTCATTATTTCAAAACATTACTCATGTTTCATCATTTATCATTTATCGTAAATTAGGTTTACGAGCATCAAATTCACGTAACCGTAATGGTTTAGCTGTGAATTCATGATCAATCATTAAGGACATTCCATATGGACTAAGTTTAGTCTACATATCATTATCATCATATTAGTTCATGCATGGTTTTACATTTTTACATCAAACGTATAATTTCATATTAAATAAACGTTATCGCGTAATTAATTATTTTGAACAATTGATCCATTAATTCCAAAAATTATTCCAATATAGTTTTATACTCATATTAAGTTTATAAAATAATATTATTAGTTTACCCAGTGTTTTAAATTTATTTTGTAACTAAATGGTTATATTTATATCATTACGACGTTTTTCTTAAAAACTACACGATAATTATTATTTCACTCAAATTTTGCAAGAAATGTATTTTTATAATTTTTATGACCTTAATATATTTTATCTTGACCCGTTAAAAGTTATTTTTATCTAACGCTACCCTAAATACTCAAATGTGTATTCAACTTACCACATATCCTCAATTTACTTACATGTTACTACACTTAAACATGTTTAAAAAAAAATATATATATATATTTAGGGGATGACTAACACCCCTTGTCGGTACAAGGGGTGAGTCACATGATTTTGCAAATATCTCTTGCTAGTAAATGTATTATACAATTAAAACATAACACATACACTTCAATATCTCAAGGTGAAAACTTTTATTCCTTCCTCTCTTCTCTCTTGAAACCGGCCACACCAAAGGACCAAGAAGATCATCATAAAAATTTTCAAGACAAGGTTTTTAACACTCTAGTATCACTTGTTATTAAGGTTTTGCAATAAAAACCTTGAGTGATTAGGAAAAATCCATTGTCCATAAACCTCATCAAGTTACTAGTAAGCATCCATATTCATCATCATATCTCATATTTATTTTTATGGTCATTTCATTTTATTTGAGAAAACATGCAAGTCTCATGAGGTTTATACCACTTTTTCATTGATTTTAAGAGTTACATATATATTTGTCATCCTATAATTACTCCTTGTTATAAATCACACTTGGTGATGTCTAGGAACCCATGACACCCTAAGAAGGTTTATGGTAGGATTAGAATAGCTTCGGAGTTGTTTTGAATGGGTTAGAATAGGTTTGGCGCGAGAAAAACTCATTTCGACAAGTTTGCAAAAGGGTGTGTCCTTATTTTTAAAATCTGGAAAATTCGACAGTAAGTATAAATTTTTGGCCTAGATAATTAGAAAATACACTTTAAAACGAAAACGTGGCCGCTTGAACGGATTAAAACGGAGCTATAACGAAGAAGTTATGAATTTTTCAAGTTGGCGACGAAAACTATAATTTTCTGGAAATTTCAGCATGTTATATTTATTTTGTACGAGTCAAAAATGAAACTTAGGCGTTATAAATTATGCCGACTTATCAAAAATATACTAGTATACTTTGATACAAAGCTAAGGACCTATAAAACGTAGAAAACGGATTTGTAACGATTAAATTATACACGTTTACAAAAAGTTGTCGTAACTTTATTATATAAGGAAAAACTATTATATTTCTAATAGACGAGTTTTACGGCAAACAAAGTGACCATGTTGAAGGTTGTTTTTAACAATGATGTAGAACTTTTTATAAAGTGATGTCTTCTAGTAAAAGTAAGTTTGCCAAGTATATTTTCCAAAATGTCCGACCGTTTGTTTAGCGGAGTTGTAATGAATTAATTACGGTAACTCAAAAATTTGCCGAAAACCATCCTTAAACTATATTTTGGGACACAAGTACCATACTTAACCTTTATTTTTCTTTATGTTTGAGACGTCTAGGATGGAAACTCATGTACTAAAACTTTGAGATAATGATACAAACTTCCCAAAACCATTGAGTACGTTTCCTAATACTCGATGTGCACCATTTTACGACTAGCTTTTAGAGGCCGTTTTGTCACTTTCATGAATATTTCAACGACATTATTTACGACGAAAAGTTATAATTTCTTAATAAATCACTAAATGATTATCGTCGGATATCATTTCAACGTAAATATATGTGGAGTAATTTAAAAATGGTCAAGACGTTAAAAGATTATTTTTCGACGAAAAGTATTATTTTCAAAAATTCATAAGTGGTATAGATATCATCCGAATTGCATGTATAACATTACATCATAACTTATTACGTATCATAACATTCATAATAGGTCAAGTTTTGAGACTCACGCTACATTTCGGTGTACTCACTTTTGTCATCGCATCAATTCATCAAGTGAGTTTTCATAGCCCCGATTTATTCAAGTTTTAATTTATTTCAAACCTACGGGGGAGAATACATTGCACATCATTTTTATTACGATACCAAGTATATCAAATTAATTACATTGCTTAAGTTACCTCATTGCCAGTTAAATGTCCCCATTATATAACATGAACCGTTAATTTCATAGAAGTGAGGGTGAGTGGATAGATCTATCGAGGGTGACTCCTCCATCCGGGTTGGCGGATTCCAACCGGACGGATGCATTTCATTTCATTATCATTAATTGAGTTGTTTGGCAAAACACTCTGTTGGGTCGAACATCAGTCTAGTTTCGGTGTCATGGACTTATAGCAATTGTAACATTTTTGTGTGACATATTTGTCATATATATAATTTATACTTGTGGTAGTCGTATTAAACATTTACTTAAACTTTATGAACTCACTCAACCATTGTGTTGACACTTTTAGAAATGTATTTTCAGGTAATTAAGACATTCGCATCATGGCACGATTAAGGAACCCTCATAGAGTCGCGGCGTCGACTTGTCTCATTGTATATTATGGTTTTCTTTTCAAAACATCGTTTGGACTTGTAATAAACTTATATTTCCGCAAACTCTATCAACTTTTGGGACCTATCTTGTAACTTTGAATGTTTTATATAAATATCAAACGATGTGTTTCTAAAACGACACTTTAGGTCGTTTAATATATCTGTGATTGTGATGCTATGACAGTCAATCCCCAGGAATTCCATTCCGCTGCAAAGCAGGTAATTTGGGGGTGTGACAGATTGGCATCAGAGCTTCATTATAGAGAACTAGGTTGCATCATTGACCCTAGACTATAACTACATCATCATAGCATCTCATCATTTCATCATAAGTGCACGTTCACTTTACATGCGGATTCATATACATTTTATTCGAGTTATTTACTTTCATTTCAAATCGATTGTCACATAGATGCCTTTAAATACCCATCCTATTATCATTTCCTCATATTCTAATGTGGAGAATGCTTTGTCATTCCCTATCGCAATTTTTATATCAGCTGATTCATCACCGATAACGTCGAATGCCGAGCTAAAACCCTTAAGTACGGCGAAGTCACTCTCACTCCTTTGTTCCAACACTAACATGTCGAGTTACACGTTATTCACACATTAAGTCACTAAACCATCATACATTTGAAGCACTTACGACATCTCATAACCCATCTTTTGGGAACCCGTCGATCATTTTGAAAATAACCTTAAACTTATCACCTCATATCATATCTCCTTAGAGCGTTATTTTTTTTAGCATAGGACGTTGCTACGTCTCATTTTCCTCTTATTTTGAAGAGTTATGGCGCCGAAGAAAGCTCCACCAGCTATGACACCAGCTGCTATCCAAAATTATATAGAGGATAGTATAGCAAGGGCACTAGAGAAAGAACGAGCAATGGTAGCTGCTGCTACTGCCGCTGCTGCTATTGAAACTGCTAGACTTGCTACTGCTACAGGAGCTGCAGGAGGGTCTGGAGTTCGAAATGGTACATACCGGGACTTTAAGAGGTGATCCCCAAGTTTCAAGGGCACAGAAGGAGCCATTGCTATGATCCGTTGGTTGGAAAAGATCGAGTCATTATTTCTTATATGCGATTGCCCAGATGCTTGCAAGGTGAAATTCGCTACTAGCACACTCTTGGATGAGGCAATGTCATGGTGGAATTATTATGCACAGCATATTGGTATGGAAAATGCTTACAAGCTCACATGGGATCAATTCAAGAGGTTGTTGACTAAGAAGTATTGTCCGCACACTGAGGTGAAGAAATTGGAAATGGAATTTTATAAGTTAGTGACCGTTGGTTATGACATCGAGACCTACATCAGAAGGTTTCAAGAGTTGGCTGCTTTATGTCCGTCTATGGTTTTGGACAATGAGAAACTACTGAAAGGTTTCATTGGAGGACTTCCAAAATGTATTCAAGGAGATGTAACCTCTTTCGATTCACAAACAATTGAAGAGACCATTAAGATAACTCAAATACTCATGGCTCAGGTTGTGAAGAGGGAAAACATTATCGACAATAACAACAACAACAACAACAACAACAACAACAACAACAACAACAACAACAACAACAACGATAACCAAATCAACTACATCAACAAAAGGAAATGGGAATATGACCCAAGAGGTTATAATAACAACCAAAACCGTAACACTAACCATCACCAACAAGAGCAGAAGACAAGAAGTCGCCAGGGTTTATGTTGCTACACCAACAAAGGGAAGAGCTTATGCTGGAAACTTACCAAGATGCCACCAATGCACGCTACATCATGATGGCCCATGTGGTATATGCTTTAGTTGTCGCAAAGTGGGGCACCTTACCAAGGACTGCAAAGGCAAAGGATATGTTGGAACTCAACCACTATGTAATCAATGTAAGCTTCATCACTCAGGTCTTTGCCCTGCCAAGTGCTACAAGTGCCAAAAATTGGGACACCTAGCCAGGGATTGTAGAGGTAAATCCGTAGTCACATGCTTCGGATGTGGGGAGCAAGGACACTATTGGAACCAATGTCCCCGGAACCAAGGTTAACAAGTTGAAGGAGCTCATGGGAAAGAAAATATGTTAGAAGGAGGAGAAGCTCAACAAGGTATCAACAACGCGAAAGACTGAAGTAGTTCGGAAACTAATAGTCTTATCTTTCCTTATGTACTATGTCGTACCAAGTTTATGTCTTCCATCGTAACCGAACCTTTATAACTTAAGATGTATTACTGATTGATAAACCACTCGTTGTAAAATATTCTCATCTATTGTACCTTATTTTCTTTTCGATTTGTTATCATTTACGAGAATTTTAATTCCTTTTACTTTAACTACCATTTTAACGAACGGCTTAAATCCTTGTAAACATTGAGAGTTATAACAACTAAACCGAATGTCACATTATCGTTCCCTAATTATACATAGCCTAGCTAACTATGTCTAATTCTGGAGGGATCATGTTATGTTGGGAGCAGTTATTTATAAATCTTAGTGCAAGCAAAATTTTCACATATTCCAAGTCAAGTGTTACTCATGGGAGATTCATCTAATATTCTCTTTACTAGGATGTTTTATACACCCTTAATCATATATAACCGTAATGACACCTCCTCATGTCTTCTTTCCTCGACATTCGTCATAAACTCAAAATTCGATAGACTCAATATTATATCATGCATCAAGACGGAGAAGTACATAAAGAAAGGTTGTTTTGCTTTCTTAGCACATATAACCGAGAAGAAGTCGAAGGAGAAGCGACTTGAGGATGTACCAATTGTCGAGAATTTCCTGAAGTCTTTCCGAAGACTTGCCGGGACTCCCACCGCACGTCAAGTAGAATTTCATATTGACTTAGTGCCCGGAGTGCACCAATTGCGAGCACCTTACCGATTAGCACCATCGGAGAGGCAAGAGTTGTCTAATCAGTTGCAAGAACTCTTAGACAAAGGATTCATTAGGCCAAGTTCCTTGCCTTGGGGAGCACCGGTCTTGTTTGTGAAGAAGAAAGATGGATCCTTCCTAATGTGTATAGATTATAGAGAGCTGAACAAGTTAACGGTGAAGAATCGATACCCACTCCCCGAATCGACGACTTGTTCGATCAGTTGCAAGGCTCTAGTATCTATTCAAAGATTGACCTAAGGTCAGGTTATCATCAACTTAGAGTACGGGAGGAGGATATTCCGAAAACAGCGTTTAGAACACGTTATGGACATTATGAGTTTTAAGTAATGTCGTTCGGATTAACTAATGCACCTGCAGTATTCATGGATCTCATGAATAGGGTATGCAAACCGTATTTGGACAAGTTTATTATAGTATTCATCGACGACATATTGATTTACTCAAAGAGCAAAGAAGAGCACGAAGGGCATTTAAGAACGATTTTAGGACTACTCAAGGATGAGAAGTTGTATGCCAAATTTTCGAAGTGTGAATTTTGGAATCGCAAAGTACAATTTCTTGGTCATGTCATTGATAGTCAAGGACTACAAGTTGATCCTACAAAGATTGAAGCCGTAAAAGATTGGGTTACTCCGACAAATCCTACGGAAATCCGACAATTTCTAGGACTTGCCGGGTATTACCGAAGATTCATCGAAGGTTTTTCAAAGATAGCAAAAGCTTTGACCAAGTTGACACAGAAAAACAAGAAGTACGAATGGGGAAAGAAACAAGAAGCTGCTTTTCAGTTATTGAAGCAAAAGCTTTGCAGTGCGCCAATTTTGGCATTACCCGAAGGAATTGAGAACTTCGTTGTATACTGCGATGCTTCACATAAAGGGCTTGGAGCTGTATTAATGCAAAACGAGAAGGTGATAGCTTATGCTTCTCGACAACTTAAGGTTCATGAGAAGAATTACACCACTCATGATCTTGAGTTGGGGGCCGTAGTTTTTGCACTCAAGATTTGGAGACACTACCTTTACGGTACAAAGTGCACAGTGTTTACGGACCACAAGAGTTTACAATATGTTCTTGATCAGAAGGAACTTAACATGAGGCAACGTCGTTGGTTGGAATTACTCAGCGATTATGATTGTGAAATCAAGTATCATCCGGGAAAAGTCAATGTTGTGGCTGATGCTCTTAGCGGAAAGAAGACCCAAACCTTTAAGAGTTCAATCATTAGGAATGACGATCAGTTCACCTTTACCATCAAGAATACTCGAGGCACAGATCGAGGCACTTAAGGAGGAAACCACCAAGTGAAAAGCTTTATGGTATGCCCGAAAATGCAAATGGTTTTGTAAAGAGAGCAGATGGAGTATTATGCTTCAAGGAAAGAATGTGGGTACCATTTTATGGCGGGATACGAGAATTGATTATGCATGAGTCGCATAAGTCAAAGTATTCTATTCACCCAGGATCTGATAAGATGTATCAGGATCTCAAGAAACATTATTGGTGGCCGAACATGAAAGCGGAGATTGCCACGTACGTGAGCAAATGTCTTACTTGTTCTAAAGTAAAAGTCGAATATCAGAAACCTTCAGAATTACTTCAACAACCAGAGATTCCCCAATGGAAATGGGAACGCATTACGATGGACTTTGTCACGAAACTTCCAAAGACATCGGGAGGTTACGATGCTATATGGGTAATCGTCGATCGTCTTACCAAATCAGCTCATTTCATACCAATTAGAGAGACTTATTCCATGGAACAACTTACTAGACTTTATGTCAAGGAAATAGTCTCGAGGCATGGAGCACCAATTTCCATCATTTCCGACAGAGATAGTCGATTCACTTCAAACTTCTGGAAATCATTACAAGATTCATTTGGAACCAAATTGGAGATGAGCACAGCATATCATCCACAAACCGATGGTCAAAGTGAGAGGGCAATTCAAACATTAGAAGATATGCTGAGAGCATGTGTGATTGATTATGGAAATGGTTGGGCTAATCATTTGCCATTAATCGAATTCTCGTACAATAATAGTTATCACACCAGTATAAAAGCGGCACCATTTGAAGCACTTTATGGTCGAAAATGCCGATCACCTGTTTGTTGGGCCGAGGTTGGAGCGATAACTCACTGGTCCGAAATGGTACGGAAACAAAGAAAAGATAGTCCAAATCCGAGATAGACTCAGAACTGCCAGGAGTCGACAGAAAAGTTACGCAGATGTTAGACGAAAACCGTTAGAATTTCAAGTCGGCGACAAAGTGATGTTGAAAGTATCGCCTTGGAAGTTGAACCCGAGGTACATTGGGCCATTCAAAATTTTGAGCAGAGTCGGCCCTGTAGCTTATCGACTTGATCTTCCGACAGAACTTAGTCACGTACACAACACGTTTCACGTTTCAAACCTGAAGAAATGTCTTTCGGACGAATCACTCGTTATTCCATTGGAAGAAATTCAACTCGATGATAAACTCAATTTCATGGAGGAACCTGTAGAAATCATGGATCGCGAGGTCAAGCAGTTGAAACAGAGTCGTATTCCTATTGTGAAGGTTCGCTGGAATTCTCGAAGAGGTCCTGAGTTTACTTGGGAACGGGAAGACCAGATACGCCTCAAATATCCTCATCTTTTCACCGACAACACTGTAGGACCCAACAAGGACTGAATTCAGGGACTGGATTCCTTTTTGGATGGGCGAATGTGACAAATCGTATTTTCAGGTCATTATTTCAAAACATTACTCATGTTTCATCATTTATCGTAAATTAGGTTTACGAGCATCAAATTCACGTAACCATAATGGTTTAGCTGTGAATTCATGATCAATCATTAAGGACATTCCATATGGACTAAGTTTAGTCTACATATCATTATCATCATTATCATCATATTAGTTCATGCATGGTTTTACATTTTTACATCAAACGTATAATTTCATATTAAATAAACGTTATCGCGTAATTAATTATTTTGAACAATTGATCCATTAATTCCAAAAATTATTCCAATATATTTTTATACTCATATTAAGTTTATAAAATAATATTATTAGTTTACCCAGTGTTTTAAATTTATTTTGTAACTAAATGGTTATATTTATATCATTACGACGTTTTTCTTAAAAACTACACGATAATTATTATTTCACTCAAATTTTGCAAGAAATGTATTTTTATAATTTTATGACCTTAATATATTTTATCTTGACCCGTTAAAAGTTATTTTTATCTAACGCTACCCTAAATACTCAAATGTGTATTCAACTTACCACATATCCTCAATTTACTTACATGTTACTACACTTAAACATGTTTAAAAAAAAATATATATATATATTTAGAGGATGACTAACACCCCTTGTCGGCACAAGGGGTGAGTCACATGTGATTTGCAAATATCTCTTGCTAGTAAATGTATTATACAATTAAAACATAACACATACACTTCAATATCTCAAGGTGAAAACTTTTATTCCTTCCTCTCTTCTCTCTTGAAACCGGCCACACCAAAGGACCAAGAGGATCATCATAAAAATTTTCAAGACAAGGTTTTAACACTCTAGTATCACTTGTTATTAAGGTTTTGCAATAAAAACCTCGGGTGATTAGGAAAAATCCATTGTCCATAAACCTCATCAAGTTACTAGTAAGCATCCATATTCATCATCATATCTCATATTTATTTTTATGGTCATTTCATTTTATTTGAGAAAACATGCAAGTCTCATGAGGTTTATACCACTTTTTCATTGATTTTAAGAGTTACATATATATTTGTCATCCTATAATTACTCCTTGTTATAAATCACACTTGGTGATGTCTAGGAACCCATGACACCCTAAGAAGGTTTATGGTAGGATTAGAATAGCTTCGGAGTTGTTTTGAATGGGTTAGAATCGGTTTGGCGCGAGAAAAACTCATTTCGACAAGTTTGCAAAAAGGTCTGTCCTTATTTTTAAAATCTGGAAAGTTCGACAGTAAGTATAAATTTTTGGCCTAGATAATTAGAAAATACACTTTAAAACGAAAACGTGGCGCTTGAACGGATTAAAACGGAGCTATAACTAAGAAGTTATGAATTTTTCAAATTGGCGACGAAAACTATAATTTTCTGGAAATTTCAGCATGTTATATTTATTTTGTACGAGTCAAAAATGAAACTTAGGCGTTATAAATTATGCCGACTTATCAAAAATATACTAGTATACTTTGATACAAAGCTAAGGACCTATAAAACGTAGAAAACGGATTTGTAACGATTAAATTATACACGTTTACAAAAAGTTGTCGTAACTTTATTATATAAGGAAAAACTATTATATTTCTAATAGACAAGTTTTACGGAAAACAAAGTGACCATGTTGAAGGTTGTTTTTAACAATGATGTAGAACTTTTTATAAATTGATGTCTTCTAGTAAAAGTAAGTTTGCCAAGTATATTTTCCAAAATGTGCGACCGTTTGTTTAGCGGAGTTGTAATGAATTAATTACGGTACCTCAAAAATTTTCCGAAAACCATCCTTAAACTATATTTTGGGACACAAGTACCATACTTAACCTTTATTTTTCTTTATGTTTGAGACCTCTAGGATGGAAACTCATGTACTAAAACTTTGAGATAATGATACAAACTTCCCAAAACCATTGAGTACGTTTCCTAATACTCGATGTGCACCATTTTACGACTAGCTTTTAGAGCCCGTTTTGTCACTTTCATGAATATTTCAACGACATTATTTACGACGAAAAGTTATAATTTCTTAATAAATCTCTAAATGATTATCGTCGGATATTATTTCAACGTAAATACATGTGGAGTAATTTAAAAATGGTCAAGACATTAAAAGATTATTTTTCGACGAAAAGTATTATTTTCAAAAATTCATAAGTGGTATAGATATCATCCGAATTGCATGCATAAGATTACATCATAACTTATTACGTATCATAACATTCATAATAGGTCAAGTTTTGAGATTCACGCTACATTTCGGTGTACTCACTTTTGTCATCGCATCAATTCATCAAGTGAGTTTTCATAGCCCCGATTTATTCAAGTTTTAATTTATTTCAAACCTACGGGGGAGAATACATTGCACATCATTTTTATTACGATACTAAGTATATCAAATTAATTACATTGCTTAAGTTACCTCATTTCCAGTTAAATGTCCCCATTATATAACATGCACCGTTAATTTCATAGAAGTGAGGGTGAGTGGATAGATCTATCGAGGGTGACTCCTCCATCCGGGTTGGCGGATTCCAACCGGACGGATGCATTTCATTTCATTATCATTAATTGAGTTATTTGGCAAAACACTCTGTAGGCGAACATCAGTCTAGTTTCGGTGTCATGGACTTATAGCAATTGTAACATTTTTGTGTGACATATTTGTCATATATATAATTTATACTTGTGGTAGTCGTATTAAACATTTACTTAAACTCTATGAACTCACTCAACCATTGTGTTGACACTTTTAGAAATGTATTTTCAGGTAATTAAGACATTCGCATCATGGCACGATTAAGGAACCCTCATAGAGTCGCGGCGTCGACTTGTCTCATTGTATATTATGGTTTTCTTTTCAAAACATCGTTTGGACTTGTAATAAACTTATATTTCCGCAAACTCTATCAACTTTTGGGACCTATCTTGTAACTCTGAATGTTTTATATAAATATCAAACGATGTGTTTCTAAAACGACACTTTAGGTCGTTCAATATATCTGTGATTGTGATGCTATGACAGTCAATCCCCAGGAATTCCATTCCGCTGCAAAACAGGTAATTTGGGGGTGTGACAGCTACACTTTGGACCTTTTGTATTGACCTGTCAGTTTGATACCCGAGCCATTAACTAGGCATGGGGGTTCCATGTCCGTGTCATTGATGCACCAATGGCCTGACTCTAGTGTGGTTGAGAGATGTTCCACACCGTCCCTACAATGTATTGATTATGCTGCGCGCTTCACTTTATTCTTGTTATGGCCATTACTGCAAGTAGGGCGTATGGATGCATCCTATATTTGTACTGCATTATCTTTATTCTTGTTATATATACTGTACAGTGATGTGGTGAGTGTGTGCATTACACCCCTCACATCTTGGGAGCTGATCACTCCATCAAGCTACTTGAGGTCTCCCTCCATTGTATTGGTATTCCGAGTCACCCTCCAAATACAATGGTTACTATTAGATATTGGACTGCTATTGCTACTATTGACTGTATTGTATTGTATTGTTGGCTCGTGGTGGATTACTCACCCTTTTCCTTTCCTTTACCCTACTCTATATACTGTTACACTTCATATATATTGCCTATTGTTTCTTATCCTAACTTCAGTTCTTTGTCATTGCTATTGTACTGTTATATATGTTCACTGGGCTTTTTAAGCTCAGCCGCATTTCTTTTCCTGTGGCAGGTACATAAGCTAGGAGCTGGGGATTGTTTAGGTTGAGAGATGAGCTGATATAGAGACGATGCCTAGTCATCTTAGACTTCCATTGATCATCTTAGACTTCCATTGATTATGTTTTGATATTATTAGACTTGGTTATCATATTTCTATTTTGGAGTTTTCTTTCTTGAATTTATGTATTGTTAAGTCATGTTGACTTGAATTTCCTTGATTTATTTATTTAAGACTTCCGCTGTTTAGTTTCTGTTCATTGTGTATGCTTTGATATGACACCATACTGTGATACTTCTACCCTTATCGGGTTGGGGTGTTACACTTTAACACGTCATCATCTTGATCTTGGTTTAGACCCTCACTCAACACTTGATGTTGTAATTATTTTGACAATAGTGAAACCTGTATTCCTGTAAATTTCCAACTAGTGTTTAGGTGACACTAAATATCAGTTAGCGCAATCCAAAAATGTTGCTTGAAAACTATTTTCTGAAATATTATAACTTACATGTTTTCTATGAGTTAGCGCAAATTTGTATGACTGGTTTTTAGTCTTTGCCATGGGGACATATATCTTTTTATTGAGTATTGATTTTCTTATGCTTGCAGATTCCTCAACTGGACTTTGAGATTCCTCCGAAGTCGCAACGTGGATCTTTATCAACTGTAAGTTCTGCATCCCATGCTCTCAAACAAATTTATTTAAATAATAAACTTTTAGTTCTGTGCATATCTTATAAGCATAGAGTTAGCGCAAAAATGTATACACTGATGCATCAGTTAACTAGCATGTGTCTAATAGAAACATGATGAATGAATGCCTAATAGTATACACTGATGCATCAGTTAACATGTGGCTAATAGTATACATCAGTTAACTAGCATGTGTATAATAATATACATGATGAATGAATGTCTAATAGTATACATCAGTTAACATGATGAATGAATGCCTAATGGTTGCACTAACTGATGTATACTAGAAACATGATGAATGAATGAATGCGTAATAGAAACATGATGTATACTAGAAACATGATGAATGAATGCCTAATAGTATACATCAGTTGCACTAACTGATGTATTGTTTCTAGTATACATTAGTTAACTAGCTTACTTAAAAATCAAAGTATATGAAGTAAATAATGATCTCCTTATGTGTATTTGTTATACCTACAATGGAAGGTCCCAAGCCACACAAAAATTTGTCCAATGAAATGATCAAAGTCTTACTAGACACATGCATCGAAGAGATGAAAACGACCGGTAGAAATGTTGTTAGCTTGTATAGGTCGTCTTGGGTTAGGTTAGGCCAGGTGCTGAAAGACAAGTTCGGCATGGAATTCACACAAAAAGAAATGAAAAACGGATTTGATAATTTAAAAGCGAAATATATTGGATGGCTTTACTTGAAGAACAAAGCAGGAACATCTATAACCCAAAAAAAGATGTTTACCCTAACACCCGAAGAATGGGAAGACTTCAAAAAGGTGTGTGGTACTAAGATAATTAACACTTATATAATTTTTTTCTACGAAAATAACTTATCTAGAAATTATTTGGAATTTGGGTACAGATTCATAAAAGGGCGGGATCTTTGCAATCGAATCCATTACCATACCATGAACTATGTGAAATTGTGTTTCAAAGTATTAGCCCCAATGGTTATGGTCAATGGACCAACTCAGAAGGGTTTGGGGCATCGGCGTCTGCGACATCGACATCTGGGGCATCGGCTATAAAGGAACGTGTTAGGGCAATTGATATCAACGATGACCCTTTGGTTGACGTGGATATTGATGAGGAGGATGATGGGAACTCCCGTACACAAAGGCTACATGATGAAGATAGGCCTAAGAAGAAGGCAAAGACTTCTCGTGTTACTTTCGATGACCTGTCGGTGGATATGTAGTGTGACTTGAGACATATTGTCAAAACCAAGGATGGGCCAACAGCAAGTGAATGTTCCGAAAAGTTGAATCTAGTTGGATTACCACGATTGGATCCTTTATTTTTAGCTGCATTCAATATTTTTGGGCAATCAAGAGACATGCGAGAGGCATGGATGTCTTTGCCATCAGAACCAGACATCTTAAAGGGTTGGATTGAGATGACGGGTAAAACATTCAGAATTTTCAAGTAGGGAGATCGCAAAGAGTTTGTAACGTGGTTTAGCTGTTTCGTATTTTGTACCTTATGTGTTTTTGAACATTTATGTGGTTTATGTATTCGGTATTTTGAACCTTTATGTGGTTTATGTATTCGGTATTTTGAACCTTTTATGTGTTTGGTAGTTTAAAACATTATTAAGTTTTGTATGTATTTTTGAACCTTTTGAACCATGAGTTTATTCGGTATTTTGAACCCTTTGAACCATGAGTTTATTTTTTCTTTTCTTTTATATTTGAACAGGTTAATCATGGATTATAACAAAAAAACTTGTTCTTATTATTGTTATGTATACATATCTTCGCTACTTTTGGTCAAGAAAAGAAAAAAGAAAAAGAGATACTACTTCAGCAATGTCCGGTCATCAATTTACATTAGAGTTATTGCAAGGAAATGATAGGTAGTGTATTGAGTTGCTACGCATGTCACGTGATTCCTTTGTTCGTCTTTGCACCCATTTTAGAGTAAAAGAGTGGTTAAAAGATAGCAAGCATGTATCAGTTGAAGAAAAAATGACTATGTTCTTGATTATGTTAGGTCAAAATCAACGGTATGTGGTCATAAAAAACCGATTTCAACACTCAACGCAAACGATTCACAAGTTTTTTCTTGAAGTTTTGGATAAAATGGTGGAGTTTGCTAAGGAGATCCGGGCCATAATAGGAGATTGCCACAAATATTTAAGGTAATTAGTAACTATATTAGTGATGTGATATTTTGTTTCACATTAAATTTCGACTACTAATTTCGTTTATGTAGGGAGTTTGGGTGCACTAGATGGAACTTTGATACATGTTTCTGTCCCTAAACACAAGCAACATTTATATAGAGGGAGAGGAAAAAGGGATTAGTATCAAAATGTTTTGGCAATATGCGACTTTAACATGATGTTTACTTTTCTTGTTGCCAGATGGGAAGGGGTAGCTCAGGATTCCAGAATTTTATCAGAAGCAATAAGAAATCCTAGTGCACCGTTTCCATTACCCCCTCCAGGTACATACATACATACATACATACATACATAAAATACATACATGCATAGTTTGGATTTATTTTGAACTATTACTTAAAATTTTAATTATTATATAACATTTACAGACAAATATTATCTTTGTGATGCGGCCTATGCACACACATGAGGGTTTATGGCACCATATTGCAATGTGAGATATTGGTTAGGAGATTTTTCGGCGTGGCGTGCATTGAATAGTAAAGTAAAGTTCAACCACTTTGCATGCGAAACTTCGAACGTGATTGAGCGTGCTTATGATGTCTTGAAAGCACGTTTTCTGATATTAAAGAAGATGGCACCCTTTTCACTCACGGCACAACGAAATATCACGATTGCATGTTTTGCACTTCATAATTTTATACGCAAAGAGGGTTTAGATGATGAACTCTTTTCAAGATATGAGCAATCAAATGTGCAACTTGAGAATGACAATATATTAGTTGAAGTTGATGATTGTGTTGATGAAGCATCAGATCGGCAATATATGACTAATTTAAGAGATCAAATCGCGCAACAATTAATGCAAGTAGTTTCAAAAAAAAAAAAAAAAATTAATGCAAGTGATCTAACGGGTTGGGTCCTAATATGATACATGTTTGTAGTATTTTGATAATTTATGTGCTTTGCAAATTTTATGTTTTGAAACCTTATGTATTGGTATATTTTGAACCATATGTATTGTCTTTAATATTTCGTATTTTAAGCGATATTGGTATATTTTAAACCATTATGTATTGTCTTTAATACTTCGTATTTTAAGAGATTGCTTGTTTTTGCATTAAATAACACAAAAAACTAGTGAAAAAGAAAAAGGAAAAAGAAAGTTACTTCAATAGCACAAAAAAGGGTTATTATACATAGAAGTCACTAAAGTTTGCGCGAAATTTGTCCTAAGTCACTAAAGTTTTAAAGTTATCATTCATGTTACTAAACTTATGAAAGTTGTCATCCAGGTTACTGAACTTATGAAAGTTGTCATCCAGGTTACTGAACTTGTAAAGACATGACATTTATGTTAATTAACATATCAAAAAAATATACGTAAAACCCACTGAAATTATAGACATGTTTGCTTTTTATAGTTTAGTAACCTGGATGACAACTTTGAAACTTTAGTGACTTAGGACAAATTTCGCACAAACTTTAGTAACTTTTTTGTATAATAACCCCACAAAAAATACTAGTGAAAAAGAAAAAAAAAAGAAAAAAAGAAGAAAAAAGGAATGAAGTACTTGAATAGCAAAAAAAATAAACGGTCTTCTTCTTGCAAATGAAGAGCTTAAATGTACCTCTTCTTCTGCAGACATGGTTTGCAGATGAAGAGGTAAAAGCTCTGAAAAAACAAACGACACCTTAGTTTAGGACTAGCTTTTATACATTATAGTTATTTAATTTCTTGTTTTGAATTGCTATGTATAATATCAATTACTAATATTTAGTAAATTTGTTAGTTAAACATGAAAAATAATTTTATATGAATGGCAAAGTACCCTTGTAACCTGTATGTTCTTCTAATGTACATATATAATGAAGAAGAAGAGTAATCTGCATCTGCACCTTCCTCTTATTCTATACCATTTGCAAATAGTAAATGTATGAGAAGTAATGTAACTGGGGCTAGTACTGATGTTGCTTGGGAGTACGGGCTTGACTTAGGTTGTAGGAGGGTAAAGTGTAAGTTTTGTCAAGAAGAGTTCACTGGTGGGATGTTCAGGTTTAAGCATCATTTAGCTAAGGCATATCAAAATGTCTTGGCTTGTAGTCATGTTCCTTAATATGTCAAAGTAAAAATTCGGAATGTTTTGGAACAAAATGAGTTGAATTCAAAGAAAAGGAAAGGTGTGTTTATGATTGATGAAGTTTTTTCTTTTTTGGTAAAGGGCCTTCCACCTTCCACCTTCTAAAATAGATTACTTAAAAAAAATAGTTAAGTATAATGGAATGTGGCTGAAATACCACATTAACCTCAAGCAACTGTTTGAACAACCAATAAATCACTCATGACAGGCCATAAATGATCCAACCAGCTACACACAACTAGAAAACTAAAACAAAAACAAGCATAAACTAAGAAACATCAACCTTTATGCTAAAAAAAGAAAAAGCAACATATCCAAGTCTAATGTCATGGATGGCAGCAGCCTTTAATTGGGCCAAGGATAGACCATAATCATCAAAGTACTCATCATCATAATCCTTGTAGTCACATGTACCATATTTCTATTGCTCCAAAAGACTCCTCTCGTTCTCTCCAGTACCAAAATAATTAGTCTCGTTAGGATATTCCAGAACTTCATCATCGTCGCTATCAGAAACAACCACATTACCCACCGTAGAGAATGGGTTGCCTACCTTAGTTGAAGAAGTACACGTAGAGGAATAAATACTAGGCTTAGTAGCCGCATCTCGCTACTTCTCTTTCAAATCAACCTTTTTAGAGGTTTACCATCATCATCCACAAGAGTAACTTTTCCATCAATAATTAGTTTTTCAAGCTTCCTAATTTTCTAAACAATAGGAGTAGTACTAGTGCTACCATAATCTACCAAAGCAGAAGTACAAGGAGAGGAAGAAGTATTAGGCTTAGTAGTCGTAGCCTGCTCATTCTCTTTCAAATCACTCACAAGCTGATCTTATGACCCCTTACCATTCGGTTGACAACCATCCACATCCTCCTCCCCCAAAGAGTTTAAAACATAAAAATAATTAGAAGACTTAGTGTTCGTACCTGATTTAACATTAGAAGAAGAAGTCTCCTTTTGACCCTTAGAATCTGAACGTTGATTGGTAGTTGTCGTCGATATCGGTCTCTAAAATTTTGGTTTTGGATTATTAAGCTTAACACCTCCAATAGGCCGAGATTGGTCAGCTACCTTCTTCCCTTTATCCTTACGATTCTTTACCTCGATAAAACCCACGTCATCCTTTTCCACATTTGCAGAAGCCTTATCTGCCACATTAGTATCACTCCAAACAGTATCCTTAAGACATTTTGGACAATTGATACGATCATGTCCAAAAACTTTACACACCTCACAATGAGGAGGCTTCTATTCATATTTGACTTTAATTATCTCCGTAGTATAACCACCATCCTCCTCATTTGGAATATCCATAGTAACTTAGCTTTTCAAATCAGAATCCGAGCTTAGTTCCACTAGAGCATGAGCAAAACTAATACATCCCCAAGAGTCCAAGCTTAGTTCCACTAGAGCAGGAGCAAAACTAATACGTTACACATCAAGCTTGTAAATGCATCCAACATAATAGGTTTCCCAATTTGAGTAGCAATTAAGCTTAAACCGTCTTCTGAATATGCAAGTAAAGGAACATTATGAAATTTAATCTAAACCGGAACCTTAGTTACCTCATTTGTGGTTAATGATACCTTCAGAGTCCATTTGTTAAGAATGAGGGGCAATTTATGAATTAACCAAGGGCCACTTTAAAGAACTGATCAACACCATCTTTAGAATCAAACTTAAAGAGGTAGATACCAACATCATTTTTATAAGTTTTTTCAAGCCAAACTTACCCCACGTATTGGTAACATAATTTTGAACAATGAGAAATGCAATAGTCTTGACTCTTGACAACGAAGTAACCAACAAGAGTATTATCATGCCTACTCAAAACGCTCTCCATAGCAGCCTTAAATAACAACGTATCATGGTTGTCAACACAATTCTCATTCACTAAGGTCCTGATATTAAACCTCTTCGAAGTGCGACCTTGGTTCAGAATGTTGGCAAAAAAAATAAAAGAATATACTTTTGGAGTCGATCCTGAACCCACATTAGCTTTAAGACTACATTCGTTAGTAGCCTTATCATTAAATAAAACCCTAACAAAACTTAGGGTTTTGTTGGATCGATGTACTCTAACCAAACTAACTTATATAGCTTGTTAAGGGTTTAATAACCTCGGATAAATCCTAAGTTATTAACAATAAAACACTGAGTAATCTCTATTAAGTACGCGGAATTTACTTAACAAAGCTAAGAAGATTTAACTTTGTTAATAACTCTAAATCTGCTTGTTATGCAGATTCTTTAACAACTCTAAAACTCTAATATCGAACTTCTCTAAAACTCTAATAATGATCGTACTTTAGGATTCTAAAAACATATATCTCTAATGCCAATCTAGGGGTCCTTTTATAGACTTAAGGATAACCCTAGTCGGTTTAAAATTTGTATCCTTGTACGACAAGTAATCTAAACAAAGAATATTATAGAATAACAAAGCTTTCCATAATCAAATATAGCAGTTCTTTGGCTTTGCAGTACTTTAAATTCGACAGCAGTACTTTGACTTTTTACTTAGCAGTACTTTGAATCTTTAGTACTTTGACTTCTTCAGTACTTTAACATTCTTCAGCACTTTCATATCCCAACAATCCTCTCCTAACTTGAATTCTACTTGCTTGACTTCAAGTTCCTTTGTAAACTTATCTTTAACATCTCCATCTTCAAGGAAAGATTGTGTCTTTGTCTTTGGATTGTATCTTTGTATTCTCTGTGCTTATATCATCATTATCAAAGTATTCTTCTAGAAATTATTCTTTACATCATCCTTAATCAGTAATCTCTTTTCAGCAACATTCAGCAAGCTCCATCTTTTCAGTAACTCAGCAACATATGACAATGTGTACATTAATTCACTTTAAGTTTCAGTCTATTCTCATCACTTCCAGGTGTGTAAACTCCTGTGAGAGGTGAATCATTGAAATTTTAATGGATTTTGATGTCTCTTTACCAAAGCCATTAACTCTGGAGTAGCCAAATTTTTTGATGTGTAAGATCATGGTACATTGATAACCATTTGATTTTTAGCAAATCATGGCCTATCAACAGATTTGATTTGTCTTTACCAAAAGTGTACGCACTTTTGGACTAGTTAGTTCTTTCAATCATGGTGAACTAATTACCATATAATGGTTTTTCCACAGC
This sequence comes from Chrysanthemum makinoi, assembly GCA_910596185.1. Lineage (NCBI taxonomy): Eukaryota > Viridiplantae > Streptophyta > Magnoliopsida > Asterales > Asteraceae > Chrysanthemum > Chrysanthemum makinoi. Next base: position 114,413,218 of record OU343221.1, read on the forward strand.
CTTTACCATAAGCCATTTTCTTGTGGGCTACCCAACTCTTCACATTACTGATATGGTGAGTTGATTACCATACAACTTATTAGCAAGTTGTCAACTATAAAATGGATTTGAGATATCTTTACCAGAGCCGTTTGCTCATGGATTAGCCAATCCTTTTGTAACCATGGTGGATTAATAACCTAATGTTGTTACCATCTCAAAAACCATTTATTTCTTTTAACCATTGTTTCAAAATATTTATCACTTAACAAAAGTTTTCTTTTCAAAATCATTAACTGGTTTAATGCTGCAAGTAGTACTTTGATGAAAGTCTTTGTTTGATCATAGTACTTTGAATAAAGTATTGATATATCAAAATTTATTCAATAAAGATTCATACCAGATTATTCATGCATCATCATCACCATAGTAGTCCATCGATAAACAGTTTGATGACCATAAGAGCAGTTTCATTATCTTCTTCAACTTCCATTCCATGCTCTAGCATTCTCCTCATGAGATCTGATGTAAGCGGATATCTTCTGTCTGCTAACATGTGAATCATAGTTCCATCTTCTAACTCTAGAACATGTACTCCAGATATAGTTCCATCTTCTAACTCTAGAACATGTACTCCAGATTCTTCAAAGAATCTCCAGCTGATAATCTCCCAATCTTCTTGATTTTTCCAAATCTCATTAGTGCTTGTTTCTTCAGTTTCCCAAAAAGTTGTGAGATCTCTAAGGAAGATTAAACCAACACCTTCTGATGGAATGTGTTCAAAGTATTCTTGCACCAAATGATATAGATGAAACAAATCCTCTCTATCTATTATGTGCAATAGATCCCATAGCATATTAAAAACTCTGAAGCTTTCATCTTCTCTATGAAACATCAGATAATTCCCATCTTTAGATTCTACAACTTCAAAAGTAGTTATTGGAGACATTTTCTTCTTCTTATCATGTCAGACTTTAGAATACTCAAATTCTACAATTCTTAAGTAATTCCTTAGTTCATCATTAGTATCAGATCTTAACTCAACCTTCTTTGATGGTCATTGATCTTCAACTTCAGTTTTTCTTTTTCTTTTTAAGCTTTCTTTTCTATCATCTTCTTTCTGAGCATCATCATCTTTAAAATCTTTGATACTATCAACATTCTTGTGATAAGCTTCTCTAACTTGACTTCATACAACTCTTTCATCTCAACATAATTCAACTTATTCAATCCAATATATCCTTGCTTCTTTAAATAAGCCATCATTGCATTTCTTTCTTTTGCACGATTTGGTCTTCTTGGTAGAGCTAAAACAATAGGTGATGTAATGGTACAATGCCTTCGACATTCAATTCTTCTTGCAATTTCTTAGTCGCTTCTTTATCCTTAGCTTCTTCAATATCACATCGCATTCAATTCAGCTTGTATCTTTCTAGCTGCTTCCTAATTCATAGCAATTTGAGCAGCCCTTATTTGTGCTAAAGTGAGCTTCTTCTTCTTTGTTTCTACCATCTTACCTTTTCCTTTATCTTTTGGATCTATAACAGGTTGAGAAGCTTGTTGTTGTTCTTCAGTAACACCAGGAATGCTAACACCTCTTGGTCTTGATAAATTTTGTAGTATTTCAACAACTTCTTCATCCACAACTTCAGTGTGCTCAACCACAAGTGTATCAATCTCCTCTTTATATAGAATAGTAGAGGTACCAACTTCTTCATCAAATTTTAACACCCTTGGTGTAATTAATTCTTATCGAGATGTTTCTTGAAGACCAGTACTTTGATCAGCAGTACCTTGATCATCAGTACCTTGATCATCAGTACTTTGAACTCTAGTGCTTTCTTCCTCAGTACTTTTAACTTGAACTTGCACTTCAGTACCTTGAGGTTGATCATCAGTACCTTGAGGTTCAGCTTCTTCTTCATTCAAATTCTTATCTTCCAATTTCCTCCCCAATTGGAATGAAGATTGCTGTTGTACCTTTTTGCTTTTGGTGGTCTTCTTAAACTGCCTTTGCTGCTTCTTTTTAGCTTTGACCCATAACCGGTGATGTTTAACCAAGGGCCAAACAGACTTCTTAAATTTTCTAAATTTGATCTTCAACTGTGCTATCTGTGCAGCTTAAGCCTCAGTAGTTTTCTTCAATCTGACTAACTCTCTTGTTAGAACATAATTATCCAACACTAAACCTTCAGGGGGTATAGTAGCTGGATCTCCTTCAGAGGATGATGAGAAAATAGGAACATCTTGTTCTGGTGATGCAATAGGAGGAGTAGAATGGTGGGATGAGGTGGGAGAAACTTCAGTACCTTCATTAACATCAGTACCTTGTGAAGTAGTACCTTGTGATGCAGCACTTTGAGAAGCAGTACCTTGTGAAGCAGTACCTTATCTTTCATCACTAGCATCAGCCTCATCTCTAATAGCTTGAACAATCTCCATCATTGAAGTGGTTAATGGAGTGTTCCTCCTAGTGAATAAATCACTCTTCCTAGCCATAAATGTGAAAATCTTGGCTGGTTGTACCACAACAGGTAAAAGACTTGACGGCTTTGGTACATCTGAAAGTTGTTTATTCAAGAAGACTTGAATAAATCTCGGATACATTAACCATCTTGATCCATGAGAGATGTGTGAGAGCATTCCATCTAAGATTAGCCTTGAAAAGTTGAACATACGATTTGTGGCCAATCCTACTAGTGCAGATGCAATGTTTGAACCAAATTGCTCCCAAGAAGTACTTTTAGAGCTGATACAATGAAGAAGAACATGTACCAAATACTTCCAATGTGGACTGAACAAGGGCTTCTTGAATGTTGTAGTGTCAACCAAAGACCCTTCATATCCAATATCTCTCAGTGTATCCCAAAGAAGCTGTTTATCAAACCTAATAGCTCCTTCTGCATCATAATAATAAATCTTCACGAATTGATGCTTCAGTAATCTTGACAACCCTTCCAGCAACTTTAGCTTGAATATAAGATTCATCATTCTCCACATGTGTCCTTGCAGTTTCCCAAAACTGCTGTATCCAGGGCTCAATGATATCAGGTTCCACCAAAAGCGCATAACTGATTGGTGAACCAGTTAAGAAATCAATGATGTCATGGAAGATGACATTGGCCTCTGTTTTATCTAAATTCGCCACCATGTTGTGTTTTGAAACTGTGTGTAGATTTGCCATGGATGATTAAAAAAGATATGGAGTCTTGAATACGTAAGTGTGGGAGAGAGAGAGAAAAATGGAAAAGATTATAAAATATAAAGATGAGAGGGAAATTCGGAGAGTAGTTATTTATAGGTATGATTTGAAAAATCACAACCCATAATAACAAAGTTAATGTTATTTGAATTTACCCCTCAATATTACCGTTGGAACAGTACGTTGATAAGACAAACAGTTCTTTCCACGTGTGCAGTACTTTCAAAGCAGTACTTTCATATAACAAAACAGCAGTACTTTTCCATCTTCTTCTCTATAATAACAAACACTCCATGTGAGCATTGGATTGCCTCCCCTTAAGCAAAGCACAGGACTGTCTAACTAACGAACCAGTCCTCCCCTTAAATGTAGCTTTAATAATTAATCATGCCAATACTCACCACCAAGTGATTAAATATTGAAATAACATTCTCTCTTTCATCTCTCTTGACTCTGAACACCCATCTTGTACCAATGACCTTCTTTCCATCAGGTAGATCACATAATACCCAAACTTCTTGAAGCCTGAACTGAAGAAGTTCTTCTTGCATAGCTTCAACCCAACTTTCTTTAGTCAATGCCTGAGCTATATTCTTGGGTTCTTTTTGAGAGATAAAGCAAGTGAACAGGCATGTTTGATGGTCCTTATGATTTAACCTGTTTTGTTTATAAACAAAGCTAAGCAAAGCATTATGTGGTGTAGAAAAACCCTTAGCTTTGGTTCTTGTCATCACTCCAGAAGTAGAAGGACCAATGACTTGATTAGCAGGATGATTCTTATGAATTCTTAAGATAAGAGTCTATGGAATTTCATAATTATCACCCAAATTAGTGAAATCAGCATCTTCATTGGAATCTGAGAAAATACCTTCATCTTCAAACTCATCATCAGTATCTTCTAAACCAAGCATGGTTGGATCATCCAAATCATCCAAAGTGCTGTTAACAGGTGTAGCAATACTTTGATCGAAGACTTGTCACCCAAAGTACTGTGGTGAACTCTGCGATCTTGTTCTTTTCTTTGCTTCCTCATAAGCTCTTCTTTGTTCATCATCATAATAATGTGCTATAACATCTTGAAAAAGCATCTGATTAAGTTCATCTTGAATAGATTGATCCTCAGCAGACAATGAGGATTTTTGCTCATCAGTACTTTTCTCCTTCTCAACAGTTTTAGGTTTTTCATCATGAACAACATCAGGTCTAATATGGACTCCATGAACAACATAATGTAACTCTTCTCCATTGTGTATAGGTTGATTTTATTCTCTAACAGGAACATAATTCATAGAAGGAGTCAAAAATTCAAGATCAAACATCCAATCAGGACCTTTACCCTTCTGATTTTCTTGATCTTCTAAAAATTCAACATGAAGACAATCTTGAACCTTCTTGGTGACTCTGTTGTACACTCTAAAGCCTTTACTATTGGTGCAGTACCCTAATAAGTATCCTTCTTCTGACTTGCCATCAAATTTTCCCAAATTATCAATTGTATTAAGAATAGTGAGAGGGCATCCAAAAGGTTTCGTAAAACGAATGTTGGGTTTGTTGCCCATCAGCAACTCATAAGGTGTCTTCATCTGAGGTTTTGTGACTGATACTCTGTTAAGCACATAACAAGCAGTACTTATAGAATCAACCCAGAATTGAATAGGTAATTGTGAATCTGCAAGCATTGTTCTGGCTGCTTCAATCAAAGTTCTATTCTTTCTCTCTGCAACACCATTCTGCTGTGGTGTTCTTGCAATGCTGAACTCCCTCTTGATCCCTTTGTTGGCACAAATCTCATCCATGAGCTTGTTCTTGAATTCAGTCCCATTGTCACATCTAATACCTCTAACCTTGAGTCTCAATTGGTTTTCAAGTGCTATTATAAGATTATGAATAGCATCAAAAGTATCATCTTTAAATCCTAAGAAAAATACCCAAGCTGAATCTATGCATCATCTCATCACAACCAAGCAGTACTTTTTCTTGTTGAGACTTGTAATAGAAACAGGACCAAATAGATCCATGTGTATGACTCCAAAGGTTCTCTGACAGTTCTTTCCTCAAGCTTCTTGCATGAAGCTTTGTGTTGTTTACCCTTCTTGCACGCCAAACAGGAGTGATCATTCTTGTATGTTTTGGAAGGTAAACCTCTAACTAAATTTCCTTTGACCAATCTGTTGATATTCTTGAAATTTACATGGCCCAATCTTTTATGCCACTGATGTGCTTCTTCAAGAGATGCCTTTGCTACTAAACATGTAGCTCTTTCTGAAGAGTGAAGACTCTTCATATCCAAACTATACACATCATTGGTTCTTGGCACTTTCAGTATCACGAAGTTATCATCATTAAGCTTGAATTCAGGTGAAAGTATGAGACATTCTGTGTCAGTGAATAACACAGGGTGCTTTTTGTCACAGATTTGAGAGACTGACAAAAGATTGAACTTGAGATCCTTCACATATCTAACATTCTCAAAATCTATGCTTCCTGTCTTGATGGTTCCTTTCCCACTAATTCTACCTCCACTAGCATCATTTCCAAATGCAACTCTTCCTCAACAATATGGCCTAAAATCTTGACAATCTCCTTGTCTCCTGTCATGCTTCCAGAGCAACCACTATCCACAATAAGATGATCTTTAAGCTCCTCTTACGGGTTGCCCGCACAAAGATAAAAAGTTAGTGTCTTTTAGGAACCCAAGCCATTCTTGACTTGTGTTCCCTTATGGAGTAACATACTCAAATTCCTTGAGTATGTAATCTTCACAGTTTTTGTAGATAGAATCAAGCATTATCTTTTGTTTTAAAACTTGTGGTGGATTTTCAGCAAAACTTTCTTTTTCAACAAAAATCTATTTTTCCTTTTCCACAAAATCATCTTTATCAAAAATCTCTGTTTCACCAGTACTTGTTGAAAGTACTGTTTGTTCATCATCAGTACTTTCCTTCTTAATCCATTTAGTTTTAACTTCTGGTGTAGAGTTCCTTGATCTAGCTACTTTCTTGGAGTTGTAACGCCTTCTAGATTGATAGTAATTAGATCTCCTAGGGTTCCTATTCTAAAAGGTGTTTGGTGAAACTGAGCATACTTTGAGAAAGTCTGTATTTTGCTTAACAGTACCTTGAAAGGTGTTTGAAGGTACTAGGGGTTTTGAAAAAGGTCTTCTCTGGTGAGGGTACCTATAGTTTGGTGAGAAGTTTCTATGGTTAACCCTATGTGAATGATTCCAAGCGGTCTAGTCTCCTTGGTTTTGGTTGGCGACAGTCTGTTTCTTGGGGAACTTACTTAGGTACCTGAATGTAAGTCAGTCCTTAATCAAATGATCAGGACTAAAACAAACAAAACATAATTTTTGATCTGTAATCCCAAAATTTCTTCTTCTATGTGTATGACCAAACCTATCCTGTCTTCTAGGTGAATGATTAAAAATGTTTTGACCAAAATTATCCCAAAAAGGTTTAGCAGTATTCTGAAAAGTATTTCTTAAAGGTACTGCTGAAGGTGTAGCAGTACTTTCAGGTGAAAGTACTGCTTGGCTTTTAGCATCATCTACCTTAGGTGTCTCAACTGTTTCTTTTGGGGTTTCAGACCTAGATTGACCAATAAGCTTCTTCCTAAACTCTAAGCTGTCTACTCCAAAACGAGAAACATCAGGCCTAAGAGGTTGATGACTACCAGTGGGATGAGGGACATCATGATAACCTTTATCTTTCTTAAACTCAGGAGGTGTTTCACTAACTGATTCCTCATTGCTAGATGTGTCTACATAATTAATGAGTTCATCATCACTAGTGGTTATATCCTCAAAATCACATTCATCCTGATCACTAGGTGGGTTTTCTATGCTATTAAAGTCCATACCAAAACCTAGGCCAGTTTTAATGTAATATTTTCTCTGTTTTTCAACATAAGTGACATGAGAAAGACCTGATTGTCCCCAAGCAGCAAACTTTTCTGGCAATTCATCTCTCTCCTTAGTTAGTTTCTCAATTTCAGAGATCTTACAATTTAACTTCCATTCACTTAATTTTAACTGATAATCCTGTTGTTCATAATTTTCTATCCAAGCCATTTCATTATTTTCATGTGTTATTATTTTGGCTTCCATAGACTCTAAAGTAATTTGGTAACCTGCTACCTCAGACCTAGCCCTTTGATAATTATCTCTTTCAGTCACATAATCATTAAGCACTTTTTGATAAAAGTTATGACACTTTGAACATACCTTAGAGATAGGAGGTGAACTTGGTGAGGTGGCTACCATAGCAAGTAGAACAGGATCATCTTCACACTCCATGCTCCAGTCAAAGCTTCCATAACCATCTTTAGACTCCATAGCAGCATGTCCAGGTTCCTCATCAAAAGCTGTGCTCCAGTTAAACTCTTCCACTGAATCGTCCACAACTACCATACAGTAGGTTACTGGTTCATCATCAAACTCAGCACTCCAGTCAACCTCTGATAAATTCCCTTGAGCAACCAAAGCTTTTGTTTCAGTAATATGAATTTCTTTTAGCTCTAGCTTTGGTTTCTCAGTCATCCTGTTTGCTTGATATTTAGCAAACCTGCATTCCCTTGCAAAATGTCCAGTCTTTTGACAATTGAAGTATTCAATCTTGGATTTATCAAAATTGATTCCCTGTTTTGGTTTGAAGTCAATGCCTCTGCCTGTCTTCTTCATAAACTTCTTGATCCTTGCAGTGATCATAGCAACTTGCCACCTGATATCAATTTCTTCAAGAGCATCCTCTTCAATTTGGGAGAGATCTTCTTCATAAGTAACAGGTAGGGTAGCTTGCTGTGCAAAGAAAGAGCATACAACTTCATCTGAGTGGATGGTATTTGTTGGTGTGGGTTGCTGAGCAAAGGTGGGGGTAGTGTAGGCACAGTGACTTTGAGCAACGTACTTTGAATAGAAGCAGTACTTTTAGTGGAAGTACTGCCTCTCTTTTCAAAAGACACAAAAGATATACTATGAGACTTTAAACTTTTTTGGCCATTCATCTCATGCTCATACACCTTCAGATGATTGTAGAGATCATCAAAGTCCATAGTGTCCAATCCAGGTTGTCCTCTGATCATTGTAGCAATCACATGCCATGTAGATGGCAAACTCCTTAAGAACTTTAGGTTAGCATCTTCAACTAAGACCTCTGCTTTGTACAGCTCCAGCATGCTGAGAAGATTTTGGAATCTGTCATAGGCAGCATCAAGGCCTTCTCTTTCTCCAACAGTGAATGTTTCAAACTGTTGCTTCAACAGATTTCTGTGCATCTTTTTGGAAACATCATTACCTCCAAACCTTGTCTTGAGTGCAGCCCAGAGTTGCTTTGCATCTTTAGCATCATGGAACTTGAGTAGATGACCATCAGGTATAGCAAACAAGAGTATGTTGAGAGCCTTCTCTTGATTCCTTATTGTAGCAGCTGGCAAGATGGGTTTAGGTGCTTTAGGTTGGCCAGGAATGTCTACAGTTCGTCCACAACTTCATTACCATTGACAATCACATTCCATAGTGCATGGTCTGTAATTGCAATATACTGCCTCATCTTCATGATAATTGGTATTCTTAGTGAGGTGATGGATGGGGGTGGAACAGCTTCAGTCGACATCTTTAGGTTTTGTTGTTAACTAGGTTTTAAGGGTTTCTTCTTAGTCAGAGTTTCCACACAAGCTCTGATACCACTTGTTGGATCGATGTACACTAACCAAACTAACTTATATAGCTTGTTAAGGGTTTAATAACCTTGGATAAATCCTAAGTTATTAACAATAAAACACTGAGTAATCTCTATTAAGTACGCGGAATTTACTTAACAAAGCTAAGAAGATTTAACTTTATTAATAACTCTAAATATGCTTGTTATGCAGATTCTTTAACAACTCTAAAACTCTAATATCGAACTTCTCTAAAACTCTAATAATGATCGTACTTTAGGATTCTAAAAACATATATCTCTAATGCCAATCTAGGGGTCCTTTTATAGAATTAAGGATAACCCTAGTCGGTTTACAATTTGTATCCTTGTACGACAAGTAATCTAAACAAAGAATATTCTAGAATAACAAAGTTTTCCATAATCAAATATAGCAGTTCTTTGGCTTTGCAGTACTTTGACTTCGACATCAGTACTTTGACTTTTTACTTAGTAGTACTTTGAATCTTCAGTACTTTGACTTCTTCAGTACTTTAACATTCTTCAGCACTTTCATATCCCAACAGGTTTTAAACGCTAAGACTCATTCACTAACCAACCTCCATTGAATCTTCAATATTAAATTCCACAAAAACATTATTGATATTAAATAGATGATGTATCAACATTATTTATGGATTAAATAATCAATTGCACAAACTGACTACAAAAATCAATAATCGCTTGTTAAAAGCTATGGTCGGTTGGTTATAGGGAAGTACTAGGGGTGTTCGTGGGGCGGTTCGGTTCGGTTAGTTGGAAGATTTAAACTATCCATTGCGGGGCGGGTAATTAATTTTACTAAACGGGTAACCGGACAAGCGGGTACCCGAAATGAGCGGTTACCCACGGTTCGGGTCACGGTTAACCATTTTAGAAATTTAATATCACATTAGAATAATTGCATTCAAATATCCATACATAATCGATTAACAAAATAACAGTCATTGGACATTTATATATTACGATCACATTTATCAACTTTCACACATAAATGTATTGAAATGTTTACATTAGGAGCAAAAAGGCGTTATAGAATAAAATTAGTGCAGTAGTATAATTAATACTTGTACAATTATTTGAATATTTAGTTAAAAAAACCTTTATATATAAAGCACTGTTTGGTTCAGTTAACCGCGGATAGCAAAAAATAAAAACCAAAACCGAACCGTGACAAGCGGGTTTTTTTGGTTTCGGTTTCTTCGATTTCGGGTTTTTTCAGTTTCGAATTGACCGGTTCGGCTCGGTTTGTCGATTTCTCGGATTTTTTGAACACCCCTAAAAAGTACCCACAAACAAACGAAAGTAGCAATCAACAAATTAATGACAATTAAATAAAATCGGTTACTTAATGCGAATGAAGAATGCGATGAAAAACGAACAAAATTTTACCGATTTGAGCAATCGTATCAAAGGGGCAAGGTTCATCAAAATACACTAAATAAGATTTTAAAAAAAGATGAGCGTGAAAGAGTTTTCCAACAAATTGCTAAGTTCTTCTACACAAGTGCTCTATCATTTAATTGTGTTAAGAATCTCGAGTTTAGAAAAATGGTACAAATGATTGATGAATATGGGAGAGGGCTTGATCCGCCTTCGTACCATGAGATGAGAGTTACCTTTTAAAAAAATAAGTCGACTATACGAAGTCATTAGTGGAGGAATACAAAAATGAGTGAAAGAAAATGGGTTGCACACTGATGAGTGATGGGTGGAGTGATAGGAAGAATTGATCAATGTGTAATTTTCTTGTGAATAGCCCTAGAGGTACCATCTTCTTAGCATCGAGTGACACATAAGAAATTAGTAAGACAAAGGAAAAGTTTTAGCGATGTTGGATGATTTCGAGGAAAAAATTGGTGAAGAACATGTTGTTCAGGTAGTAACCGATAATGCTGCAAATTACAACGCTGCTGGTGCGATGTAGATGGCCAAAAGAAAAAACCTCTTTGGACACCTTGTGCCACTCTGATAATAATTTAAAAGTTACACTTTTGAGGGGTCATTTAAGCCCATAATTGATCACTTTTATATCCGTTACTACTTAATTTCGTTCCTTTTCACTTTTTAGGTCTCTTGAAGGCAAATTGCTGGAATGACACTTATTCGGACGAAAAGGCGCGAATATATGAAGAAAAAGGCCAAATTCAAGAATCAAGAAACTCAAGCTGCTGGAACAGAAGGTGACGGCGTCACAGCCAAATGGCGACACCGTCGCAACACGCTTTGTGACGACTCAGTAGCCAAATTTCTATTTTGCACTTGACGGCATCAGGCTTTAAAGAGTAGGGCGTCACAACTCAGACGGCCTAGATTCGGATCCCGACGTGTAACATATTGGATTTCACATACACATCAAACCATTAACACAAGAGGCGTACAAGACAAGTTTCTAGAGAGAGAAAGGGTTAGAGGTTTTGGGAACTTTAGTGAGAGAAAGAAAAATCTTATTATGAGCTCCAACTCTCTACCTTGGAAGGTAGAGACTATTTATAGTACTTACATAAATCGCCACCTACGGGTTGTGGATCAGGCATACAGTGGGTAAAGACCCGTCCGTCCTCCACGGTGTTACTTAACTAAATACTACTTAACTTGTAATAATCTACGACTACGAGCTTTCTAACGATTACATATACTTGAGGCGACCGACTCTTTAATAACTGGATTTACTAAATCCTAACAATCTCCCCCTAAGGGAGGTAACCTCAAACACACGTTAAAAATTACATTAAATACACACAGATATTACATTATAAATTGTTCTTGGATTCTTGATGTAGGACTTTGCTCTGAAGCTCGTAGTCATCGATTCTTCATTATTGCATGTTTGGTTAATCCAAGTGGAGGTCTTTACCTGATCCACGTGATAAAGAGTTTTGAGCCAGCTTTGAGATCATCAGCAATCATAAATCTCTGACTCATCCATTGTGGTGTTGGTATTATGTGATGTTGTGACTTTTGGACCGACATGCTCACATTTTGGATCATGATTTCTTCTCATCATAGTAGCGGAAGCTTTCGTTGATTCATGATATAGGCAAGCCGTATAGCAAAGCATGGAGTGAGAATATCGAGTCATTGATCGCTAATCATGATTTCTTAGAAATGAGTGTATTGTGTGAGCATGCGGCTATGTGTTGACCGCATCATTCTGATCAGTGAAACGTCGGGCGTACTGCATACAACATTTAGCAATAAAGCGCACGAAAGTGTCTTTGATCACTTTCGTTGAATTGAGGTACACGACCACGGTTCCCGTTGATCGTAGTACAAAATGCTTCGTGTATCGTAAAATTTCGTAGAATTTCCTTGACAGGGTTTTGCAGCTGCTCTAGCTGTTCTCAAACCGGAACGTCTCAAAGAAGACAACACGGAGTAAGTGAACCAGCGAATTGAGATTCACTGATTGATAAAAAGAGATTTGAAAAACAATCGAGTATCGCTCAATAGAAATTGTTTTTGCAATACAACGAAGGTTTTAATGAAAATTAATTATAAATCATAAACACCTTTTAATTTGAAATATCTGTACACAGTCGATGTGCTAAAGTAAAGAGTTTTTAAGCACAACGACTGGTTTTTCAAAGGTATCCGTCAATCCATTACCTGAACCAGGATTGATTCAAATGATTGAATCGCCCCATTGTTTCTGTTCAGTTGTCACATGGTTGATCTATTAAATAGATCTCACATGCCACCCACCAGGAGCTTGTTTGATGTTGGCTCTAGAAGGCTTTCCATCTTCATTGTGAATATGTTTGCATATCACTCAGATGTTCTGGCAATACCACAAGGATAATGCGTAGGACTCATAAGATATAATCTCTCTTTCCACATTGTGTGAAACAGAGAGTCTTCATTGAAAGTGTCCTAATGAGATTTATAGATGATCTCGTGGCTCTAGACTCAATTGTGCATATTTGGTTCCTATGCCGGAGACTAGGGAGAGGGTCTCCTTCTTCAATATCAACAAACTCTAAGAGAAAGTCGATAGATAATGTAGGTTTTCCGTGAGAATGAAACAAGTCCTTTTAAGAGGAACTTGAGTAGCTTGGGAAGTTGTAGTGCAGTGCGTCACTGTGTCCATGACGTCTTGTCTTCAATACCGATGTTACCTTGGTAATCACCATGAGCTTATGAATTGAACCGGTTTCGCCCTAAGGTTGAATTAATGGAGGGCTATTTCTTTTCACCCTTTTCTCATTTCATCTCTTTTTCATTCTTCAACCCCTTCAAGGCTTACCAAGACTTCATAACCAGAACCTTGTTGGCTTTATTCCAGCACTAGCTCAGTCTCAGTCCACACTCTCCCCATTTCTCACTTTTCTCCTTTTTTCCATCGTACCTAAGGACTTCTACACTATCTAGTGGATTGTCCCGGGTAGATCCCTCCTTTCGGCGGATCATGGGAACTAATACCTAACCTTATCTTCCTTATATCACCATACATAATGTAAAGTTGGTCTGTCTATTTGGTATTGTTCATCGCCATTGGAACCAATTGAAAACCATTTGAAAATCAATCCAGATACTTGTGATATATTATCAAAATATTTTGTACCTGAATTGTTTTTGATAATTTTAGAAACAGAGCTCCCCCTCAACATGTGCATCACACATCATTTTGTAGTAGAAATAATTTTCATATTTGAGGGATTGGCTTGCATCTAAGAGTAGTTATATGAAGAATGTGGTTTTCAAAATAGTTGCTCCCCCTCAATATGTGTATGGAAATTTGAAAATGTTTTGCACATATTAGGAAAAAGGCACATTGAAATAAATTGATCACGTTTCAAATCTTAGTGGTTTAAGATAGATGCTCCCCCTCAAGATGTGCATGGAAAATTTGAAATCGTTTGGCACATGTGTGAAGGAGAGCTTGTACATCCTTATAAAACCATTTACCTAGAATATTAGATTAAATCCATTTAAATCACAAATTCTCCCCGATCACAATTATCAAATCATTTGAGATTTGTGATCTCTGTAGATTTAAATTGATTTTGAAAGCTTTTAAGGAGAATTGTGACTTTATTATGAAAACGTTTTAACTGATAAGGATCGGATTTTGAGACTTTAAACTCCATTGATTCAACATGCATGGTTATCTTTTGAAAACAATTTTATGACAAATAACCTTTTGATTTAATTGAAATCATTCTCCCCCTCTATCAATGACATAAGTTGTTGATTGAGAGATAAATATTTTGACAAACGATAAGACCGTATGATTTTCAAAAATAGAGTCCGAGTTATTTTTCAAAGCAATTAGTTTTCATAAGATAGTAAGTAATTGTTTATAGAATCAGAGCATAAGATTTAAAAACCAAGATAAAGCATTGCTCTGTTCTTTCTTAGAAAAACAGGTTACTTGCCTGAAATGACAATAAACCATAGTTTGTCTTTCTCCCAAAAATATATATATATATATATATATTAACAAAATGATCTTATGTACATTCGAAGAACATCTAAAGACCTGTGACATTCTTTGAAAGTCTACACAAAGTCCGTAGATGATATCGAACAAGGAAAAACATGACAAAATAACAATAATTTTTTGGAATTTTTCAAGATTTTCTAATTTTTATTGGTTTTTTGAAAGTTTTATTTTTTTCTCTTTGCTTTTTGAAGATTTTGCAATTTTGTATTTTGCTTTTTGAATAGATATTTACAAGAGATAGATGAAGGAAAACCTTTTACTCCTCTTCTTCCTCTTGAAGACGTTTGAGTGTTTTCGGTTGTAGGCTCTTAAGACCAAGTCGTGGAAGGATAAACTCAAAACGTTCTCTAGGAAGAGCTTTGGTGAAGATGTCTGCTAACTGGTATTCAGTCCTTACAAAATAAAGTTCCACCACACCGTTTTCTATTTGCTCCCTGATGAAATGATATCGTATGTCGATGTGCTTTGCTCTTGAGTGTTGTACGTTGTTGCATGAGAGAGCAATAGCACTTTTATTATCGCAATACAGAGGGATTTTGTTGAATTCAAAGCCATAGTCAGATAATTGGGATCTCATCCAAAAGATTTGAGCACAACAAGATGACATGGCTATGTATTCAGCCTCTGTAGAGGAAATAGAAGTACTCATTTGCTTCTTTGAAGACCAGCTCACAAGCTTATCACCCAAAAACTGAGCACCTCCAGACGTACTTTGACGAGTATCTTGACATCCTGCATGATCGGCATCGCATAGCTGTTAGTGACATACCGGTGTCCTTCGGGTACCAAAGTCCCATATTGATGGTTCCTTGGAGATACCGAAAGACCCGTTTAACTGCTTCAAGGTGCTTTTTGGTAGGCTTAGCCTGATATCTAGCACACATGCAAACAGCGAACAAGATGTCTGGTCTACTAGCTGTGAGGTACATCAGGGATCTAATCATACTACGATATTTCATTTGGTCTACCATGATCCCTGAGTGGTCCTCATCTAGTTTAGTACGTTCTATCATGGGAGTGTCAACAGGGTCACTAGAATCAAATCCAAATTTCTTTAAAATCTCATTAGCATATTTAGATTGATTTATAAAAATGCCTCCGGGACTTTGTGAAATTTGTAATCCTAAGAAAAATGACATTTGTCCCATCATTGACATTTGAAATTTAGAACCCATTTCAATAGAAAAACGGTCACACTCATTGGGGTCAGTCGAGGCAAAGATAATATCATCAACATATATTTGAACGTGAATTAAGTGTTTGCCTGACTTCCTGGAAAAACATGACAAAATAACAATAATTTTTTGGAATTTTTCAAGATTTTCTAATTTTTATTGGTTTTTTGAAAGTTTTATTTTTTTCTCTTTGCTTTTTGAAGATTTTGCAATTTTGTATTTTGCTTTTTGAATAGATATTTACAAGAGATAGATGAAGGAAAACCTTTACTCCTCTTCTTCCTCTTGAAGACGTTTGAGTGTTTTCGGTTGTAGGCTCTTAAGACCAAGTCGTGGAAGGATAAACTCAAAACATTCTCTAGGAAGAGCTTTGGTGAAGATGTCTGCTAACTGGTATTCAGTCCTTACAAAATAAAGTTCCACCACACCGTTTTCTATTTGCTCCCTGATGAAATGATGTCGTATGTCGATGTGCTTTGCTCTTGAGTGTTGTACGTTGTTGCATGAGAGAGCAATAGCACTTTTATTATTTCAATACAGAGGGATTTTGTTGAATTCAAAGCCATAGTCAGATAATTGGGATCTCATCCAAAAGATTTGAGCACAACAAGATGACATGTCTATGTATTCAGCCTCTGTAGAGGAAATAGAAGTACTCATTTGCTTCTTTGAAGACCAGCTCACAAGCTTATCACCCAAAAACTGAGCACCTCCAGACGTACTTTGACGAGTATCTTGACATCCTGCATGATCAGCATCTGCATAGGCTGTTAGTGACATACCGGTGTCCTTCGGGTACCAAAGTCCCATATTGATGGTTCCTTGGAGATACCGAAAGACCCGTTTAATTGCTTCAAGGTGCTTTTTGGTAGGCTTAGCCTGATATCTAGCACACATGCAAACAGCGAACAAGATGTCTGGCCTACTAGCTGTGAGGTACATCAGGGATCTAATCATACTACGATATTTTGTTTGGTCTACCATGATCCCTGAGTGGTCCTCATCTAGTTTAGTACGCTCTATAATGGGAGTGTCAACAGGGTCACTAGAATCAAATCCAAATTTCTTTAAAATCTCATTAGCATATTTAGATTGATTTATAAAAATGCCTCCGGGACTTTGTGAAATTTGTAATCCTAAGAAAAATGACATTTGTCCCATCATTGACAATTGAAATTTAGAACCCATTTCAATAGAAAAACGGTCACACTCATTGGGGTCAGTCGAGGAAAAGATAATATCATCAACATAAATTTGAACGTGAATTAAGTGTTTGCCTGACTTCCTGGTGAACAATGTCGGATCAACTGCTCCTTTGCTGAATCCAGTAGATAGAAGAAACTTTGATAGCGTATCATACCGTGCCCTTGGAGCTTGCTTTAAACCGTAAAGAGCCTTCTTCAAACGATAGACGTGAGTAGGATGCTCTGGATTCACAAAGCCTTCAGGTTGGTTGACGTATACGACTTCTTTAAGATCTCCGTTTAGAAACGCCGTCTTTACATCCATTTGATAGACTACCATGTTCTTACTTGCAGCATTAGCCAAGAAGATTCTAATTGCCTCGTTACGAGCAACAGGAGCAAATGATTCTTCAAAGTCAATACCCTCCTCTTGACGATATCCTTTTGCAACCAATCGATCCTTGTTCTTTAAAACATCACCATGCTCATCAAGTTTCACTTTGAAGATCAACTATAGAGCAATGATCATAGCACAATCTGGAGCAGGTACTAATTCCCATACATCAAGTCGATCAAACTCATGAATTTCTTCTTGCATGGCATTGAACCAGCTGTCTTCATTCATGGCAGTTTTAACATATTTTGGTTCGACCTTAGAGAGTACGGAGTTGAAGAAGCACCATAAGGCATCGGTTGCAAGTTGTTTCCGTGTGGATACTGGACGAGAGAGGTTTCCAATGATGTTGTCCAATGGATGATCATGTGTCCATTTTATGAGGTGTTCATGTGGCTGTTGTTGAGGAACTGATGTAGCAGAGTCGATATCTCCTGCGAAGATGGTTCTGATAATGATTCAGGAGCAAATATGTTTTCAAATGGAGCATCTTCGGGAGTAGCAAAGGGGTTAACTTCATCATTGATGCCAGAATCAATTCCATGATGTACATTCGATGATTGATGATTTGTTGATGAGACAGAGTAATCAGCAGCAGGCGCTTCTTGACTTAATGATATTGATACTGAAGGATTGACTTCATTCACAGGGATATGAGCAACTTCTGTTGATGGAATTGACATTTCATCAGCATTTGGTTCATAGTGTTCATCAAACATTGGATCAAACAATTTCTTTAAATCATCTTCTGAAGGAGGTACATAAGGAGTTGCTAGAGAGGGATTAGAAACAAGAGTAGAACTGATAAGACTACTTGATGAAAATTGAGTTGCGGGTCCAGAACTGGTTTGTCCTGGAGCCATTTGACCGGTCAGCTCATCGAACGTAACGTAAATTGTTTCCATGATATTTCGGGTTCTCTTGTTGTAGATTCGGTAACCCTTCTTGTTTGGTGCATAACCAACAAAAACTCCAATATCTGCCTTTGCTCTTAATTTACTTAAGTCTTGACCGTCATTCGTTGGATAGCACAAAGCACCAAACACACGAAGGTAGGAGAGATCAGGTTTTCGTTTATGAACAAGTTCATATGGAGTTTTTCCATGAGAGGTATGAATCAGGGAACGATTTTAGGTGTAGCAAGCAGTGGCAATGGCTTTAGCCCATAGAAACATTAGAACCTTTGAATAAATTAGCATTGTTCTTGCGGCTTCCACAAGAGTTCGATTTTGTCTTTCAACTACAACCGTCTCTTTGAGGAGTTCGTGGAACACTTCTTTGATGACTGATTCCAACACTTTCATAAAACTGAATTAAATCTTTGTTGACAAACTCTGTGCCATTTTCTGTTCGAACTATTCTAACAATATTGTTGAGTCGAACTTGTAGCTGTTTGACAAGTTTGATGATGACATCTAGAGTTTCATCCTTTGTCCTCAAAAACTTTACCCAAGTAAATCGAGAGTAGTCATCCACAAAGACTAAAATGTATTTCTTCCCATTTATCATTTGTACTCTCATTGGTCCGCATAGATCCATATGAAGGGTATGAAGAACTTCCATTACTGAGTTTGTGGGTTTTGGTTTGTGGGCATATTTCGTGCTTTTACCCAATTGGCAAGCTGAACAAAGATGATATTTTTCATATTTTAATCTGGGTAAGCCTCTGACAAGATCCTTTCTGGAAAGGTTATTAATGATGCCGAAGTTCAAGTGATTGAGACGACGATGCCATAACCATGACTCTGTTTTAGAAGCCTTTGACAGCAAGCAATTGTAGGGACTTCATCATGTCTTCAATAGAGATGGTGTATAGGTTAGAACCACGAGTACCTCTTAATAATTTCAAACCATCAAGTTCTCTACGGAAGCAAGTATGTTTTCTAAAGGCCACTTCTAGATCGGAATCACAGAATTGACCAACAGAGAACAATATATGACCAAGACCTTCCACATAATATACCCTGGAAATAACACTTTTACCAACTACATAATCACCATAACCCATAATTACTCCAAAATGGTCATTCCCGAATCTAACAGTCCCGATGAATTTACTCACGAAGTTCATGAGCCGAGACCGGTCTCTAGTCATATGCTTGGAACAGCCTGAGTCCAAGTACCACAGAACGATTTGAACGATCTGCAATTGAACACAGACAAGAATGGATAACTGGATAATTTGGATCCCCATGCAAGAATGGGTTCCACTTGGTTAGTAACAGTAATTGGAACACCCACATCAGAAGTAGAAACAATGGAATCATTAGAAATAGATGCAGTGCTAGTTTCCATATTTAACCTATTCAAAGTATGTTCACTTCTTAAGGGAATCGTTCTACCAGTAGGCATCCATTTTCTAGTGGGCATTGATTTAGCAACTTTAGGGCAAAGCTCATTAATCTTACGGCCATTAGGTATCCATTGATAACCTATATTACTAAATTTCCTTCCTGTGGGTTTCCACTGTTTTTCTAACTTTCTTTCGCCTTTGCCTTTTAGCCTTCTAAGCTTGAATTTTAACATTAACAGTTTTATCTGGGCGTTTAATAGCATTAGACAAATCATTCACACCACATTCAAGATTAGTAACAGAAACCACTCAATCATCATTACATGTTTTGCCAAAAGTAGCAGAATTCACATTAATTACAGTATGCTTAAAGCTAACACTAGAATCAACACGATTCATTTTATTCAACTCAAACTTAATATTCCTAGGGTGATCTTCTAATCTCTTCCAATGCACATTCATAGCTTGCGAGGTCCTATCTTGCTTGGTATTGCCTGGAGGCTTTGACCCGCTTGCTTTAATGTTACTGATTACTCCTGTAGAGGGAATTATGGGAACATTAGTTAATTGATCTACTTTTTGCATTCCTGAACTAGTTGTGCAGGGATCTGAACTACTTGAAGGCACATTAGTGTTAACTTTCTTAAAACTGGGCATAGAATGATTTGAATGCTTGGCACTAGGCATGGAACAAGGCATCACAGCTTTACCTTTCGCACCTAAGGATTTAGGACATGTTGCAATTAAACATTCTAGCAGCTCGTGAGATCGTTTGGCCTAAATGCAAGCAAACCTAATTTCTCTATCAAGAGGTTTATTAATGAAATTCTCTTCAACAATCTCACGGAGACATTCTAGACTATCCTTAAGGTGAGCACAATATTCATGAAACACAGGTTCATTATTCCTAAGATGAGGAGGAATATATTTAACAGTCACAGTATATTTGCAGTCTGAGGATGACTTGGATGCAACATTCTCATTGAAAACAAGTGGCAGTTTCCCTTTTTCCTGACCCCTCAGATTCTCAATTTCTTTTTGTAAAGACATTATTTTTTTGTTGTTTTTGTCACGAGTGACTTTCATTGAATCATATAACTCTTTAAAGTGTCGTTTAACTTTTTCATTTTCTTCTAGAAAACTCTCGTTTTCCTTTTGTAAAGTATTAACTAAGTTTTGAAGATGAAAAATTTGAGAATACTGAGAATCTAAAGGAGGAGGCATTAGGGACCCAGTCACATTGTTCTTTTAACCCTTTAATTGAGAGATTTGGGTTCCAATTTTTGATCGTGTTGCAATGACTCAATCTGTTCATCACGTTTGCTAATTTCAAAACTGCATCAAATTCAGGAGCATCCAAGGATGTCTTGATATTTGAGGTTTTAACATTTTCTTTAAGATGTTGATATTTTAATTGCAAAGCAAGATGCTCAACTTCCAATTTAGAAAACTGTTTCACCAAGTTATCATGATCATCCTGTTCAACTTTTTCATGCAATTTAGAGTTAGTTTTTTCAAGCTCAATGACACGATCATGAGAGACTTTCAGAGCAATAGATAATTCATGAAATTGAGAAGCATTAATGGAACAATTTGTAGCAGTGTAAAACACATCTTGAGCAATACATTCAAAAATAAGATTCTCATTCAAGGTATGCAAGTTCTTCCTCTCAATCTCATTATATTTAATTCTCGCTCATAGTCACTAACCTCAACAATCATCGCATCAAATTCCTTTTCCATTTCTTAAATATCTAAGTCCATCCCTTTTTAAGACTCTCAAATTGACCTTTTAATTGTTTAAAGAAAGGCATGATCTCAGTTAAATAGCATTCTTTAGTTTGCTCAAAACCCCTTTCCCCTTCAGTTATCCCAGTGGGTGTGATCCTTTTCTTACAAGTTTTCTCAAAATCAACAAATAATTGAAAGATAACATATTGACTTATTAAGGTCTTGCTTTTAGTGGAAATAGTTCTAGGAACTAAATGCATTGGTGTCTTTGGGGGATACACAGTCGCTGAAGGCATTTTCCTAAGGGGAGGGTTTGTTACAACAAGATTCTCTGCTTTTTGCTTGTCTAAATCCTTTTTCCGAACACTTGTTCTGTGTTAACAATGTTTGAGGCTTAAACTTGTTCAAGGAGATCCAATTTTCCTTTTTGTAATCATGGGTTTTGATCGTTATGTTATTCTCTTTACATTCAGGATCATCTAGATTCTTATTCATTTTCTCCCTAGATGCATCATCTAATTTTCTATCTTCCTCTGCACTCAATGTGCAACTAGGTTTCTGTCTAGGTTTAAGAATCTCATTACCATCATAGATTACATCATGAGCAGCTCTAGCTTTTAACAACCCTGATTTGGTTTCTACAACAATGAATGCTATGCTTATCGCTAAAAACTCTATGCTTAGTGATCAAGTGAGCAGTCTGAATGGTATTCCCTTGTTCGTACAACTTATTTTCAAGCTTGTTTTTCAAAGTTTTAGATTGGAAAAATCATTCAAAAGTTTTGATTCCTTAGCATTGAATTCTTGCTTAAGCATTTTAACATTTTCTTGAAGTCCCTGTTTTTGCTTAGCAGTTTTAGAAAGCTTTTCTTGTAAGGAGTTTAACTCTTGTTTTAAGACTTCTTCTCTAAAGTTACTTTTTCTAATAACTGTACGCATTTGGTCATCCATTTCCTGCTCACGGGTGGTCAACTCAAACTTAGCACGTTGTTCATAAATAACAACTTGTTCTTTATAGGCATTCAGTTCAGAGATAACAGAGTCATCAGGGGCACATGCAGTGTATTCATCAAGGACATAGTCCTCATTGAATGCGGAAGATGCATTACTTGGTACAACCTCACTTTCACTTTGCTTCACATATTGATCATATGGGACAATATTGCTATTACCCTCACCATCAATATTTGATTCATAAGTTTCAAGATTTTGTACTTTATTTTGCATCTTTTGCTCATCAACATCATCATATAGTTTTAATACCTTTGAAATGATTTTGTCTTTGGATGGATTAGCTGTTGAGGTGAGAGACCTTTGAGAGACCATAGGTGAGATGCTAGCCATGAAGATTGTTTGGGCAGTAGGTTCATCATCGACATCAGATTCAAATGCATCACAAGTCAGCTACTGAAATGCATTTGATGATTATTACCTATCTCCTGCATTGGTGTTCATCAACATCAGCATCATAGGTTCGGGCATTTCCCTCAGCAAGGAACAACAACTCCTCTTCATCCAAAGTTGCTCCATTATCCCGAGCTTGCACAAGCAACATCTTGTCCTCGAATATTCTGCATTCTGTGTGACGTTTTGGAGATGTCGTTTCTAGCAATATGTCCCTCATCACCACAGTTGTAGCACTTAATTGGCTTTGCTTGACCTTGATTCCCATTCCTTCCCCTATTCTGATTTACCCTATATCCTCTACCAACTCCACTTCTTCCCTGTTCATGCTGCCTTTCTTGAAGTGGTTGTCCCATAATCTTTCCATCTCTGACAACGGCCTGATTGTGTAGATTGGATGCAGTTCGATCTCATTGTGTAGTGTGAAGACTGTTGGTATGTGGATTGAGGGTCAGGTTTGTTTAACCATAAGACCAGTTATTAGAAGTGACCCATGACTGCATCAGCATCAGCTTGCTTGAACCTCAGATCAGGAATGAGTTTGTGATGTACCTTACCCGTGGTATGACTTGAGATGCTTTGGTATATACCACATTGGTGTAAAGGCAGTTGAGTCATTTGACGAACTAGTTTTCTCCCTGCTTAGATGTGACTGCTTAAGATCCTTGTTTCAAACATTGCATGTCTCTCATCTCATTCGAAGAAGGAAGTCAATAGTTGCTCATAGTTTGTGTCCTTCAATCCTTTGTAGCTTCACAAGGTGACAACTGTGCCATTCGGGAGTCATGTTTTTTCACGAACTTTGAGTTTAGCTGACTTGTGGCATAGTCATTCTGATATTTCTCATATCATTACACGCTTGTGGAATCTCTGTAGTATCATAATATCTCATCGGGTTTCATCTTGAAGTGCTCAAATTCATCATAGGTTGTGATTCTCTTCCTTGGTTAATTCGAGAACAGAGAAAGCATCTTGACATTATCCCAAACTGCCTTGGCCGATTGTTGTGATTGATAAGCTTGTAGATATCTTTTGGAAGACCTTGAAGTATAATGTTAGAAGCCACGATATCGACATCGAATCTCTTTTCTCCTTATCATTGAGCTCATCATACGTCTTTGGTCTATCATTCCAGATCATTGTTCCATCTGCAGCTGTATCAATTAAGTCTCTTGTAGTCTCAATCGATAAGGTCCTTCATCAATGGATTTGAGAATGTTGACCCCATTTTCCTTTCAAGGCATACAATCGATTCGTTGAGCCCAAGAGTGTAGTCGATTCTGTCAAGCATGGGTGGGCGAGTATCTGAACCGGTGCTTGAACATCCTCGACAGCGATGGAGATGATTGTAGATACGTTGGTAGACATGTTTAAAGATTACGCGGGATTTTATAACTCAATGATTAAACCGGGAAATAGATTCTTTCACGGGATTTTACTAATTCAAGAGAAAACCGTATTACAAACAAAAGATTCAACCAAATTAAGCTAAACTTAAAGTTGCTAAGAAGTATTATGAAATCAAGTCGCTATAATTCCAAATTAAGCTAAGACACGGTCAAGTTGCTAAGAACAACTTCGCTAAGATCAAA
>OU343221.1:114437410-114511410 GCA_910596185.1 Chrysanthemum makinoi
CCACATGTTTTCACCATCCCAACAAAAAATAAGTTTTGGAAAATTAAAAAGTACTATTGGTTGTAAGAATAGTTAGAGCAAATCGCAATATGGGTACGAATTGCGCCCATGAGGTTTCTTAGAACTACGACAGTGAAAGAATGGCCCTGTGAATGAAAAATCTCATTGTGGGGAAGAAACCTCTTTTGAAAGTAAGTTTAAGGTCAGATGTATCATACCCCATTCTGGCAATTCCTTGCCAAATTTCAGTATTTGACATATCACTAATACCCTGAGAATCTTTTAATTTTAAATGTCTTTTTGAAAACGTTTTCAGTAATAACCTGACTCTGATACCACTCGTAAGGATCTAAACACTTGAGACTTGTGTTGAAGCTACTTTGAGTGTCTACCAAATAGTATGCGGAATGTACTACTTGATACTTTAGAAGATTAGAATGCTTGACGTGTTATTGAATGATTGAAACAAAAAACAAAGTTATGAACAAAGTTATAACCAAAAGCTCCAATATTATTGATTATAATACGAGTGATCTCAACTATCACTAGGGTTTACAACCTTGAAGCTTAACAAAAAATAATGTACTAAACATCTAACCTAGGACCTCCTTTTATAGCACAAGGAGTCATGTACAAGATAACTATCAATCTATTCGTATAAGATATACATCATATATATTCTATAAATATGACAAACGTGTACAAATCACATAAGCAATACAAACTATATGTACTAGCAGTACTAAGTCAGTTAGTAATCTTCAGCAATTCTTGTATGTAAGCTTGGCAGTACTAAGTAAGTTAGTACTGATGCGTTTAATTCCTAACACTTCTGTTGGTGATTAAAGGTAAAATCAACAAGTTTAACATAATTATATCAAGTTACATGCATGGTCTAATTAATAAAGTAAGCGGGAACACATGTACATGTTATTGGTGCTTACAACACTAGTGAACATGGATGGTGATCACCAGAAACTGTTGTAACTTCAATGGATCAGAACTGGATAAGGAAGTCCTCAAAAATAGAAACTTCCTTCTAATAAATTGTAGATATACATCTTGGCCTCGTGGGAACCTGGACACAAATTTTCTCTAAAAACAGACAAGTAACAAATCGAGATAGTCCACTTTACCACATGTTTGTCAAGCTGTTCAGATTTGGTGATATGTTCATAATTCAAGAATGAACACAATACTTGTGAGTTGAAACTTCAGGCATGGCTTATTAGATTGCCTTTTTGTTTAGTCTACACAACACCTCAATCAACATCACAAGGATGCTAATCTAACAAGCCTTAATCAGAAGCGCACCAACACACAATAATCATTCAAGAACAAGCAAAATGATGTTGTGTTTTTTGATGAAATGTTGTAACTCAAAAGGAGGGAGAGGAGAGAAAATTTGTTGAAGTGATTATTTAGGATTAGGGTTCTCAAACCTAATTATCTAACTTGTCATTTCACGTAGTTTAATACCTCTAGCTTGCTGAAGTGGCATTTTTACTACTTGGAATTCTTAATGGCGAACATGGTACCCTGAACCCTCTGAGTAAAATTTCTACTACCTTATACCCACTTAACAGTTAAGCTCGTTAAGAATTTACCGGACGTCATTTCAAAATTATATTATTAATAGTATAACTAACAAATAAGGGTAGTGTGATAACTCGTAATTTCAGGTCATTTTACAAACTTTGAAAATTTCACTATTCATCTCGGGAATTTACTATTCACAGATTACTATTCATCATTTTTGAAGTCGGTTTGAGACTTTGAGAGGTTATTTCAAAATTTTACTATTCATGAAACACTATTCATTCCCAGAGAAAAATCACTATTCATGATTCACTATTCATCATTTTCGTAAACTAGGTTTACGAGTATCAAATACGCGTAACCTGGAGGGTTAAGCTGCGTATTCATGGAACATCATTGAGAACATTTCATATAGACTAGAGTTAATCTACATATCATCAGTAACATCATCTCATATTAATTTTATGCACGGGGTTTGCATATTTCATTAACGTGTATTTATTTATTAAATAAACGCTATCGCACGATCATTTATTTTGAATAATTGATCCGACACTTTCAACAATTATCCTATATATTTTTATACTCATTTTAAGACTATAAAAATTATATTATTAGTTTACCCGATGTTTTGAATTTAATTTGTATATATTGTTATATATATATATATATATATATATATATATATATATATATATATATATATATATATATATATATATATATTTTACGACGGTTTTCGTAAATTCAATTCGATAAATATTTATTCACTCAATACTTGCGAGAAATGCATTTTATAATTTTTATGACTTCAATATATTTTATTTTGTTCCGCTAAAATCGATTTCTAGCTAACGCTGCACTTAATAATTAATTATATTTACCAAATACACATTATACTTAAACATTAAATACTCTAAGTCATCAAAATACATCTAAACCTTACCCTAATATACCCTAGCCCCCCCCCCTCCCTTGTCATCAATTTATAAATATCTTGACTTTAACATATGTAACATTACCCTTTTTAATAGATATTTGTCTAATACTAGATATTTGCTAACTTAAACACATACAAACACATACTTTAAAGGTGTAAAAATGCAAAAATCTCTCTTGCTCACCCTTGTGGTTCGTCCAACTCAAGAACAAGAAAATGGATCATCATTTTTTCAAGCTTCAAGTATTTTACAAGTTCTATTAGTGATCTAGTTAGGGTTTTGAAATAAAACCTCAAGATTATTAAGTATACTTTGCTCAAAAATTCATAATCACTCAAGTAAGCTTCCACAAATTTTTTCTACTCTTATAAACTCTTACTTGTTATATTTTTATGATCTAGTAACAAAAACATGCAAATATACTATGATCCATACCACTTTTTACATAATTTTAGTACTTAATATGAGTTTTAATTATCCTATTAATATTCCTTTGAACCTTATCATTTTTGGTGAAGTTTAGGAACCCATGACACCCTAAGAAGGTGTATGGTAGGTTTAGACTAGCTTTGGTGTTGATTGGAAGAGATTAGAACAAGTTACAAACTAGAGAAATCATTTTCGACAATATATATTTAGTTGCTGTCACGTTTTGTAAAATCTGGAAATTTCAGTAGGCTAGGGATTAATTTGGTTTATATTTTCAGAAAATAGACTTTAAAACGAAACCGTGGTCGCTTGAACGGGTTAAAACGGGTTTATAACGAAGAAGTCACGCTATTTTCAAGTTTAACGACGAAAACTATTTTCTGAAATATACTTGCTGTCAAGGATTATTTAAGGGGCAAAAATGAGTTTTAAACCTTATCTAAATGAGTCGATTTATCAAAACTATATTAGTATACATTAATACGAAACCAAGGATATATAGATCGTAGAAAACGAGCTTATAATGACCGAGATACAAGCATTTTAAAACCGACGTTCACAACTTATTTCCATCAGCTTTTACTAAAATATTTCTAAGTGTTGAAACTGTCTTTTCGGGTACCCATGTTTGGAGCCGTTTTTCTCAATGATCGAGTTGGTTTTGGTAAAATTGTATCTCTGAGTAAAAGTTAGTTCACCTGGCCTACTTTCCAAAATGTCCAGACGTTTGTCAAACGGATTTATAACGAGTAACTTATGACCTCTCAAACTTTCCCGAAAACTGCCCAGAAACTGCATTTTTAGCCCGACTACCTCACTTCACCATCATTTTTATCTAGGATCGAGACTCGTATGGACAAAAGTTCAATGTTACGACTTTTAGATAATATTACAAGCATTCCAAAACCGCTGAGTTTGTTTTCTAACACTCGATATTCACTATTTTACGACTAGCTTTTCGAGGCCACTTAGCCACTTTCACGAATTATCAAAGTACATTATTTTGCGACGAAAAACTATAATATCATAATAAATCACTAAATGACTATCGTAGGATATCATTTCAACGTAAGTACTTGCAAAGTAATTTATAACTTGACGAGACGTTATAAACTTATTTTTTCGACGATAAACTTTATTTTCTAAAATGCACAAGTGGTATGGATATCATATGAGTTGCATGCATAACAACATTAAATCATGACTTATATTAGATCATATCATTCATAATAGGTTGCAGTTAGAGATTGCGCCTCATTTCAGTGTATCCACTTTTGCCATCATATCATTGTATCAAGTGAGTTTTCATAGCCCCGTTTTATTCAAGTTTATATTTCATTTCAAACCTACGGGGGAGAATACATTGCACATCATTTTATTACGAGCCCAAGTATATTCAAATTCATTTACATTGCTTAAGTTACCTCATTGCCAATTGAATGTCCCCATTTCATAATCATGAACCGTTAATTCCGGAAGAAGCGAGAGTAAGTGAATAGATCTATGAGGGTGACTCCCATCCGGGTTGGTGGTTCCAACTGGTCAAACGGATGCATTTCATTTAATATCAGAATTTGAGTTGTTTGGAAAACATTCTGTTGGGGCGAACATCATGATCAGTCTAGCTTCGATGTCATGTGCTTATAGCAATTGTAACATTTTCATGTGGCATATTTGTCATACATAACTTATACTTGTGGTGGTCGTATAAAACATTTACATAAACCTATGAACTCACTCAACCTTTGTGTTGACACTTTTAGCAATGTATTCTCAGGTATCTAAGGCATATACTTCATGGCATGCATAAGGACTTATCATAGAGTCGCGGTGACGACGCGTCTCACATGGATTTTATGCACTTTAAAACATCGTTTGGATTGTAACAAACTTATTTCCGCAAATGTTGACTACCTTTTAAGACCTATGTTTTATAAACTCTGAATGTTTTATTATATCAAACGATGTGTTTTCAAAACGACACTTTAGGTCGTTCAATATAACTGTAACTGTGATGCTATGGCAGTCACGCCCCAGGTATTCCATTCCGCTGCAAAACATGTATTTTGGGGGTGTGACAGGTAGAAATGCAGACAAAGTGTCGAGACTAGGCCGAGTTTACAAAAGTTTGAGCTCGAGCTCGGCTCATTAAGATCATATGTCTCGAGTTTGAGCTCTTTTCGAGCCTTGTAAATATAACTCGAGTCCAACTCGTAATATATTTGACAAGCTAGGGACCGATTCGGTTTTATGATAAGTAAATGAAACTCATCTCGATTCTGTATTGTTAAGTACATTAGTCTCGAGTTTGTTTGTTTGCTATGCTCTTTATATATATATATATATATTAAGAGCATAACAAACAAACAAACTCGAGACTAATGTACTTAACAATACAGAATCGAGATGAGTTTTATTTACTTATATACATACACACACACATTTATACGTGATAAACACAGAACTTAAGTATAACAACCTGAAACTTGAATATACGTATTCGAATTTTTACCTAAGTTACTATACAATATAAATTGTGATACAACTTTAAAATATACGTATGATATTCGAACTAATATAAGCATATGGTAAAATTGGTATACTTTTATTTTTCCAAAGCTCACACTATATCATACATTAACTAGGCTTGTAGGACCGAGTACAAATTTTATTTTGGTACACACATGCACATCGTGGGTATGATCTATTTCATTTGAAATGTTGATAAGAATTGGTCACCCAAACGGTTCCCTAAGAATCGGCCACTTCCCCTTTATTTAGCCCTTATTCACTACCCATTTCATAAGTAGATCATCACATTTCTCAAACACCCAAAACCCTAAATATACTTATCATTTCGGCTGTTCTGCTAATGCTAAGAACATTAAGGTACGAGGCGTAAAAGGGTGGTGATCAGCATTGGTATACAAGCTGTGGCGATCATAGTGCTTACCTTTTTGTGTAATCGTGTGTTTTGGAGTTGAAGGTTGTTGTTTTTGGTTCCTTGTCTCTAGTTCTATTCGTTAGTCCGACTACGGTATTTCCCTACAACGCTCTCCTCGTTTTGACATTTCATTATACACGACTAGTCACTTAGAAACCTAACATTAAAACTAATATGTCTCGTTTAATATGACCACACATATGAATCTTGAAGTTGCATGAAATAATAACCTTATACGCCATATATCTAATCTGTTTGGATCGGGTATGAAGACTATTTTATGTCATGTCATGTGGTGTTGTTGTAACAGCTTAGAGTTGAACTAATGTTATCATAAAATAAGCTCTAAAATCCATTTTTAAGGATTAGTTAATGAGGCAGATGAGATGTGTGATCTGGATAGATTTGTCTCAATAAATAAATACGAATATGATATATGTCTTCATGGGATCATTAACTGTCACGCCTGGATGTTCAGTTTGTATCGTGTAAGATATGTGTGTATGTATCATGTGTATGTCAATCATGCGCGACTGTTTAACATATGTGTATGATGGTGTCTGGAAACATATCTAAATGATTTAGTGTACATATATATATTACGTATAGAAACCTGCATATTTAGGGTCGTGTGTGCATGGATCAAATGAGGTGTTTTCGAGGGTGTTCGCGGGATTTATGGGTACGTTGTACGGTGTGTTGAAAGTGTTTCGGGGAATTAGAGTCGTGGATTAGTCATTATACATGTTTATCTAGTTGTGTCGGTAAGCCATTTGAACCGCGAACCAGTGTAATTGTCTTGCGAAATGAAGTATGAACAACTAACATTGTAAATGAGTTTCCAAAGTATTGTACGAGTAGTTAATATGGTTACATGTAATATTTAAATATTTTCTCTTTCAACCCTCATCTTTAAGAATTTGTTACATGCAAACCTTAAACTATTATGAATTGACGCTTTTCACCTTAGACTATCATAATAATATTATTGAGTTTTAATATTTAGTTACTTGTCGCAATAAACCCTAAACTTTGATAAATTACACTTTAAACCCTAAATTATAATAAATTGTTATATTTAACTCTAAATTGACTAATTAATGATATGAACCCTAAAGCTACTAATTTGGGAAAGTTACTAAAAATGGAAAGTTTCTAAAAATAGAATGAAATCTTAATATGAACAATGATGAATTTAAAATAGTTTTCTAAAACTTAAACCATTGTTATGTAGATATGCGAAGGAGGGGTTAGCTTATTCTTTGTGCTTTCGTGTGTTTGATTTGTTGTGCTAAGGTACATATATTCTTTACCTTTTCAGTAGGGATACTTTTGTACGCTCTGATCCTTTGATATGATCCCTTGCTATGATTCCCCTCTGATGATCCTTTGTTTGCTTTCTGAATTGATTCGGATCCTATGATTCTTCGATATGATTCGTTTCATTATGACTTTGGTATGATTTGTTATGATATGATTTAGTTGCCATGATTTGTATGATTATGATTCGGTATGATTTGTACGTTCTGCCCTTTTTGTTACGAGCCAACTAGTCATGGAGGAACCATGACCATGTCATTGATGGCACCAATGTCATGACACCATCTAGGGTGGCGTGATTAGTCCCCGGCGTCCCCATTATGATTTGCTTTGATTTGATATGATTTGTGATTTGTGGCGCCTTATTCGCATTTATACACCTACCTCGCGAACAGGGTACATATTGTCTTATGTATGTTTGGGGAGTGTATTGATGCATCCTAGGATTATGATTTGATATGATTTGATACGATATGATTTGATATGATTTGAGATGATTTGACATGATTTGTATGGATTTAGCGTTTGGCCCGTGTGTGCCTTGCACCCCCCTCTCGCACTTTGGTACTTGTGAGGTCTCCCCTCCCTGGACCTTTTTGTAAGTAGTGTCCTTCATGTGGCATGCTTGACAAATAGGATTATTTGCTTGTGGGCATCCTTTATTTGTGATTCATTACACTTCATTGGATTATGTATTCGTATGTTCGTTGTGTTCTTCACGTGGCATGTTGAACACCTTTTGCTTTGGTATTTCGTTATGTTCTCATCTTGACCTGATCCTTCATTGCTTATGCTCTTTCATTTACTTTGATTGGACTATTTGACACTCATTTGAAATTATGCTTCCATTCAGTCATTTATGCTTATGATTAATATCAGTTTTCCATATATCTGTTCACTGAGCTTTTTAAGCTCAGCTGTCTTCTTTTCTTTTCTTGACGGCAGGTACTAAGCGGGGAAATGGGGAAGAATGAGAGATGGACTTAGAGACCACCCAGTGTTGATGTTTCTTATGGACTTATGTTTTGATTTGTGATTTCGGATTATGGTGATTGGACTTGTATTTCTTTTATGTTTCATTTGGATTTTGGATGTATTATCATTATGAGGTTGTGATGTTCATGACTGGTTTTATTTATGATAAGACTTCCGCATGCGTAACTTTATGCTTTGTATGACACCATAATGTGGCATTTTGACCCGTCTCGGGTTGGGGTGTTACAATTATGGTATCAGAGCAAAGGTTTCGTCTTGTTGACCTTAGGAATGACCTGTGAGGAATTGGATAGACATTAGGTTGCTTCCGTGACGCTTACTTCTTTCGTTATGTTACGGCCTTCTTTATTTTTTTTCCTTATCATTTACACGCGCTCTTTCGGCTCTTTTGGTTCGTTTTGTCGTTCAGATGGTGACTACAACGCGTACGGATGATTTCAGTGCAGACCCGGCTTTTCAGGCTGCAGTCAACTAGCGGGTTCGGCTCTTCTTCTTGAATTGACTCAGCGCATTACTCAGGATGTTCAGCGCAACATGGCTAGTGGATCGGGCGGTGGTGGTGGTGGTGCTAACCACCTGTGACTATACACACTTGGCTTGAAAGGTTTGGCAAACAGAAGCCCTAGTCTTTTAGCTCCGCTAAATCTCTAGTGGTTGCGGAGAACTGGATAACACATATAGAGAAAATCTTTGAGGTTATGGGTGTTGATGATGAGTACAAAGCACGCCTCGCCAGTTACAAATTTGAAGGAGATGCACTGAACTGGTGGAAGGCGTATAAGCACGCCAAGGTTGGAGATGTTTTTATGGCTACTCTTACTTGGGCACAATTCCGCGAGGCCTTCTCTTTCCAGTACTTTCCTTAGTCTGAGAAGGAAAAGTACGAGAGAGAGTTCCACAACATTTCTCAGTTGGATCAGGAGTCGACTACATAGTTTATGGGCAGGTTTTTCCGTTTGGCCAAATTTTTGGGTGATAGGACTGGTACACCCGAAGAGTAGGCAAGGAAGTTTTGTTGGGCTATCCGCAAGGATCTTCTGAATGGGATTGTTAATATGAGGTTTGAGGATGTGGCTCAGGTTGCGGATGTTGCTCGCAACATTGAGATTTTTAGGGAGAGGTACAGTCATAGGGTGAAGAGGAACAGGGATGGTGATCCGATTCAGTCGTCTCAGAGTGGTCAGTGGGGTAATGACTCCCGTGGGTATGGTAACCGGGGTAATGAATTTCGTGGGTATGGTAACCGGGGTAATGACAGGAGGAAGTTTGATAGGTCGGGTCGCGACCACCAGCATCGGGGTTATCAGGGAAACAGGAATTTGGGTTCGTCATCTCAGAGGGGTTATGATATAGAGGAGGTTCGGATGTGCAAGGAGTGTGGCAAGCGCCACCCAGGTCAGGTTTGTCTCAAGGAGATTGGCGCCTGTTATACTTGTGGACAGACGGGACATTTGGCCAAGGATTTTTCTTCGAAGGGTAATAAGAGTGGTCACTGCAGCAGCATGAGCAATAGCGGCAACAGGGGCAACGACAGGAACCGACAACCAGTTTCTAATGATCAGGCAGCCGCTTCTGCAGGTACCATTACGGGAATTTTGTATTTATATGATCGTGCTATACTTGTTTTATTTGATACGGGTGCGACGCATTCTGTGATATCTGTTTCATTTGCTAAGTATATGAAAACCCCTGCTACAAATTTGGATTATTCCCTTTCGATTTCTACTCCTATGCGAACCCGTGTGATCATTAGTCATGAGTATCGGAGCTGTCCTATACGTTTTGATGATAAGATCCATCCGACGAATTTACTTCCTCTTGATATGTGCGACTTCGATATTATTCTTGCCATGGATTGGTTGTCCGAGCATCGGGCAACGATTGATTGTCATACCAGACGGGTCATTTTCGGTGATCTTTATGCTCCCAATTTTGTTTATCAAGGTTCTCAGCCTACTAAACCCATTCAGCTTGTTTCTTCGTTGAAGGCTCGTACTCTACTTTCACATGGTTGTGAAGGTTTTCTGGCATCGATTAGAGATACTTATGTGGATGGTCCTCGTATTGTTAGTCATCCCGTGGTTCGTGATTTTCCTGACGTTTTTCCTGATGAACTTCCGGGTATGCTACCCGAACGCGAGGTTGAGTTTGGCATCGATCTTATTCCGGGCGCTGAGCCTATCTCTAAGGCTCCCTATCGTATGGCTCTAGTTGAGTTGCTGGAGTTGAAGAAGCAGATACAGGAACTTATTGATCTTGGTTTCATTCGCCCTAGTGTCTCTCCATGGGGAGCACCTGTGTTATTCGTGAAGAAGAAGGACAGGAGTATGAGGTTATGTATTGATTATCGGGAGATGAACCGCATTACCGTCCGAAACCATTATCCTTTACCGTGCATCGACGATTTGTTTGATTAATTGCAAGGTGCTAAATTCTTTTCTAAGATCGATTCGAGATCAGGATACCACCAGCTACGTGTAAGGGAGCAAGATGTTTCCAAGATAGATTTTCGGATACGCTATGGGCATTATGAGTTTCTTGTGATGTCGTTTGGATTGAATAATGTGCCGGCTGTCTTCATGGACTTGATGAACCGGGTATTCCACGAGTACTTAGACAAATTTGTGATCGTGTTCATCGACGATATCTTGATCTACTCCAAGACGAAGGTTGAGCACGAGGAGCACCTTCGGATTGTGTTGGAGATTTTGCGAGAGAAACGGTTGTATGCTAAGTTCTCCAAGTGCGAGTTTTGGTTGGCGCGGGTTGCATTACTGGGACACATTGTATCTGCCGACGGCATTACTATGGACCCAGCTAAGGTGAAGGCTATTATTAAATGGCCAAGACCGACATCTGTGACTGAGGTCCGTAGCTTCTTGGGTTTGGCAGGTTACTATCGGAGGTTCGTTGAAGGGTTTTCTCGCATCGCTTTGCCGTTGACTAAGCTGATGAGGAAAGGGGAAAAGTTTGTTTGGACTGATGAGCGCGAGGAGAGTTTTGATAAGTTAAAGAAGATGTTGGTTTCTGCACCGATACTTACTCTTCCGTCGGGTATTGGTGGCTTTCAGATTTATAGTGATGCATCAAAGAAGGGGCTAGGATGTGTTCTCATGCAGCATGGTAAGGTGATTGCCTATACGTCAAGGCAATTGAAACCTTACGAGGTAAACTATCCGACGCATGATTTAGAATTAGCAGCTGTGGTTTTCGCCCTTAAAATCTTGAGGCACTACCTATATGGTAAGACGTACGATATTTTCACAGACCATAAGAGCCTCAAGTATACTTTCACCCAAAAGGAGCTTAACATGAGACATAGGCGTTGGCTTGAGCTTCTCAAGGACTATAATGCTAACATTCACTATCACCCGGGGAAAGCTAATGCGGTGGCCAAAGCTCTCAGTAGGATGTCGGGCATGATTGCTAGTCTCGATATTTGTCCTAAGATACTCAATGAATTGGAGCTCATGGATGTTGAGTTATGTGTTCGGGGTTGTGATGGTTTTTGGGCGAGTCTTAAGGTGAAGTCTGATCTTATGTTGCGCATTAAGGAGGCCCAGAAGGACGATGGTGAAATATGGGCTATTATTCAGAGGATAGAGCGAAGAGAGGCGACAGAGTTTCGGTTGGACGACGATGGGATTGTTTGGTTTGGTGACCGGTTATGTGTTCCAGATGATTCTTCTCTTTGGGAGGCAGTATTGTCTGAAGAACATAGTTCTCCATTCACTATCCATCCAGGATCTACCAAGATGTACAGGGACTTGAAAAAACATTTTTGGTGGAATGGTATGAAGCAGGATGTGGCAACTTATGTGGCTAAATGTCTGACTTGTCAGCAGGTCAAGATCGAGCACCAGAGGGCGAGTAGTTTATTACAGCTGTTAGAGATTCCTTTGTGGAAGTGGGACCAGATTACCATAGATTTTGTCACCGGTTTTCCTCTCACCTTGAGGAGGCATGATACTATTTGGGTCATTTTTGATCGTCTGACTAAATCTGCACACTGTATACCTATCCGGAAGGATTACTCGGTGGGTCATTTGGCGAGGGTTTTTCAGCATGAGATTGTTCGTCTTCACGGTACTCCTTCGGCTATTATTTCTGATCGTGATCCTCGTTTTACTTCACGCTTTTGGAAGAGTTTTCAAAAGTCGTGGGGTACTGGTCTTCAGTTCAGCATGGCTTTTCATCCGCAGACCGACGGGTAGTCGGAGCGTACGATACAAACATTGGAGGATATGTTGAGGGCATGTGCTCTTGAGTGGACCGGACATTGGGATGATTATTTGTGTTTGGTTGAGTTCACCTACAACAACAGTTGGCACACCAGTATTGAGAGAGCTTCGTTTGAGATGTTGTATGGGAGGAAGTGTAGAGCTCCTATTTGTCACACCCCCAAATTACCTGTTTTGCAGCGGAATGGAATTCCTGGGGATTGACTGTCATAGCATCACAATCACAGTTATATTGAACGACCTAAAGTGTCGTTTGAAAAGAACATCGTTTGATTTAATAAAACAATCAGAGTTTACAAAGTAGGTCCCAAATGAAAATCAACTTGTGCGGAAATAAGTTTGTTACAATTCAAACGATGTTTTAAAGTACGTAAAACCCAAGTGAGACGCGTCGTCATCGCGACTCCATGATGTGTCCAAATGCATGCCATGAAGTGAATGCCTTAGATACCTGAGATAAAACATGCTAAAAAGTGTCAACACAAAGGTTGAGTGAGTTCATAGAGTTTGAGTTGAAATGTAAAGCCTTTCAAAATCGTTTATGTAGCAAAGGCATTGTAAATCCACTCAGTTCCAAGTCCCGCCCATACAAAACTTGCAACCTGTGTGTTCACAACCCACTGCCAGAATATGTAGAGTTAATGTTCAAGTGCATGATGTCAAATGAATTCACATAATAGTGCATGGCTCAATGTATCGAAATCGTTTATGCAGCAAAGGCATTGTGAATCCACTCAGTTCCAAGTCCCGCCCATACAAAACTTGCAACCTGTGTATTCACAACCCATTGCCAAATGTATATAGTGTATGTTCAAATCGTTCCAAGACCATTAGTTCATGATATTACCAAGACCATTAGCTCAATGAATATACCAAGACCATTAGACCAATGAATATGCCAAGACCGTTAGACCAATGAATATACCAAGACCGTTAGACCAATGAATATACCAAGACCGTTAGACCAATGAATATACCAAGACCGTTAGACCAATGAATATACCAAGACCGTTAGACCAATGAATATACCAAGACCGTTAGCTCAATGAATATATGAAATAGAAATTCTAAGTATGGCAATAATGTTACTTCGTATGACTAGCATTCAGTTCGGATAACCATATAATTTGCAAATAGTCATGAATGTAATAAAATAGTCGAGCATGTATCTCCCCCAAAAGTAGTATAAAAACAATTAAAGTGGGGCTATGAAAACTCACGGTAATTCATATAAGTTAAAGTACTTGTGAAAGTAAATGAAAACAGTTTGAGCATGTATCTCCCCAAAAAGTAGTATAAAAACAATTAAAAGTGGGGCTATGAAAACTCACCTGTTGCAATGATTACGATGACAAAAGTGGATACACTGAAATACAGCGTGAATCTTGAAAATGACCTATTATGAATGATATGATATGTAATGAGTTATGATGTAATGTTATGCATGCATTTCGTATGTTATTTATACCATTTGTGAGTTTTGAAAATATTACTTATCGTCGAAAAATACTCGTTTGACGTCTTGACCAATCAAAAATTACTTTTCAAATTTTTACGTCAATATGTCATCCTACAATGGTTAATAATGATTTTGGTGAAATTTCCACTTTTCGTCGTAAAACAATGTCGTCGGAATATCATGAAATTAACAAAAATGGCTTCGGAAAACTAGTCGTAAAACGGTGTACGTCGATCGTTAGAGAACGAACTCGACGGTTTTGGAAAGTTTGTATCGATATTTAGAAGTTTCAGTTCAGGAGTTTTCGTCCAAAAGGTCTCGATCAAAAAGATATTAAGGGTTAAAGATAGTGATTTTGTTGAATTGTTGTGCAGAAAAGAAAATGAGTTCGGCAAGTTTGAACATCCATAAATAATTTACTATAACTCCGCTTTACAAACAGCTTGTTGTTTTGAAAAATATGGCCGGTGAACTTGATTTTACTAGAAGACAATTCGTTCTAAAAAGTTTCACAACCTTGTTAAAAACAGCCCTCAACAGGGACGTTACAGCTACCGTAACACTTGTATCGTAAAAATAACATAGATTTTCAGAAAATAATAGTTACGGCAAGTTTTTGAAAACGTGCATATATTTGTCGTTTCAAATCCGTTTTCTACGTATAATACGTCCTTAGCTTCGTATCGAAGTAAACTAATATATTTTTGAGAAGTCGAAATAATTTGTGAAGCTTAAGGCTCATTTTTGACCCCAACAATGTAAAAACAGTTTGCTGAAAATTCTGAAAATAATATATTTCGTCGTCAAACTTGTAAAATCCATAACTTCTTCGTTATAAGTCCGTTTTCATCCGTTCAAGCGGCCACGGATTCGTTTTAAAGTATATTTTCTAAATATCAAGGCCAAAGTTTCGTACCAACTGTCGGATTTTCCAGAAAAATGAAACAAGGACAGAACATAATTTATAACTTATCGAAAATAGTTTTTCTCGGACAAAACCTATTCTAATCCCTTCAAATCAACTCCAAAGCTAATCTAATCCTACCATACACCTTCTTAGGGTGTCATGGGTTCCTAATCATCATCAAGACCAAAGAATACCATGGGAATATTTATAGGATGACCATAGTATATAAATAACTCTAAAATCATGAAATAAAATGGTATAAATCACATATCATGCATCCTTGCTCCAAAAATGAAAGAGAATATGAAATGATAAGGAAACATGAAAATGAAAGAAACAAGCTTACTAGTATTATGATGAGGTGAAAGTAACAAGGATAATCCTAAATACTCTTGGTTTTTATTTCAAAACCTAATAAAGAGTAATAACTAGATTGTAAATAACTTGAACTTGAGAAAATTTGTGATGATTCCTTGATCACCCTAGATGGCCGGTTTTAAGAAGGAGAGAACTTGCTAACTCTTGATAAAAAGTTTTGTGAAGTGAATGAATAAATGAAAGTGTATGTAAGACTTATATGTTGAGTATGAATCTAAGAAATCAACACCATACCAATCACATTAATACCACCCTCCATAGGGCCGGATTTTGGGGCTTCTTGTTCCTCAAGATATTTTTTTTTCTTTATAAAATGTATATGATTTGTATACTTGTGTAATATTTTTGTAATAATTGATAAAAGGTGTAAGAATATATGTAGAAAATGTACAAGTATAGGTAAATGAAAATTTTTGGTACAAGTAAGTTTTTAATAGGTCAAAATAGAATATAATGATGTTATAAAAATTGTAAAAATACGTTCCTTGTGAAATTTGAGTGATAAAATAATTATCGTGTAGTTTTTAGAAAAACGCCGTAATAATTTAACTTTAACGATTTATGTACCAAATAAATTTAAAGCACTAGGAAAACTCAAAATATAGTTTATATAAACTAAATGTAAGTTTAAAATACATCGGGATCATTTTGAAAGTAACGGGTTAAATATTCAAAATAATAACTCACGCGATACAAGTGAAATGAAATGTCGTGAAAGAACTAATGTGATGCAAATGATGTGAATGAAATGTAGACTAATCTTAGTCCATATGAAATGTACGTGATGTTATGATCATGAATTCGCCGCTAAACCTTTAAGGTTACGCGAATTTGGCACACGTAAACCTAGTTTACGATAAATGTTGAAATTGTAAGGCATAAATTGTTTCGAGAAATGACCTGAAAGTACGGGTTGTCACATTCGCCCATCCAAAAAGGAATTCAGTCCCTGAATTCAGTCCATGTTGGTCTCTACGGTTTAGGGTTTGATGTGGCAAACTTTCCCATTCCCGAGCAAAACCCTCAAAAGACTTTTTGGTAACCGATTTTTACTTAATCCCACAACTCATCAAACAAGAACTGTCATACGATTAGGCTAAATCGGTTTAGGTAACAACTTGTTTCTAGCTCGATCTTTGCAACTCATCAAACAAGAACTGTCACGCGGATCAAAATGGAAACAAGTGGTTTGAAGAAAATCTTTTGAAAATTTGGCTCGATTACGGAATTGCTTACACATATAAGCCTACTACTCCTTTCATTGCATGATTCTTCCTGAATTAGACATAGGTGATCAGGCTATGTATAATTTAGGAGTAACTATGCAATGCTTGGACTAATCGACTCATATGTTGTTTGGTGTTGAGTCAACTGATGTTAAAATTGTGATAGGGAATGACAAGGAATTCTCCACATTGGAATATGAGGAAATGATAATGGGATGGGAATTTAAAGGCATCCATGTGACAATCAATGTGAAATGAAAGTGAATAACTCGAAAAATGTACGTATAAATCGCTTGCAAAGTGAACATGCACTTATGATGAAATGATGAGATGCTATGATAATGTAGTTATAGTCTAGGGTCAATGATGCAACCTAGTTCTCTATAACCGAAGCTCTGATGCCAATCTGTCACACCCCCAATTACCTGTTTTGCAGCGGAATGGAATTCCTGGGGATTGACTGTCATAGCATCACAATCACAGTTATATTGAACGACCTAAAGTGTCGTTTGAAAAGAACATCGTTTGATTTAATAAAACAATCAGAGTTTACAAAGTAGGTCCCAAATGAAAATCAACTTGTGCGGAAATAAGTTTGTTACAATTCAAACGATGTTTTAAAGTACGTAAAACCCAAGTGAGACGCGTCGTCATCGCGACTCCATGATGTGTCCAAATGCATGCCATGAAGTGAATGCCTTAGATACCTGAGATAAAACATGCTAAAAAGTGTCAACACAAAGGTTGAGTGAGTTCATAGAGTTTGAGTTGAAATGTAAAGCCTTTCAAAATCGTTTATGTAGCAAAGGCATTGTAAATCCACTCAGTTCCAAGTCCCGCCCATACAAAACTTGCAACCTGTGTGTTCACAACCCACTGCCAGAATATGTAGAGTTAATGTTCAAGTGCATGATGTCAAATGAATTCACATAATAGTGCATGGCTCAATGTATCGAAATCGTTTATGCAGCAAAGGCATTGTGAATCCACTCAGTTCCAAGTCCCGCCCATACAAAACTTGCAACCTGTGTATTCACAACCCATTGCCAAATGTATATAGTGTATGTTCAAATCGTTCCAAGACCATTAGTTCATGATATTACCAAGACCATTAGCTCAATGAAAATACCAAGACCATTAGCTCAATGAATATACCAAGACCATTAGCTCAATGAATATACCAAGACCGTTAGACCAATGAATATACCAAGACCGTTAGACCAATGAATATACCAAGACTGTTAGACCAATGAATATACCAAGACCGTTAGACCAATGAATATACCAAGACCGTTAGACCAATGAATATACCAAATCCGTTAGCTCAATGAATATTGAATAGAATTCTAAGTATGGCAATAATGTTACTTCGTATGACTAGCATTTAGTTCGGATAACATATAGTTTGCAAATAGTCATGAATGTAATAAAATAGTCGAGCATGTATCTCCCCCAAAAGTAGTATAAAAACAATTAAAAGTGGGGCTATGAAAACTCACGGTAATTCATATAAGTTAAAGTACTTGTGAAAGTAAATGAAAACAGTTTGAGCATGTATCTCCCCCAAAAGTAGTATAAAAACAATTAAAAGTGGGGCTATGAAAACTCACCTGTTGCAATGATTACGATGACAAAAGTGGATACACTGAAATACAGCGTGAATCTTGAAAATGACCTATTATGAATGATATGATATGTAATGAGTTATGATGTAATGTTATGCATGCATTTCGTATGTTATTTATACCATTTGTGAGTTTTGAAAATATTACTTATCGTCGAAAAATACTCGTTTGACGTCTTGACCAATCAAAAATCACTTTTCAAATTTTTACGTCAATATGTCATCCTACAATGGTTAAATAATGATTTTTGGTGAAATTTCCACTTTTCGTCGTAAAACAATGTCGTCGGAATATCATGAAATTAACAAAAATGGCTTCGGAAAACTAGTCGTAAAACGGTGTACGTCGATCGTTAGAGAACGAACTCGACGGTTTTGGAAAGTTTGTATCGATATTTAGAAGTTTCAGTTCAGGAGTTTTCGTCCAAAAGGTCTCGATCATAAAGATATTAAGGGTTAAAGATAGTGATTTTGTTGAATTGTTGTGCAGAAAATGAGTTTCGGCCAAGTTTGAACATCCACAAATAATTTACTATAATCCGCTTTACAAACAGCTTGTTGTTTTGAAAAATATGGCCGGTGAACTTGATTTTACTAGAAGACAATTCGTTCTAAAAGTTTCACAACCTTGTTAAAAACAGCCCTCAACAGGGACGTTACAGCTACCGTAACACTTGTATCGTAAAAATAACATAGATTTTCAGAAAATAATAGTTACGGCAAGTTTTTGAAAACGTGCATATATTTGTCGTTTCAAATCCGTTTTCTACGTATAATACGT
Source organism: Chrysanthemum makinoi (assembly GCA_910596185.1). Taxonomy (NCBI): domain Eukaryota; kingdom Viridiplantae; phylum Streptophyta; class Magnoliopsida; order Asterales; family Asteraceae; genus Chrysanthemum; species Chrysanthemum makinoi. The sequence continues at coordinate 114,456,196 of OU343221.1, forward strand.
CCTTAGCTTCGTATCGAAGTAAACTACTATATTTTTGAGAAGTCGAAATAATTTGTGAAGCTTAAGGCTCATTTTTTGACCCAAACAATGTAAAAACAGTTTGCTGAAAATTCTGAAAATAATATATTTCGTCGTCAAACTTGTAAAATCCATAACTTCTTCGTTATAAGTCCGTTTTCATCCGTTCAAGCGGCCACGGATTCGTTTTAAAGTATATTTTCTAAATATCAAGGCCAAAGTTTCGTACCAACTGTCGGATTTTCCAGAAAAATGAAACAAGGACAGAACATAATTTATAACTTATCGAAAATAGTTTTTCTCGGACAAAACTTTCTAATCCCTTCAAATCAACTCCAAAGCTAATCTAATCCTACCATACACCTTCTTAGGGTGTCATGGGTTCCTAATCATCATCAAGACCAAAGAATACCATGGGAATATTTATAGGATGACCATAGTATATAAATAACTCTAAAATCATGAAATAAAATGGTATAAATCACATATTATGCATACTTGCTCCAAAATGAAAGATGAATATGAAATGATAAGGAAACATGAAAATGAAAGAAACAAGCTTACTAGTATTATGATGAGGTGAAAGTAACAAGGATAATCCTAAATACTCTTGGTTTTTATTTCAAAACCTAATAAAGAGTAATAACTAGATTGTAAATAACTTGAACTTGAGAAAATTTGTGATGATTCCTTGATCACCCTAGATGGCCGGTTTTAAGAAGGAGAGAACTTGCTAACTCTTGATAAAAAGTTTTGTGAAGTGAATGAATAAATGAAAGGTATGTAAGACTATATGTTGAGTATGAATCTAAGAAATCAACACCATACCAATCACATTAATACCACCCTCCATAGGGCCGGATTTTGGGGCTTCTTGTTCCTCAAGATATATTTTTTTTTTTTTTATAAAATGTATATGATTTGTATACTTGTGTAATATTTATGTAATAATTGATAAAAGGTGTAAGAATATAATGTAGAAAATGTAAGATAGGTAAAATGAAATTTTTGGTACAAGTAAGTTTTTAATAGGTCAAAATAGAATATAATGATGTTATAAAAATTGTAAAAATACGTTCCTTGTGAAATTTGAGTGATAAAATAATTATCGTGTAGTTTTTAGAAAAACGCCGTAATAATTTAACTTTAACGATTTATGTACCAAATAAATTTAAAGCACTAGGAAAACTCAAAATATAGTTTATATAAACTAAATGTAAGTTTAAAAATACATCGGGATCATTTTGAAAGTAACGGGTTAAATATTCAAAATAATAACTCACGCGATACAAGTGAAATGAAATGTCGTGAAAGAACTAATGTGATGCAATGATGTGTGATGAAATGTAGATAATCTTAGTCCATATGAAATGTACGTGATGTTATGATCATGAATTCGCCGCTAAACCATTAAGGTTACGCGAATTTGGCACACGTAAACCTAGTTTACGATAAATGTTGAAATTGTAAGGCATAAATTGTTTCGAGAAATGACCTGAAAGTACGGGTTGTCACATTCGCCCATCCAAAAAGGAATTCAGTCCCTGAATTCAGTCCATGTTGGTCTCTACGGTTTAGGGTTTGATGTGGCAAACTTTCCCATTCCCGAGCAAAACCCTCAAAAGACTTTTTGGTAACCGATTTTTACTTAATCCCACAACTCATCAAACAAGAACTGTCATACGATTAGGCTAAATCGGTTTAGGTAACAACTTGTTTCTAGCTTGATCTTTGCAACTCATCAACAAGAAAGTCACGCGGATCAAACTGGAAACAAGTGGTTTGAAGAAAATCTTTTGAAAATTTGGCTCGATTACGGAATTGCTTACACATATAAGCCTACTACTCCCTTCATTGCATGATTCTTCCTGAATTAGACATAGGTGATCAGGCTATGTATAATTTAGGAGTAACTATGCAATGCTTGGACTAATCGACTCATATGTTGTTTGGTGTTGAGTCAACTGATGTTAAAATTGTGATAGGGAATGACAAGGAATTCTCCACATTGGAATATGAGGAAATGATAATGGGATGGGAATTTAAAGGCATCCATGTGACAATCAATGTGAAATGAAAGTGAATAACTCGAAAAATGTACGTATAAATCGCTTGCAAAGTGAACATGCACTTATGATGAAATGATGAGATGCTATGATAATGTAGTTATAGTCTAGGGTCAATGATGCAACCTAGTTCTCTATAACCGAAGCTCTGATGCCAATCTGTCACACCCCCAAATTACCTGTTTTGCAGCGGAATGGAATTCCTGGGGATTGACTGTCATAGCATCACAATCACAGTTATATTGAACGACCTAAAGTGTCGTTTGAAAAGAACATCGTTTGATTTAATAAAACAATCAGAGTTTACAAGTAGGTCCCAAATGAAAATCAACTTGTGCGGAAATAAGTTTGTTACAATTCAAACGATGTTTTAAAGTAAGTAAAACCCAAGTGAGACGCGTCGTCATCGCGACTCCATGATGTGTCCAAATGCATGCCATGAAGTGAATGCCTTAGATACCTGAGATAAAACATGCTAAAAAGTGTCAACACAAAGGTTGAGTGAGTTCATAGAGTTTGAGTTGAAATGTAAAGCCTTTCAAAATCGTTTATGTAGCAAAGGCATTGTAAATCCACTCAGTTCCAAGTCCCGCCCATACAAAACTTGCAACCTGTGTGTACACAACCCACTGCCAGAATATGTAGAGTTAATGTTCAAGTGCATGATGTCAAATGAATTCACATAATAGTGCATGGCTCAATGTATCGAAATCGTTATGCAGCAAAGGCATTGTGAATCCACTCAGTTCCAAGTCCCGCCCATACAAAACTTGCAACCTGTGTATTCACAACCCATTGCCAAATGTATATAGTGTATGTTCAAATCGTTCCAAGACCATTAGTTCATGATATTACCAAGGCCATTAGCTCAATGATATACAAGACCATTAGACCAATGAATATACCAAGACCGTTAGACGAATGAATATACCAAGACCGTTAGACCATGATATACCAAGACCGTTAGACCAATGAATATACCAAGACCGTTAGACCAATGAATATACCAAGACCGTTAGACTAATGAATATACCAAGACCGTTATTACCAATGAATATACCAAGACCATTAGCTCAATGAATATATGAAATAGTAATTCTAAGTATGGCAATAAGGTACTTCGTATTGACTAGCATTCAGTTCGGCTAAACATATGATTTGCAAGTAGTCATGAATGTAATAAAAATAGTCGAGCATGTATCTCCCCCAAAAGTAGTATAAAAACAATTAAAAGTGGGGCTATGAAAACTCACGGTAATTCATATAAGTTAAAGTACTTGTGAAAGTAATGAAAACAGTTTGAGCATGTATCTCCCCCAAAAGTAGTATAAAAAACAATAAAAGTGGGGCTATGAAAAACTCACTGTTGCAATGATTACGATGACAAAAGTGGATACACTGAAATACAGCGTGAATCTTGAAAATGACCTATTATGAATGATATGATATGTAATGAGTTATGATGTAATGTTATGCATGCATTTCGTATGTTATTTATACCATTTGTGAGTTTTGAAAATATTACTTATCGTCGAAAAATACTCGTTTGACGTCTTGACCAATCAAAAATCACTTTTCAAATTTTTACGTCAATATGTCATCCTACAATGGTTAAATAATGATTTTTGGTGAAATTTCCACTTTTCGTCGTAAAACAATGTCGTCGGAATATCATGAAATTAACAAAAATGGCTTCGGAAAACTAGTCGTAAAACGGTGTACGGCGATCGTTAGAGAACGAACTCGACGGTTTTGGAAAGTTTGTATCGATATTAAGAAGTTTCAGTTCAGGAGTTTTCGTCCAAAAGGTCTCGATCATAAAATATTAGGGTTAAAGATAGTGATTTTGTGAATTGTTGTGAAGAAAATGAGTTTCGGCCAAGTTTGAACATCCATAAATAATTTACTATAACTCCGCTTTACAAAAAGCTGGTGTTTTGAAAAATAGGCCGGTGAACTGATTTACTAGAAGACAATTCGTTCTAAAAAGTTTCACAACCTTGTTAAAAACAGCCCTCAACAGGGACGTTACAGCTACCGTAACACTTGTATCGTAAAAATAATATAGATTTTCAGAAAATAATAGTTACGGCAAGTTTTTGAAAATGTGCATATATTTGTCGTTTCAAATCCGTTTTCTACGTATAATACGTCCTTAGCTTCGTATCGAAGTAAACTAATATATTTTTGAGAAGTCGAAATAATTTGTGAAGCTTAAGGCTCATTTTTGACCCAAACAATGTAAAAACAGTTTGCTGAAAATTCTGAAAATAATATATTTCGTCGTCAAACTTGTAAAATCCATAACTTCTTCGTTATAAGTCCGTTTTCATCCGTTCAAGCGGCCACGGATTCGTTTTAAAGTATATTTTCTAAATATCAAGGCCAAAGTTTCGTACCAACTGTCGGATTTTCCAGAAAAATGAAACAAGGACAGAACATAAAATATACTTATCGAAAATAGGTTTTCTCGGACAAAACCTATCCTAATCCCTTCAAATCAACTCCAAAGCTAATCTAATCCTACCATACACCTTCTTAGGGTGTCATGGGTTCCTAATCATCATCAAGACCAAAGAATACCATGGGAATATTTATAGGATGACCATATATATAAATAACTCTAAAAATCATGTAAAATAAAATGGTATAAATCACATATCATGCATACTTGCTCCAAAATGAAAGATGAATATGAAATGATAAGGAAACATGAAAATGAAAGAAACAAGCTTACTAGTATTATGATGAGGTGAAAGTAACAAGGATAATCCTAAATACTCTTGGTTTTTATTTCAAAACCTAATAAAGAGTAATAACTAGATTGTAAATAACTTGAACTTGAGAAAATTTGTGATGATTCCTTGATCACCCTAGATGGCCGGTTTTAAGAAGGAGAGAACAAAAGGAGGAGAACTTGCTAACTCTTGATAAAAAGTTTTGTGAAGTGAATGAATAAATGAAAGTGTATGTAAGACTTATATGTTGAGTATGAATCTAAGAAATCAACACCATACCAATCACATTAATACCACCCTCCATAGGGCCGGATTTTGGGGCTTCTTGTTCCTCAAGATATTTTTTTTTTTTTCTTTATAAAATGTATATGATTTGTATACTTGTGTAATATTTATGTAATAATTGATAAAAGGTGTAAGAATATATGTAGAAAATGTACAAGTATAGGTAAATGAAAATTTTTGGTACAAGTAAGTTTTTAATAGGTCAAAATAGAATATAATGATGTTATAAAAATTGTAAAAATACGTTCCTTGTGAAATTTGAGTGATAAAATAATTATCGTGTAGTTTTTAGGAAAAACGCCGTAATAATTTAACTTTAACGATTTATGTACCAAATAAATTTAAAGCACTAGGAAAACTCAAAATATAGTTTATATAAACTAAATGTAAGTTTAAAAATACATCGGGATCATTTTTGAAAGTAACGGGTTAAATATTCAAAATAATAACTCACGCGATACAAGTGAAATGAAATGTCGTGAAAGAACTAATGTGATGCAAATGATGTGAATGAAATGTAGACTAATCTTAGTCCATATGAAATGTACGTGATGTTATGATCATGAATTCGCCGCTAAACCTTTAAGGTTACGCGAATTTGGCACACGTAAACCTAGTTTACGATAAATGTTGAAATTGTAAGGCATAAATTGTTTCGAGAAATGACCTGAAAGTACGGGTTGTCACACTATTTGTTGGAATGAGGTCGGCGAACGGATTATTAAGGGACCTGAGTTGATTGAGGTTACTAACAAGAAAGTGGCGGTGGCTAAGGAAAAGCTCAAGGAGGCTCGAGCTCGCCAGAAGAGTTATGCTGATAGACATCATCATGCCTTCGAGTTTAGTTCCGGTGATCATATGTTTCTTAAGGTTTCTCCGTTCCTTGGGGTTAAGCTCTTTGGTATGAAGGGAAAACTTAGCCCGTGTTTCATTGGACCGTTTGAGATTTTGGATTGTGTTGGTGACGTTTCTTATCGTCTGGCTTTACCTCCGCAGCTATCGCACGTGCATAACGTCTTTCATGTATCTCTGCTGAGTGGATACAACTATCATCCGCTCCACATTGTTTCCTACCCTTTTGATCAGATTCGGGAAGATTTGTCCTACGTTGAGGAACTTGAGGCTATTTTGGAGCGTTAGGATTGGGTCATGAGAACAAAGTCTATTCCATTCATCAAGATTCTTTGGAAGAACCATCCTGAGAGCGAGGCTACTTGGGAATCCGAGGAATCGATGCGAGAGTGTTATCTTCATTTTTTTTTGTGATTCGGTAGGTCTGTTAACCTCCTATTTCCAATTTCGCGGACGAAATTTTATTTTTTGAGGAGAAGAATTATAACAACCTGAAACTTGAATATACGTATTCTAATTTTTACCTATGTTACTATACAATATAAATTGTGATACAACTTTAAAATATACGTATGATATTCGAACTAATATAAGCATATGGTAAAATCGGTATACTTTTATTTTTCCTAAGCTCGCACTATATCATACATTAACTAGGCTTGTAGGACCGAGTACAAATTTTATTTTGGTACACCCATGCACATCGTGGGTATGATCTATTTCATTTGAAATATTGATAAGAATTGGTCACCCAAACTGTTCCCTAAGAATCGGCCACTTCCCCTTTATTTTGCCCTCATTCACTACCCATTTCATAAGTAGATCATCACATTTCTCAAACACCCAAAACCCTAAATATACTTATCATTTCGGTTGTTCTGCTACTGCTAAGAAGATTAAGGTACGAGGCGTAAAAGGGTGGTGATCGGCATTGGTATACAAGTTGTGGCGATTGTAATGATTACCTTTTTGTGTAATCGTGTGTTTTGGAGTTGAAGGTTGTGGTTTTTGGTTCCTTGTCTCTAGTTCCATTCGTTAGTCCGACTACGGTATTTCTCTACAACACTCTCCTCATTTTGACATTTCATTATACACAACTAGTCACTTGGAAACTTAACACTAAAACTAATATGTCTCGTTTAATATGACCACACGTATGAATCTTGAAGTTGCATGAAATACTAACTTTATACGCCATATATCTAATCTGTTTGGATCGGGTATGAAGACTATTTTATGTCATGTCATGTGGTGTTGTTGAAACAGCTTAGAGTCGAACTAATGTTATCATAAAATAAGCTCTAAAATCCATTTTTAAGGATTAGTTAATGAGGTAGATGAGATGTGTGATCTGGATAGATTTGTCTCCATAAATAAATACGAATATGATATATGTCTTCATGGGATCATTAACTGTCACGTCTGGATGTTCAGTTTGTATCATGTAAGATATGTGGGTATGTATCATGTGTATGTCAATCATGTGTGACTGTTTAACATATGTATATAACGGTGTCTGGAAACGGATCTAAATGATTTAGTGTACATATATATATTACGTATGAAAACCTGCATATTTGGGGTCGTGTGTGCATGGATCAAATGAGGTGTTTTAGAGGGTGTTCGCGGGATTTATGGGTACGTTGTACGGTGTGTTGAAAGTGTTTCGGGGAAGTAGAGTCGTGGATTAGTCATTATACGTGTTTATCTAGTTGTGTCGGTAAGCCATTTGAACCGCGAACCAGTGTAATTGTCTAGCGAAATGAAGTATAAACAAGTAACATTGTAAATGAGTTTCCAAAGTATTGTACGAGTAGTTAATATGGTTACATGTAATATTTAAATATTTTCACATTCAACCCTCATCTTTAAGAATTTGTTACATGCAAACCGTAAACTATTATGAATTGACGTTTCACACCTTAGACTATCATAATAATATTATTGAGTTTTTAATATTTAGTTACTTGTCGCAATAACCCTAAACTTTCATAAGTTACACTTTAAACCCTAAATTATAATAAGTTATTATATTTAACTCTAAATTGACTAATTAAGGATATGATCCCTAAAGCTACTAATTTAGGAAAGTTACTAAAAATATAAAGTTTATAAAAATAGAATAAAACCCTAATATGAACAATGATGAATATAAAATAGTTTTCTAAAACTTAAACCATTGTTATGTAGATCCGCGAAGGAGGGGTTAGCTTATTCTTTGTGCTTTCGGGTGTTTGATTTGATGTGCTAAGGTACATATATTCTTTCCTTTTTAGTAGGGATACTTTTGTACGTTCTGATCCTTTGATATGATCCCTTCCTATGATTCCCCTCTGATGATCCTTTGTTTGCTTTCTGAATTGATTCGGATGCTATGATTCTTCGATATGATTCTTTTCATTATGACTTTGGTATGATATGTTATGATATGATTCAGTTACCATGATTTGTATGATTATGATTCGGTATGATTTGTATGTTCTGCCCTTTTTGTTATGAGCCAACTAGTCATGGAGGTACCAGATAGGTCAATTTATAATGTAAAAATATCAAATACGAAATAAACGCGAGAGAGAATTACAACCCGACCCTTTTAGGAAAAAGGTCGACACGCAAATCCCGCGAATACTCGATAAGTGATACCGGGCAAGTGATTACCCGGGTCGTTTCCCAACGAGGTGTGAATTGACGGTGACGTTTGAGGTTTGGAATTAAAGTGCTTGAATGGATCGGGAATTTACGATTTTGGTTACGCTATTCTACAAATTAAAGAACGGGAAAGAAAATAAAACATGTAAACGAAGTAAATGACTAAATTAACTACTACTAAGCATGAGGAACTATAAAACGAAGCTAAACTACATCCTAGTGCATAAAATGCAAAAACGTGAAAACCCGGGCTAATCCCGAGCTCCAAAAGTGAAAATAATGCAATTTAAGGCCTAAGGATGTGAAACTAATTTTCCTACGCTCTAAACGACTAAAAATAATTTTAGGAAAAAGCCGGGTATTTTTTTCGACTTTTAAATTATTTATTACGATTTAAAAACTAATTTAAACCAAATAATTTATAAAAAAATATTAATGACTTTGGAAAAATCTGAAAAATTTGTAAAAACTACTTAATGATATTGTGGACCTAAGAAAAATAAAGTGGGTGCAACAGCTTATCCAGATAAGCTATTAATAAGCTGATAAAGCAATTAAGCTAAAAGGAGAATAAAACAGTTAAATAAATAACAAGTGTAACCTGTAACGCAAAAGACCCAAGGGCACAATTGGTTACAGGTACACAACATTTCACTCTTCTAGGGGGAGGTCCCTAGTTCGAACCTTGGCCTCCCCTTTTTGTAAAACACATTTTTTTTTTGTTTTCTTTTTGCAAAATTGAAAAAGCTAAACAAGAATAAGCTAAAGCAATTGAAATTAATTTTTTTAACTACAATTTAAGCACATGAACTGATTATTGCAATAGCAGAAGTGAAGAACACTCCCTACCAGTTAATAAGCTACGAGGACTCTAAAAGGGGCAAACCAAAACTACGAAAGCAACAAATAAGCTAATATCTAATAGGCAATAATCTAACATATCTAAAAACACTAAAGGGATCCTAATAAGCTGAATATTAAGGCTAATAAGCTGTAAACTAAGCACCTATGCTGCTGCAGTGGGCAGTCCCAAACAGCCCTATAAGGGAGTTTTGTAGCTTAAAATTAAGCTACTAAAGCACTTGCAAAATCCTAAATAAGGCCAATCATGTAAAGCTGGTACTAAAGGCTTCCTAAAAAGCTAAATGGCAGCCTTCATTGAGCTTTTAACAAGCTTTTAAAGGAGGCTGCAAAGGCTGCTGTGAGTGCTTTTGAAGACAAAAATCAACTTCCTAATAAGCTCTAAGGGACCAAATTAAGCTCAAACAAATTAACTACCAACTAAGAACTAACCATATCATAAAAACAAACCTTACTGCTAACATATCATACCTAAAATCTAGCTAAAGAAACACTCTAGGCTGCTGTTGGGACAGATGCTAAAGCAGCCTAGAAAGGGGTATTTAAGCTCAAAAATAAGCTACTAAACTACCTTCAAATTCCTAAATAAGGCCAAATAAGTAAACTTCATATATCTAAGAACCTAAAACAACAAATTCGATCTAGTGAGGAGCTTTTATAAGCTTATTAGGGGCTGGTAAAAGGGGACTGTTGGGGCTGTTTTGAGTCTGCTGGGGGGCTGTGACACAGAACAGGAAACAAAAGGCAGTATGGGGGATGGAATGGAGTAAAAATAGGCTAGCTAAGGTATTCTAAAACTAAAACAAGTCCAAACATATTAAATTCATACTACAAACTACTAGTTTCAACAAAAAGCAAATCCTAAAACTAGCTCTATACTACTTCTAAAAGGTTTTTAGCTACTAAGGACTAGTTAAAACATCAAATAAGCTAGATCAATACTCAACTGAAACCATTTTGACATCAAACATGGGTCAAAAGTGAAATTTGACCCATGAAATTGGTTGTTCCAAACACCCCTTTTGGGGCAGAAAATCATTTTTCTTTGACTGTGAGCTAAAAAACAACTTTAATCTCTTAACCAAAAGCTCAAATGAGCTTAATTGAAAACTTGTAAAGTACTTTTAACATCAAAATTCAAAAGACATAATTCAAAAAGATCAAGACTGCATAACTAAAATGGAATAAAAAAAAACTGAAATTGCATTGACTTGAAATTAAAATTACATGTAAAGTTAAATGACAATAAAAAGTAAATGGGTACTAGAAAAAGAATTTCTAGACCGTTTGTACAATTACTCAAAACTCCTATTTATACTAAGATATGAAAGAGTCTCATGTTCTTGTCTTCTTTCTTGCTGTGTTACTTGTGTGAGAGAGACTTGAGCTTGTGAACATTTGTGCTTGTTTCCTTTAATCTCACCCATTGGATTTCTCCTTGGTGCCCAAGGTGAGCATCACAGCCATCCATTCAATTGTGTGTTGTGGATTGCCACGCTGGCAATGAAGAGCATGTGACATTTTCTTGGACTCTTCTGGGTCTGAGAATGACAGGAGTGAGAGAGGGAATTTTGGCGCCAAAGGGTTCCATTAGGTTTCTGGGTTTATCAGATTTTCAGGGTAAAAGGGATGGGATAAAAAGGGTTATGGGTTAAAATTGGTGTTGGGTGGTTCATGGGAAGGTTCAAGTTTTATTTAGTATTTTGTTTTTAGAAAAAGTTTTTAAAGTAAATGTATTTTTGTGTTTTTGTTATAAATTTTTTTTTTTTTTTTTTTTTATATTGATAAAAAAATATTTTTAATAAAAATTGGTTTTAAAAAAAATAATTGTTGTAAATAAATAAAAAAAAATGGTTAAAAATAAAAATAATTGTTTTTAATGAAAAACGTTTTAAGGGTAAAATGGTAAATTGGGTTCGGATAAAGGGTAGGAAGGTAATTATGGGTTTAGGGTTCGGTTTTGATTTTGTTTTCCCAATCTCACTCCAAAAACACGTCCCGGGCTCTGAAAATGTAGAAAATTCCACTCCCGGCTCCGTCCGCAAAGCACTTTTTCCATTCCAAGCTCATTTCTACACGTTTTTGCCCTGTTTTCGATCCTTTGTACATGAAACACATAAAAACACAGTCCAAGGATATCTGCAGTATATTTGGTCATATTTCCGGCTTTTTAGACGTTTTTTGTGGTCTTAGATGGGTAAAAATGATGAGTGAATAAGCACTCATCAAATCCCCCACACTATCAATTGCTAGTCCCTAGCAATCCGATCATATAAAGTAATGAAAGGATCAAAAATACCAAGAATACCCCGTTTCGACTTTTTATTCAATACTAGAAATTTAAACTTGAACGTAAATAAATAAAATGCTTGATTATCAAAACATGGCATCACGGAACGGGATTCACATAAAATGGGTGTCTCCGGGGAATTGTAATCGTCATCCTCTTTTTGATACTCTCAAACCAAGCTTAAACTTATTGTGCAAACGTTTTTGTAAAATGCTAACACTACTTATATCAATAATCTATGTAAGTCGAGACTTAACTTTTTACTCCCGCAATTTATAAAATTTAAGTGAGTGTGCTCATTTTCAAAAGTTCGACCATTGAAATCGACATTTGTTAAGGTTGTTATCCACTTAACCAAAGTACTAACCCACCAGAAACGATGAAAGTCTAAGGATCGAAAGGGCCTCTTCCATGTAGCGGCTTCTTCTCGGCACATCCCAAAACATTAGTTTTAAGTGACCGGGCTTTTGACACCTTACAGAGAATAGTACCGAAGAATTAACGGAATTCGATTCCAAAGATTTACGAAGCTACCGTTAAGTTAAAACTAAACCTAAATGGATCACAACCGACGATGATTTAGAAATTCAAGATTCAAAGGTGAGATCACTCCATGTTGCGACTTTCTTCTCAGCTTGTCCTTTTAATGAGGCTAGGTTTTCACCCTCGAGAATAGTATCGGAGCTTTCGGGATCTTTGAAATCAAATTACCGTCAAACTTTTAGACAACTTTGACGAATACGAGTTCAACTTCCGATTTAAATTTAAGAAAAAGCAAGTTTCGCACATTTATTCATAAGCAACATAATGCTTTTATTCACGCAACTCATATTTTTCTTTTCTTTTCTTTTTTTTTCATTTTTCATTTTTTTTTTTTTTTTTTTTTTTTTTTACTTTGAACTTTAAACTTTCAACTTTTGCATCATTCAAGCATTTTTCGATACTTTCATTTTGCACATTATTCAGATTTTAAGAAAGTATGCTTTCTCAGAAATTTAAATAAAAAGTTGAACTCGGACTCTAAATCAATTTTGCTTAAAAACTTTTTATTGTAACAAGGCAATTTGAATGTTCAAAAGTTTGACAACGAGCACGTATTTAGGTCCAATTAGTTAGCTTCTGGGAGAAAAAGCCATAGATTACTTATATAAGCTCTAAAGAGAACCAACTACTCCACGCTTAGCATTTTCATTTGCACAACGCGTAAAACCTTAGCCTAAATGTTAAGAGAGCAACTAGATCAACACTCTAGCAGTCGGATTCCCCTTGTTCTAGCCGAATCAAGACTAAACTATCACTATTACCGAAGCATCAATGCTTTATTTTTGTGCAAAGCACTTCTTGTAAATGTAAATACTTGAATTAAAACGATAAAATTTTTGGTCAAAACGGGGGTGCTAGGGTACTAGAAGGTACATAATGTGATCAAAATTCGCTTAGAATTCCCCCCCACACTTAGAATTGAATATTGCCCTCAATATTCAAAGTACCGGCCGTAGCCGAAACTATAGAACGGAAAAAGGTAATACTACTAGCCAAGTGTGGAAGCGAAATCTTTTTTCACAAAAGGATTTATAAAGATATCCCTAGATAAACGTTAGCAAAAAGATCGGATATTGGGCGGCTGGATTGAAAACAAGCGCATCAATCATCACGATCTACGGGAATCCTGAAAACAGAGAGCAAACACACAACAAGCAAACAATAGTGGGGGTTCCCCCACACTTCGTGTTAGAAAATAGAAAGAAGTCAGAAACATGGGTGGACACCCATGAAATTCTACTGTTTTTGTTAACCGAGTCGCTAGCTTGACTCGACCCCGAATTCATTGGTCCATGGGGGAGCAAGTGGAAGAGAAAATATCCATCGGACTTTCATTCAAATGGTTTGGATAAACATTGAATGTGCTGAAAGTTCCACTCCGATGAGATATATCCGGCTTAAGAGAATGAGAAATGCCGGGGTCAAAGATGGTATCTTCACTCCCGTAGGAGTTAAGATATGGAGAAGAGACAGGATAAGAAAGGAGAGTGTCAATTTTTTGACAACGGGTGGGTTGGGTGGGCAAAACATTAGATTGAGGAACATTGAGCGAATGTTCAACAATCTTATCCACCACTATAGCAATGAGAACATCCGTATCGGGCTTAGAAGAGATTCCCTCATCCGGCGGTTTAGCAGGCGGACGGGTGGATGATGGATCTAAGCCATACTCGTCACTCTCAAAACCCGTAGGTATCGAGTCATCCGAAGAAAGAAAGTCGACCTCTTCTATAAGAGTGTCACTTGACGAATTATCAGAAGACCTATTGTATAAAAGATTTTCCAATTCGGTAAGGTCGGCTTCAAAGTCGAAGTGCACATCATCATCTCCCCGTGGAGAATGATCAATAAGAGCGAGTTCATCGGCGAACTCCTCGAGAAGGTCTAAAGTCGAAGTGGGATTGCCACTATTCTTTTCTTCAGAAGTAGAATCCTTGAGCTCGGGTAAAGAGGTAATGGGGTTTTCCAAGTAAAGGTCACTATCCTCATTCTGAATGTCAAAGATTGGGTTATCTGAAACTAGGGTAAATTCAGAATCTAAGTCAAACAGAGGATTAGTGAATGCTATAGTGAAAGGTTCCTCGGACACAACAAGAATATCTTCATCGTCCGTATCAAAATCAGTGTCAATTTCTCGATCTTCGGGCTCAAAATCTCTCACTTCTTCTAAGCTGACGAGCTCAGAAGGATTTTCCTCAACATACTCGATGTCTCCACACGATAAAGAATCATCAAACGACGTATAATCATTTTCAGAGTCGGAGATCATCTCAACAGAATCATTAGGGGTGGGAGGTGAAGAATCATCATCAACAGGCTCATCACACATCATATTGGAGACACCCTCGCACTCACTTGGGGTTGGGACAAGGTTCTCAGCACAAGACGGTTCCGTTTCTGGAATAGTGCTAAGATGCTCATCCCCCATACTTAGAGAGTTAACGGGCTCTTCGGGTGTGATTTCGGCCGACAAACTTTCATAATATTCCTTCATTTGAATAGAATCCTCATCATCTTCATCGTCAATGTAAGTCGCGAGCCATCGGGCACGTCTTGCAAGTGCTCGTTCCTCGATTCGTATTTCTTCAAGACATTTTTGAATCTTAGCGGCTCGTTCCTCTTCTTCAAGTAATTCTAGCATAGATTTTTCGTTGCGAGACGTTTGGTCTTCGGCAAGTTCTTCTAGCATACTTTTCTCACGAGGATGTTGATCAATGACGGGAAATTGTTCAATGACGGGAAATTGTGGGGGTTGGAAATTGTCAAAACAAGGAGTGTTATAACAAGGATTAGGTCCATAGTAATTTTGATTCCATGATTGACATTGGTAATCATAATGAGGACCCCCACAATTTGCACAATAAGGAATTTGAGGAGAGAAATTCTGAAATGAAGGATCATTGAAATCTTGATAGTACGGTTGTGGTTCGTATGAATTCTGTGGAGGGTAGTTGAAATCGTTTTGAGGATAATTAAAAGGATTTGGATTAGAATCATAAGCGAATGAATTCTCGGCACAAATTGAACAAAATCCATTAGTAAGATAGTTTCCACACCACTCACACATACATTTGTAGCAACGAAATCCTTTTGGTAACACGTCTCCACAACCGTAGCAATAATCTTGATCGAACGAAGATATCTCGGGTATGGGAGTAGGAATCGAGGGCTCAACAACATCACAATTGGTATTTGTAGCGGTACTTCCCGAAGTTAACTTTAGACGAAGTTCATTAAGGTAGTTATCAATCATGTTCATTCCGTCCCTAAGGAAATCTTCTGAAAAACGTCTTGAAGATTCCGGAGGTGGGACAAGTGGTGTGCTCTCAGAGCTAGCAGTTTCCACCACTTCCGCTTTGGTCTCCGGTTCTTGCTCTTTTCTCTTAACCTTAACCGTAAATCGCGAAAGATTTTGATCAATTCTAGACGGTTTGGGCTCAGAAACAAAAGAACAAACATCGGGTTGTGGCGGATGGTCGGAAAAACTTGGAGAATCATCGAGAGAGTTTTATCGGATAATTCGCACCAATAGCAATATTTGCTTGCACCCATCCTTCCACATCGCTTACATAAACAATCCTGATTTTGACAATAAAGTTGATCCTCTTCCATACGGCTTTTGCAGTGGAAACAACGACGATAATCGATCGTCGCCATGAGAATTAAACTTGTAGAGGGTTAAAGAAATAGAATTAAGTGATCGAGAGGATACGAAGAATAGAATCAAACGGTGAAAGAGGGTAAGAGAAATAGAATCAACGAATAAGAGGAATGAGAAGAATATTTTTGGGGTTTTGATAAATAGAAAATATAAAAGGGAAAATAAATTTTGAAAAGAAAAATATTTTTGGGTTTTTGGGTTTTTGGAAAGCAAATAACTTCACGAGGAAGGTTCTTCAAGTCACTAATCGTCAAACCGTAACGATATTGTCGCAACACAACCTTCCCGGCAGCGGCGCCAAATTGATAGGTCAATTTATAATGTAAAAATATCAAATACGAAATAAACGCGAGAGAGAATTACAACCCGACCCTTTTAGGAAAAAGGTAGACACGCAAATCCCGCGAATACTCGATAAGTGATACCGGGCAAGTTATTACCCGGTTCGTTTCCCAACGAGGTGTGAATTGACGGTGACGTTTGAGGTTAGGAATTAAAGTGCTTGAATGGATCGGGAATTTACGATTTTGGTTACGCTATTCTATAAATTAAAGAACGGGAAAGAAAATGAAACATGTAAACGAAGTAAATGACTAAATTAACTACTACTAAGCATGAGGAACTATAAAACGAAGCTAAACTACATCCTAGTGCATAAAATGCAAAAACGTGAAAACCCGGGCTAATCCCGAGCTCCAAAAGTGAAAATAATGCAATTTAAGACCTAAGGATGTGAAACTAATTTTCCTACGCTCTAAACGACTAAATATAATTTTAGGAAAAAGCCGGGTATTTTTTCGACTTTTAAATTATTTATTACGATTTAAAAACTAATTTAAACTAAATAATTTATAAAAAAAATATTAATGACTTTGGAAAAATCTGAAAAATTTGTAAAAACTACTTAATGATATTGTGGACCTAAGAAAAATAAAGTGGGTGCAACAGCTTATCCAGATAAGCTATTAATAAGCTGATAAAGCAATTAAGCTAAAAGGAGAATAAAACAGTTAAATAAATAACAAGTGTAACCTGTAACGCAAAAGACCCAAGGGCACAATTGGTTACAGGTACACAACATTTCACTCTTCTAGGGGGAGGTCCCTAGTTCGAACCTTGGCCTCCCCTTTTGTAAACACATTTTTTTTTGTTTTCTTTTTGCAAAATTGAAAAAGCTAAACAAGAATAAGCTAAAGCAATTGAAATTAATTTTTTTAACTACAATTTAAGCACATGAACTGATTATTGCAACAGCATAAGTGAAGAACACTCCCTACCAGTTAATAAGCTACGAGGACTCTAAAAGGGGCAAACCAAAACTACGAAAGCAACAAATAAGCTAATATCTAATAGGCAATAATCTAACATATCTAAAAACACTAAAAGGATCCTAATAAGCTGAATACTAAGGCTAATAAGCTGTAAACTAAGCACCTATGCTGCTGCAGTGGGCAGTCCCAAACAGCCCTATAAGGGAGTTTTGTAGCTTAAAATTAAGCTACTAAAGCACTTGCAAAATCCTAAATAAGGCCAATCATGTAAAGCTGGTACTAAAGGCTTCCTAAAAAGCTAAATGGCAGCCTTCATTGAGCTTTTAACAAGCTTTTAAAGGAGGCTGCAAAGGCTGCTGTGAGTGCTTTTGAAGACAAAAATCAACTTCCTAATAAGCTCTAAGGGACCAAATTAAGCTCAAACAGATTAACTACCAACTAAGAACTAACCATATCATAAAAACAAACCTTAATGCTAACATATCATACCTAAAATCTAGCTAAAGAAACACTCTAGTCTGCTGTTGGGACAGATGCTAAAGCAGCCTAGAAAGGGGTATTTAAGCTTAAAAATAAGCTACTAAACCACCTTCAAATTCCTAAATAAGGCCAAATAAGTAAACTTCATATATCTAAGAACCTAAAACAACAAATTCGATCTAGTGAGGAGCTTTTATAAGCTTATCAGGGGCTGGTAAAAGGGGACTGTTGGGGCTGTTTTGAGTCTGCTGGGGGGCTGTGACACAGAACAGGAAACAAAAGGCAGTATTATGGGGGGTGGAATGGAGTAAAAATAGGCTAGCTAAGGTATTCTAAAACAAAAACAAGTCCAAACGTATTAAATTCATACTACAAACTACTAGTTTCAACAAAAAGCAAATCCTAAAACTAGCTCTATACTACTTCTAAAAGGTTTTTAGCTACTAAGGACTAGTTAAAACATCAAATAAGCTAACTCAATACTCAACTGAAACCATTTTGACATCAAACATGGGTCACAAGTGAAATTTGACCCATGAAATTGGTTGTTCCAAACACCCCTTTTGGGGCAGAAAATCGTTTTTCTTTGACTGTGAGCTAAAAAACAACTTTAATCTCTTAACCAAAAGCTCAAATGAGCTTAATTGAAAACTTGTAAAGTACTTTTAACATCAAAATTCACAAGACATAATTCAAAAAGATCAAGACTGCATAACTAAAATGGAAAAAAAAACTGAATTTGCATTGACTTGAAATTAAAATTACATGTAAAGTTAAATGACAATAAAAAGTAAATGGGTACTAGAAAAAGAATTTCCAGACCGTTTGTACAATTACTCAAAACTCCTATTTATACTAAGATATGAAAGAGTCTCATGTTCTTGTCTTCTTCTCTTCTGCTGTGTTACTTGTGTGAGAGAGACTTGAGCTTGTGAACATTTGTGCTTGTTTCCTTTAATCTCACCCATTGGATTTCTCCTTGGTGCCCAAGGTGAGCATCACAGCCATCCATTCAATTGTGTGTTGTGGATTGCCACGCTGGCAATGAAGAGCATGTGACATTTGCTTGGACTCTTCTGGGTCTGAGAATGACAGGAGTGAGAGAGGGAATTTTGACGCCAAAGGGTTCCATTAGGTTTCTGGGTTTATCAGATTTTCAGGGTAAAAGGGATGGGATAAAAAGGGTTATGGGTTAAAATTGGTGTTGGGTGGTTCATGGGAAGGTTCAAGTTTTATTTAGTATTTTGTTTTTAGAAAAAGTTTTTAAAGTAAATGTATTTTTGTGTTTTTGTTATAATTTTTTTTTTTTTTTTTTTTTTTTTTTATATTGATAGAAAAATATTTTTAATAAAAATTGGTTTTAAAAAAAATAATTGTTGTAAATAAATAAAAAAAATGGTTAAAAATAAAAATAATTGTTTTTAATGAAAAACGTTTTAAGGGTAAAATGGTAAATTGGGTTCGGATAAAGGGTAGGAAGGTAATTATGGGTTTAGGGTTCGGTTTTGATTCTGTTTTCCCAATCTCACTCCAAAAACACGTCCCGGCTCAAAAATGTAGAAAATTCCACTCCCGGCTCCGTCCGCAAAGCACTTTTTCCATTCCAAGCTCATTTCTACACGTTTTTGCCCTGTTTTCGATCCTTTGTACATGAAACACATAAAAACACAGTCCAAGGATATCTGCAGTATATTTGGTCATATTTCCGGCTTTTTAGACGTTTTTTGTGGTCTTAGATGGGTAAAAATGATGAGTGAATAAGCACTCATCAGTACCATGACCATGTCATTAATGGCACCAATGGCATGACACCATCTGGGGCGGTGTGATTAGTCCCTGGCGTCCCCATTATGATTTGATTTGATTTGATATGATTTGTGATTTGTTGCGCCTTATTCGCATATGTACACCTGCCTCGCGAACAGGGTACATATTGCCTTATGTATGTTTGGGGGCGTATGCATGCATCGTAGGCTTATGATTTTATATGATTTGATATATGATTTGATATGATTTGACATGATTTGTATGGATTTGGCGTTTGGGTTGTGCGTGCCTTGCACCCCCTCTCGCACTTTGGTACTTGTGAGGTCTCCCCTCCCTGGACCCTTTTGTTAGTAGTTTCCTTCATGTGGCATGCTTGACGAATATGATTATTTGCTTGTGGGCATCCTTTATTTGTGATTCATGATACTTCATTGGATTATGTATTCGTATGTTCGTTGTGTTCTTCACGTGGCATGTTGAACACCGTTTTCTTTGGTATTTCGTTATGTTCTCATCTTGACCTGATCCTTCATTGCTTATGCTCTCTCATTTACTTTGATTGGAGTATTTGACACTCATTTGAAATTATGCTTCCATTCAGTCATTTATGCTTATGATTAATATCAGTTTTCCATATATCTGTTCACTGAGCTTTTTAAGCTCAGCCGTCTTCTTTTCTTTTCTTGACGGCAGGTACTAAGCGGGGAAATGGGGAAGAGTGAGAGATGGACTTAGAGACCACCCAGTGTTGATGTTTCTTATGGACTTATGTTTTGATTTATGACTTCGGATTATGGTGCTTGGACTTGTATTTCTTTTATGTTTCATTTGGATTTTGGATGTATTATCATTATGAGTTTGTGATGTTCATGACTGATTTTATTTATGATAAGACTTCTGCATGCGTAACTTTATGCTTTGTATGACACCATAATGTGGCATTCTGACCCCGTCTCGGGTTGGGGTGTTACATTAAGGCTTTAAATTGTTTATTAAATGAACCCAAAACAAGGCTTGTGCTCGAGCTCGAGCTTGAACTCATTTAAGCTTGGATCACTTCGAGCTTTTATATGCTTGGCTCAATATGAATCGAACACGAGCTAAAAGCATAAGGTTTTACAATCTCGAGCTCAAGATTTATGATCATAAACAAGCCTAGGTCGAGCTATGGCAAACTTGGGCTCGACTCAACCTGTTTTTACCCTTATTCGGCAGTTATACTATGAATGTTGTAGTTTTGAAAATAATGCTCAAAAAATCTCTAACGAGCCCTACTGTCAAGTGGGTATAAGGTAAAAATAATTTCACTTACCCAAGTTCAAGATCTTGTGTTACATTTTAAATATATAAGATAATAAAATTTTTACTTAAAAAGTTTATATTTCTATAATATATTTTCACTTTATAAGGATGTAAATTTTTTGGGCTCCCCAACTAATGTCTACGAGAATTTCAACTACAACGAGAATATAAGACCGGACGTTATAAAAAGCTTTCACTACCCGTGGTGGCCACCCACCGCACGCAATCTCCATTATAGTGGTGGCACCGTTGCGTGTGGTGGACTATTTTTTGGGTTTGTTCGGTGGTGCAGACCACTAACAAAATTTATCCTTTTTTTTTCGTTTGTTTGTAAATGTGTGTACGATATGTTGTGGGATATGTTTGTATTAAGTGATGCAGTTTTATGTGTTTAGTTGGGTGTCACCGCTACAATGTTTATGTGATCTGATGAAAAGATGATATGACTTTTAGATGAAGATGATGCGAAGATCACCACCCAGAATAATGTACTTCGTGCGAGGAAATCTTACATGTTACTAGCGAGTAGCGACTATCTTTTAAAATTATTATATTGATATCTTCGTCATCGCATCTTTTTCTTTGTGCTAATGTGCTCTCTTGATTTGTTATATGCCGCCACAAAATTTTAAAAGTATTGATAAAACAATTAGCACATAGCATCACATACTTTTTATATTATCAATATTTTGCTTTGTTTATAAGCAATATTAGTCAATGTTTATATAAGGGTCTATGATAAAGTACATTATATGTTAAAATGTTTCGTTCTCGAAGGGTTAAGCATTCGATTCTCATAATGTTAATACAGATATAATTTAGGATGTGTGTAAGTTTACTATTAAATAAAAGCAACACTAAAATTAGTTCATATTTACTGTACTAGCATCACATAAGCATGTACAGTACTCAATAATTTAAATGATGACTTATATGAAAATAAAAATACAAATAATTCAAAGCATGTATAGTACTCAATAATTTAAATGATAACTATGAAAATAAAAATACAAATAATTCAAAGTTGTAGAATTATCATGCAAATAAGAGCGGAGGGTGTGGTCTCTTCGTCGCTTGCCGTGAGCTGAGGTGGAGCCTAGCCGTGGCTCACCACCATACCGCCACCCCTCTTCGTGGCTCGCCGTTGAAGGCTTTGTCGTGGTGACGACGAGGTGAAATGTCTGACAAGCAATGGATATTTAATTTTGTTCAAGCAATGGATAAATAATAATGTTGCTGAGATGTGTTTGTGTGTGTGAAGTTTTGGGGAAAAAGAAGACTTTTTTTTTTTTTTAATTTATAACTTTTTTTTAAGTATATTGTATTGTATTTTTATTTTAATAAATAAATTTAGTTTATTTGAAAATTTGAATAAAAAAAATAAAGTGATAGTGGTGGGCTCCAAATGAAAAGGTTGAGGTTTGTTAGAGCATGGGGTATGGCAACGGAAGGGCTCGCCGTTGGCCGCCGCCCACCGCCACGACACCATGCTTGTTCGCCACTTCCCCTCTCGCCAGTGCAACGACATGGTAAACGACAAAAATCAATTCAAGTGAACCGTTTGAGATATTACCGTTTGAATCAAATGGTCAAATTTTTTATTTTTTTTATTTTTTTTTTATTTTTTTTTTTTTTTTTTTTTTTAAACCCAAATATTACCCCCTCACTCTATAAATAATACCCATTTTTTACAAAAACATTCACACTTCTCATTCAAAAATATATTATCTTCATCATCTCAATCCACAACCAAAAATGTCCCAAGATCCAAACGAGATGTCGTTTATGAATCTCCTCAACTCGTCTTCATCAAACCCGTCCACCCCATCGTCTCAAAGCTCAAACACTTCTTCGCAAGTCAGATTTCAACCTTTTCAATATCCAAGACAATCACCACCGCAATTCTATCCATCACAACCGCAATTCTATCCATCACAACCATCACAACCGCAATTCTATCAGTCACAACCACCACCAACGCAATTCTATCCGTCACAACCACCACCAACGCAATTCTACGCTTCACAACAACATTACTTTGAATCACAATTCAAAGTACCTCAACCACCACCAACCGAAACACGTGAAGAACGTCGTCAAGGAAAAAAACCGGCCAAAGCGACAAAGAAAAAAAAGAAGGCCGTGGTGAACTTGGACGCGGACGAGGAGGAGGAGGAGGAAGAAGAGGGTCGAACCACAATTCGTTGGACAACCCAGGAAGAAAAAATTTTAGCCGAGTGTTGGGTCGAGGTATCCCAAAACGCCGCTATCGGTAATGACCGACTAAACGATGCGTTTTGGACTCAGATTTGGGAGGACTTCAAGGCTCGTAGTCCAGAGCATTATCGTACAAAAAATATGTGCACGGGCAAACGGACTCGGATAAACGGTGATTGCCAAAAGTTTAATGGTTTTTACAAGCATTTGCAGCGTAGATCCGGGGAAAATGATGTTGATCACATTGAGAATGCAAGACTTGCTTTCAAGTCTCTTACCGGGAAACAGTTTAATATGGTTCCGGCATGGAATGTTTTGAGAGAATATCCCAAATGGGACGCGCCGGAGGGGATCAATGAAGATAATATCGCCGAATTATGCGGCCCTGATCCAAGAGCTCGTCCCGCAGGCAAGCCTCGACCGGCAAAAAAATCTAAATCAGTGGAGTCGTCAACGAGCACCGGAGGGAGTCAATCGGATGCTATTGCGGAAGCTTTAGCTCAAGAGTATAAACGTAAATTTTACGGAGCACGAAAAGTGTACGAGGCGAGGATTGCGAAAGAAAAGTCACTCCAAGAGTGCCGAGAATTGGAGTTTCTCATGCATGATATTGAAAATTTGCCGGAGCCAAAAAGAACGATCCTAAAGAAAAAACAAGACGAATTGATAGCAAAATACTACAAATGAAGTTGTATTATTTAAGTTTCGTATGGTTTTTATTTTCCGTATGTTTTTTTTTTCGTATGTTTTTTTTTAATTTTTCGTATGTTTTTTTTTTTATTTTCCGTATTGTAGTTGTATTTTTATTTAAGTGAATGGAATGAAATTTATTTTGTTTGAAAAATATGGAAAAGAAAAAAAAAATGGTGGGTGGGGCCTAAATGAAGAGAAGTGAGTTGGTTGTGATTGTGAGGTATTTTTAAGTGAGTATGTTGGAGTGATGTGGAGGTGAGGTGGCACACGTGGGGCCCAAATGAAGAGCTTTGAGCTCTTCATGATACCTCATGCTCTTATGAGGGAGGGGGTTTGGTGTGGTTAGTTATGGAGAAGTGGGGTGCTGATGTGGCGCTGAGGTGGCAGTGAAGAAGAGCTTGAGCTCCATCACAACACCTTCCGCTCTAAGAAACTACGTAGCAAACTTTTATTCGAGTTAACTACTTTTTCAGTCCTTATGCTATGTTGCTTATTTCATTTTTAGCTCAATTTATTGAAAAGTTACAGATCATGTCATAAAATGAAACACCCATTACGAATTTGATCCCCCCTTTTTTTTTTTCTTTTTTTTTTGAACGGCAGATCCAATTTGTTATTGATCGTTAATTTGATCAGGTAACTCGTGTGAAATGATTGAAATACGCTACTTTTGGTCTTGAAATGACTAAAATGACATCCTTTGATTTTTCTTCTATTATTATTATTATTAAAAAAACAAATACTTTTCTTGACTTATTCATCTCACCATATATATTACAGTCCAAATTAAACCAAAAAATTTGACCCACTTTAGGGTCTGTTTGGTTGATGGGTTGTGGATTTGAATTTGGGTTTGATGGTGAAAGTAGTTGTTTAGGGCTCATTTGATTTATGGGGATAAGATTTGGTTTAGGTAGTGAAAGTAAAAACGAAATGTTTGGTTGGAATATTGGGGTTAAGACTCGGTTATGATACCTAAATTTTATGGGTTTTGTAAATCCAACCAAGTGTGCTAAGTTTTCTGAATTGGTTGGAGCCCACTAATTTTATGTGTGTGACTCTCTTTCTTGTTTACATAAAAATAATAATTTTCTTTATTAAATTTCTTTTCTAACTAATAAAATAGGATACTGTTCTTTTAAATTATAATATTATTTTCTTTTACATTAATTTTATTTTCTCTCTCCTACATCAAATCCAAATTCAAATCCTAAACTCGTCTACAAACCAAACGAGCCCTTAATATGTAAATGTGAGTCTTAAAATACGAAATGAGTACCAAATATTTGCTTTGATGAATCCTAGCTAACTTGTCACATTTTCATATTTAATGGGTCATTTTAACATTTATTAGTATTTTTTTTTTATTTCTTTATCATAAAAAAACTTCAACTTTAAATATTATATTTATTTAAAAAATACATAATATACAAATCTATTTTATTTTTCTCTGTCTTTATTTTCTTTTAAACTTACACTAAATTCAAACTCCAAATCTTAATCCAAATTCAAGTTCAAATTCAAATCCAAATCCATTTAAACCAAACGAGTCCTTAGGGTGATGGGGGTGAGCGACATAGAGCCTCGATATCGAAGTCGGCATCGGCATGGAATTTCGGCATACACTTGCCGCTGTTGATAACCGTTGGGCATTTAATTTTTTGACCGCTTTAAAAAAAAAAAAAAACTTACTTTTTCCTATATAAACACATAATTTTTTACACTTTCAACATCACACAACACATATTTGAAACAAAAACTTATACTTTTGCAAAATGGATCCAAAAAACAAACGAGTAGGAAAAAAAAATCCCGACCCCAACTTCAACCATTTCGTCCTCCTCAACCCCGTCCCCCTTCTCAAGCACGTTTTGATGCGGGTTACGAGCCATATTACCCCAATTACGACCATTTCCCGAATTACGACTCATCCTCTTCTATGCCTATTCAAGTGTCCTCGGGGGTATTCCGACTTCAACCCGAAGCACCAAGTGATGTTTTCACCGCATACCGTGACCCGTATCAAACACCAAATTTCCCACAATACCAACCTGTTGATGAAGACGAATATGAGGATGAGACGGGTCGAGATGAGGCGTTTGATGATGTACGCGATACGGAAAGTGAAGACGAGGTACAACAACATGAGGTAGAAGTTGAGGTGGAAGAAGTTGATACTCGGGGTAAGAAAAAAGCTTCGGGTGGTCGAGCCAAAAATATCCCGTGGAATGGCGAAGAAGAAGCTTTATTGTCGAAGGCGTATTTTCACATCTCCACGGATCCAAGAGTTGGAGATTAACTAAAGTTTAATTCATTTTGGGGTCGGGTTACGAAGCATTATAATTCCCTCCAAATGAAACACGAGCGATCTTATCATCAAATCAACACCAAATGGAAAAAGTTGCAACCGACGCTAAAGGAATTTAGTGGAATTTTTGCAAAGTTGGTACGTTTTTTATTTTTTAGTGTTAATATTTTATGATATCGTTTAGTATTTTAGTTGTTAACATTTTTTATTGTTAATATTTTATGATACCGTTTAGTTTTTTTGTGGTAAACATTTTTTATTTGTAATTTTGTAGAAGCATGCTTGGGCTAGTGGTCGAGATGATGGTGATATTCTAACCATGGCGTTAGACGAGTGGGCAAAGACTCACAACAACAAAGAGTTTAGACACCGCAAGGCGTCGGAAGTCGTCGAACGACAATAAAAGTTTCAGTATGTCCCGCCAATGGGTGGTGCTTCAAAGGATGGCCCTGCTTTGTGTGGTACTTCAACGGGCGGCGAAGAAACAAGTGGAAGTGAGAAACGGGCAAGAACATCCGAATCGGGCCACTTCCATACATAGCTTCCTAATCTAAATGAGGATTCCATGCCTACGCTTCTTAAACGAAAAAAGCGTGATAAAGCCAAAGCCGGAACAAGCAAGAGTACCAATGAAGAATTAAAAGAATCCGTTGAGCAATACAAAGTGCTCAAGTTGCAAGAAAAAGAAGAGAAGAAAGAAGCGTGGCATCAAGAGCACGGGAAAGCTCTCAACCGCGAAAAGCTAGCACAAGAGTTGCTAGAATTCCAACTTCATGAGCAACAAGAAGCAAAAAAAGATCGAGACTTGAAGTTCTTTGTCGAGTCGCACGATCATTTGCAAGAACCTATGCGAGGTCTAGTCGTGTGAAGGAAACGCGAGATTGCGGCAAAATACGATTGGCCACAACAACCCCCATAGTTTAATTTTAGTGTAATTGTTTTTTTTAATTTTATCTAAGTTTAGTTTAAGTGTAGTTTAATTTTTATCTAAGTTTATTTTAACTTTGTAGGTTTTTATTTTTAATAAAATTTTAGTTTTTGGTTTAAAAAAAAAATTGGATTTGACAACCAATGTCAAAATTTGGCAACCACCCCCATCAAATTTACACCTTTTGGCATAGAATTTAACACTTTGTGATTGGCCCAATTCTATGCCCAAAAAATTTTTGACAACCACCTCCATCACCTTAGTTATCCCACCTAGTTAGGCATTATCATCTTCACGCCTTTTATATTGTAACACAAACACAAACAAATAAATGTATAAACCAAGATTGCAAAATAGAACTCTTAGCCATATGAAATATTCCCCAAACCAAAAGCCACAATCAAATAAATCAAACAAGGCAATAAACATCACCACAAAACACTCTTACACACAGTCACACAGTCGGATTTGTGTGATGATGGTGACGCCGGAATGGAGGTTGCGTCTGTGGTAGAGATCTTGTGGTGGTGTTGTTGGTGGCCGCCACCAGATATATGATAATTTTTTTCTCTAAATTTAAATGTTATGTTGTAATGATGTTGTTGTTGATATGAAATTTAACTTTAAGGTTGTGTTTCAAGATTGTTCTTCATGTTTTAGTTGTTTGTGTGTTGATTTTGATGCAATGAACGGATTTTTT
The DNA here is from genome assembly GCA_910596185.1 of Chrysanthemum makinoi. Taxonomy (NCBI): domain Eukaryota; kingdom Viridiplantae; phylum Streptophyta; class Magnoliopsida; order Asterales; family Asteraceae; genus Chrysanthemum; species Chrysanthemum makinoi. Next base: position 114,483,825 of record OU343221.1, read on the forward strand.
TATTTATTGAAAATGGTGATTGGTTTTTGGTTGTTTAGTGATAAATAGTTAAAACTATGGGTTGAAGAAGGTGAATATAATTTATGACTGTTATGCGTGTGGAATGACTAAATTACCCTCCTACTTAACAATCAAACATATTCAAACTTTGGACCAAACTCGTAATGGGTGTTTCATTTTTGAACAGGATACGCAACTTTTTAAAAATTGGACTGAAATTGAAATTTCCGATAAACTGCAAGGACCAAAAATGTAATTAACTATTTTTTTTATTTATTTGACCAAAAAGTAAGTCTATGTGGGGTTAGGACGGCAATATATTTTGTGGAAACCGTGTTAACGTGACATTTCTACTAAAGTACATTTAGCAATTGCCCCGACCCCCTCGACCCGACAACCACTTTAGGTCCGACACTTATAACCGTCCGATCTTCCTTATATCTTCGTGGTTTGTTGATGTCCGCCAGATCCCGGCTGATGAACAGTAGAATGTACAGTGCTCTCCACCTCCTGCTTCATGATGTGTCAACTGAGCGTGATTTGAGGTGTGTTAGTTTCAGGCTAACGCGTGTCAACCGTCGTTTATACTGTCATGCTTCACACACACAGACACACACCATTCGAAACAAATCCAGCGCTGGGTTTTTTTACACGCACACAACAACTGTAAGGTGGGTTTTTTTTGTTCATTTATGGTAATTTTTTATTTCATTAATGGGTTTGTGATATGTATGGTTATAAGTAATCTTTTGGTTAAATAATCTATGCATTTTGTTTAATGGGTTTTAAGTATTTCAATAAAAGATTATCAGTTTTGTTAATCATGTTGTTTGGAATAATCAATTATTTTTTTGTTGATGTTTTGCTTTGTTCATGTTTTGTTGATGTTGGCCTGTATTTGCTTATGGTTGGTTTGCTTATCCCAGGTTACCTTATTGGGTTTTTTACACACACAAATTTAAGTTTATGTTCATTTGTATATGGTTTAACTGGTATGGTTTAATTTAGGATTTGGGCACCTACAAATTGTTTTCGGTTTTTAAAATTTTCCGCAAACCTCATAGGCTTAAAATTTTTAGAAAGAGCATTTTAGGTAGGGTTGTGATTTGGAATTAATAGACAATTAGATTATCATTAGCGTAAGGGAGTGTTTGGGGTGGCTACTGCATTATGTTTATATGCAAATTGTGTTTTGAAATAGTGAAATAACCAGTTTAATGAGAAATCCAAAACACCCCCTATTTCTGCTACATTTGTTTTCTTTTTAGGCAACAGGGGTTGCAAAAAAAGAGAAACGAGATCCACTTGCAGTGAAGGAAGAAGCTGACAGAAGTGTAACGATCCTTAGTAAAACAAAATCCAAGCCATTGATACATTAGTCAATTCCTACACACTCCTGAAAACCATGAAATTCAAAAGACAAATTTGATAAGGTGAATTACTTTTATTTCTCAAAACTTTACGTTGTGTTCTTTTTTTTTTTCTAAAAAATTTATGCTACGGTTGGGAAATTGACCATATCATTCATCATTGCAGGTACACCTTGGTGGCATATTTTAGCAACTATATGCCTACCACTGCCATTAGGTGTGATCGTGCCTGCTTCTGGCAATGATAAAAAAAAGGTCGTTTGTAGGCTGCATGGCTTGAAGCCAAAGAAGAGGAAAGGAGGGTGTCCGAGGAGATGCGAGTGGTTTAAGCTAAAGCCTATCTGCCATCAAAGAACAAACATGAATTGGAAGCTGAAATGGGTGGGTTTTGGGTAATGAAATGGGGCTGAATTGGGTGGGTTTGGTGGCTGCAGTGGGGGCTAAAGTGGGTAATTTTAGGGACTGAAATGGGTGTAGGATTGAAGGCTGAAATGGGGGCCGATATGGGTGCGTTTGGGATGCAACTAATGATTAGTGCGGTAGATCTGAATCAAATTTAACGACGATTTTCTTTTACTAATACTTTCAGCACAGTTGCATGAACAGTCTCTAAACCACGTTTTTTTTAATGATAATCTGCAATTTTTTGGCTGTCCAAATCAGCCCTCAACAACGCTATTCCAAACAGTCCCTTTTAGTCAGATCGTGTCCATCTAGCCCTTTGCAACTTTTCATAAAAAAATTGTTGAAACACACCCCTTTCGATTAAGATATTGTGAAGATCTTACTGTTTGCCAATACAAACTTTTGCACAATCCGTGCGATAGCAATATCATTCCTCATAATTTTTTAATTTGTTGCAGCCAGGCGATTCACTAAAAGTACATATAAATAAGCGAAAACTAAGGAAAAAGAGGGGTCGAAGGAGTGCGAAACAATTGAGGGAGATGTGGATGATCTTCTGTTTGAGACGGATTATGCGGATACATACGTTTTTTCTGAAAGGTATATAGCGTTTTTCTGTAAGTTTTAAATGTGTTGGTCAAGGTATATGGGTTGGGGACTTGGGAGTATTGTGACTGCTTATTTTAAGTGCTTAATGTTTCATAAAATTATTAGATAATCATTTTCAACTAAACAACTATTTCACCATCACACCATTATTTAATTATTATCAGATAAGGAGTTTCGATAGGCACTTCGAGACACCCTCATTAGTCGTTGAGTCAAAATATAGTAAGCAGATAGATTTTTTTATGAGCAATCCCATACACCTAATTGTTTGAGACATATTTAGGAGGTATACCAAAACAGATTTAAGTCTAACCCATAATCTAAATACTTGAACCTTTCATAATTTGAGATTTTTTTTTCAGAGTTGACCCTATATTATAAAGGTCATGCATGATAAAATAGGCGAACCTTTTGTTCTCTTAAATGTATGATTGATCGCATTGACATCGGCTGAATAATATAGAATGTTGTGTGCTTTTGGTATTTGCTTTGCTATGTTTTAGCGAAATTCTAACACGTACGTAAATTTACACAGGTTAATGGGAAAGTCGGCAAGCCTGAAATCATGCTAGAGCAATGCTGGGTCGCAGCTTGAAGTTAAATACTCTCCAGGTTTGTTAGTTTCCAATATATTTACTTTTCACCCGAACCTATATTGAGATAGTAAAATAAATTAGGTGGACTGACGTTCTTGATACACTTACAGCTGCTACTGTCACCTCATCGTAACATAGGAACTGTCTTTTCGCTAGGAACAGGAGCATTACTGGGAGGAGATTAGCTTTGTTAGCAACGTCATTAATTTCTTGCATGACACAATAGCTAACATTCCAATTTGTTACACAACCAAAGGAAAATGGTTCATGGCGGTTCTTGCAAGAGATATGGTAAGTGGTCAGGCGGTTCGTTCTTACAGAGTTCCATTTCATGGATTTTCAGTAAGTTTAGCAGCTATGGCTCACATTAGAGTGTTTGCTGGCCTGATAGTTTTGGTTTTTTGTAACTGGAGATATACGAGCATTTCATCAAAATCATAGGGGCCGTACTGGATAGTTGTAAGAACAATAATAGCTCATTGTTTTCAGATGATAAACCCCAACTTACATTGCATCTTCAAGGGCAATCCCGACTTACTGTCATCAGGTTTAATTTGTGTACTTATTGATCGATATGCTTATAATTAGATGCAAAGAACTTTGCACATATATCACTGGATTTGTGTTGTATTATGATTCATGTACTGACGAATCTGTCGATTTATTGCAACAATTCTATACATCGACTTTATGCAGTAATAGCTAATTACTTGCATACCCCTCAGTTTGGTGTCTCGACGTATCATAGAGATGTCGAATTCAAACACTCCGCAGCGAAGCGCGGGCTTAAAACCTTGTATTAATACATATACTAAAAGGCAGGACCCAATTCACCCAAAATAAGTGCATTAAATGCAAACTTTGCCAAATTGGCGAAAACAGCTCCTGAGGTTCAAGTGTCGTTGCAAAGTAAGTCCTTTAGCATTAATAATCTTTCGCAACTTGGCAAAAATAGCCCCTGAGGTTTAAGTGTCGTTGCAAAACACGTCCTTTAAGCAATCCCGCTGCATCGCGCGGGTTTTCCAACACTCGTCATTTTACAAATATAGAAATTTCTTACTCTATTTTTTATTTTTTTTGAGATATTTTGTATGACTTTTTTAATGCATATATCATGATGGTTTATTTCACCATCATACGCGGAGTGTGATGTAAGTGAAAATAGTACATATTCCTGTTTGTACGCATATCGTTTTCGACTTCTTTGAATGATGTGAGCTGTTTAAGATTGTTGTTACGAACTTTATTACTTTCATCTAAACAATTTTACATATTGGTTCCATAATAGCATACATCGACGATTATTAACGTGTAAATGTGTTCGACTAAGGCAAAGTGATTTTGATTTATAACAAAGTAATTTATTTCCATTTTCCAATAAAAATGAATGAGGTCTTTTTCCCTGTAAGACTTCTTTAAGAAACTACTCCGTATTCTGTAAATCTTATGAAAACTAGAGTGTATGCCTAGGCGAAACAAATAATGGTCGATTTTTTTGGTTGGGATGAACACCGGAAAATGAATAAACATGAAAACTATGTTGATATAAAATCTATGTCAATATAGACTAGTGCTATACTGCTATCTCTAAAGAGGCTCTGAATAAGTTCTCAACTATTTAAAGACATTCTGATGGGCTTTTATGCTTTCATCAAATATGTTCTTCCCATTTCAGCCTAGTAGGTAACTTGTAATAACAGTCTTAAAATGGGCCCACGGCCCAACATCCCAAGTTATTCTATAAAAACATCAACCAGACGACCATATTTAGTTAACAAAAAATTATTTATCACTCAGCTAACATATCTTTGATTAAAAAAAAAAATAAGAAAAAAAAAAGTTAACATATTTCACAAAACTAGGCGCAAAGGATCAACCAGCCTTGGTGGATAAATCAAGAATACAGAAACAAAAACGGCAATTGGACCAGAGAATGCGCTTGCATTATAGGCTAGCAATTGAACAGTATTGACCATAATTAACAAGAACATTCTGTAGTCTTAGTAAGAGGGGGAGGGTTAAGGTTTTACCGTGCTTTTTCTCTATACATATCGGCATTTCGTATAAAGCTTATGTCAGCAACACAAGCAATTATATAGAATCTTAAGTATGTTGCTAATTTGTGTTTGGAATGGTTACATGTAAATATACTAGCAGGGTACCCGCACGTTGCAGCGGCGGGTACCCTGTGATTAAAAATTTTGGCGAACAATATTTTGCTATTATATGTTTACCGTGATAATAACTTTATAGAATAAGAGATTTTTTTGTTGTAATATCGTTAAGCAATAGCATACTATTTCATATAAAAATATTAGTGCATCCACATGATATGAGTCATGAACCAAGTGAGTTTTGAGTTAGTTTTTGTTTTGCTTTGATACAAACAAAAATTGATAGTCTAAAAATGATTTGGCTAATATCCATGCGAACTTGTTATACTCGGTCCAAACTTAAAACTTATAGCACTCTACACAATGCAAATTTTATTTTAACATTCATACCTGGCCGACAATTACAATTTAGTTAACAGGTACTCGGCCAACAATTATCTATGATACTCGGGCCCTAACAACACTTGTAACACACGGTCCAACTATTTCTCGCCACACAAAAACAATAACCGGCCCAAATCCAATACTTAAGATAACTGGTCCACTTCAAAAGTTGATAAATAAAACATAATCAATAACTACAATCCTAAAAACTCCTATTTCATCTCTTGTGGAACCACACCACTAACTCATTTTTTATACACAACCCACTAAAAAACTTTTCTTTCTTTTTGTTCTTTCTCTAAGATTCGAAATACAAACACCCTTTTATATTGAGACCTTTTTGTTGTTGCTTGAATATGAGTTCGTGCAGTAGGTTTATTTGAAATGAGGTTGTTTATTCTTGAGTTTTGGTTTGTAAGATCAATAATGGGTTGTGTTGGATCTATAAAGATATTTGATTATTTCGAAAAACAAGCCCGAGATCATTTTATTTGAAACTTTTTGTTTTCGTTTATGATCTTGAGAAAAAATGGTCGATTTCAAGTTAGGTGGTTTATTTGTCACAAATATATATATATGGATTAAGATCATAAGTTAATTCACAGTGGCAACAAAAACAAATACAATAGGAATAGAAAAAATACACTTTTTTAAAAAAAATAAGTGACGTGGGTGGGTTTATAGCATTTGAGAGGATGAGTATTGACTTGTTTGACCAGGTTGACCTTACTTTTAAAGTATACAATGTTTTTTTTGTTGGTCCAATTTTAGCAAATGTATATTCGTTTGGGTAATTTTGTGTTGGAAACCCAAAAGTTGGCATCTTGAAGTTGATAATTCTTTATAAGTTAACTTTTGATGGTTTATTTATATAGATGTGTGGAAGAGTATGAAAAATAGAATTCAATATTGTAACATTTTCTTTTAACCCAACATTGAAAATGTTAGTCAAAAGTTCTAATGAAGTTGTAGTAAGAAAAATGACAATGCATAAACGGGAGACAATGAACAACAGTTTTAAGATGGGTGGGTATTATTTTTAAGTGTAGCTTGATTATGTTGTACATTGTGGTAAAATGATTGTATATGTTGGTGAATGAGTAAATTAAATTGTGTATTAATTGAATGTGTTGGATAGTGTTTTTTTAGTTTTAGTTGTGCTTTAAGTACTTGTAAATGATGCCTTGTAACTTGTATTTGCTTAAAATTCTATATATGAAAATCTTAAAATAATTAATAGGAGGGAAGTTCATCCCGCTATTATAAGATAGTTAGATATTGCTAGTGTTTTACGTTACTGTATTACATCTTATAGAGATTAGTCCAAGTACGGTCTTTTTTTTTTTTTTTTCTAATTTTTTGAACATGCTGTTATTGTGTTTATTATCCATATTTACTTTTTGATCACGTATTCACTCGGTATAGTCATCAAATATAAGCACTTAAGTTAGTGTTTTTATTCAAACACTAAGGTGAGAATACCCTAAAAAGTATTTTAAACTAGAATGCTTATGAAAAATTTGTAAGAGTAACATGTGTCACCGCCTTTCGGAAGAAGCATAGCTATTCAAAACACCCAATGTGTTGTAGCAAACTCCTAGCTTCTTGATATATTTGCAATTGTTTCAACCCGACCCGTATATAGTCATAAACATAGAAGTGACAGGTTGGACAATGAGAAGGTACATGTTGAATAATAATGTTGATGGCATGAATCAGGACCCAGTTTGTAAATGGGTAAGTGAAGACGATTAGGCCACGTGTAAGTGTTGATAAAAACAGGAATTTTGATGTTTACTTGTCACCAAAAAACAACCATATGAAGACACTTAGGTACGGCAAAAGGGACATTCCTCCTAGTGCTCCTACATAGATTCCCTTACACATGTAAAGCTATTTTGTACATAAACTAATTTGATTACGGTTTTAATGTTTTAATCAAGAGATGTTTTCTATTAGACTTGACTTAATAGAGCTACGGACCCGAGAGGCGATGAGCGTACGTGATCAGCTGTTACAAGGGTGCCGCCACCACGCACGGTGGAGTTGTTTTTGGGGAGAAAGGTGATAGTGACCATTGGTTGTGTCACATAGTGAAGGTGTATTTGTGGGTGTTGGTGTGTTTTGATTATGTGTGTGATCAAGTGGGTTATAATTAAATGGTGAGAAGTTAGTGATTGTTAGAGGTAAAAGTGGTGGTGGAGAAATTGTTGATATGTCGCTGATCTGGAAATTGTGAAACCCTTCACTACTTCAATCATTACATTTGGTCTTATGTAAAAAGATAATTGGTTTGTTAGAGACGTAGATGCGATTCTAATCGCGTCATAAATAAATATTGTGAATTAGACCGGATGTCGATCAATTTGATCAACAATACCAATATACCATAATAAGTTAGGTTATATCTTGTATAAACCCCAATAGACATCCTCTATGCTCCTACATTTCCCTTATGTCAACCATGTCAACCATTGAGTATAGATACCAAAAATAGTTCTATAAAACTTCTATGCAAGGTTCAAAATGGTGAATTGAGGTAGAGTAGACCGATGATGATCTTGTAGTCATTTGGCCTGGCTATTGAAAGTGACTTTATTTAATCAATTCAATTTTCAGCAGAAGGTTTACAATTATGGAAAGTGAAAATATGATAGAAGTGTATAGGCCAAGGGAATTCTCATCTATATAAGTGAAATGTAGATTTGTAGAGGGAAATTGATATATATCAAATGTAGCTTAACATGCGCTTAGGATTAAGTAGACACACATTTACTTTATACAGCATGTGGAACTTCTTCTGAATGTAAAACGTTGTTCGGTAAACATAGTTTGTTATTGTTGAAATAACAATCATATGAAAGTATAAGGGTTACTTTTGTAAATATTTTATAGCCCATTTTCTTATCACTTAATGTTTGTGCCAGTTTTGTTTAGTTTATATTGTGCAGGGTTTAAAGTGCAACATCTGAGGCTATATAAAGATCTTATCTCTCTAGGGTTTTAGAGACTTACATACTTCTCTGGTTTCATCTCTCTAGTTTCTCACGATTATCATCTTGATATTGGTTTTTACGGTTTATTGTTTCACTAGTTGGTGTTGTTGATGCTGTTTTGTATTAAGATCATCTTGATCTTGGTTGATAGTTTGTTTCAGTTTAAAGGCTATATTGGGTTCAGGTTTAGTGTGTGAGTTTGTAGACAGCACCTTATAGAGGACTGTCATATTGTTTAGGTTGTATTGTTTGCTTGCATCAGTGTTAGGGGACAAGATACAGGTGTTTATCGTTATAATAAAGTTAAATATCACCAGGTGTTTGGGTGATTACACCTTGTGTTCTTATTGTTTTGATACCATTTTCATGGTATCGTGAGAGTGTAAATCTCATCATTTTGGTCAAATCTAAACTGCAAAACACTTAAAATGCTCGAAATGCATCAAAATCAAAATATAAAATTGCATTTTATATGTTTCAGATGCAAAATGTTTAAAATCAGATGAAAATGAGCTAAGTTTGCATAATTGGCAGTTTCAGTCCCCCAAGTTTCAAAAGTTTTGAAATAGTCTTGAGCACTTATTTCAAAAGAAAAGTCACCAAAGGTCCTTTTAAAATCATAACTTGTCAAAAATTAGTCCTTTGGTGAAAAATATCAAAAGTTTTGAGAAATTACAAGTTTGGTCCTTCCAGTTTCAATTTGGCAAAAAAGTCCTTGGGTTTGAAAATGTCCATTTTGGTCCTTGTACTATTGAAACTTGTCTTTTGATCCCGAAACAACTTTGATAAATTGGCAGAATTGGTCCTTCTCAGAAATTACAATTTGGTCCTTATGTTATTAAAACAAGCCATGACCGTTTGTCTCTTTTGGTCCCCTATTAAAGCCCTTTGGACCCATTTTGACCCCATAATATAAACCAAGTCAAACCCGGAATCAGCTTGAACCCCTTTTCCCTAAATCTCATCACTTGTGCTGCAAAACCGAGATCCCATCCCCGGCTCATCTCCTTTCATTATCCTTCCACCTCACCAAACATCCAAAGCATTAAATGATCTTCTCCTTTCACTCAACCTCTCAACTGTTAAACCCAATTTGGCGCCAAAAATTAATCAAACGGCCAAAATCTTCTCAATTAATCAATGGCTCGAATAAATGGTGGGATGTGCTCAGAAACAAGTGGCAAGACATTTCACATATAAAAAGAGATGAAAGAGCAGAAGTAGTTCTTAGTTTTAAATTTCCTTTATGTCGTTTTAATATCAATGTTTTAGTCTCACTGTAATCTTTTTTTTCTATATACTAAACTCAAGTTGCTATCAATATAATCATTTTCAAGTATCAATTCAAAGATATCATCAAGTCTTATGTTTTTATATTTCCTGTTATAAGTTCAGTTTAAAAGTACTAAAAGCCAAGCTTCAAAAAGCTTCATTATACTTCAAATAAGCTCACAAACTTCCATAGCTTTAGTAAGCTTAGAAATCAGTTTCAAGCAATATTCCAACTTGGTCAACGAAAGTCAAAGGGGAGGCTTTATTGTTCTTTTGACATTAGGATAGACCTGGGAGAACTTGTAGAGTGCATGTGAACTGATTTACATCTTATTCACCAAGGTTCTCATTGCTCTTTTAATTTTCAAATTTTTAGTATAAGATTTGTGCAATTAGTTTCTTTGTTAACTATTGTTTAAGACTGCATAATTATGTTAATTTCAGCTTAAATTAAGTTAGTATGACTTTGTTTAATACTGCGGTTACGTGATTTACTTTTGTTTTCAAATTGCTTAAAGTAACCAGTGTTTGGAATAGGACTAGATCTATGCTAGAGTTAGTTAGTTGGTTCAGGTTGTTGATCTTGAGGTTTGATTAGGCTTAGTTCATTCATATCTGTGTTAAATTTGCACCTGAAAACACTCTAAGTCAATATATGTGTCAATCTCCTTTGCTTGATTTGATAAGTTAGAGTAGTAGTGGCATTTGCTAGCATTTTAACAAGTCATAGGATAGCATTATGGTCTTCACTATAAAACATCATAATTAGTTCATGAGTTAAGATCAAATCTCACAAAAGTCAAATTTCCACTTGCCAGTCAAAATTGAAAAATGCGGTTTTGGCAAAACTTTGTGTATTTTCATATGTTCATTTTGGGTCAATTCAAGTAAAACTTTGGGTTTAAAACTTGAACTGGTCTAGTGTTGAAAATGATTTTTGAAATTTTCAATAAGCTCTCAAGCTCTAATCAGCTTGTCCTTGTTTCCCAAATGCGTACTTGAACAACCAGGGGTGACAGGAACTGCAGAGTTCTCCACAAGCTCATAAAGCTGTGATAGTAATTTTGACAAGCCCCTTGCTGGTCAACTTGAGATTGTAATATCGGCTTAGATTTGCTTATCAGTAGCTTATTTTTTAGGCTATGTTGGTGGTTAAAACACGTTTAGCATTTGATCAAAGCACATCCAAATATGTGTAACTTGCATCTCAGTATTGTGTGGTAGTTAAATTAGGTTGATTTCTAGTAGTTTTAGCTTAAATTAAGTCCTGGTCGTTGGTTCCTTTGTAGCGACAGCTTATCTTAAGTGCTTATTTATAAGCATTTCACCAAGAACCGATCTTGCACTAGCATAGGTTTTATATTTTTTTTATAGATTCAGAATATTAATTTAGACTTTTCCTGAATTTTCATATTTTTAACCTTGTTTGCTATTTTTCTTCATTTAAAAACAGTTTTAGGTATTTTTAATTAGCTTTTAATACAATTAAATCAGAAAAGCTTCAAAAAAATAAGTTTTAATTTTTCCTAGGTTAAGATAAATATAAAAAGTCAAAAAAATATTTTTCCAGATTTTTCATAGTTTAATTTGTAATTTTTAGCAATTTAATTAGTTTTAAATAGTTTTTAATTCATAGAAAATAGAAAAATAATCATAAAAATACAAAATTAGTTTTGAAAATTCTATTTAGTTATTTTAGATTTTTCTAATTCATAATTTCATTTTTCTAGCTTTATTTCATATTTTCTTGTATTTTAGGGTATTATTTAATAAGTAAAAATAGTTTTTAATTAATAATAATTAGATAAATAGTTTTAAAATAATTTTATTTTTCTAAAAATTTTCTCTTATCATTAGGATTGTAAAAATGTCATTTTCATATTTTTAGGATTTATATTTCTTCAGTTTCACATTTTCTTTTGCACGTCACGTAGTTTTTTAATTTAAATTTTATAAAAGAAAAAATCAAAAACATCATTTTGCAAATAGTGATAGCGTTTATTTAATATAGTTTATCTTTTCAATTTTCTTTAATTTGAATTTAAGCCCCTGTAGTTTATATACTTGTTCTGTAGTTATAATCAATCAAAACCCTTTTTCCGTTCAAATTCTCTCGATCACTATTCGTTTGATTATTCTCGCACAGCTCGTTGGGACATAACGACCTTGGGAAACACTATACTCTCCTGGACTTCATTGCATTGGTGTCTGAGGATTTATTACGGTTAGCCATTCACAGTGGCTAGCTTGTGTGATAAAACTTGCGGTTTGCACGAATCAAATTTTGGCGTACTTACGGGGGTGTGCTAATTATCTTCCGTTTAGCAGATTAGTGATTTGAATATTCACTCCTTGTTCATACCATCTATCTATATCTATATATATTTTCTTATATAAAAATCCAAAAACCAAAAAATCCAGCGTATAAAACACAAAAATATTTTCTTTTGTTTCTATATATATATCAAAGATAAAAATACAAAAAGATTTGTCGTTTTCTTTGTGTAATAATAACAACATAAAAATTACCACCGCAAACCAAGGCAGTGCTACCTAACGGGGGTACGACCATAATAAGTTCTGAACCAAAGATTAAAACTTGCCTTTGTGTCCAGTGATGGTGTACCTTTTCAAAGCCATTCATCTTGTGATTATTGGTTTAAGTTCACTGTTGTTTTGCCTCGATATTGTTTTAATTGAATTTGTTGTTATATCTACTTTTCAAAACCAGAAAACCCAAAAAGATTCTTCTTTCCCCATTTTCATAATTCTCTTGTTTCCTCAAGTTACGTCTAGTGCATGCTCACTCGTTCTTCTAGATCATTGAGTCCTTTGCGTGATCTAGCAGAAATTCCTAGAAGACGTTCTCGTAGACATGCTGCCCAAATAGTCGAACCCGAGATTCGTACTATTCCTAGCAACAATATGGCAGACGAACGAACTATGGCGGAAATGCTCCAAGCACCCATCGAGGGTTATGGAGATTCCATCATTTTACCAGTATCAATTCGATCACTTTGAATTGAAGACACATTTGATCCAACTTGTGTCTACGAATCAATTCCGCGGGTTTGATCGAGAAGAACCGTATGCACACATCCGTTGGTTTAACAAGTTGACTTCAACTATCAATTTCAAGGATGTTCCACAAAAAGTGATCAAGTTGATGCTATTTCCATTCTCACTTGAGGGGCAGCGGTTGGTGGAAAAAGAACCCCCTCGATCCATCGAAACTTGGGAGGATCTTGTTCAAAAGTTTGTCAATTATTTCTTTCCTCCATCAAAGACAACTAATCTTAAAAATGAAATTTCCGGATTTCGTCAAAATTTCGATGAAAACTTTGGAGAGGCATGGGAGAGATTCAAAGATCTCCTCAGGAAATGCCCCCATCATGAATTCACGGAGCTTCAACAAGTTAATATCTTTTATAATGGGTTGAACGGTAACTATCAAGATTCTTTGAAGCAGCCGCAGGGTGCAATATCTTGAATAAAGCCTAAAGATGTGATTGAGATTTGTGAAATAAAATCAAAAGTTCCTATTTCTCGCAACAAAGTCAATATTCCGAACACTCTTGCTTCTTCATCGGTAACTCTTCGAGTTAGCGGCTCAATAGCCGAGCTAACGGTCATCCGTTGTATGATGAAAGAGGTAAAGGAAATCAAAATTCATAAGCCGGAACCAATCAAAGCCATAAACAAGGTGTGTGAAACTTGTAGTGGTCCACACGCGTATTATGATTGTCAGCAACCGATGCTTCTTTTACCAAGCTCCCGTAGCCGGTAAACCACAATCAATACCGACCACAAGCGATCCTCACTACCGGCACCTAGCGGTATGACACCACCTGGTTTTCCTCCTGTGCAAAACCATGGCAATCAAAATCGCTTTGTTTCGAATCAAGGACACAACTTCAATAACTCTCAAAATTTCAATCAAAACCGAAACAATTTTAACCAACCTTATCAAGCTCAAAATCAGCAGAGTTATCAACAACCTTCTCAAGCTCCCCTACCAAATGACTTCATGAAAATTACTGAGTCAAGCATACGTTCAATGCAAACTCAGATCAATAACATGAGAGTTGAGCTAAAAAGGAAATTGATACCACATTGTCTCGGCAGACCAATGAGTTGAAGAATATGATGAGCAGTTTCATGAACATGAATATGAACAAAGCCGTCATCTTACGGAGGACTCCCAAGCAATACAGATTCTAATCCAAATGCCGAGGATTGGCGTCACCACTCGTAGTGGTAAGACGCACATGGACCTTCGACTCCAATGCCTCCTCCACCAGGAGCAATGAGTCAAGTTACCAAGGATACAACGGACAAGGTGCATTTTCAAGCCGAAGTACCGCACCGTCCCACCTTCGGTAGTCAAGCTTTAAGACCGGAACCGAAGTTCGGACGATTCGAGCCGAAATAACTTCCATCCGGCTCAAAAGTCTAGTCACTTCCTACCCATCAAGAATGCATGATGAGAAGCTCAAAGACAAAAACAAAGAACAAATGGAAAAAATTTTCCAAATTTTCAATGAACTACACTTTGATATAAGCTTCGTTGATGCTCTCGTTCTAATGCCAAAATTTGCATCCACGCAAAGGCTTCTTACGACCACAAAGATAAGTTATCGAGATGGCTAAAACCCCTCTCAATGAGCAATGCTCGTGGTCCTTCTCAAGCTTCCCAAAAAGCTTGAAGACCCTGCGGTTTTAATCCGTGTGATTTCTTGGGGATGGTTCAATGCTCGTTGCAGCGATCTTGGCGTAGCATTAACCTCATGCCACTCTCAGTATGGAAGAAACTGTCTCTTCCTAAACTTACATCCACTTGTATGAAACTCGAGCTAGCGGACGTACCATAACCGTCCACGGGATAGCAGGATGCGTGATGAATGGAAAGTTTCACTTTCTTGACTTTGTTGTAGTAGACTTTGATGCAGATCCTAGATTTCCCCTCATCTTAGGGAGAGCTTTCTTGAAACGGCCGTGCTCTAATTGATGTATTTCTGCGAAGAGTTGACCATACGGGTTGACAACGAAGAACTCACGTTTAATATCAACAAAACTCCAACCTCTATCCAAACGAGTGTTGCCACAATTGATCAAAAATCTGAAGAATCAATGCAACACTCTCAAATTTCACGGTTAAAAGGAGTCACCAAAACGTCTTGAGCTAAGCGTTGAAAATCAACCACGGTTCAAACAAATTGTTTGAAAGTTGTACCAAGGAAGTCAAGAGTGTTCTTGATGATGATGATCTAGAATTGGAGACTTTATCGGAAGTGGTGGAAATTGCTAGCTCTAAGAGCACACCACTTGTCCCACCTCGGGAATCGTTTATCGTATCGAGTTTGTTAACTCGTGGATGAAACCAATCTCTCTTAGTTTCATCGGATTGGATGATGATGTTTGTGATCCAATTGGAGACATTCTTCCCATGAAGAATTGCTCAAAAATGATCCATCATCTCCTAGTCTTATTATTTCCGACTCTTCCATCCCTTCTCTCACCCCGGATGAGGAAGATGACAACTTTTGGAATGAAGTCGATGCCTTTCTTAGTGATGAATCGATTCCAACAGGAATTGATAATACTTACTTTGATCCGGAGGGGGACATCCTTTTTCGGAAAATCGTTGATTGAAGAACGTTTCCAACCCTCCCTCCGGGAAATTCATTGACAATCACCATACAAGCTTCAAGTTTAAGCTTAGAATGTCAAAAATGGTGATTTATTCTGAGGAATGGACATGCATTCTCATGCACATCTTTATTCCATTCTTCACAGATGGTGTGGTTGCTCTTTCCCTTTTCTCTTTCGGGAATGAGGACACCATCTTTGATCCCGCTATCATCCTTTATAGTTTCTACTATTAACAATACCGCGGTTGTATCTCGTCGGTGTGGAACTTTATGATGTTCATATGTTTATTGCGGCAGCGAAGAAGTCCGTCGAGATTGATTTTCCACGTTGTTTCCCCATGAACCAATGAATGCGGGGATCGAGTCAAGCTAGCGACTCGGGAATCAAAAACAATAGCACATTGTATGGGTTTTCACCCATATTTCTGACTTCTTTCTACTTTCTACCACCCTAGTGTGGGGAGTTGCTCCATGTTGTATATAAGTTTCAAAAAAAAAAAAAAATGTTTGTAGTATTGTTATTTTCCTTTTTACGTTCTCAGTTTCGGCATAACAGCCGGTACTTTGAATATTGATGGCAATATTCATTTCTAGTGTGGGGGGGAATTCTCACGAATTTTATCATGTAATTATACCGTTTAATTCCCCCATTTTTGTAAATTGTTTTTGGAGTAAGTGTTCGCACTTACTCAACTTATGGGTATCAGTCCGCCATGTCTAATAAACAAAAGGATTGGCTAATCCAGAACAAGCGAAACTTGGTAAAGATATCTCAAATCGTTGTGGCTTGCAATTTGCCCAAAATTGTATGGTATTCCACTCACCATATCCTAAAAAGTGAAGAGTTGGCTAGCCCGCAAGATTATGGCTTGTGGTGGCGATGGAAAAACCATAATTGTGTCAGCTCACCAAAGATAATGATAATTTATCTAAGAGTTGGCTAGTCGAAGCAAGCGGCTTCGGTAAGACAAATCAAATCCGTTGGAAAATGGTGATTTGCTCAAAATCCATGGTTATCGGTGTACCATGGTTCTTACTTGAACTGAAACATTTGGCTACTCCAGAAGTAATGGCTTTGGTAAAGAGATTCAAATCCATTAAGTTTTTCTCAAAAGATTGCTAGGGACTAGCAATAGTTTAGTGTGGGGGATTGATGAGTGTGTAAATACTCATCATTATTGGGTCAATCTGAACGCAACACTTAAAAATGCTGAAATGCATCAAAATCTTGAAAATATCTCAAAATTGCATTTTATATGTTTCAGATGCAAAATGTTTAAAATCGGATAAAAATGAGCTAAGTTTGCATAATTGGCAGTTTCATCCCCAGTTTCAAAAGTTGTCAGAAATAGTCCCTGAGCACTTAATTTCAAAAGAAAAATCACCAAAGGTCCTTTTAAAATCATAACTTGTCATAATTAGTCCTTTGGTGAAAAATGTCAAAAGTTTTGAGAAATTACAAGTTTGGTCCTTCAAGTTTCAAATTTGGCAAAAATAGTCCTTGGAAGTTTGAAAATGTCCATTTTGGTCCTTGTACTATTGAAACTTGTCACTTTTGATCCCTTGAAACAACTTTGATAAATTGGCGGTTGGTCCTTGGTCTTTTCGGAAATTACAATTTGGTCCTATGTTATTAAAACAAGCCATGACCGTTTGTCTTGGTCCTATTAAAGCCCTTTGGACCCCTATTTTGACCCTTTTAATATAAACCCAAGTCAAACCCGGTCAACGAACCCCTTTCCCTCCAAATCCTATCTCCTTCACCCACTCACCTCTGAAACCAGAGATCATCCCCTGGCTCATCTCCCACACCTTATCCTTCCACCTCACCAACATCCAAAATGCATTAAATGATCCTTCCCTTTCACTCAACCTCTCAACTGTTAAACCCAATTTGGCGCCAAAAATTAATCAAACGGCCAAAATCTTCTCAATTAATCAATGGAGATAAATGGTGGGATGTGCTTTCGAAAACAAGTGGAAAGACATTTCACATATAAAGAGATGAAAAGAGAGAGAGAGTAGTTCTTAGTTTTAAATTTCCTTTATGTCGTTTTTAATATCAATGTTTTAGTTTAAGTTCAATTTGTAATCTTTTGTTTCTATATACTAAACTCAAGTTGCTTTATCAATATAATCTGTTTTCAAGTATCAATTCAAAGAATTTATCATAGTCTTATGTTTTTATATTTCCTGTTATAAGTTCAGTTTAAAAGTACTAAAAGCCAGCTTCAAAAAGCTTCATTATACTTCAAATAAGCTCACTTAAGGTCCATTAGCTTTTAGTAAGCTTAAAATCGATTTCAAGCAATATTCCAACTTGGTCAACGAAGTCAAAGGGAGGCTTTATTGTTCTTTTGACATTAGGATGAACGGAGAACTTGTAGAGTGCATGTGAACTGATTTACATCTTATTGACCAAGGTTCTCGATTGCTCTTTTAATTTTCAAATTTTTAGTATAAGATTTGTGCAATTAGTTTCTTTGTTAACTATTGTTTAAGACTGCATAATTATGTTAATTTCAGCTTAAATTAAGTTAGTATGACTTTGTTTAATGACGCATGGCACGGTTACGTGATTTACTTTGTGAGTTTTCAAATTGCCTAGAGTAACGGTGTTTGGAATAGGGACTAGATCTATGCTAGAGATTAGTTAGTTGGTTCAGGTTTGTTGATGCGAGTTTGATTAGGCTTAGTTCATTCATATCTGTGTTAAATTTTCACCTGAAAACACTCTAAGTCAATATCTGTGTCAATCTCCTTTGCTGATTAGATAAGTTAGAGTAGTAGTGGCATTTGCTAGCATTTTAACTTAGAATCACATAGGATAGCATTTCAGTCCTTTCACTATAAAACATCATAATTAGTTCATGAGTTAAGATCAAATCTCACAAAAGTCAAATTTCCATACGCTCATAAAGTCAAAAATTGAAAAATGCAGTTTTGGCAAAACTTTGTGTAATTTTCATATGTTCAGTTTTGGGTCAATTCAAGTAAAACTTTGGGTTTAAAAACTTGGTCTAGTGTTGAAAAATGATTTTTTGAAATTTTCAATAAGCTCCTCAAGCTCTAATGACTTGTCATTGAGCTCAAATGCCACGTGCCTTTGAAACGACGGTGTGGGAACTTGCGAGTTCTCACAAGCTCATAAGAGCTTGTGAGTAGCTAATTATTGGTTTACAAGCCCCTTGCTAGGTCAACTTGAGATTGTAATATCGGCGAGATTTAGGCTTATCGTGCTTATTTTTTAGGTACAATTGAGTGGTTAAAACACATTTAGCATTTGATCAAAGCACATCAAATATGTAACTTGCATCTCAGTATTGTGTGGTAGTTAAATTAGGTTGATTTCTAGTAGTTTTAGCTTAAATTAAGTCCAGTGGAGTTGGTTCCTTTGTGGCGACTTTTAGCTTATCTTAAGTGCTTATTTATAAGCACATTTCACGAACACGAATCTTGCACACTAGCATAGTTTTTATATTTTCATAGATTCAGAATATTAATTTAGACTTTTCCTGAATTTTTCATATTTTTCTAGCTCAGTTTGCTATTTTCTTCATTTAAAGCAGTTTTAGGTATTTTTAATTAGCTTTTAATACAATTAAATCGAGAAAAGCTTCAAAAATAAGTTTTAATTTTTCTAGGTTAAGATAAATATAAAAGTCAAAAATATTTTTTCCAGATTTTTCATAGTTTAATTTGTAATTTTTAGCAATTTAATTAGTTTTAAATAGTTTTTAATTCATAGAAAATAGAAAAATAATCATAAAAATACAAAATTAGTTTTGAAAATTCTATTTAGTTATTTTAGATTTTTCTAATTCATAATTTCATTTTTCTAGCTTTATTTCATATTTTCTTGTATTTTAGGGTATTATTTAATAAGTAAAAATAGTTTTTAATTAATAATAATTAGATAAATAGTTTTAAAAATAATTTTATTTTTCTAAAAATTTTCTCTTATCATTAGGATTGTAAAAATGTCATTTTCATATTTTTAGGATTTATATTTCTTCAGTTTCACATTTTCTTTTTGCCGCGTCGTAGTTTTAATTTAAATTTATAAAAGAAAAATCAAAAACATCATTTTGCAAATAGTGATAGCGTTTATTTAATATAGTTTATCTTTTCAATTTTCTTTAATTTGCATTTAAGCCCCTGTAGTTTATATACTTGTTCTGTAGTTATAATCAATCAAAACCCTTTTTCGTTCAAATTCTCCGATCACTATTCGTTTGATTATTCTCGCACAGCTCGTTGGGACATAACGACCCGGGAAAACACTATACTCTCACGGACTTCATTGCATTGGTGTGCGAGCTGTGCGAGAAGTTTATTACGGTTAGCCATTCACAAGTGGCTAGCTTGTGATAAAACTGCGGTTTATACGAATCAAATTTTGGCCGCATTGCTGGGGAGCGTGCTAATTATCTTCCGTTTAGCAGATTAGTGATTTGAATATTCACTCTTTATTCATACCATCCATCTATATCTATATATATTTCTTATAAAATCAAAAACCCAAAACATCCAAAAGCGTATAAAACACAAAAATATTTTTCTTTTGTTTCTATATATATATCAAAGATAAAAATACAAAAAGATTTATCGTTTTCTTTGTTTAATAATAACAACATAAAAATTACCACCGAAACCAAGGCGTGTACTACCTAGCGGGAATGCGACCATAATAAGTTCCCGAACCAAAGATTAAAACTTGCCTTTGTGTCCTTGTGAGTGGTGTACCTTTTCAAAGAAGCCATTCATCTTGTGATTATTGGTTTAAGTTCCTTTGTTGTTTTGCCTCGATATTGTTTTAATTGAATTTGTTGTTATATCTACTTTTCAAAACGAGAAAACCAAAAGATTCTTCTTTCCCCATTTTCATAATTCTCTTGTTTCCTCAAGTTTCGTCTAGTGCATGCGCACTCGTTCTTCTAGATCATTGAGTCCTTTGCGTGATCTAGCAGAAAGTCCTAGAAGACGTTCACGTAGACATGCTTTGCCCAAATAGTCGAACGAGATTCGTACTATTCTAGCAACAATATGGCGAACGAGCGAACTATGGCGGAAATGCTCCAAGCACCCATGAGGGTTATGGAGATGCCATCATTTTACCGATAATCAATTCGATCACTTTGAATTGAAGACACATTTGATCCAACTTGTGTCTACGAATCAATTCCGCGGGTTTGATCGAGAAGAACCGTATGCACACATCCGTTGGTTTAACAAGTTGACTTCAACTATCAATTTCAAGGATGTTCCACAAAAAGTGATCAAGTTGATGCTATTTCCATTCTCACAGGCGGCCGGATTTGGTTTGGAAAAAGAACCCTCGATCCATCGAAACTTGGGAGGATCTTGTTCAAAAGTTTGTCAATTATTTCTTTCCTCCATCAAAGACAACTAATCTTAAAAATGAAATTTCCGGATTTCGTCAAAATTTCGATGAAAACTTTGGAGAGGCATGGGAGAGATTCAAAGATCTCCTCGAGAAATGCCCCATCATGAATTCACGGAGCTTCAACAAGTTAATATCTTTTATAATGGGTTGAGCGGTAACGATCAAGATTCTTTGAGCGCAGGCGCGGTGGCAATATCTTGAATCGTAAGCCTAAAGATGTGATTGAGATTTGTGAAATAAAATCAAAAGTTCCTATTTCTCGCAACAAAGTCAATATTCCGAACACTCTTGCTTCTTCATCCGGTAACTCTTCCGAGTTAGCCGCTCCAATAACCGAGCTAACGGACGTCATCCGTTGTATGATGAAAGAGGTAAAGGAAATCAAAAGCGAAATTCATAAGTCGGAACCAATCAAAGCCGTAAACAAGGTGTGTGAAACTTGTAGTGGTCCACACGCGTATTATGATTGTCCAGCTACCGATGCTTCTTTTACCAAGCTCCCGTAGCTTCGGTAAACCACAATCAATACCGACCACAAGCTGATCCTCACTACCGTGCACCTGGCGGTATGACACCACAGTTTTCCTCTGTGCAAAACCATGGCAATCAAAATCGCGTTGTTCTGAATCAAGGACACAACTTCAATAACTCTCAAAATTTCAATCAAAACGAAACAATTTTAACCAACCTTATCAAGCTCAAAATCGGCGAGTTATCAACAACCTTCTCAAGCTCCCTACCAAATGACTTCATGAAAATTCTTGAGTCAAGCATACGTTCAATGCAAACTCGGATCAATAACATGAGAGTTGAGCTAAGAAATTGATACCACATTGTCTCGGCAGACAAATGAGTTGAAGAATATGATGAGCAGTTTCATGAACAAGAATATGAACAAAGCCGTCATCTTACGGAGGACTCCCGCAATACAGATTCTAATCCAAATGCCGAGTTGAAAGCGTCACCACTCCGTAGTGGTAAGGCGCAATGGACCTTCGACTCCAATGCCTCCTCCACCGGGAGCAATGAGTCAAGTTACCAAGGATACAACGGACAAGGTGCATTTTCAAGCCCACGGTACCGTGCGTCCCACCTTGGTAGTCAAGCTTTAAGACCGGAACCGAAGTTCGGAAGACAGATGAGCGAGAATAACTTCCATCCCGTCTCAAAAGTCTAGTCGACTTCCTTACCCATCAAGAATGCATGATGAGAAGCTCAAAGACAAACACAAAGAACAAATGGAAAAAATTTTCCAAATTTTCAATGAACTACTTTGATATAAGCCGTTGATGCTCTCGTTCTAATGCCCAAATTTGCATCCACGCAAGGCTTCTTGACCAACAAAGATAAGTTATCCGAGATGGCTAAAACCCTCTCAATGAGCAATGCTCGGCGGTCCTTCTCAAAGCTTCCCAAAAGCTTGAAGACCACAGCGGGGTTTTAATCCCGTGTGATTTCTTGGGGATGGTTCAATGCTCGCCTTGGCGATCTTGGCGCTAGCATTAACCTCATGACCTCGGTATGGAAGAAGCTGTCTTCCTAAACTTACATCCACTTGTATGACACTCGAGCTAGCGGACCGTACCATAACTTCGTCCAGGGATAGCCGAGATATGCGTGATGAGTAGGAAAGTTTCACTTTCCTACTGACTTTGTTGTAGTAGACTTTGATGCAGATCCTAGAGTTCCCTCATCTTAGGGAGAGCTTTCTTGAGAACGAGCCGAGCTCTAATTGATGTATTCTTGAAGAGTTGACCATACGGGTTGACAACGAAGAACTCACGTTTAATATCAACAAGAACTCCAAACCTCTATCCAAACCGAGTGTTGCCACAATTGATCAAAAATCTGAAAGAATCAATGCAACACTCTCAAATTCCACGGTTAAGAGGAGTCACCAAAAGCGTCTTGAGCTAAAAGCGTTGAAAATCAACCCTGGTTCAAACAAATTGTTTGAAAGTTGTACCAAGGAAGTCAAGAGTGTTCTTGATGATGATGATCTAGAATCGGAGACTTTATCGGAAGTGGTGGAAATTTCTAGCTCTAAGAGCACACCACTTGTCCCTGGAATCGGTTTATGTTATCGAGTTTGTTAACTCGTGGATGAAACCAATCTCTCGGTTTCATCACGGATTGGATGATGATTTTGTGATCCAATGGGAGACATTCTTCCCATTGAAGAATTGCTCAAAAATGATCCATCATCTCCTAGTCTTATTATTCCTGACTCTTCCATCCCTTCTCTCACCTCGGATGAGGAAGATGACAACCTTTGGAATGAAGTCGATGCCTTTCTTAGTGATGAGTCGATTCCAACAGGAATTGATAATACTTACTTTGATTTGGAGGGAGACATCCTTTTCGGAAAATCTTTGATTGAACGTTTCCAACCTCCCTACAGGAAATTCATTGACAATCACCATACAAGCTTCAAGTTTAAGCTTAAAATGTCAAAAATGGTGATTTGCTTCTTACTAATGAGGAATGGACATGCATTCTCATGCACATCTTTATTCCATTCTTCACAGATGGTGTGGTTGCTCTTTCCCTCTTCTCTTTCGGGAATGAGGACACCATCTTTGACCCCGGTATCATCCTTTATAGTTTCTACTATTAACAATACCGCGGTTATGTCTCGTCGGTGTGGAACTTCTCGATGTTCATATGTTTATTAACACTGTGAGCGAAAGTCCGATCGAGATTGATTTTTCCGTTGTTTCCCCATGAACCAATGAATGCGGGGATCGAGTCAAGCTAGCGACTCGGGAATCAAAAACAATAGCACATTGTATGGGTTTTCACCCATATTTCTGACTTCTTTCTACTTTCTACCACCCTAGTGTGGGGAGTTGCTCCCATTTTGTATATAAGTTTTCAAAAAAAAAAATTCAAATAATGGCCGTAGTATTTCCTTTTACGTTCTCGGTTTCGATAACAGCGGTACTTTGAATATTGAGGGCAATATTCATTTCTAGTGTGGGGGAATTCTCACGAATTTTATCATGTAATTATACCGCCTAATTCCCCCATTTTTGGCCAAATTGTTTTTTGGAGTAAGTGTTTTGCACTTACTCAACTTATGGTTATCAGTCCGCCATGTCTAATAAACAAAAGGATTGGCTAATCCAGGAGCAAGCGGCTCTTGGTAAAGATATCTCAAATCCGTTGACGGCTTGCAATTTGCCCAAAATTGTATGGTATTCAACTCACCATATCCTTAAAAGTGAAGAGTTGGCTAGCCCGCAAGTTTATGGCTTGTGGTAAAGGCGGTGGAAAAACCATAATTGGTAATCAGCTCACCAAAGATAATATTGATAATTTATCTAAAGAGTTGGCTAGTCGAAGCAAGCGGCTACGGTAAAGACAAATCAAATCCGTTGGAAGGCGGTGATTTGCTCAAAATCACATGGTTATCGATGTACCATGGTTCTTACTTGAACTGAAACATTTGGCTACTCCAGGAGTAATGGCTTTTGGTAAAGAGATTCAAATCCATTAAGTTTTTCTCAAAAGATTGCTAGGGACTAGCAATAGTTTAGTGTGGGGATTGATGAGTGTCTAAATACTCATCATTTTTTCAGTCAATCTGAGCTGCAAAACACAAAAATGCTCGAAATGCATCAAAATACTGAAAATATCTCAAAATTGCATTTTATATGTTTTAGATGCAAAATGTTTAAAATCAGATGAAAAATGAGCAAAGTTTGCATAATTGAATTTTGAAGAAATAGTCCTTGAGCACTTATTTCAAAGAAAAAGTCACCAAAGGTCCTTTTAAAATCATAACTTGTCATAATTAGTCCTTTGGTGAAAAATGTCAAAAGTTTTGAGAAATTACAAGTTTGGTCCTTCAAGTTTCAAATTTGGCAAAAATAGTCCTTGGAAGTTTGAAAATGTCCATTTTGGTCCTTGTACTATTGAAACTTGTCACTTTTGATCCCTTGAAACAACTTTGATAAATTAGCAGAATTGGTCCTTGGTCTGAAATTACAATTTGGTCCTTATGTTATTAAAACAGCCATGACCCTTTGTCTCTTTTGGTCCCTATTAAAGCCCTTTGGACCCTGTTTTGACCCCCGCAATATAAACCCAAGTCAAACCGGTCAAACGAACCCTTTTCCCTCCAAAATCCTATCTCCTACCCTCTTCACTTTCAGAACCAGTCCCATCCCCGGCTCATCTCCACACCCATCCTTCCACCTCACCAACATCAAAATGCATTAAATGATCCTTCTCCTTTCACTCAACCTCTCAACTGTTAAACCCAATTTGGCGCCAAAAATTAATCAAACGGCCAAAATCTTCTCAATTAATCCAATGGCTCAGATAAATGGTGGGATGTGCTCAGAAACAAGTGGGAAGACATTTCACATATAAAAAGAGATGAAAGAGAAGCAAGAGAGAGTAGTTCTTAGTTTTAAATTTCCTTTATGTCGTTTTTAATATCAATGTTTTAGTTTAAGTCTCAAACTGTAATCTTTTGTTTCTATGTACTAAACTCAAGTTGCTTTATCAATATAATCACGTTTTCAAGTATCAATTCAAAGAATTTATCATAGTCTTATGTTTTTATATTTCCTGTTATAAGTTCAGTTTAAAAGTACTAAAAGCCAAGCTTCAAAAAGCTTCATTATACTTCAAATAAGCTCACTTAAGCTGTCCATAGCTTTAAGTAAGCTTAGAAATCGATTTCAGCAATATTCAACTTGGTCAACGAAAGTCAAGGGGAGGCTTTATTGTTCTTTTGACATTAGGATACAGGAGAACTTGTAGAGTGCATGAAGCGATTTACATCTTATTCGATAAGGTTCTCGGTTGCTCTTTTAATTTTCAAATTTTTAGTATAAGATTTGTGCAATTAGTTTCTTTGTTAACTATTGTTTAAGACTGCATAATTATGTTAATTTAGAAACAAAATTAAGTTAGTATGACTTTGTTTAATGACTGCATGGCTTTGTTACGTGATTTACTGTGAGTTTTCAAATTGCCTAGAGTAACCAGTGTTTGGAATAGGGACTAGATCTATGCTAGAGATTAGTTAGTTGGTTCAGTTTGTTGATGAGGTTTGATTAGGCTTAGTTCATTCATATCGTGTTAAATTTGCACATGAAAACACTCTAAGTCAATATCTGTGTCAATCTCCTTTAGCAGTTAGATAAGTTAGAGTAGTAGTGGCATTTGCTAGCATTTTAACTTAGAATCACATAGGATAGCATTATCAGGTCTCCTTTCACTATAAAACATCATAATCAGTTCATGAGTTAAGATCAAATCTCACAAAAGTCAAATTTCATACACGCTCTAAAAAGTCAAAAATTGAAAAATGCAGTTTTGGCAAAACTTTGTGTAATTTTCATATGTTCAGTTTTGGGTCAATTCAAGTAAAACTTTGGGTTTAAAACTTGGCGGTCTAGTGTTGAAAAATGATTTTTGAGAAATTTTCAATAAGCTCCTCAAGCTCTAATCGACTTGTCAACAGGCTCAAATGCCTGTGCACTGAACAAACCCAGTGTGAGGAACTTCAGAGTTCTCCACAAGCTCATAAGAGCTTTTGAGTAGCTAATTTTTGGTTTACAAGCCCCTTGCTAGGTCAACTTGAGATTGTAATATCGGCTTTAGATTTTCGGCTTATCCGGTAGCTTATTTTAGTACTTGAGTTGGTGGTTAAAACACATTTAGCATTTGATCAAAGCACATCAAATCTGTGTAACTTGCATCTCATGTTGTGTGGTAGTTAAATTAGGTTGATTTCTAGTAGTTTTAGCTTAAATTAAGTCACGTGGTCGGTTGGTTCCTTTGTAGCACTTTTAGCTTATCTTAAGTGCTTTTTATAAGCACATTTCACCTGAGAACCGAATCTTGCACACTAGCATAGGTTTTATATTTTTCATAGATTCAGAATATTAATTTAGACTTTTCCTGAATTTTCATATTTTTCTAGCACTGTTTGTTATTTTTCTTCATTTAAAAGCAGTTTTAGGTATTTTTAATTAGCTTTAATACAATTAAATCGAGAAAAGCTTCAAAAATAATTTTTCATTTTTCCTAGGTTAAGATAAATATAAAAGTCAAAAATATTTTTCCAGATTTTTCATAGTTTAATTTGTAATTTTTAGCAATTTAATTAGTTTTAAATAGTTTTTAATTCATAGAAAATAGAAAAATAATCAGAAAAATACAAATTTAGTTTTGAAAATTCTCTTTAGTTATTTTAGATTTTTCTAAGTCATAATTTAATTTTTCTAGCTTTATTTCATATTTTCTTGTATTTTAGGGTATTATTTAATAAGTAAAAATAGTTTTTAATTAATAATAATTAGATAAATAGTTTTAAAAATAATTTTATTTTTCTAAAAATTTTCTCTTATCATTAGGATTGTAAAAATGTCATTTTCATATTTTTAGGATTTATATTGCTTCAGTTTCACATTTTTTTTTGCGTCGCGTAGTTTTTAATTTAAATTTGTATAAGAAAAAATCAAAAACATCATTTTGCAAATAGTGATAGCGTTTATTTAATATGGTTTATCTTTTCAATTTTCTTTAATTTGCATTTAAGCCCCTGTAGTTTATATACTTTTTACTTGGTTATAATCAATCAAAACCCTTTTTCCGTTCAAATTCTCTCGATCACTATTCGTTTGATTATTCTCACACAGCTCGTTGGGACATAACGACACGGGGAAACACTATACTCTCCGGACTTCATTGCATTGGTTATGCGGTATGCGAAGTTTATTACGGTTAGCCATTCACAAGTGGCTAGCTTGTGTGATAAAACC
>OU343221.1:114511510-114620332 GCA_910596185.1 Chrysanthemum makinoi
AAACGTAAAAAAGCAATTTTGAGAAAAGATGTTGATAGACTCTTGGAAGATGTCATCTGTGCCGGATTCCATACTAAGCTGTTTTATTGTAATTCTTGCATATGCATTGAATCCATCGCCTACTTGATACTGTTGATTCCTGTGTAAATGTTGAGAAACACTTAGAATATGCTTCCCTCGATCCTTAACATTGAAAACAAACGCTTGTCAAACGAACTTTCAAATGCAATACGTCGTCTTAATTGGTGTCAAAAAGATATTCACGATCAACAACTTGCTTGTCAACACAAATCGTCCAGTCTGGTGCAAAATCTTCTGATCCTAAAAATTGAGCAACTGGATGATCAAAAGTGTCTTTTAAGTGTCAATCTCAAATATGAACAAGACTTGTAAAATTTAAAAAGGATAGGGTGTCATATTTGATTTACTCAAAAAGACTCGTCATGAAGCATCAAATGAACTTGATCATTATCTTGCACACACTAAAGAAGTTATTGCTGGAAATGTTCGGTCTGAAAATCAAGATCTGATTCACACATCTTCAAGTTAAAGAATGTTAGGAAAGTATGAACAACTTCCTCCAACCATCATAAGAGATTACCCAGTAACACTTATACTCATGAACCTAGAATCCCTACTGCCAAATCACAAGTTGCTAACGTGCCTCCTTCTACTGAGACAGGAATGTTGCGTCTTTTCCAAACGTCCGCACTTCACAGCCTAGGAGCACTACATCGAAGCATAGGAAGTTGCGACCTAAGAAAAGATCAATCAGGAATGCTAAGTAGAAGAACACCCTAGGACTATGAATAAGACTCACGTTGCCTCCACTATAGATTTTGCGTCCGGCAAATGTAATAGAAATAGTGATGTAACGAATGCTAAACCGTTAAGTACTTTTGATATTCAGTCTGATGCACCTTGTGTTATTTGTCGTAAAAGTATGAATTCTGATTGTCATGATAAATGTGTTGCTAAAGCTATCATCTCTCGTTTAAAGAATCCTAAGAACCGGAATACCTCTAGGCCCACTAATCTTTCTAATTCTGTGCTTGGTAGACCGCCTTTTTTAGATTCTAAGAAACGCTTTGCTGTCCCTGTAGCTCCAGTTTCATCTCCTAGGAATGTAGTACCACCTAGTGCATTCACTAAGACTAAAGCAAATACTAGTTGGAGATGGCAGAAATGGATATATAACACACTAGGATTTAAGTGGATACCTAAAGCTATTGATGTGTGTATATCTACTATAACTGCTACGGAACCCTCTAACATTTCGGGTTCCACATCTACTTCTATTCCATCTGTGTCGTCTGTGTGTAATGCAGGTGATACAGATCATTCTCTGGATTGTTGATAGCGGATGTTCCCGACACATGACAGGCAATCTTAAACTGTTATCAAACTTTATTGCAAGTTCATTGCACTGTGTCAGGTTGGAATGATCACTTCGCAGCTATCATGGGCTACGGAGACTACATTAATGGGAACATCGAAATAAGCAGGGTTTATTATGTGGAAGGCCTCGGTCATAATCTGTTTTCCGTAGGTCAGTTTTGTGATGGAGATTTGGAGGTTGCTTTCAGGGAGAAAACTTGTTTCATTCGTGATCTACAAGGAAACGACCTAATGTCTGGTTCGCGCAATTCCAGTCTTTACACTATCTCTATGCAAGACATGGTTGCATCATCTCCCATCTGCTTACTTTCCAAGGCAACATCAACAAAATCCTGGCTATGGCACCGTCGTCTCTCACATCTAAACTTTCAAACCATCACCAACCTTGCTCGACACAAACTAGTTGAAGGACTCCCACGATTTCGGTATTCTAAAGATCACCTTTGCTCAGCTTGTGAACAAGGCAAAAGCACTCGTGC
Organism: Chrysanthemum makinoi; assembly: GCA_910596185.1. NCBI lineage: Eukaryota > Viridiplantae > Streptophyta > Magnoliopsida > Asterales > Asteraceae > Chrysanthemum > Chrysanthemum makinoi. Next base: position 114,513,388 of record OU343221.1, read on the forward strand.
TCATTTTCCTTCAAAGGTGGAACACAGCTCTCAGCATGTGCTTCATCTTCTTCACATGGATTTGTGTGGCCGATGCGCGTGCAACGATCAATGGCAATGCTACATCTTAGTAATTGTTGATGACTATTCACGTTGGACTTGGGTCTACTTTCTTCGAAGCAAAGATCAAGCTCCACAGATGATCATCACCTTTCTCACGAAAATACAAGTTCAGCTACGAAACACCGTTCGACTAATCAGAAAAGATAGAGGCACTGAATTTGTTAATCAAACTCTTCGTGAATTCTATGAGAAAGTGGGAATTCAAGTCATCATCTATTGCACGTACACCAGAACAAAACAGAGTTGTTGAAAGACGAAACCGAACGTTAGTGGATGCTGCAAGAACAATGTTAATCAATGCTAAACTTCCAGATTACTTATGGGCAGAAGCTCTATCTACTGCATGCTATACTCAAAACCGTTCTATGATTACAAAACGCCACAACAAACACCTTTTGAGCTTGTCCACAACAGAAAACCGAATCTACAACACTTTCATGTATTTGGATCTCTTTGCTATCCGAATAATGATCGTGATGACTTTGGAAAGCTCAAAGCAAAAGCTGACATTGGAGTCTTTATCGGATACTGTGATAATTCAAAAGGTTTCCGAATCTGGAATCGTCGTACAAAACAGGTGATGGAAACGATTCATGCTCATTTTGATGAACTTACGGAAATGGCTTCTGAGTATAACAGCTTAGAACCCGGACACAACCGCTTAAACTTCCCCCAAACCCCATCATCAGCTGAACAAAGCCCACAGCTTACTCGTCAACAAATGGAAAGCTTATTTGCTCCGCTGTTTAGTGACGATATTGATGAACGTGCTCCAGGTGTATCCGCTGCTCAACCTGATAATACTCTTATACCTAATACACCTGCTACAACAACTACGGTTGAAGAAGCACCACCAGTTGACTCCAATACAATTGAACACACCGCTTCCAACAATGATGAATCGGCTGATGATGTTCTGAATGAAGTACCCCCACCTGCAGATTTTGATCCAAATGCGTTCTTTAACCCGATTGCTAATGAGATTGCTGCACCAGATGTCGCAGAATCTTCAACAAGCCATTTGAATCCTCAAAATCTGCACAATGTATACCAACATCAACCCTCCACACATAGATGGACAAGAGACCATCCTCTGGAAAACATTATTGGCAACCCGAATCAACCAGTCGTTACGAGACAACGTCTTCACACAGACGGTGAACATTGCATTTATGCACTCACTGTCTGCCAATCTGAACCTAAAACATCAAAGACGCAATGACAAAAGACAACTGGATTGAATCCATGCAAGAAGAACTCCACCAATTCAAATGTCCTGAAGTATGTGAACTGGTTGAAAGACAAACAGGGGTCTACGTCATTGGTCTCAAATGGATTTAGAAAAACAAATTGGATGCTGAAGGAAATGTTATCCGAAATAAGTCACGTCTGGTGGCTAAGGGTTATCGTCAGGAATAGGGAATAGACTTTGAAGAATCTTTTGCTCCGGTCGCTCGTCTTGAAGCTGTTCGGATATTTCTCGCGTTCGCAGCTCATATGAATATGACAGTCTATCAGATGGATGTCAAAACTGCGTTTCTCAATGGACAACTTAAAGAAACGGTTTATGTCAGCCTACCAGATGGATTCGTTGATCCTGAGTTTCCGAATCGCATCTATAAACTGAACAAAGCTCTGTATGGTCTCAAACAAGCTCCTCGGGCATGGTACGATAAGCTATCATCTTTCCTCATTGCTAATAATTTCACCAAAGGTTCGGTTGACCCAACTCTTTTTATACAATATCCCGGGGCACATATCTTAATTGTTCAAATTTACGTGGATGACATCATCTTTGGGTCTACACATAAAAAGTTTTCAATCGCTTTTGCAAAACTAATGAAGAAAAATTTTGAAATGTCCATGATGGGTGAACTCACGTTCTTTCTTAGACTGCAAGTTCATCAATCACCCCGTGGTATTTTCTTGAGTCAGTCCAAATATGCCCTTGAATTGTTAAACAAATTTGGAATGAAAACCTGTGACACCTATGCCACACCAAGGGCTCATACCAAGAAGCTAGACGCTGATTTACATGGGAAATTGGTGGACCCTACAAAATACCGTAGTATTATTAGGTCTCTCATGTATCTAACAGCTAGCAGACCTGATATTGTCTTTGCCGTATATCTTTGCTCTCGTTATCAGTCGCGACCAATTGAAACCCACTCTCTAAGGCTAAAAGAATCCTCCGATACATAAAGGAACCATTAACTTGGGGATCTGGTATCCGAAGGATTCTGGTTTTGAGCTAATCGCTTTTTCAGACGCTGACCACGCAGGATGCTTAGACTCACGGAAAAGTACTTCAGGAGCTATACAATTTCTTGGTGATAAACTGGTGTCATGGCAATCGAAGAAGCAGGATTGTACATCGCTGTCCTCAACCGAAGCAGAATATTTAGCCATGTCGGCGTGTTGTGCTCAAGTCATTTGGATGAGAACACAACTCAAAGACTATGGTTACGTATTTGACAGAATCCCGATGTACTGTCGTGCAACTCAGTTCAGCACTCGAAATCAAAGCACATCTATCTTCGATATCATTTCATCAAGGATCACGTGGAACAGGGTACTGTTGAATTATATTTTTTGGGTACAGAATACCAATTGGCAGATCTTCTCACCAAAGCCTTGCCTCCCGCTAGGTTTAATGAGTTGGTCCACCGGATTGGTATGAGGTATTTGACTCAAGAGGAATTGGATGACCTCCTAAAACAGTCTTAAAAACCTGTCAAACACCAAAATATCTTTCGTAAATAAATTTTTCAAAAACAAAATACAAAAATATAAACCTGATAAAACAAAAATATTCTTCTATATACTTTTCTGTCAACATGGCAAGTACATTTATTCCGTCAACACTTTATCTTCAAAATTCAGTATTTTTCGATCAAGTGTTGAGGGGAGAAATACAAAGACTAACTGTTTCAAAACATCTGTGTACTTGCATGTTATCATATCTCGGTTGTTTCTTTTATCAATGGTGGTAAATTTTTCTGGTTCAATGACACTCCTCGGACTAAAATTTATAACCTTTCATCATTTTTCTTAAGTCGAGGGGGAGTGTCGTCATGTTTCTTTCTTAAAATCTTTGTTGGTAACCAAAATGGAAGTTAAATGGCTTTGTATGAAAAAGGAAAAGGTGGAGGGACCAAAACTGTCAAAATGTTAAAGTTATTTTAATAAAACACTTTTCCACCTAACTTACAACTCACATTTATTATCATCAAAACTAATCCTACGCCTAAAATTCATTCATCAAATCCGTGTCAGATCTTCAATTGTAAGTGTTTTTGTGTTCCTAACAAGATTACAAACATTGTTTAAATCGTTTTAAAATGTAACGGTTAGATATTAACCTATGGTCGATTTTGTGTTCTACGCGTATGCGTATGAACACATAATCTTGTTTATGTGTTTGTGGCTAAAAGGATGGTGTCAAAATGTCTTAATAACATAAATGATACTTTTTATCCTCAAACGAACCCAGATTCCGAATGAATGATTGAAAATTAGGGTTTATGCGTGGGTTTGGGTATTTTCAAATGTGAATGTTTTTTATCAAAAAGATTGTTGTGTGATGTTTTATATGATGAATTGATGATTTCCAAGCTCTATAACCACCCATAAACTCTAAATGATTAAAAATTAGGAATTAGGGTTTAAAGTTCATAAGTTTGGGCATTTTTGATTCTCTAACGATTAGATGTTATAACTTGGTTTATAAACTCTCACAACATCTTAGAACTACCAGAAATTTTTGGTGCAATCCCATGGCTAGAAATTATACGCGTAATTCATTACCCTTAGGGTTTTGACCTACGCGTATGACTTTCTACTCATAACTGTTTAATGAATGTTCATGCCATGATTTGTTATTAAAATGAACTTTTGTGTTAATATTGATGATTTGATGAATTTATTTCAGGCTTGCTACGCTTAAAATTCAGAATCAAGGTCATTTGAATCACTACGCGTATACCCTACGCGTAGTCATGTTATGCGTAAGAATAAATCCTACGCGTAAGGTTCTACAATGGGACTACGCGTATCCTGTGAAGGATATGCGTAAACAGTGACCTCTACGCATAAGGTCTACTCTTACGAGTAAGCCTTATGCGTAAGGTATAAATACGCCTTCGCGTAAGCTCTACGCATAAGGTCCCCTTTTCCTACGCGTAACATTTCTTACGCGTAAGTTAAGATCCTACGCATAAGTTGTCGTCTACGCGTATGTCAACTACTGTTTACGCTTAACTTTGCCAATTCTACGCCTATGCCTTGATTGACCTTCATTATGAATTGTTACGTTTACAAACTTGTTAATAAACTTATCATAGTCACGAATCCAATAATGTCACTAATAAACTTAAACGTTTGATATGTTGTGAACAATAAGTGATAACATAAACTTTAAAACTTAAAGTTAACTAACTCACGAAACATTTCACGACGTCATTGGACTATTGGACAAACAAGTGACTTAGGACTCGTAACAATCATTGACAATGTACATTCAATAACTAGACAATAAGACCTTCTGTTGACTAACATTATGTCTTTCGATATGTTGGTTCTTTTGGCTAATGTTATTTCAGATCACGACATGGCTGAACAAATGAATGTGGATGCATCAGAAGTTCTTACAATTGCTGATATCTTTCCAGAAGGTTATCCGAGAAAGATTGGAAAGAACAACCTTAGGGTTGACTTTGATACCCTCACATGCTCAGAATCTTCTTGTCTCATTGCAGTGGATATTCTCAGGAATCATCCCTACCAGAACATGCTCTCACACTCTGCCACAGTTCCAGAGGTCTACATTCAACAATTCTGGGATTCTATGCAGAGGATCACTGGTCAAAGTGCAGTGAATGTGACACTTAATCACAAACAAGTCACTATCACTCCTGCTGACTTACGGGCTGTTCTCATCATTCCTGACATCGCTCCAACCGACTTCTTTGCTACCCCTACTGAAGAGACAGTCCTGAAATTCTTGATAGATATTGGTTATGATGAAGCTTCAGGAATCATTACTAAGCACTCTCACGTGGAGCTGAAGAATATTCCTCAACCATGGAGAACACTCTACATGATCATCACCAAATCGGTCTCTGGTCGTGACAGTGGCTATGAGCATCCCAAGCTCATGGAACTGCAAATTTTCTGGTTGTTGATCAACAAGAAGGACATTGAACTCGAAGCACTGATATGGGAGGACATGATGTTATTTCACAAGAAGCTTGGCTCCAAGATTCCCTATGTCAGATACACCAAACTGTTGATCCAGAGAGCACTTGGACTTCATCCTGATATCCCCATGAGGCTCAATGACCCAGATAATCACGACATATTGACTGAACCCATACTATCTGTCAGAATCAAAGAATCGTCAACAAAGAAACAGCGTGCGGTATTACCTGATCACCTTCTAACTACCGAAATCAAAAGGCTTGAAACATACAAAAGGTATCGGTTAGCCGTAAAAGAGGCAAAAGTTGGTCATCTTGATGAAAAATCTTCTGGTACACCTACTCGGAGGACCAGAAGAGGCAGTGCTGGAAGTGTCACAAGTACAGAAATTCAAAGGAAGTTTCCCAAAAGGAATCCTCCTTGCAAAAGGATTGTTCCAGACCGCAGAGAAAGCTTATGGACGAGGACTCGGAGGCTACTGAATCAGATGAAGAGACTTTCTACTCTGAATCTGCAACCGTAACACCTCCTTCAGCAGCTAAACCTCCAAGTCCACCAGCTAACAAAGGAAAAGGGAAGACTCCTGTACTTGTGCCGTATGAAGAAAGCTCAGATGAAGAAGAAGAGCAACTGGATACCTCATACAGGAAGAAGTTCAAATTCCTTAGACTCCAACACGTGTCAAAATAATTTGCAAAAGAACAAATGGGTGGCCCCGAAGGGTCAAGTGGTGCTCAACCTTCACCAGATCCTGATGCGGTTAATCAACCCGATAAGGAATCTGGTACCACCACTTTGGAGCAACAACAAAAGCCCGTGGAAGAAACTATTGAGTATGATTTGAGTACCTTTAAAGAAAAGGCCGAGAAAGAAGAGTTGACAAGAGAAGACTGAACAGAAAAGACTGAAGAGAAAGATAATTCTGAAGATGACGATTATGATAAGTTTCTGCTAGACAGTCCTGCTCGCTCAAAGGACAAAACCTCTGCACCACCGAAGGACCCAGAGTCTCCTCACATCTCATCATCATCAGATTCTTCTTCTCACTCTTCACCACCACCATCAAAGAAATCAACCAAATCATCATCCAGATCAGTGAAGAAGCCTACTCCATCTTGGATCTCTCAATCTAAGAATCGAATCGTTAAAGCTGTCTAACAAGTCAGAAGAAGGACATGCTCTACAGAAAACTGAATTGGTTTGCTGACCAAATACAGTATCTACATGATGAGAATGACAAGATGCAGAATGAAAGGGAGTATGTACAGAAGCTCATGCAGGATGATCTACAAGGGAAGATGGGCAGAATGATCGAAGGCTACACTCACAAGTACCTTCTGGATATCGTTCCTAAAGTCACAAAGGAGGTGTTTACCAGACAACTATATCCGAATCTTATGCAGATAGCCAAGCAAACTATAAGATCAACACCCTTAACCGTCACAATCAATCCATCTGATCCTGTAGTTTTCTCGGATAATGAATTGGTGGCCAAGCTTGTCACACAAATGTCTACACGATCTGGGACATTTACTTCTGATGAAGGAAAGTTGTTTCAAGCATTGCTGGACTACCAACTTCAAGAAGCATGCAGATTCGAAGCTGAAAAGTCTAAACGTCCTAGAGACGATGAAGATAAGGATCAGGATAATAATGATGAAGCTAAACGACAAAAGAAGTCTGGTGAATCATCTTCCATGCCACCACCTCCCCAACGGCCTCCTGCTTAACAAAGGTCCCCTCCTCGTTCTTCTACCGATAAACCTCATGATTCTGAGACACCTCCCCAGACTCAAAAAACCAGTGATTACTTTGAGTATACGGGTGGTGACGATGAAGAACACCATGAGCCCCTACAACAACCCACCTCTCCCAAACAAGTACAGAAACCAGAATCCTCATCTAGGCCTAAGAAACAGAAGAAAAAGGCGCCCAAGGCAGACGTCCTATCATGGCTAGATGAAGACACCACAGAGGAATTTGAATGGTTTTCTACACTTGTCAATAACACTCCCTACCCTGAAGAAGGTCAAGATCTGGTAGACGGTAATACATTGGAGCATGCTAAGATTATGCAAGAAAAGTTCCATGTGAAGAAGATGACGAAATCCAAGTTGAGACGAATCAAAATGATCTTTCAACTGTGGAAAAGACAGCTCAGAAAGTGCCATCGAGCTCGAATATCACCTTGAAAACATTGCTCGAGCTATGTCTAACAACATGGATTGGCTCAACCCAGAAGCAAACATCGACTTCACCAAACAGGACAATCCTCCATACTACACCGACTGGTCAAAACCTCTACCAACAATTGGCCAACCAGATGAACCAAGGATTCCATTCAGACATTTCTTCAACAAAGACCTGGAATTTCTTCTTCATGGTGGCGATGGTTCAAGGAAGTATGCTACATCTCTGACACTTCCATTCCCAGCAGCCGAATACTCAAACTGTATAGCTATCGAGGAACGTGCCAATCACTTGTTCTCCAAAAAAGTGGAAGCCTACGACCGAGATGCACTGTACGGGATTCATCATTGGTCGGAACGCCGAAGAATCTACTACAGAAGCTGCCAGGTTCAGAAGTCTCAACATGCAGTATTCAGTTCTAAAAGTATCGTTGCCATCAAACACGTCGATCTTTCATCTAAGTGGGACTACACCTTCCTAAAGAATATCGTGGTCAAACGACATGATGAAAGGGATTATGCATTCTCTGAAGTTGACTTTGAGAATTTGTCTATAAACGACATCGAAGACATGTACCTTGCCAAAGTACAGGGTCGTATGAGAAAATTCTCCACTGAAGTACAACGTGAATTCATCAAGTCAGTGCTCATCTTCATCAGACGCATAGTTATCAAAGAACGTGTAGAAGATATCCAGCTGGCAGTTGAATCTTATCAGACCCGTGTCAACTTCACTCCACCGTAGCTTGATCTACCCGATATCAACCAGCTTCCACAATATACGCTCATCAGCAAACCTTTCGGCGTCATTTACCGAAGTGAACTTCAAAGAAATTGCTTGATGGCGTGCAGAGATCTTCATAAGTTTGGAGATCACACTTTGAAGATGGTTAGGGACGGATTAGCTTATCGGTTGAAGGATATACATCAGAAGATTGGGTCTCCTAAGCGATGGAATTCTCAGGATCGAAGGGACGTGAAGAGGATCATCACCATGATTGATGAACGGTTGTATCGAAGGGATCAGTTTAGAAGACTGGAAAGCTATGTTGGTGGTCGACCCAGGAGAAACATCATCGGCTTTCAACGCCCGACTCACACTCCTAGCGACATCTCTGGACTACCTGGTACCCCTTGAACTGCTTCTTTCTTTATCAATTTGGATGTATTTATTATTCAATGCTTGTGGCTTTGCACACATTACAGTGTACAACCCGTACTTGTAAATAAAGGACCATGTGGTACGCTTCAGTGCCACAATCCTTATAAAAGGAGCGAAAGCTTCTTACCTTTTAGTAAAACCTTAACCTTTCATTTTTCAAGGTTTTGCTCAAAAGAACAAGTACTTTCCCTTATGATTTTTCAAAACCTCAACTGTTTATATCACTCGTTGAGGGGAGTACTTGAATTAAAACTTTGTTCAAAATTGTTCACAGTGGTCATTCTTCCCGCAACACTCGAAATGGTCATATTTATTCTCAACTTTTCAAAAATAACATTTTATATGCCATTTTTTAGGGGGAGAAAATACGTGATAAGAAATATGTTGTGTCAATGCTAATGAATCTTTGTGCTATAACTTAACCCATGATTGACGAGATCTTAACTGTTAGTAACTCGAAAAGACTTTTCCGGGACGGGTAATAATTTCAAGCTAGTTCGCTAGTGATGTAAACGTGTCTCGCAAAGGACTTGTCTGAGTAGAATGTACCATTCAAGAAACTCTTGGTAGACATGAACTCTGACGGGTTTGACAACCTATCGAGGATTATCTACACCTTCAAGGTAGTTATTAGAGCTAGTTGTCACCTAAAAGCTGACAATGCAACTCTTTAACTATGCCACGTAACCGTGTCTCGCGGGGGAATGTCTATCTTGCGTTGATCAATTCAAAATGTGCGCGCTCTTTCCTCACTGTGCATTTTAACAGTTAAAACTCTTAAGCACATGTGGAGGGGGAGTATTTATGCAAAATCTTATCTCAACAGTGGTACTAAAATGTTTTTCATTCACAAACACTTTGAGAGATTTTTCACAATAGTGGTTTTAATGGCAACATAGGTTAGTCATGGAGTTATAAGGTGACTAAGGTTAGGAATAACCGTCCTATGATCCGCCAGAGCCGGATGGATCTACCCAAGGACACCACAAATAGTTAGTATTTAGAAGTCCTTAGGTATGATTATAAAAAGGAGAAAATGAGAATTGGAGAAAGAAGGAGTTGAAGAATTAAAAGAAATGCAAAGAAAATGGTGAAAAGAAATAGCCCTCCAAATTATTCAACTTAGGGCAGACACGGGGTTCAATTCATATGCTACTGGTTGTCACTAGATGACACCGGTATTGAAGATTAAAAGTCGTCATGGACCCAGTGACGCATGCACTAAACCTTCTTAACCACTCAAGTTTCTCTCAACAGAAGCTTGTTTCATTCTCACAGGGAACCCTACGTAAACTATCGGCTTTCTCTTAGAGATCGCTGATATTGAAGAAGGAGACCCTCTCCCTAGTCTCCGCTCAGGAAAACCAAAACGCACAATTGAGTCTAGAGCCACGAGATTCATCAAAAGATCTCTTAGGTACACTTGACATTTCATCACTTGATATTCAACAATAAGAATTTCAGTAGTACATTATCGAGTCCTTCACAGATCTTAGCAATCTGTCGAGAACATTTATGAGAGGTTCACATTTGTGATCCTCAGTGATTGAATGGAAACTCCTGCCAGGGTCAACATTAAAAAGCCCTGACAGCATCGCTTCGAAACTCCCCGTGGATTGCGCTTAGTGGTCTCAAACACGGTCTACAGTCGTGAGGTGATGCTTCGGTGTACCTCAGCGACTCATCTGAATCGTATGTGTACTTCGGTACATCGTGTTATCTCACTTGTGGGACTCCGATTCAGAACGGCTTTGTAAGAATAGAGTTGTGTTTTCACACTATGCTGTTAACACTCTCGAAGTTCAAACTTGTAAGTGCCGGAATCCGCTTATTACTAACCGTTTTTATGTTTACTTCTTATGGAAGCTCTGGAGCGGAATGATCGTGCAGATTCTTCTCATGCTCACGCCAACATCATGACTAATGGAAGTTCTATCCAAAAGCAACACAACAGTCAGAATGATTCTTCGACAAATCAAATAATCTACAAAGTTAAAGACTTAAAGAACTTCATCAGTACTGAATTCCAACGTCAAAAGAGCATGTGAGCATGTTGAAGAATGACGTGGAGACACTGTAGCAGCGAAGCAGACCTGAGGCAGATTTGATGCAGACACCAACATACTATCACTTTCATCACAAAGAACAATGATCAAAGAACAAACTTTAAGATGACGTCAAAGCATAACTGTTCAAAGTAAACTATCTCTCTACACTGGGGAGATTGTTCAAATCAAGGCAATTCTTCTCACAAGAAAGAAGAATGTCAAACGACGTCAAAGCTACTATTACATCAACGCCTTCACCGCTTTTCATCACCAACACTTGAGTGTTTGTTACTCATATGTAATAACACTTGAGGGGGAGATTGTTGGAGTCACTCCTAAACCTTATTCAAGTGTTAGTTACTTATATGTAATAGTTAGCTTATTATGGCCTTTATGTTTGTTATTAGCCTTAAGCTTATGTAGAAGGCCCATGAGCTTAGGCCCAAGCCCATAGGAGAAAGGGAAGGAGTAGGAGTGTTGCCCTAGCTCCTTGCCTATAAATATCATGTAATAACCCTCACTTGAGGGTTGGTTGTTCAAGTTTATTTCTTTCACATACTCCTACGCGTAACCGTCTCATATTATCGTGTGTGTGTGTTTGATTTCTTGTTCAATCGCCTCTCTATCTTTCTTATAAGCTTGTGTGGTAAACCTTGTGACCTAACATTTTGTATCCGTTATTACTTAATATCGTTCCTTTTCACTTTTTAGGTCTCTTGAAGGCAAATTGCTGGAATGGCATTTATTTGGACGAAAAGGCGCGGATATACTAAGAAAATGGCCAAAGCAAGATCAAGACACTCATGCTGCTGGAACTGAAGGGGACGGCGTCAGGTTCTACAAGTGACGGCTTCAGGTGTTATATGCGACGCCGTCGGAGCACCGTTGTGACAACAGTGCCAATTGCTTATTTTCAAGTGACCGTTGTCAGGCTTTAAAAAGAGTAGGTCATCGCAACTCCACGGCCTAGTTTGATCCAGACGGCGTCAGAGACTGAAGGGGACGCGTCACAAGCATAAGGTGACGCCGTCGCAAGACTAACGTGGCCCAGACGAAACCCTAATGACGGCGACCCGACGGCGTCACAAATCATAAGGTGACGCCGTCGCAATTGTAATCTTATATATTGAATCCGAATTTTTCAGTTTTAGTGTGTAGTCTTTTGGAGTAAAAACCTAAACCGAACCATGCTGTCTGTACATTATTTTAGGGTTCCAAACCCTATCTTACATCAAGATAAGTGTTTTACTTCATTAATTCAAGTATGTCTTCAATTACTTATGTGTATGCTTGCATGTTCTCCATGTCCACAATTTACTACTTGTGTGTTTGCTTAGGGATATGAAACTTAATTATTGAATATTGATGGTTGTCTCTTATCTTAATTGTTAATGATCTAGTAATGCGATAGGTCATTCGTTGTGTAGTTAATGCTTGATTAATCTTTGTGAACCTTAAACTATAACGCCTAGAGTAGTTGTAGGCTAAACCATCCAAAGAGTACCTTAGAGTTAGAGTCTATAATTCCTAGAGATTTTGTAGACGAGACCCTTTGGTAGTTTCAAAGAGTTAGGGACAAACGCATACCCTACGACTTAGACACACAACGCGATTAAGAATAAGGGCGTGACAATTCAACCATCAATAGGAGATAATTAAGGAGTAATAAAACCTAAGTAAACACATCTCTAAACTATCATACGAGCACACAATAATTAGACATAGACTACATACACCTTAGATTAGATAATTAGACAAGTAGAGTAATCGGTAGCAATACCAACCCCCAAATCCAAACCCCGAGATTCGTACCTTTCCATTTCTTAAAAATATAAAAAAGATAAAAAATAATCTCCCTCAACCCCAACCTTAGCGTAGTAACTCCTTACTAGCATTCCTATTCCCCTAGAGAACGATATCAATACCCGTGGCTTACCCTAATACTACACTACAACGATTAGGTTCACTGCCTAGGGTGTTATAAAACTTGCTCGAAGAAAAGGAAGTTCCTTTGACCCCGAATGACGCGTGTAGCGTTATCAGCCACCCCTCTTCGTGGCTCGCCGTTGAAGGCTTCGTCGTAGTGACGACGAGGTGAAATGTCTGACAAGCAATGGATATTTAATTTTGTTCAAGCAATGGATAAATAATAATGTTGTTGAGACGTGTTTGTGTGCGTGAGGTTTTTGGGAAGAAGAAGACTTTTTTTATTTATTTTTTTATTTTAATTTATAACTTTTTTTTAAGTATATTTTATTGTATTTTTATTTTAATAAATAAATTTAGTTTATTTGAAAATTTGAATAAAAAAAATAAAGTGGTAGTGGTGGGCCCAACTGAAAAGGTTGAGGTTTGTTAGAGCATGGGGTATGGCAACAGAAGGGCTCGCCGTTTTCAACGTGGCAGCCTCGCCGTTGGCCGCCGCCCACCGCCACGACACCATGCTTGTTTGCCACTTCCCCTCTCGCCAGTGCAACGACATAGTAAACGACGAAAATCAATTCAAGTGAACCGTTTGAGATATTACCGTTTGAATCAAACGGTCAATTTTTTTTTCCTTTTTCAAACCCAAATATTACCCCCTCACTCTATAAATAATACCCATTTTTTACAAAAATACTCACACTTCTCATTCAAAAATATATTATCTTCATCATCTCAATCCACAACCAAAAATGTCCCAAGATCCAAACGAGATGTCGTTTATGAATCTCCTCAACTCGTCTTCATCAAACCCTTCCACCCCATCGTCTCAAAGCTCAAACACTTCTTCGCAAGTCAGATTTCAACCTTTTCAATATCCAAGACAATCACCACCGCAATTCAATCCATCACAACCATCACAACCGCAATTCTATCCGTCACAACCACCACCAACGCAATTCTATCCGTCACAACCACCACCAACGCAATTATACGCTTCACAACAACATTACTTTGAATCACAATTCAAAGTACCTCAACCACCACCAACCGAAACACGTGAAGAACGTCGTCAAGGAAAAAAACAGGCCAAAGCGACAAAGAAAAAAAAAGAATGCCGTGGTGAACTTGGACGCGGACGAGGAGGACGAGGAGGAAGAAGAGGGTCGAACCACAATTCGTTGGACAACCCAGGAAGAAAAAATTTTAGCCGAGTGTTGGGTCGAGGTATCCCAAAACGCCGCTATCGGTAATAACCGACTAAACGATGCATTTTGGACTCAGATTTGGGAGGACTTCAAGGCTCGTAGTCCAGAGCCTTATCGTACAAAAAATATGTGCACGGGAAAACGGACTCGGATAAACGGTGATTGCCAAAAGTTTAATGGTTTTTACAAGCATTTGCAGCGTTGAATCCGGGGAAAATGATGTTGATCACATTGAGAATGCAAGACTTGCTTTCAAGTCTCTTACCGGGAAACAGTTTAATATGGTTCCGGCATAGAAGGTTTTGAGAGAATATCCCAAATGGGACGCGCCGGAGGTGATCAATGAAGATAATATCGCCGAATTATTCGGCCCTGATCCAAGAGCTCGTCCCGCAGGCAAGCCTCGACCGGCAAAAAAAATCTAAATCAGGAGCGTCAACGAGCACCGGGGGGAGTCAATCGGATGCTATTGCGGAAGCTTTAGCTCAAGAGTATAAACGTAAAGTTAACGGAGCACGAAAAGTGTACGAGGCGAGGATTGCGAAAGAAAAGTCACTCCAAGAGTGCCGAGAATTGGAGTTTCTCATGCATGATATTGAAAATTTGCCGGAGCAAAAAAGAACGATCCTAAAGAAGAAACAAGACGAATTGATAGCAAAATACTACAAATGAAGTTGTATTATTTAAGTTTCTCATGGTTTTTATTTTCCGTATGTTTTTTTTATTTTTCGTATGTTTTTTTTAATTTTTCGTATGTTTTTTTTTCCGTATTGTAGTTGTATTTTTATTTAAGTGAATGGAATGAAATTTATTTTGTTTGAAAAATATGGAAAAGAAAAAAAAATGGTGGGTGGGGCCTAAATGAAGAGAAGTGAGTTAGTTGTGATTGGGGGGTATTTTTAAGTGAGTATGTTGGAGTGATGTGGAGGTGGGGTGAAACACTTGGGGCCCAAATGAAGAGCTTTGAGCTCTTCATGATACCCATGCTCTTATGAGGGAGGGGGGTTATGCTATGTTGCTTATTTCATTTTTAGCTCAATTTATTGAAAAGTTACAGATCATGTCATAAAATAAAACACCCATTACGAATTTGATCCTTTTTTTTTTTTCTTTTTTTTTGAACGGCAGATCCAATTTGTTATTGATCGTTAATTTGATCAGGTAACTCGTGTGAAATGATTGAAATACCCTACTTTTGGTCTTGAAATGACTAAAATGACATCCCTTGATTTTTCTTCTATTATTATTATTAAAAAAAAAACAAATACTTTTCTTGACTTATTCATCTCACCATATATATTACAGTCCAAATTAAACCAAAAAATTTGACCCACTTTAGGGTCCATTTGGTTGATGGGTCATGGATTTGAATTTGGGTTTGATGGTGAAAGTAGTTGTTTAGGGCTCATTTGATTTATGGGAATAAGATTTGGTTTAGGTAGTGAAAGTAAAAAAGAAATGTTTGGTTGGAATATTGGGGTTAAAGACTCGCTTATGATACCTAAATTTTATGGGTTTTATAAATCCAACCAAGTGTGTTAAGTTTTCTGAATTGGTTGGAGCCCACTAATTTTATGTGTGTGACTCTCTTTTTTGTTTACATAAAAATAATAATTTTCTTTATTAAATTTCTTTTCTAACTAATAAAACAGGATACTGTTCTTTTAAATTGTAATATTATTTTCTCTTACATTAATTTTATTTTCTCTCTCCTACATCAAATCCAAATTCAAATCTTAAACTCATCTACAAACCAAACGAGCCCTTAATATGTAAATGTGAGTCTTAAAATAGGGAATGAGTACCAAATATTTGCTTTTATGAATCCTAGCTAACTTGTCACATTTTCATATTTAATGGGTCATTTTAACATTTATTAGTATTTTTTTTTTCTTTATGATAAAAAACTTCAACTTTAAATATTATATTTATTTAAAAAATACATAATATACAAATCTATTTTATTTTTCTCTGTCTTTATTTTCTTTTAAACTTACACTAAATTCAAACTCCAAATCTTAATCCAAATTCAAGTTCAAATTCAAATCCAAATCCATCTAAACCAAACGAGCCTTAGGGTGTGTGGGGTGAGCGACATAGAGCCTCGATATCGAAGTCGGCATCGGCAAACCACACCCCCCCATCTAAATATCGGCATCGGCATGGAATTTCGGCATACACTTGCCGCTGTTGATAACCGTTGGGCATTTAATTTTTTGACCGCTTTAAAAAAAAAAAAAAAACTTACTTTTTCCTATATAAACACATAATTTTTTACACTTTCAACATCACATAACACATATTTGAAACAAAAACTTATACTTTTGCAAAATGGATCCAAAAAACAAACGAGTAGGAAAAAAAAATCCCGACCCCAACTTCAACCATTTCGTCCTCCTCAACCCCGTCCCCCTTCTCAAGCACGGTTTGATGCGGGTTACGAGCCATATTACCCCAATTACGACCATTACCCGAATTACGACTCATCCTCCCTATTCAAGTGTCCTCGGGGGTATTCCGACTTCAACCCGAAGCACCAAGTGATGTTTTCACCGCATACCGTGACCCGTATCAAACACCAAATTTCCCACAATACCAACCTGTTGATGAAGACGAATATGAGGATGAGACGGGTCGAGATGAGGCGTTTGATGATGTACGCGATACGGAAAGTGAAGACGAGGTACAACAACACGAGGTAGAAGTTGAGGTGGAAGAAGTTGATACTCGGGGTAAGAAAAAAGCTTCGGGTGGTCGAGCCAAAAATATCCCGTGGAATGGCGAAGACGAAGCTTTATTGCCGAAGGCGTATTTTCACATCTCCACGGATCCAAGAGTTGGAGATTAAATAAAGTTTAATTCATTTTGGGGTCGGGTTACGAAGCATTATAATTCCCTCCAAACGAAACACGAGCGATCTTATCATCAAATCAACACCAAATGGAAAAAGTTGCAACCGAAGCTAAAGGAATTTAGTGTAATTTTTGCAAAGTTGGTACGTTTTTTATTTTTTAGTGTTAATATTTTATGATATCGTTTAGTATTTTAGTTGTTAACATTTTTTATTTTTTATTGTTAATATTTTATGATACCGTTTAGTTTTTTTGTGGTAAACATTTTTTATTTGTAATTTTGTAGAAGCATGCTTGGGCTAGTGGTCGAGATGATGGCGATATTCTAACCATGGCGTTAGACGAGTGGGCAAAGACTCACAACAACAAAGAGTTTAGACACCGCAAGGCGTGGGGAGTCGTCGAACGACAATAAAAGTTTCAGTATGTCCCGCCAATGGGTGGTGCTTCAAAGGATGGCCCTGCTTCGGGTGGTACTTCAACGGGCGGCGAAGAAACAAGTGGAAGTGAGAAACAGGCAAGAACATCCGAATCGGGCCACTTCCATACATAGCTTCTTAATCTAAATGAGGATTCCATGCCTACGCTTCCTAAACGAAAAAAGCGTGATAAAGCCAAAGCCGGAACAAGCAAGAGTACCAATGAAGAATTAAAAGAATCCGTTCAGCAATACAAAGCGCTTAAGTTGCAAAAAAAAGAAGAGAAGAAAGAAGTGTGGCATCAAGAGCACGAGAAAGCTCTCAATCGTGAAAAGCTAGCACAAGAGTTGCTAGAATTCCAACTTCATGAGCAACAAGAAGCAAAAAAAGATAGAGACTTGAAGTTCTTTGTCGAGTCGCACGATCATTTGCAAGAACCTATGCGAGGTCTAGTCGTGTGAAGGAAACGCGAGATTGCGGCAAAATACGATTGGCCACAACCACCCCCGTAGTTTAATTTTAGTGTAATTTTTTTTTAATTTTATCTAAGTTTAGTTTAAGTGTAGTTTAATTTTTATCTAAGTTTATTTTAACTTTGTAGTTTTTTATTTTTAATAAAATTTTAGTTTTTGGTTTAAAAAAAAAATTGGATTTGAAAACCAATGCCAAAATTTGGCAACCCCCCCCACCCCCCCCCCCCCCCCCCCCAATCAAATTTACATCTTTTAGCATAGAATTTAGCAAGTGACATGTCACTTTGTGATTGCCCAATTCTATGCACAAATTTTTTTTGACAACACCCCTGTCACCCTTAGTTATCCCACCTAGTTAGGCATTATCATCTTCACGCCTTTTATATTGTAACACAAACACAAACAAATAAATGTATAAACCAAGATTGCAAAATAGAACTCTTAGCCATATGAAATATTCCCCCAAACCAAAGCCACGATCAAATAAATCAAACAAGGCAATAAACCTCACCACAAAACACTCTTACACACAGTCACACAGTCGGATTTGTGTGATGATGGTGACGCCGGAATGGAGGTTGCGTCTGTGGTAGAGATCTTGTGGTGGTGTTGTTGGTGGCCGCCACCAGATATATGATAATTTTTTTCTCTAAATTTAAATGTTATGTTGTAATGATGTTGTATTGTTGTTGTTGTTGATATGAAATTTAACTTTAAGGTTGTGTTTCAAGATTGTTCTTCATGTTTTTAGTTGTTTGTGTGTTGATTTTGATGCAATGAACGGATTTTTTTATTTATTGAAGATGGTGATTGGTTTTTGGTTGTTTAATGATAAATAGTTAAAACTATGGGGTTGAAGAAGGTGAATATAATTTATGACTGTTATGCTTGTGGAATGACTAAATTACTCTTCTACTTAACAATCAAACATATTCAAACTTTGGACCAAACTCGTAATGGGTGTTTCATTTTTGAACAGGATACGCAACTTTTTAAAAATTGGACTGAAATTGAAATTTCCGATAAACTGCAAGGACCAAAAATGTAATTAACTATTTTTTTTATTTATTTGACCAAAAAGTAAGTCTATGTGGGGTTAGGACGGCAATATATTTTGTGGAAACCGTGTTAACGTGACATCATTTTACAAATATAGAAATTTCTTACTCTATTTTTTATTTTTTTTTGAGATATTTTGTTTGACTTTTTTAATGCATATATCATGATGGTTTATTTCACCATCATACGCGGAGTGTGATGTAAGTGAAAATAGTACATATTCCTGTTTGTACGCATATCGTTTTCGACTTCTTTGAATGATGTGAGCTGTTTAAGATTGTTGTTACGAACTTTATTACTTTCATCTAAACAATTTTACATATTGGTTCCATAATAGCATACATCGACGATAATTAACGTGTAAATGTGTTCGACTAAGGCAAAGTGATTTTGATTTATAACAAAGTCATTTATTTCCATTTTCCAATAAAAATGAATGAGGTCTTTTTCCCTGTAAGACTTCTTTAAGAAACTACTCCGTATTCTGTAAATCTTATGAAAACTAGAGTGTATGCCTAGGCGAAACAATATGGTCGATTTTTTTGGTTGGGATGAACACCGGAAAATGAATAAACATGAAAACTATGTTGATATAAAATCTATGTCATTAGACTAGTGCTATACTGCTATCTCTAAAGAGGCTCTGAATAAGTTCTCAACTATTTAAAGACATTCTGATGGGCTTTTATGCTTTCATCAAATATGTTCTTCCCATTTCAGCCTAGTAGGTAACTTGTAATAACAGTCTTAAAATGGGCCCACGGCCCAACATCCCAAGTTATTCTATAAAAACATCAACCAGACGACCATATTTAGTTAACAAAAATTTTTATCACTCAGCTAACATATCTTTGATTAAAAAAAATAAGAAAAAAAAGTTAACATATTTCACAAAACTAGGCGCAAAGGATCAACCAGCCTTGGTGGATAAATCAAGAATACAGAAACAAAAACGGCAATTGAACCAGAGAATGCGCTTGCATTATAGGCTAGCAATTGAACAGTAGTCTTAGTAAGAGGGGGAGGGTTAAGGTTTTACCATGCTTTTTCTCTATACATATCGGCATTTCGTATAAAGCTTATGTCAGCAACACAAGCAATTATATAGAATCTTAAGTATGTTGCTAATTTGTGTTTGGAATGGTTACATGTAAATATATGTTGCTAGTATTTTACGTTACTGTATTACATCTTATAGAGATTAGTCCAAGTACGGTCTTTTTTTTTTTTTTTTTTTTTCTAATTTTTTGAACATGCTGTTATTGTGTTTATTATCCATATTTACTTTTTGATCACGTATTCACTCGGTATAGTCATCAAATATAAGCACTTAAGTTAGTGTTTTTATTCAAACACTAAGGTGAGAATACCCTAAAAAGTATTTTAAACTAGAATGCTTATGAAAAATTTGTAAGTAACATGTGTCAACCGCCTTTCGGAAGGAAGCATAGCTATTCAAAACACCCAATGTGTTGTAGCAAACTCCTAGCTTCTTGATATATTTGCAATTGTTTCAACCCGACCCGTATATAGTCATAAACATAGAAGTGACAGGTTGGACAATGAGAAGGTACATGTTGAATAATAATGTTGATGGCATGAATCAGGACCCAGTTTGTAAATGGGTAAGTGAAGACGATTAGGCCACGTGTAAGTGTTGATAAAAACAGGAATTTTGATGTTTACTTGTCACCAAAAAACAACCATATGAAGACACTTAAGGTACGGCAAAAGGGACATTCCTCCTAGTGCTCCTACATAGATTCCCTTACACATGTAAAGCTATTTTGTACATAAACTAATTTGATTACGGTTCAGATGTTTTAATTAAGAGATGTTTTCTATTAGACATGACTTAATAGAGCTACGGACCACGAGAGGCGACGAGCATACGTGATCAGCTGTTACTGGGGTGCTGCCACCACGCACGGTGGAGTCGTTTTTGGGGAGAAAGGTGATAGTGACCATTGGTTGTGTCACATAGTGAAAGTGTATTTGTGGGTGTTGGTGTGTTTGATTATGTGTGTGATCAAGTGGGTTATAATTAAATGGTGAGAAGTTAATGATTGTTAGAGGTAAAAGTGGTGGCGGAGAAATTGTTGATCTGTCGCTGATCTGGAAATTGTGAAACCCTTCACTACTTCAATCATTACATTTGGTCTTATGTAAAAAGATAATTGGTTTGTTAGAAACGTAGATGCGATTCTAATCGCGTCATAAATAAATATTGTGAATTAGACCGGATGTCGATCAATTTGATCAACAATACCAATATACCATAATAAGTTAGGTTATATCTTGTATAAACCCCAATAGACATCCTCTATGCTCCTACATTTCCCTTATGTCAACCATGTCAACCATTGAGTATAGATACCAAAAATAGTTCTATAAAACTTCTATGCAAGGTTCAAAATGGTGAATTGAGGTAGAGTAGACCGATGATGATCTTGTAGTCATTTGGCCTGGCTATTGAAAGTGACTTTATTTAATCAATTCAATTTTCAGCAGAAGGTTTACAATTATGGAAAGTGAAAATATGGTAGAAGTGTATAGGACAAAGGGAATTCTCATCTATATAAGTGAAATGTAGATTTGTAGAGGGAAATTGATATATATCAAATGTAGCTTAACATGCGCTTAGGATTAAGTAGACACACATTTACTCTCTTTACTTTATACAGCATGTGGAACTTCTTCTGAATGTAAAACGTTGTTCGGTAAACATAGTTTGTTATGTTGCTTACTTGCTTATATATATAAGTTAGAAATGTAACAATAATTTAATAAGGTGCCAAATCAAGACTCAAAAGGTCTAGTATTGCATCTATAGAATAATCAAGCTTTTATATGTTTTCCGATTTTTTCAGTATCAAGACTACTAAAGTGATTAATGACATAATACCCCTCTTGTAGTTGATAGAACAAACACCTAGCTAGTAACAAACAAATAAAAACCATGCACATCATGGCATGTACAATCTGTTTCCACATTTGCACCTCCAAGCTTCGGGGTAGTATTCGGCAGTCACGGGATTCCCTGGTGGCACGGGCACATGAATCGGCTTGCATGGGGTACACCTCCCACACTTCCATGCACAACGTGGTGGCGATGATCCCGGTCCATTCAATCTCCTCCTTGAAATAGTGGTAGTTTTGAATTTGGCTAAAGCCTTTTCAATATTCTGCGTGCAATTGTTCAACACAATATAGTAGCATGAGTTTAAGGAAATGAACATTACACATTAGGGTTTTTCTAACTTGTGCCTTAAGGCACATGTTAAGCACATCGAAAATACACAGGGACCCACTGAAAAGTACACAGGGGTCCACATAAAAGTACAGACAGTGTACTTTTATGTAGGTCCATGTATACTTTCGGTCTACTTTTTGTACTTAAGGGCACAAGTTAGAAAAACCCTACACATTATTAATAGTGCATTATAAGGAGAATTATGGCTAACTATTTGCTAACATGCGCCTACCAAAGGGACAAGTGCGGGGTTCACGGGATGGGTGACCGTATTAGCAAACATGACCCCGATTTATACGGGAATATGGGTCCCTTTAGAAATGACTGATCGATTATTGGGCTCATTAAGTCAGTGGCTAATATGCGCAATCTCATGCTAACATGCGCACTTATTTAATAATAATAATAAATAATTAAAAAAAAAGAAAAAAAAAGGGTTTTGCAAAATAAAAGTGGTACTCCCTCCGTCCCAAAATTATAGTCCTCTTTGGTCTTTTTCGGTCTTTCTTTCATAACTTTGACCTTACGTAATTTTTTTTGTGTTATATAACCTTGATGCAAATATATGAATGGATTGAGTTTTAAATGTATTTTTTATTGGTATAAATTTCATCAACTATTGTATAACAAAAACAAAAATATTTAAGGTCAAAGTTGTAAAAGCTTGACCGAAAAAGTCAAACGGGGACTATAATTTTGGGACGGAGGTAGTACTTTCTATGTTAAACAAACCAAGTTTTTCAGGATTGGGATCCTACGTAGGATCGTTTTCGGCTTTGCAAGATCGTAATTGTAGGATTGGATCGGGATCGTAAGATCTTATGAAAATGTATATACTTTTGTATAGGGGTTGTAGTTTTATATTTCTATATAATATTTCATATGATAAACGAATCTAAATGGATGATAAAAGAAAAAGGTATATGTTCAAGTACCATAGTAGTAAAATTTTAGATATATTGCAATGCAAACTTGCACAAAGTTACTACATACATGCACGGTGCACCTAATTCTTGTTTTAATGTTTTTTTATTATAGGTTTTTCGTGGTAACATTTATGCAAAAAGATAATGTTAATTTATTAGCACGTGATTCTGTAACTTTTTTGTTGCAATATATTGATTAATGCAAAAAGATAAAAGAATTGTATCTGGAAATAAAACAACATATATATTAGAGGGCAACACATTTTTTTCTTGATGACCAAATAATTTAATTAGAATATTCATGCTTTTATATGTAACATAAAATAAAATGAACAAATTAGGGTCAAGTATTAGATAGTTTCTTCAAAAAAACAGCTTCTGACATTTTTACAAAGCTGAAATCGTTTTTCATAATAAACCACAAAAACACATCCAAACTAATTTCTAAATTATCCATAAAAACATAATGATTTTACACCTCATTACTTGCAAGAGACAATTAATTCCACAACAAAATCATAATTTTTTTGAAAAAATCTTAGTCATTGGGCTTTAAGACATGAGGTTATACTTAAAAAAAAAAAAAAAAAAAAAAAAAAAAAAAAGGCGATCTTATACGATCCGATCCTACGATCCTGCTGCGATCCTACCTGGATTATGATCTTGTTAAGATCCTGATCGTTTTTTGTAAGATCGTAGGATCGTACGATCCTACGAGCAAGATCGCGATTTTGACAAAACAAACAGATAAGCTACTCTTATGATAGTTTGAACAGAGTGTAGTATTTACCAATCTCCTATTTGGCTATTTCATTCAGATTTCATATAGTATGGGGCATTCTCTCAAATCATATCTTATTATTCCCTGTGTTATGGGTCACTTTCTGTCTCTTATACAAATAATAAGGCATATATATCAAGAAAGCGTGTAAAATGATGTGTACAAATGACATTATCTTTGTATTGTAAATAGATAACTAAGTTTTAGAAGAAAAATAAATAAATGTTAACGTGCTTTTTTGGAAATATTTATAAAGGGAATTATGCAAAGATGGATGTAATACGACATCGGGTTATCTATGACCTGAAGCCATGAAGGTTTTGGCAAATGCAACTAAAATAATGACATCATATATGACCTGACAAAAGGTTGATGTAGCATGTAAATGTTAAAGTGCCAAATAACGTGAACATAATTTTAAAAATAATTTTTATTTACATTTCTAAAATATTTCACAAAATTTTATTTTGCACTCTTTAACTATTAAACTTTAAATATTATTTTTATTAAACTATAATAAAAATCGACATAAACATGTGAAAAGCACATACTAATTTATATTTTCAATACGCAACATTACATTCATTATATTCATCTTTTCATCACAATTAATACCTATGTTGTAAAAATCGGTCCAGCCGGCCGATTAATCCTCACATAATCGCTGATCACTCACTAAACGCCTTCATTTATCATAATCGGCCTATTTAATCGGTTTGGTCAAAGATCGCTTAAAAATCGGTCAACAAACCGATTAATAGGACAAAATCGGTCTAATCGGATTAATAAAAAAAAATCGCTTAAAAATTGGTCAACAAAATCGCTTAAAAATCGGTCAACAAACCGATTAATCGAAAAAATCGGTCAAATATCGGTTAACAATGGTCAACAAACCGAGTAATATTTATGTTTGACTTTGAACTTTGAAGAATTATGTATTAGGTTTATATTTGAACACTTGAAATATTTGAACTTTAATGCACTATGCTTATCTCATACATATAATATAATATAATATCTAAAATTACTATTTTAAGTATAAAAATTCTAATCCGATTAATCTCCGATTAATCCCCGCCTAACCGATTAATCGCTAGGCCCTACCCAACCGCCTCACTAGCGCCCTGAATTTTACAACCTTAATTAGTACGAATATAAATATATAACTTTTTGCATATTTAAAACATTTATTATTTATATAGTACCATGTACGATGTACGTATGAGGTGTAATAGTTTTAAAAAAAATCAACTTACAATTTGCGTCATTACTTAATATGAATATTCATATTGATTATAATTATGTAATGTATGAATTAATCAACATGAAAATAAGTTTTTAAGATATCATATTCATTCTATACATTTTTAATTTATTTGATTTACAAAAAAATTTGGTTAGGTTTTAACAATAAAGTGTTATAACACATTTTTACATATTTTTACCTACTAAACAATCGAAAGTGATATTGTTGTTTACTTTGTGTTTGATGTTTTATACAGATATGAAAAACACATTTTGTTCATTAATCGAGCTTTCTCATCCGATCGGACGGATCCGAAAATCTAGTCATCATATGTAACCATTGCCTTTCTTAAAATTAAATATGTTATCCCTATTGGCCAATTGACAAGAAAAATATTACCCGTATCCACTTGTTACAATCAAGAACAAAAAAAAGTAGTCAATGACCCTGTCTCCTTTAGTAGGCTTAGTACGAAGTAAAGCTCGTTAAAGAAGATACGATGTGATGCAAATATATGCTTTTAAGTTTTCTTCTGTGAACAAAGTAGTATTTGAGATATACTAATAGAAAATCCAATATGATTAAATAATTAAGTACAGTAACTAGAAAGTGATAATGTGTTCTCGTTAATGATTAATTGGCATAATTATTTTTAACTCTTCATTTTAATCATTCTTCTCATTTAATCTTAACTTATATAAGAAGATATAAAAATAATAATCTAATAACAATAATAATAATAATAATAATAACACATACCTTTTAGGAAAAACGAAAAATATAGCATTGATTTATCTAGTTACAAGTAAACAAATTTTCTAGATATAAAACTAAACTTTCTAAGGATAGTCTTTTTTATTTTTTATTTATATATTTATTTATTTATTTATTTTAAATATATAAAATAAATTTATATTTTTCAATGGTGTTAACTTTTATGTGTACTGTTTATTAAACTATAAATGAAACCCCGCCTGGTCTTACCTAGTTTTGATAGTGGCACAGATTATTGTACCACATTTCACTCCACATTGCCTTTTCTTTCCTTATATTATTATCCATATAATATATTTTAAATTATCTAGTAAACATAACATGGCTTTGGTAGATTTCTATTCTAATCATGTATATGTGTATCTTTTGCAACTCGTATTTTGAAAACAGCAATCTTGGTGTAGATACATATAGATGGGGTTTAACATTTCACCGTTCCAAAAAAAGAAATAAGTTATGTGTCAATTTTAAAGTAAGGTATAGTTAATTTATGTTTAAGCTTGATTAATATACATAGCATCTGAGGACTAAGTATATGATCTATAAAAAGATATTCAAATATAGTTGATGTAATTTGCATACATAATCAATTGCTATATTCTGTATTCAAAAAGTGATTTGATAGCTACATAAAACTGCTTACAATAAATATGTACTTCATGTAATAAATCATCAAAAGTGCAACATATGTTTTTAGTTTTATGAGGTTTTCGTAAGTTGAATTTCAAGATTAATTAAATACCTGGTAGTAAAGATCAGAATCTTGGAGTTTTGAAGCCAGCCCACATCTAGAAACTGTGAAACAAAACGAATATAACTATGTAAGTTGACATATAATCAAATTACAAGAAAAACATATAAAAATGGACACACTTTTATCAAGAAAAAATGCTTATTTGAGACTAGATCACTTACACAGAGAAGGGTTTTTGATAGTACAAATTGATACCAAGAACACGAACAAGAACAATAGTAATGATAGAGCTTTTGTGAGAGTAGACATGATTTAACTGAATATCACATAACCAACAAAAAGATTGAAACTGTATAACTTATAAGTTAAGGTTCTAGTGGCACATGCAATAGTTTTGGAACCAAAGATCAAAACCTACTTGTGTTTTGTTCCTGGTTATAATAATACGTAGGGAAAATTGTGATCTGAAAATGGTTTCTAGAGAGAGTGTGGTGCAAGCTAGTGTGTGTTTTTTTGTTGAGAGAGAATATGAAGATGGTATCCTTTGTGTTGCTATATTTGGTGGTAAGATTCTGTATGCAGATTATGGACACTGTCTTTAAACAATTCCCAATCTCAGAAACTAAAACACATGCACTCTCTTTTTTCACATGAAAATTTCTCAACTTTTATAAAGGCACAACTTATACTAAATGCTTCTGTTGGCTTCAACTCAATAATTTATGCTAAAATGACACTAAAGTTCTTATGACTACTAGTGAAGCTTGCCTTTGATATTTGACTAGCTAGCTAGTAGCTACCCCTTTGTTTTTCTCTATAGCTTTGTGTATATGCTTCTCTCTCTATACGAGACACATAAACACATTAAAAGAGACGTGTAGTGGTTCTTGGAGTGGGACCTTTTTGTCTATCTGAACAGCCAAAGGGGCCTTGTAGAAACTGACAACTACCAAACACTCCACTGGTCTATGGACAACAATCTAGGCACTCACTTCTTGGTAACATTTTTGTAGAGTAAATAGTAAAAATTGTTCTTGTGGTTTGATCAAATTGCATATCTCGTCTCTAACATTTCAAAAGTGCGGCCACTGTCCCTATAAACAACTTTGAATCGCAATTTTCATCCCCAACCAAAGTAAACACTCAAATGCCCTTATCTTCTTCCCTACAAATTTTTTATTGTAAGTAAAATATCATCACTCATATTTACCTATTACTAATACAAACCCATCCAATTATGTTTCCAATTTTTTCTAACAAAAAACCTAAGCAAATACTATACTTTTATACATCTCAAACACCCCATTAACTCTATTCATCATCATCATCAAAGTTTATTAAAATTTATATCTATGTAATCCATTTAAACACCTCAATCATCAAACCCAACTACACACAAAAAAATTCCTCACAATTAATCTATCTATAAAAACTTCAACACACCCACCTATTTATCTTCTTCTTAATCTTTATACACAACACACACAGGAAAATATACTATTTTCCGCCATCTTCGTAGCCAGATTTGACATTAACATCGTTATTGCGGAGTCAGTGTTGTATCTTTTCTACATTTAAGTGTTTATATTTGTTGAATGATTTCATTTAAATGGGTTTTGATTTTGATGGGTTACAAAATCCCAATTTTTGTGTAAGATGTAAAAGTAAAATGGTTTGGGATAATGTTAATTTATATGCGTTAGATGTAAAAGTATTATGGTCGAGAACGAAAAATTGCAAATAAAATTTCTCAACGGGATAATCCTTGCACTTGAAATGTTATGGACAAAACCTGCAATTTGACTAAAAACGGGGCGATTTTTTCAATTCTCCTTTTTCTTATAAATGTTTGAAAAATATATGTAATCATTATCATGACATGCGGGGTTGATATATCTTACATGTGTCAAGATGAATGTTTTAAATAATGAATTAGATATTTAGATGTCTTTAGGTCAAAACGTATACGTGGCTTTATGATTCAAGCTTAAATCTTTGTAGTTAAATCCGTTCATATGTTAGCACTTTTTTCTTGAAAGGATTGTATAAGTAGGATTGAGATCCTTTCAAACTCATATGAACATGATTGGTAATGTTCTCTCATAATCAAAAAGAAAACCGGGTCCCTCAGTAGGCCTTATTGTTGTGTTTGTGAGGAAGCATTATCGGTCATGTTCATGTGAATTTGAGAGAATTTCAATCCATAAACAAGTTGTTAACTTTTAGATATGATAAGGAAAATTTAAGCCCTTTATAAACTTAAAGGAGTGAGCAATAATAACTTTTCACCATGTTGAACCCGAAAAAAATACCTATAATCCATTGGCCGTTACAATAATGTTATGTATAGTAAATTTTATGTTCTTAAGAAAAAATGATCCAGGATGTTGCAGCATTTTATGTAACTCTTGTTAGACATTAAAGAGTTATTGGCTTTTTGAAGCTTGAAAGGTTGATGAATTTTGGAAGTATGAAGTAAGCTTATCTTTTGGTTCTAGTGGTTCTCAAAGTTGCCTATAAAATGAAGGTTCCATTTCTTCATTTGATCCCATACCATCCCATTTTAAACAAATTCAAAAGTTCTTCTAGTACTTGCAAGGTTATTAGAGAGTTTGTGGAATATCTTCTAATTACAAAGATATAAAAGTGTTTATCCTTGTAATTCCTAATTTTTTACATAGTAACACGTATATTTTCTTGCCCGTGGTTATTACCCTATTGGGGTTTTCTACGCTAAATCTGTGTGTCATCCTTTATAGCATTTCATATTTAAGTTGCGGTTTTGCTTTAATCCGGTGTCACTTTTCACAACAGGTGGCATCAAGAGCCAATGTTGGGTGTGTGCATACTTCTTTATCGTATGCTTTGTGGTTGCCACTATTAAGTGGAACCTCCACATCAAAGATAAGTAAGATTATACTCACTCAAAAGCTGTTCATTACTAATATCAACAAATAATAGTTTTTTTGTAAAGAAGATTGTGATTGTAGCTATGGTAACGAAATTTGAAATCAAAAAATTCAATGGAGTAAATTCTCATTGTGGAAGCTAAAGATAGAGGCTATCCTAATAAAGGAAAATTATTTAGCGACTATTGGTGAAAGACCAACTGAAGTCGCGGATGATAGTAAGTGGGACAAGATTGACGGAAATGCTATTCCAAATATTTATCTAACATTAGCAGAGGGAGTTTTGACAAGCATAGAGGAGAAGAAAAGTGAAAAGGAGATATGAGATCATCTTGCTCGATTTTACTAGGCAAACTCACTCCACAATAAAAAATTTGTTTGGAATTATATTAAGTTGATGATGCAAAACTATTGAGAAACAAGAAACAAGAATTAAACATGAAAGACTAAAAAGATAAAGAAGGAATTCTTCTAATATTGGAAGATTACAGAAGATAAATTTTAAAAGTTAGGAAGATTTTATTGCTTTTTTAATACATATCCTTTGTAAACCTAATATCTCTAGTATATAAAAAGATATAGGTTGTATTGTTTTGTGTGTGTCAAGATGTGAACACCAGGAAAAGTGTGTGTATCCAGGCGTGTGCCATATGTGTGTGTAGCCTCAAGGTAATCAAGGTTTTTCTTGATCCCTGTTACTGTTAGAGATAGGTAATCGTTTTATACTGATCATATAGAATTGGGGCTAGGTATGTATGTAATTGTTAGAAGATGATGATGAAGAAAACCTTGTTAATAACATTGATGTTTATGTTTATTCTGTTACTTTGTATGTTCAATGTTATTATATATCCTAGACAAGCCTAGATCGGTTTCCACAATTTTCCTTAAGAGGAAACTATATGCTTTATGCATAACGGAATCTACTTCAGTGACTTTGCACGTAAATAGTTTGAATACTATATTTTCTCAACTCACTTCTTTGAGTTGTATAATGGGGTTGCATGAACGTGCTAAAATTCTACTTCAAAGTTTACCTGACTCATATAATCAGCTCATCATCAAATTAACCAATAATGTCCTTTCGGACTACCTAGTCTTCGATGATGTTGCATCCGCTATTCTGGAAGAAGAAAATAGGCACACTAATGGGGAGGACAGACATACCAGTTCAAGACATGTGGAGTCTTTAATGGTGACGAGAGGGAGGTCAAAGAAACGTGGCCCCAGTGGGAGTCACGATCATGGTAGATCTAAATCAGAGAGGAAAAAGAGTTACAAGCGCTACAAATGTGACAATCCATGTCACTTAAAGAAGGATTTTTAGGGTTTAAATACCTCTAATCCTCAAGGAAATGTCTCTAGCACTTCAGAAGATGGGAACACCCTGTGAAGTGAAGCTGATGTGTCTGTTGTTGTCTATATTTTTATTATCAAGTTTTAAATTTATAATTTGTCCGACTATCTATAGACAAAAAATAACGGGTAGTGTAACCGATCAATGTAGCTAGTGTGGTAAGTACGAGGTCATTCTCATGAGCAGTTTTGTTCTGAATTAACCTATTATATTTTATAGATTAATAAGGGGGTTTGATTTTGAGATTAATTAAACTACTAAACAAGAAAAACTAATTAAACTAATTAAAACAATCAAACTACTAAGGTTGTGATCGATAAAGAGATGAAGTGATAGCCATGTTACTCTTACTATATTCATTTAGTTATTCGTCTACTCGTGCAATGATTTAATGTAATGCATTAAGGATATCAGAAACACACAAACAAGCATTTCTATCTAAGGTAAACTAAGCAGATCTCTCTCGTAGTTAGTTCTATGCATGTAACCTATATCCCTGAAGAAATTTATCGGGCTACTCAGTTAAAAGCATGCAATAACTGGTATCAACTAATCTATGTGATTTATCTACGGTAACCCATTGCTAGTGGCAAAACCTACCCTTCTCACCGCTAGGTCTATTGAAGAACGCTATACTAACTTAAGTGTTTTAGTATTATCAATCTAACCTCGGGTTCCCACTCCTCGAGTCCTAAAGAAGGACGAACGTGGTATTACCTTATCAGTTTCACACGCCCGCATCTATAGTGATTCAGACCACCTACATATCTAAAGAGCTACACTATGATGATCTAGAAAATAGATGTCAGATACATAAATAAATAAACCAGTATACTAATTGAACGATAAACACATAACTTATCTAAAACAATGCATCAAATCTTCATAAACGAAATAACATAAACATAATAGCCATAACATGGCTAACACCCAAGGATGTTAGCCCATAATATATGTAGAGATACACAAAGTAAATACCAATGATAAACAAATGAAAATCATAATGATATCGATATGCAAACCAAATGACTAAACTAGTGTGTTCATACGGGACCTTCTCCTCTTGATCTTCTCACCTTAGGGACTGAAACTTGGGGTGTTGAAACCTTGGAACTCGGCTGTGGTGGTGAATGATATATGAAAAACCCGTATTCGGGTTTGTATTTATAGTGTTCTGTCTGAGGCTCAATACGGCGTATCCAGAGGTTGATACAACGTATCCGAGATTTGTTAATTGTTGACGAAGAAAGTATATTCTGCGTATCTTTTAAATACGGCGTATTGCTGAAGAGTGATACGCAGGATGTCTTCAAATCATCGATATACGTGGACTGGGGATAAGATCTTCAATACGGCGTATGGCCAGAGTTCATACATTGTATACCTTCATAAGTTGACTTGAGCTTTGACTGTAGAGCTTCCAATACGGCGTATTGCTAAAGTTAAATATGCCGTATGTCTTCATATTCACCAATACTTAGTGAAAAGATAACAATACATCGTATGACCAAAGTTTCATACGCCGTATGCTCTTTGCAGGTTGCATACAAAATTATCAAATAAGCTCAAAATCATGTCTTTTTCCGTGTTTTTCCAATATTGCTCCATAAACACTGAAAATAATAAACTTAGGCAATTAAGTGTCAATTCAGTTAAACATATAATAAATGAGGAATAATCGTGAGATAAATGATATATAAACATAAGATACATTTGATGTTATCAAAAGAGGTAGTTGCAAATGAAGGCTGAAAGAGATTTGCAGATGTATAGTTGTTTGATACGGGAACTACTTTTCATATGACCTCTAGTAGAGAATGGTTTCATTAATATAAATCATTCTCTGAAGGCGGTTTTATGTACAATTTCAATGATCATGAGCTAAAGATCATTGGAACTAGAAGTATCTTGGTGAAGATGCATGATGGTACAGTTGTACTATTTGTGATGTGTGTCACGTGGAGGGCTTAAAGAAAAATTATTGTCTTTAGGAAAATTGGATGATCTTGGTTTTAAGGTGGAAATACAAAACAAGATCATGAAAATCATAAAAGTTGCGCTTGTACTTATAAAAGGAGAAAATGTGGCTATGAACTTATACCAACTGAAATGAGAGATAATGAAGGAGGTGAAAGCATTTGTTGCTTCACATCATCCGAGCTATAAAGCTACAGTAAAATGGCATCAGAATCTTGGACATATGTATGAACAAGGAATAAAGATTCTTGTGGATAGAAAGCTACTTCCTATCCTCACAAAGATTTCTTTACCTTTCTGTGAGAATTGTGTTATAAGTAAGCAGCATCGCCTAAAACTCAAGACATCAAACTTTAGAACCTTGGCTCTGATGCTGCTTACGAGGGGTGAGGTAGAGGATCAGTATCTCTTACGTGATGGTGAGAGTGGTGATGGATATAATGATGGAGAATCTGATGGTGTGCAGGAGGGGACAAACCTTTGTAGGTCATCTGAGGTAATGGGAGATAGTGTGGGCTGTGGGCGAACTGTCATCCGCGGAGTGGTACGGCGACGGACGACAAGTAAGGTGGAAGCAGTGGATACAATCTGAGTAGGTAGTGGTGGTGTAGAGGCTGTCTTCTGTGAATCAAATGACTATGTGCCAAAAGTCTCTAAGCCAGCATCCAATGGGGAGGGCGGAGCACGATCTGCTGGGGCTGTACTCTCAGGATCAGTGTCAGAGCGGGCAGGAGAGTGCGAGGAAGGCATATCTCTATGACAAGTACGATATATGTATAAGTATATTACGTATAGAAAGAAGCATAAGTCTATATATACGTAAAAGCAAGTATAATCATGTAATGATAGCAAGTAAGGCAGGCATGGGCAATAGTGGTCATGATGCAATGTCATAGTATAATGTGATTATAGTCTAGGCCCTATATGCACCTAGTTCTCTATAACCTTGGCTTTGATGCCAATCTCTAACACCCCCAAATCAGCGCAGCGGAATAGCTAACCGGGGGTTTGACGTTATGGAATAAGATATACAGTATAGAGAATGACCTACCTGAGTCATTTTAAAAGTACATTAGATTTAAATAAGTTTAAATTTACAATATTACTTAATCATTTCATTATACGGTCCCAAATAGAAAATAGTTTCGTTACATAACATAAAAGTTTGTGTCAAAACACTTCTTGAAATGCATATGACCCTATGCCATGCCTTGCCTCATGATAGAGGTGTGCACGGTTCGGTTTGGGTCGGTTTTTGGCTAAAACCAAAACCGAATCAAAATAGGGTAGCCAAGTGCTGAGCGGATAACTGGTACACCAGAGGTGCGTCCTTCTCGGTCCTCTCGTACGAGGGAAAGGTCCTCCCAATGCTCTAATGCCCACACCGGATATGGATCGAACTGTCTCATGACGTTCTGAACCCAGGCCCCTTTACCATTCTGTATAAATAGGATTCGGTTTTTATAAAACCCAAAACCGAAACAAATCGGTTTGGCGGCTCGATTTTTCCGGTTTATTATCGGCTTCAGTTTGGTTTTTTTGTTTTTAATCATTTATATCTGGGTGTAGCCAATTTATACCAATAAACTTGATTTTCATAGAAAATTTGATATTTTCTTTACTTTTTTGTCAATCTAAGCATAATAATGTTTATCTCATAGTTCTACAATTATACTCGAATAGATGAGACATACACATGCAAGTGAACTTACACATGGTATGATGATTGTCACATAAGTATTGATATATTGTAAAGTAAACACACTCACACGAAAAACAAACATATAAACGTTAAGATAAATTATATAGTATTATATAATTAAACCGGTTCGGATTGGTTTTTTATGGTTCGGTTTTTGGATGAAAATCGAAACCGAACCGAATTTTTTGGTTTTTGAAAAATTAAAAACTAAACCATCGGTTTGTAGTTTTGGTCGGTAATTTCTTTTTGGTTTTTTTGTTTTTTGGTTCGGTTTTGGGTTTTTCGGTTTTTATTGCTCACCCCCACCTCATGATACCAAGCAGGGAATAATCAAACACTTGAGAAAAACATGCTTAAATGTCAACATAACACTGGTGAGTTCATATGTTTAATATAAAAGCATTAAAGTAGACCATTAAGTTTTAAGCATATGAACATTGCAATGAATATAATGCCATACAAAAGTATATTACGCTAGCACTAAGTCATGAAACCAAAGCTAAGACAGTGGAGTATGCAAGTAGCACATGGTAAAGGCCCGGCAAGTGCCCAACCATTGACACTCGTATTTCGACATGGTATACGTTCGTTTTTCCTATCTGGTCAAATCGAATGGGGGAGTCACCCCGATAGATCTATCTATAACACTCGCGCTTCCTGCAGGAACTGACGGTTCATGATAATGGGTATAGTGGGTTTCAGTGCTTAGGCTAACACGTAATAGTTTAACAAAACAAAATATAGTTTGGTCTAAAGTAAAACGAACATGTTTCTCACCCCAAGTTTATAAAACAAGTAAAGAAAGACTAAAAGTGAGTCTATAAACTTGATGTGCTATTTCATCATGCCTTTAATATTTATAAAACTGAGATATACTAGGATAAACACATGCTAACGGGCAGAGAACCCGATCAGATAAAGTAAAGCCTTAGGTAAATCCAAGTGTCATCCCAAGAGAGTTGTGACCTTGAAAGAACTAAGATACTAGAAATAAATAATATGAAGTGATAATGGTATGATTAAATAGATAGAATTATCCGAATTAAACAGGATTAGAAATTAGGACAAAGTAATAGAAGAGTGAAGCTTAACCAAGATTTTAGATATATTTAAATTCTCAATATTTAAGCTCAATATAGTGGGTAAATATCACTAGACTCCTTTGATCAGTTCGTCTTAGCCTATGATTCTTAGACCCCTCACCAAGATGATCAGATCACCCGGGATCATTCAACAATCAAATAGCAGTCATTAAGTACCAAATCTACCAGACATAGTCTGTGAAAACCCGACCATTAAGAACTAAGATTTCCCATAGCTTCTTAAATACCTCCACTTGATAGCTGATCATTTGATCAATTCGCACACAAATAATTGTTGTACTATGGCCAATTCATTATATACTTCGCAATCTAGTGAGTTGAGGTCAATTGGTCAATTCTCCCAACTCCCTAGATACTAACAAGCTTATAACATTATCGAAACTAGCGATCTATCATAAGACTAAGTAGATGTCTATAAAGAGTGATAAAGAGGATAAATAACATAAACATAAACTTGAATTAATAAGATGAAGTCATACTATGATCTCTAGAAAAATATAAAAGAATTCAAACTCGAATACAAAGGAAATCGTAGACGAGAACTTCGTTCTTCATACTCCTAAGCCATGATTCTTCTTCTGTGATTGCTCTCCCCAAACCCTAAAAAGGTTTGGGAAAGGGGAGATATCTTCTAAATGCAGAATTCGTCTTGTATTTATAGGCGTGAAACCCTAATTTGAGCTATGGCGTAACTCTATGAAATAGTTACGCCGTAGTTCTTCATAAGCGGATATACTGATGTCAATCCAGGATTACGGCTTAACCTTAGCTGATGGTTACGCCGTAGTATTCATAAAATGTCTTTTACACTGTAACCTTGCTACTAGTTATGGCGTAGTCTTCATTAGCTATGTTTGGTGTGGTAACTACGCCGTATCTTGATCTGTTGTTACAATGTGGTTTCATTATGGTGTAACTCTATAAGTATGTTACGCCGTAGTTTTTGTGAATGTATGAATACTCCAACTTGAGTCCAAAATTGTTCGAGTACCGCTTCTTCATAGCAAATCACTCCTGAAACAAAATAAGAAGAAATAAGGACGATTCTAATAGCATTTTAAGCATAATAAGTCAATAAAGGGGGAAATAAATACTTAGAATATCAGCATTATTTAATGTTATCAAATATCCTCTCACTTAAACTCTACTTGTCCTCAAGTAGACCTTTAGATTATAAGTAAAATAATACATTCCTCGAGTAAATCGAAAAACATGCAGTTAAGATTTTCCATGCTAGAATAATTTTAGAGCCGAACACCTCAAGAAACGGGGAATGAAACAATCTCACACTCATCCTATTCTAAGTGTTTAATTTCAGGGTGATCACTCAATCGCACAAACATAGTAAGTATTCTATCATAGGCTTGGCGATTAGACAAATCTCCACCACTAGAGCTAAGGTCAAGACAATTTTTCAGAAGGCAATGTTGGGTTATGATGTTGCATAGGTTTAGAGTGATGTGTTATTACTAAAGTGTCATGAAAAAGTGGACAAAATCAATGATACATGACCAAATCCATGGCCAAGATATCAAGGATTGCTCACTTCATCACCTAGATACGCTTCATGACAAAAAGGGTAAGGTAAGACATGGGATCATTTAATGGGTGAAAAAGAAAA
The DNA here is from genome assembly GCA_910596185.1 of Chrysanthemum makinoi. Taxonomy (NCBI): domain Eukaryota; kingdom Viridiplantae; phylum Streptophyta; class Magnoliopsida; order Asterales; family Asteraceae; genus Chrysanthemum; species Chrysanthemum makinoi. Next base: position 114,550,365 of record OU343221.1, read on the forward strand.
CAAATAGTCTTAGCTCAAAATCTAGTTGTCACCGTCCATCGTTCATCCAAAATTCAAGCTTCAAGATGAAGAAATTGGATCATGACAAATCAGATGAATGTGCCGCTAGAGATGAGCATATTACCTGTTCTTCAAAACTTTGGTATATTTAACTTATCCAACTCACATCTTCAATGTGATCGAGGTGGTCTCCTCGATGCTAACTTCTCGTAATCTCATAACATAGTGCTATAACTTTTTGCACTTTAATAATAAGAACTAATCAATCGAATATAATAATTTTTTTTAACATAAACATAAATACAAAATGATAAATTATCCCCCTACGTGAGATGAACATATGGATAATATGGGGGATCTTCAATGATCTTCAAATAATTGACTTCAAAGTAAGCGTGATTTCCAAAACTCTCTACTCAAACCTTGAACTAGGGTAAACAGTGATTTCCCGATCATAAACTAAGACAATATAGTAGGCTAAGGTGAAAAGGTGTAACGAAATAAGAGTGTAGATGGGTTAAGAAATGAAGGGATAGGCTCAAATGGGTGTAACTAAGGGTATCTTGCACTAATAATGAGTGCAACAAAAAGGGTTTACCATGATGGTCGAAAAGTCAATGTGACTAGTTGATAAACGCACACAAATGAACACATATGGGCTATTTGGTTTATTCCTAAAACATTTTCCTCTTCGAATTGCCTTTTCTAAATGTATCAAGCTAACTTGACACACTACTCGTCTATGGTCTCGAAATGATGTAAGGGCCAAGTTCTGAAGTCTACAATACTACCGGCACACTTAATTTTTGGTAGATTTGGGTAAAATAGGGGAAACGGAAAGGCTAAATCTCACTAATTAAAGGTTATTGTGTGCTCGGCTTCATATAATTTTAGTTTGGTTAAAAACATGCCAATTTTTTTTCAAAATAGCTTCATTTTTCAAACCAACTAGAAAATTTAGGGCAAGTAGGCTAAGTAAACACACACTTCATTTCTATTCCTATCCCCCCACTTGAAGTGTGCAAAGTCCTTTTTGTACGAAAATAAAAAGGAAAAGAAAATAGAAATGAAAAAGAACTGAGAAAGAAATGAACTCCCCTATCAATCGCTCGCCAAAGAAGTCTCAACAATGGTCTGGAGAATTGCTACGGCGTAACTAAAGGGACTGGTTACGCCGTAACTTAAATGGCCTCACAACTAAACTTTCTCAGTGAAGAGTTATGGCGTAACTCTATTACTAGTTACGCCGTAACTGTCTCTCCAGAACAGAATTTGCACAAAAACATAGGCAAGGTTGTCAGGATCGGGATCCTACCTAGGATCGTTTTCAGCTTTGCAAGATCGTAATCGTAGGATCGGATAGGGATCGTAAGATCCTATGAAAATGTATATATTTTTATATAGGGGTTTTAGTTTTATATTTATGCATAACATTTCATATGATAAACGAATCTAAATGGACGATAAAAGAAAAAGTTATATGTTCAAGTACCGTATTAGTAGAATATTAGATATATTGCAATGCATACTTGCATAAAGTTACTACATACGTACACCTACTTCTTGTTTCGATGTTTTTTATTATAAGTTTTTCGTGATAGCATTTAGATTAATGCAAAAAGATAGTGTTACTTTTTTGTTACAATATATAGATTAATGCAAAAAGATAAATGGATTGTATCTGAAATTTGTAATAAAGGGCAACGCAATATTTTTTTTTCTTGATGACCAAATAAATTAAATTAGGATATTTTTATAATATTACTAAATTTTTTTAACATATAGTTCATGCTTTATATGTAACATAAAAAAAAAGAAAAAAAAAATAATAATACGATCCGATCCTACGATCTTACGCGTGATCCTACGACCCTGATATGATCCTACTTGAATTACAATCTTGTTAAGATCCTGATCGTTTTTTGTGTATAGGATTGTACGATCCTACGAGCAGGATAGCGATTTTGACAACCTTGCCTATAGGTACTTAGATCATAATAATAATAATAATAATAATAATAATAATAATAATCCTAGGAGTTTAATTATTACAGATATAATAATATTGTTTAGAAAGTAGAGAAATTGTTCGAGAAACAAGGGAGTTAATCCTTCCGGTCGATAACATGGTCCATTGATTGGTATTGGGGTGGGTCAAATGGGGTGCTAAAGGTGCTTCCAGGGGTTGGCTGAGGATTCATGTAGGCTACACCATGCTGGACTCCAATATCGGGAATTCCGGTTGATATACGTATGGAGCTTCGTGCCAGCGGGGGTGGCTGAGGTGCATCTCTTGAAGCATCTGGCTGGTTCGGTCTGCGCTCCAACTGAAGAAGTCTTGCTGGAGCTCCTGCACCTGGTTCAACGCACCTGAAAAACCATCAAATTGGGTGCTTAACCCATACAAACCTGCAGCCAAATTATCGATTTCCTTATTAAAATGGCCCTCCATATGGTTGAGCCGTCCATCGATCCTCTGCAATCTATCCCCAATGTTTGTGGTAGCCCTTACTCGAACTCTTGGGGCCTACTCCTCGGCGCCCATTTGGCTACCACCCGCTTCACTACCACCGGCTTGACTTTCACTTGCTCCTTCTCCACTTAGTGGAGCGTCCGACATCAACTCGGCCTCACCCAAACCATTAAACCGACAAATACCATACTCAACTAGCTTGTTAGACCCGATCAAGCTAGTGTTTCTACCCCGAGTGACCAATAACAATGCTTGGGGAGACATCAACCCAAAACTTTTTGCAAGCCTACCAATCAAATGTCCACCCTGAATCATGCTCTTTGTAGTGAACCCCTTCGCCCCGGTTGACATAAACTTGGCCAAATACCAAGGGACATCAATCAATGTCCCGCCATCCATACCATGTAGCAAAAACAAGTCATCCATGGTCATCTTCTCCCTTTCCGAATGTCTTCCTCTGATTGAGCAAGCGATAAGCCTATGAACAAGTCAGAGAATAGGGCTTCTAATCATTGTGTAGGAGGGGGGATGCCTTGAGTTATAACCAGGAGTGGTAGAGATGCTATTGAAATAATTGATGGGGTTGTATTCACTTGGCCTGAATCTCCAGCATTGATCATAAAACTCACACCAAATAGTAGACTCAAAATCCTTTTCATTGTATAAACCCATATGGGGCATGAACCGCCTCAAAGTCATTTCCCTTCTCACCCCTCCAAGTTGGAAATAGAGCAAGGTTGCATCAATTTCGGTAACATCTTCACTAAACTCCGCGGATGCCAAAAACTCTCTAACATACTCTGGAATGACAGGCTCTTTAATCTTGAAGAGCCTTAACCAAGCTGAGCAAGTGAATGAACCTCTATCGCAAGTATAATTCACCTTGAAAAATGCATTTAGTGCCCTACTTGCTGCCCCATTGTGGATTGTTTCAAATTCAGAGAAATCTAAAGCCTCCGGTGTGTCGATCTCCTTTTTTACCAATTTTTCATAATTGGCCCTGCATGATTTCCTACCATGATCACTGTAGGTCATGAATCGCACCCATTAGGCATGGGTGTTGATGTTGTTTCGTGAAAGAGAAACACAAATTAAATAATGTAATCAGATATGTAGTTAAGGCGTAACATTTGAGCCCATGACGCCGTAACTGAGGATATTACGACATAATACTAAGAATTAGTTACGCCGTAATCCGTCCACAGAATAAAAACTTCAATCAATTACGGCGTAATCTAATCCCATGATTACGCCGTAATTTCCCATTTTATCTGAACAAAACTGCCATGGTTACGACCAGCTAACGATTACGCCGTAACCACCAAATTTTTATCCAAAGTGAATTAAAGCATAATTTTTACATATATTGACTTACTAGAGCATGCCTAGACCATTATATTATATGTTCAACTAAAGACCCACTTAAATTAATCATTCCAAACCCAACAACCAATAAGGTTTTAACATGATCAAAGAAAACACGAAAGATTAACACGAAAGAAGCTAGATCCCCAAATTGATAATATAAACCCTAATTGAAAAATAATTGAAAGAGAATCAAAAGCGTTAAGAAGAATCTTACTAGCCATTCGCGAATGTAAGATATGATTGGGATAACACAACGAAATATTTTTGGGGGATTGTTACTGTAGTGATCGCTGTTAAAAGGTTTAGTAAAAACCTAAATGCTCAGCCATAGTTGAGTTTTTATACCGTCAAAGAGTTACGGCGTAATTAAAATTTAGGGTTACGCCGTAATTAATTTTTAGAATCAATTTTTAATTATTAAAAAATTTTATTATTTTTATATAATGGTTACGCCGTAACTTCAATAAAAGTTACGCCGTAATTAATAGCTTCAAAATAAATATTTCAGGATATATCCAAAAAATTGCGATATGAGAGAGTGAAATATGTACCTTATAAGGAACTGGAGGGTATTTACGTCTCTTAACATAGGTAAAAAATTATAAGGTCATACCTTAGATCTTTCATTAACTGCTCCCCGGCAACGGCGCCAAAAAGCTGATGTGCTATTTCATCCTGCCTTTAATATTTATAAAACTGAGATATACTAGGATAAACACATGCTAACGGGCAGAGAACCCGATCAGGTGAAGTAAAGCCTTAGGTAAATCTGAGTGTCGTCCCAAGAGAGCTGTGACCTTGAAAGAACTAAGATACTAGAAATAAATAAGATGAAGTGATAATGGTATGATAAAATAGATAGAATTATCCTAATTAAACAGGAGTAGAAATTAAGACAAAGTAATAGAAGAGTGAAGCTTAACTAAGATTTTAGATATGTTTAAATTTTCAATATTTAAGCTCAATATAGTGGGTAAATATCACTAGACTCTTTTGGTCAATTTGTCTTAGCCTATGATTCTTAGACCCCTCACCAAGATGATCAGATCACCTGGGATCATTCAGCAATCTAGTAGCAGTTATTAAGTACCAAATCTACAATCCCTAGTCTTTGGAAACCCAGCCGTGAGGAACTAAGATTTTCCTTAGCTTCTTAAATACCTCCACTTGATAGGTGATCATTTGGTCAATTCGCACACAAATAATGGTTGTACTGTGGCCAATTCCTTCTATACTTCGCAATCTAGTGAGTTGAGGTCAGTTGGTCAATTCTCCCAACTCCCTAGATACTAACAAGCTTATAACATTACCGAAACTAGCGATCTATCAAAAGACTAAGTAGATGTCTATCAAGAGTGATAAAGAGGATAAATAATATAAACATAAACTTGAATTAATAACATGAATTCATAGTATGATCTCTAGAAAAACATAAAAGAATTCAAACTAGAATAGAAAGGAAATCGTAGACGAGAACTTCGTTCTTCATACTCCTAAGCCATGATTCTTCTTCTGTGATTGCTCTACCCAAACCCTAGAAAGTTTTGGGAAAGGGGAAATATTTTATAAATGCAGAATTCCTCTTGTATTTATAGGCGTGAAACCCTTATTTGAGCTACGGCGTAACTCTATGAAATAGTTACGCCGTAGTTCTTCATAAGCGGATATACGGATGTCAATCCAGGATTACGGCGTAACCTTAGCTGATGGTTACGCCGTAGTCTTCATAAAATGACTTTTACGCCATAACCTTGCTAATAGTTCCGGCGTAGTCTTCGTTAGCTATGTTTGGTGTGGTAACTACGTCGTATCTTGACCTGTTGTTACAGCGTAGTTTCATTACGGTGTAACTCTATTAGTATGTTACGACGTAGTCTTTGTGAATGTAAGAATACTCCAACTTGAGTCCAAAATCATCCAAGTACCGCTTCTTCATAGCAAATCACTCCTGAAACGAAATAAGAAGAAATAAGGACGATTCTAATAGCATTTTAAGCATAATAAATCAATAAAGGGGGAAATAAACACTTAGAATATCAGGATTATTTGATGTTATCAAAACTCACCTCAGTACAGTAAGTAATTGGGAAGAAAGGTCAAAGTACAGTCGGTGACAACTCCGATACGCGACTTAAATTAGTATGGTATGATATAGTATATAATGACTTGTCTTAAAATGTTTCATGTGTAAATAAAGTATTGCATATGAGTTTTCAAAGTTATGTATCATCGTTGTTTGTGCAGTAGTTTTCCGTCGACGTTTATGATATTGAAGTGTATATATATATATATATATATATGGGAGAGTTATTGTGGGATCAAACTTAAAGTTGTAAAAATAAGATCTAGTCTAAAAAACCACTAAAACATTTATAAATAACAATTTTAGAAATAATACACAAAAAAATAACATTTTAATACAAATTAACATTTTAGCAACTAAAAACCAAATGATACATGAGTTTGGATTAGTGATACACCTGATACACGTTACACTAATAAATATTCTAAAACCTGATACACATACAAAAATCTGATACACATTACACTTCTAAGCAAAGTGTATCACCTAGGTTTCGTAAATTTTAAAAAGAAATCTATCGAAATTTTAACAATTTTAGTTGTAGTTAATAAAAAAATTATTTTTGTTGTAAGGAGAGTGTCGCTTGTCAAATTTTAGTTGGATCTTATTTTAACAACTTTAAGTTTGATCTTATTTGATCTAGATTCTATTTGTGTATATATATATATATATATATATATATATATATATATATATATATATATATATATATATATATATATATATATATATATATATTGTGTGTGTGTGTATATATATATATATATATATATATATATATATATATATATATATATATATCCCACTCAAAATATAACAATAACACTTGTCTTGTACGAAAAGTATCACGAAAATAACCCTTATGGAAAATTAACGTTCCCCAAACTCTAAAATACTCAAAACAAATTCAAGTTATTTGGTCAATTATTTAAGAAAAATAGTTGTTAAAGTATCCGATAAAATATATATAAATAAATATATATATATATATATATATATATATATATATATATATATATATATATATATATATATATATATATATATATATATAACTCATCTATTTAAAGTTTTAATGATAATTAAGCATTGTTAAATTATTTTATTAGTTATCAAAATATATAATTTTGTCTTTTTGTCAGTTTAAAAAAAATACGCTTATGTGAAAGATTTTGACGAAAATCGAGCATAACCCGTTTGTTTATACCTATTTACCAAAACTTTCCAATTTTTACCAATACACTAAATGAAACAACTTTTCGCTTAAACCATTAAACGTAACGTAATCAATTAGTCAAAAATAAGTCGAACCAATAAGCACTAAAATAAGCCAAAAACATAACTTCAATAATAGGTCGAAGTAATAAGCACAAAAATAAGTCGAAAACCTTGCAACTAACATAATCTCTTATTAGGCCGAATGCCCAGTAAGCCAAATAAGCAAACGATTAAGTCATTAGGCCGATTAGGCCAAATATAAGTTCAATAAGCATTAAAAACTCAATAAGCTCGAATAAGTTCGAATAAGCCAAAAAATAAGCAATATATAAGCTATTGGGCCGGTTTGGCCAAATATAAGTCCAAAACATAAGTTTAACCATTAAGTTTATCCCAATAAGACTTTTTTACCAAATAAGCCCATAATAAGCTGAAAAATAAGCCGAGACAAATGAGCATTGAAATAAGCCAAATAATAAGCCGAGTATATAAGTAATCAAATAAGCCGAAACACAAGCTTAAGCAATACGCTTTAATTAAATAAGCTATTGGGCCGATTGAGCCTAATAGTGGTCCGATAAGCAATAATAAGCCGAATAAGCAATAAATAAGCCGACATACAATAGGTTTTAAATAGATCAAGTTTATAAGGTAGTAAAATAAGCCGAGACATGAGCTTAACCAATAAGCCAAACCAAATGAGCTATTGGGCCGTTTGGTCCCAATATAGGCTCGATAAGCATAAATAAGCCACAATAAGCAATAAATAAGCCGGAACATAATAAGCCAAAAAAAAAGCCAAAATAAGAATTCCAAAAATAAGCCACACTTAAGTTTCAACAATAAGCTTTTTACCTTTAAACATGTTGGGCCGATAAGCATAAAATAAGTCCAATAAGCCAAAAAATAAGTCGAATAAGCTATGAGCTTATTCAAGAATTATTTTTAACCTTTTATGAAACCAAATAAACCACACAAGGTTAATGATACAATTTTTCAACGATATTTTATGTAATAAAAAATACAAGCCCTAGAAATGTTATTTGCAACTTTTTAAACATAGCTTATTACAAATAAGTTGTATATGTGCAAGATTTAAACTATGATAACCAAGAAAGTACAAAGGTTTTAGGAAAACATGGTACTTACAAATGATGCAAGATTGGTAGATTTGAGATGCTCAAGAAAACCAAATGACTTCAAACAAACCCAAGAATTACTCCAAAATACGATCTAAACCCAAAAGTACGACTCGTTTATTCAAGATTTGAACAAAGACGGATGGTTTGGGATGTTTGTTGGTTCGAACGGCACAAGAGAAAGGAGATGAAAGTGTTTGACAGTTTTCCTTGTTTGTATTTTAGTGTGTGAGAGGTTAGGGGTATAAACGAACAACAAATGATGTCATAAAGACAAAACTATGGTGTTTTTGCTTGTGTTTTGGGCAGCAAAAGGGAAGAAAGTGGAGGGGGAAATTTTTGAAATTATTTTGTGTGTATTGTGTATCGTTGGAGCTTAAATGCAAAAGTGGTGATCCGGTTGGGCTTTTTTAGCACTAATACGTAAAATAAAGTTTCATGAGCGTTTTTATGAAAATAATATAAAAACTAATTTAGTGAAACAGAAATGTATTTATTAGATGCAAACCATAGCTAATTTGGTGTCGGTATGCGTTCTGGTTCGTTTTTCACAGTAAGCGAGAGAACTTTTGTTTTTGAATTAAATTGGTCCGTAAATGTCAGAAAAGCAATATTTTAAGTTTTCTGATAAAAATAATAGTCTGGAAAATCACCTTTTGTAACACTTATCCTCACAACTCAATCCAAATTGCTGTGATTAGGTCTAGGTGTCCTTTACAATAGTTATTTTTACCATTTTTACTCATATAGTGTTTAAAGCGGTCGTTTTTACAAATTACAGATGGAACTCAGTTTGTGTCGTTTTCGACAACCGACTGCATATCATTTATTAAAAATACTAAATCAACTCCAAAAATTACGACATTCAACGGGGTACATCCTAAGACATATATTTAAGTATGTGTAAATTGGATTGACCTAGAAAAATGTTTAAGATGTTTTTCTATAGTAATTTACACGACTGAAAATCTGGGACATAATGTATGTTTTTTAAACTTAATTAAATCAAGTTTTCAACGCACAAGGCATAGAATGGTGATACAACAACATCATGAAATGCTAAATAAGTATGGAAATGAGTGTTAGATGCTTACAAGAAGTTGGTGAATGAATGATCAAGAAGATGCACAAGAACAACCCAAATAACACTAGAAACCCCTAACTTTGCACCCCAAAACTCTAGCTAACAACTCCAACCTCTAACCATAATTTCCCAAGACTTGTATAACCTTGATTTGCCCTCCTTACTGTCCAAAATATGCAGAGAAAAAGTGTGCGTGACTTGTGTTTTGTGAGTGTGAAATGAAGGAAAGAGGACTTCTATTTATATGGAAAGAGGTATTTTTGTACATAGTTGACATAGACTAGACTTAGTCTATTGCCGGTATTCCCTCAATGTTGTTTTCTGGTTTACAAGATTTAACCTAATAGTTATACGTCCAAGTAAATTTTCAAGTATTTAAAGTAAATTGTTTTGAGTTTATAGTTGGGTAACAACTTGAAAAATATGAGTTGTTACATTTAGCACTAAAGAAGAGAGGATGGAGATATCTCAAGTAACGTATGCATCAACAGTGGCAAGTTTAATGTTCATGATGATTTGTACAAGACCGGACATTGCACATGCAGTGGGAATAGTGAGTTTTAACGGCATAACCTGGTAGAGAGCATTGGGAAGCTGTAAAGAGGGTCCTTAGATTCATTAAAGGAACCTCAGATGTTGCATTATGTTTCAGGGAATCGATTTTTACTGTCAAAGAATATGTTTATTCTGATTATGCAAGTGATCTTGATGGAAGCGAATGAACCAATGGGTATGTGTTTAAACTTTTTGGCGGAACAGTAAGCTAAGCTTCAAAACTGCAGTAAATTGTGGCCAACGAAAGCATAATATGTCCCAGCTGCTCAAGCTAGCAAAAGAAGCAGTATGGCTGAAATTGTTGTTGGAAGATCTCAAACATGAACAAGAGATAATTACTCTATTTTGTGACACTCGAAACGCCTTGTATATAGCAAGGAATCCAACATTTCATTCAAACACAAAGCATCTATGAGTTCAGTATCACTTCGTTCGTGGTAAAGTGGAAGAAGGAACCGTTGATATGCAGAAAATTCATACTGAAGATAACGTGGCTGATTATGTGACGAAAGCAATCAACTATGACAAGCTTATATGGTGTCGATCCTCATGCAGCCTAGCAGAAACGTAAGCTATGAAAATGGCAAGGTTAGATGACGTGTGAAGCTTGATTGAGTTTCAATCGAATCTTCAAGTGGGAGATTGTTAGACATCGAAGAGTTATTGGATTTTGGAAGCTTGAACGGTTAGTGACTTCTAAAAGCATGAAGTAAGTTTGTCCTTTGGTTCAATTGGCTTCAAAAGTTCTCCTAGTACTTGTGAGGTTATCAGAGAGTTTGTCAAATATCTCCTAATTACAAGAGATATAAAAGTGTTTATCATTGTAATTAGATAGAACTGTAATTTTTCTACATAGTGAAACATATCTTTCCTTGCCTTATTGGGATACGTTAAATCCGTATGTCATCCTTTATTGTATTTCATATTTAAGTTGTTGTTTGCTTCAATCCGATGTCACTTTTCACAACAACTCAACTTGTTCGACTGTTGTTCTTCTACATATTTTCATTAAAAGATTGAAAAAAAAATGACATTTTCCATCCAATGTTCGAACGCTAGTGTACTGAATTTTTTATGTTAATTTGTACTACTTCATATGATAAAGATTGTACATTATCAAATATTCATGTATTTGACCATTTTGGACATTAAAAGGCCCACCCCATGTGTGGTTTTATTGGACATAACCAAAAATACAATCACTTGAATTCAAAAGCAATGACTTTGTGTCACTGCAAGAAATAGTTAAGAAGCCAAAATTTGAAGAATCTCAATTATTCAACTTTTTATCAAGATTTCAAAATCCCCTTTTTCATGTTACATTTCAGATATATGGGATAAAAAAAATCGTAAATTTGAAATGAATCAGCTATCTTTTTTGGTAAAAGAAAATGTATCAAATTATAACAAGGCGACTTCGGAAAAAATGTTGCAACACTCATACATTTTTTTTTGAACTAAACACTCATACATTATGTAGTAAAATTTATACATTACTATTAATTTAATCGTTTTTATACATGGGATCAAAGTGATATCACTCTAAGGCAGCTCTTTTGAACCAGCCGAAGATACAATACCATCCTCCTAGTTACTGGCACCAGAACAGCGTTGAGACCTGAACTGTGACTAATACCTAAACCAGGTTCCTTATACAAACACACAACCCACAGCTTTGTTTGGAGAATAATAATAAGCATTTGGGTCGAGTCAAAATCTTCTCCCTTTGTATTTGTGTCGATTACCACCTCCGAGCCTTGACTTTGAAACATCAATAGGATTCTGGAACCCGACATCTTCAACAGCTCCAACTGTTTTGGACAAACGTCTTTTACTCACCTCCTCCACCAAAGATTTATGAAGTAGTTGACTTCTCATGTCAACCAATGAGCGGTTTCTTGTTAGCCTAGGTCCACCCGCTGTGCTAGCTTTAGATGTCGAAGCTCTATGAGAATCAACAGTCACATTTGACTGTCTTTCGTGATTCTTGGAAGCTTCGTCTCCATGACCAAACCTAGTTGAGTTGTGAGCCCTGTCTTTAGGGCTTGAAGTATGATACTCGTGTTCTTCAGCGGAACCATAACTCAAATATGAACATGTTCCTGAAACTACAGACCCTTGAGAACTTGTGTCATCATATAAGTGACCTGCAATAATGTTTAATTTAGACCGTTACTATTTGAATAGCTGCAAGTTACCAATGACTTGATAATTTGCTGTTAACGAGCAGCTAAAAAATTGTTTTTTAGAGTAACTAACATAAATGATCAATGTTGTTCACTCATATTTATGGAATTGGTCTCTCACTCGATACTAAATATGGATATGGTTTCCAGAAAAAACTGTTTACTTTCATATTTGGTCTCTCGGCCTTTACCATTTACAGACTAAAAGTAAGATTTGTTAAATAGTTGAGGGACCAAATATGAAAGTAAACAGTATTTCTAGGAAGCATATCCGTAATTAGTATTACTGAGGGACCAATCCTATAGTTAAAAGTAAAATCACAGGGCCATTTTTGTAGCTTGTTTTTATTTATTATTTATTTTTTTGTTATCAGTTGCAAGCAATTTAAAGCTTACCTTGCAGCGAATCATTTCTGGTTATGCCTGAAAATGATAACTGAGATGATGAAGAAGACGATAGAGAGTGATATGGATAGTGGTGATCATCGTCTTCATCTTGATTGAGATTAAGTATTTGGTAGTGATCTAGTTTATGCGGGTTGCTCCAAGTAGGTATGAGAGCTGAAATTTCGCCTTCAATCATGTCAGAGATATCAGACGGTTCCCAGTCAGCAATTTCGAGCTCCTTCACCATTTCAGATGCAACCTCATCCGGCGTATCATTTAATATGTCGAATGGGAAGTATATGTTTCTCACTGAACCTGCATACCATAAATGAATTTCTTAAGTCGTAAATTTATATCATCCCAGAGATATACCGAGTGTTTAGATGTGCATTTTGAAAGTGATTATGTGGTACTGAATAATCAGGATCAATAATAAGCTATATGATTATGGAAAATAGTGTTTGGATGCGCTTTTGCTGCTAAACGTTGTAATAATCAAATAGCTAGTTGTTTAGGCGTTCGACAAATGATATAGTAATATATAAAATGATAAAATATGACATCTAACGAAAAAGAGAGCTTTGTTGAATGAGAATAAAAATTATCTCAAATTAATTTAGAAAGAATGGGTAAATATGTGATTCTCTTTCATTATAAAATCAGTTTTGCTGCGGCTGATATGAAGTGATTATGAAAAGTGATCATATCATATAAAGAAGCAGGATTTGTTTTTGGAAACTTAAAAAACTGATAATTGACTTGAAGTCACAATAATCATGATATTAATTTTGAAACACAAATCCAAACAAAAATGGAGTTGAAATAAGGAGTAATACCTTCAGCATCAGCAATTTGAACCCGAAGTATGATGGTGCCATCATCTGGATTCAATTTCCCTGCAATAGACATGTTGGTTCGTGGTGCATATCCGTTCAAATTCAGCTTCTCAATTTCAATATCATCATTCATAAATGGTTTTGGATGAACATATTTTGATACAGGTGCCAACTCGTCATCATCCATTACTAAAAATGGATCAAGCATTAGATCCTTGGCTGATAACCTATTTGAAGCATTAGCCAAACATTTTCCAATAAAGCATTGAGCTTCAAGATCTTTGACTTTGTAGAATGCTCGTGGAAGCTTGCCCTGAAAAGGGGTTGTACAATAAGTTTTTCTAAACTCTGATATGGATTTTTTTTTTTTTTTTTTGTGTAAGTGAAATCTGATCATACCGATGTTACTTTCTTGTAAATTTGTGCAGGATTGGTACATTCGCTATATGGATATTCATGAGTTAGCATTTCTAGGACGCACATGCCGAACGAGTACACATCAACCAACTCGTCGTAGTTTTCGTCATATAGTTCTGGTGCCATGAACTCTGGTGTGCCTGAAAGGGAGAACAATAATGTTAGCATAGGGTGGCCAAAGGGTTGATTCATAGTTGAATCAATGTGCAAGTCGGGTAGCAGTAGCAATTTGGCACCGTGTAGTTATGAATGGATCAATTCGTATTAATCTTTATTAAAAAAATGGGCAAAACAGAAATACTAGCATAGAATGAAATAGGTCAAACTGGATCAAATTCGCCCCAAGTGAATTTTCATAGGCTGCATGTATACTACCTCTTCAATTGGTTTATTGAAGTTTTTATATTATTACTCAAATTATATAACTTTCGGACTTTCTGTCTTTCTGTAATTATATTTAACATATTAAATACCTACTGACACTACAAAAACATAGCTCGAACCAACCTATATACACATAAGTTCGGGTATAAACTGTCCCCTCTGATACTAGCTAAGAAGTAAGAATATACAAACACACACGCACACACAACGGTAGAGATATACCGATAATAGTATGTGCTCTACATGAGCCACGAAGAATGGCCGCAAGCCCAAGATCGCCAATCTTCACTTGTCCCAGATGACCATTTACAAAAATATTGTCACACTTAAGGTCCCTATGGATCACGGGAGGGTCATGGCCATGGAGATAAATCAGGCCCGATAGGATCTGGCGAGCCCAAATCTTTATAGCGCGAATATCCACTTTATTATATTTCTTCCTGTATCTGCACATGCACAAATAGTTGTTCCTGAATTAGCACTAGGATAAAAAAAAATGCATGAATAAATAGTAGGATAAAAGCATTACTCTTTAAGGGTTCCAGAAGTGAACATTTCAGTAATGAAATTAAAGGTTCTTCGGTCCACGTCAATCCACGAAGTGTAGAATTTAATAATTGATTCATGATTGAGGGTGCCAAGAAGGTGAACCTCTGAGTAGAGACGTTGCAAATCTTCTGGAGATCGGAGCAAGTCATGAAGCTTGACTTGGCCCCATGCCACTTCCATACCAAGAACTTCATCAATTGCTTTGTAGACGGTTTTCATTGCCCCTCTTCCGAGCACTTCCTTAAACTGATCATATTTCATTCATCAAAAAGCAAAATAATCAGAATACTTTTACGGACAGGTCAGGTAGGCTCAGTAACATGTCAAAATGGTTTTGGCTCAAAACAGAGAATATTTAATGCCGGCTGAAACGGTTCGATTCCGTTTGACCTGAAAGACCTATTGTCTCAATTTTCAAATCTTTGTATAAATAACCAGTGGCAGATGATTACAAATCTTTGTAGTCAATAATAATTTATTTTTTCGAATTAAGTGATCTGATAAATTCTAAGGACTGAGTATACAATTCAAATAACTTTCAGTTTAACCCGTTAAACTCGGTTGATCCAAATTCTTTATAACTGACCTTCTTTAGTTCCCTCTGTAGAGAAAAAACATACCCAAATTGACCCGTTCATAAGGGAAAGAGGCCAAAATTGCCACCTTAAGTGTGTAATGTAAAAAAACAAACACAAAAGATTGGATTTATAATGTATCCACCAAAAAGTTGTCATGAAAATGCAATTTTGGATCCGCCAACATGCTACTTGGCATTGCAAGCAATTTGGCTAATGCAATTAGTTTTTAGACCCTGTTAAAACAAGCCTAAATAGCCTAACTATTTACTCATGAACACTAGAATGCAACGAGCTAGAAAAATAGAACACATAAGTTGGATCCATTGAGGATCAAATCATAAGAAGCATTAAACGGGCTAACTGAAGACATAGAGGCTAAAGGTGCTACGTTTCTCTCAAGAATGTGAATCCTGTTACTAAACAATCCATGTTTAAATTTACTCTCACTGTAGTTTACAGAAGGGTGAAAGCTAAAGGTACGTAACGTACTTTTTCAGAATTACACATCTAGCTAATATATTTTGTTAAGGGTCAAAGCTAGCTAACATACTTTCAAATTTCACTCGATCTAGCTAATATGACCTGTTGGTAGTAGGTTACCAGGTCACCTTGGCGAAAAATTTGCGCAGTTAGTCCTCTAGGACTAACTACCGTTAGCTAGATGATAAACCGTTAAAAAACTTTTAAAATTTTTTAAAAACGTAAACTTTTATAAAAAAAAAAAACATAAAAATATAATAAAAAAATAATAATTTTTTAAAAATTTTTTTTAAAAAATATGGATTCCAACTACATACTCTGTCCATCAATTATCAAGAATGCCTAAAAAGGCTACTCCTTATCAAATTTTGTATCAAAATTCTCTTCTTTTCTAATCTTTCAAAGGCATTAAATAACACTAACAAAAGTAGTTTCATATTATTTCCACAAAATTTACAAATCTTTATTTAGGATTTTGTTTTGACAGGATTATGCATTTTAGAGGAACCAGATAATAAATTTTGGATGAGCTAATCCATAACTGATTATTCAAAACTAATTAATTGACCCTAAAATAATCATATAATCAAAGCCACATGGCCTCCATCCATAATACTCAAAACTGATTTGAAAACGATATTATCAGATAATCAGTTTGCAATAGCAATCCAAAACCCTGCTCGGGCAGGATTGGGTATTGTTGTTGCTGAATACCAATCCAAAAAAGCCCCAACCCCTCATGAAATTAGAATTCAAATTCAATCACTTCATAACTTTAACTAATCAAATTCCATTATAATCTAAGATGATAAACAAAACCATCTAAGCTAAATAACTCTATATTTAGATGGTTTCTAGTTCTACCATACCAGGATAAAACTAAACACATTTATATACAAGTAATCAAACATACTGTTTTCAATAAACATGTCATCATCACATAATGTATTCATTAAAATAAAAATCTAGGCCTTAAATTCAAAATCTGCCACAACAAACATTCCAACAACAACAAAAATGAAACTTTTGATTGGAGAGTGTTTGGAATTGCTTATTAAAACAGTTTATTGCCTTTCAATACCAAAAAAAGTAGAAGAAGCCATTTTTTTAATTCAAACTGCTAATTTGATTACTTGTGACTGAATTAAAATGTTTTCAAATAACCAGCCTGCAAATGTTTAATTCAAAAGCTATTAATAAGTTTCTAAGTAATTCCAAACACCCCTTAAAAAAAAAAAACTTTTTAAAAGGCGTTTGGGACTGCTTAGTGCTGATACACAAACAATTTTGAGGTGTTTTAGATTGCTTATATAAACTGCTTTAAACAGCTTATCATCAAAACCAATAAGCATTTCGACAAGCAACCCAAAACACTAACATGACCCATTTCAACACATTAAAAAAAACGACCCATAAAACCAAAAATCATAGTAATACTTACCCGCCCATATCTACCAGTTGGGTCAGTCTCAACATATCTACCATGATGCTCATGAACATGGTTTTTTGATCTTGATTTTGAGTCCTTCAACATATTTAACCAAATGACACCTTTTCTTCACACCAAAAGTTGCTTACTACTATAAAAAAAACAAAGTTGAATATGAGATATTAATACATACGTGTATTAATATAAGATAGCTATATATAATATAAATGTTTTTATTACCATCATGTTTTTTCACATAATAAGAGCCAAAAATGATGATGACGTAATAATAGCATAAGCATCCAAGAATCATGCATAATATATCCTTTGACAAGTCTTGGCTTATTTTAAATATGTGATTAATGTTGGTTTTTAACATATATGGTTTTGTGAGTGAATATATTATGGGTATATGTTGATATGACAAAGGAATATTTAATAAACAAAAATGTTTGGTGGGTATTTTTTTAATGGAGGGGTGTGTGGGTCAAAGAGATGAAGATGAAACACAAGATTGATAAGGATCTTTGGACTTTAAGGTATGTGGTTATGGTTTGTTGGACATATGTAAGTGCAACAAGCGAGTGTTTTTTTGTTTGCGTTTGTGTGTTGGGTTGGTAGTGGATGATTGATACTAATACAAAAGGAGGAAGGAGTAGTGCTTGTTGACTACTATTTGAATAACTCAAGGGGTATTTGAATACCTCAAAGTGGTGTTTTGTGTTAGCTTATTTATTGCTAGTAATTCACCTTGACATAAGTATTCACTTTTATTAAATTTATAAACTTTTATTGTGGTTAACATCAAACTCATGACATAAAGATATTCGCTTAAACACAAACATACTCCATCTTTAAAATTGGAGCATCAGGTGAAGGGGGAGCCGTAATAAGGCTAGACGTGTGAAGGTGGTGCCATGTAGTAAGGGTGTTCACATGACGATTCGATTCGGTTAGTTATAAAACAAAAACCATCTTTCGTGAGGCGGGCAACTCATTTTACTCTTCAAAATCGAACCGTTTTCCTAGACATTCAGGTAACCAAAATATGTGGTTACTTGAGGTTCGGGTCATGGTAAACCGTTTAAACATTTAATCGAGTCAAAATGAATGAACAATAGCATGATCCAACACTTAAAATGTGATGTGATCAATTCCAGACTTCAAATAAAAATGAAGAAATGAAAACCAATTAACCAGAAATTTAGCAAGAATATAAATTGAAGCTCAATGGTGAAAAAGGGATCTGTTATAGTACGATGAATTATAGAT
Source organism: Chrysanthemum makinoi (assembly GCA_910596185.1). Classification (NCBI taxonomy): domain Eukaryota; kingdom Viridiplantae; phylum Streptophyta; class Magnoliopsida; order Asterales; family Asteraceae; genus Chrysanthemum; species Chrysanthemum makinoi. The sequence goes on from OU343221.1 coordinate 114,568,803, forward strand.
GTAAGAAGTTTGTTACAAATCTTGATAGTGAAAGTGAACGACATGAAATGGTATTTAAAGGCTAAAACGAATACAACTAATTTTTCCGCCAATGAATTGTATCTAACTGACATTTGACTTTGACTTTTGCTGACTTGGTTATTTGGCTCATAACAATCCACTCCCCTTGAAATTATTCTTGTCCTCAAGAATCAGCTTTGAAAGTATAGAATTTAGCTTACATCTTAGTTGCAACCTCCCAAGTAGCATAATCACTAGAGCCATTTGACCATTGAATAAGCCAATTGACCACAGCTACATTCCTAACTTTTTGGTAGTCTTCCTGTCTAACACAACTATTGGAGTAGCAGTGATCAAACCTTCAGTAGAACAAATAGGTAAAGGAATAGAAGTAGCATGTTGTCTTTTGAAAGCTTTCAATTGTGACACATGAAAAACATTGTGAACTGTAGCACCCTATGGAAGCGTTGTAAGCAACTACACCACATTTAGCCACCACTTGAAAAGGCCCATAGAACTTAGGAGAGAAATTGTGTTGCTTGTGTAACCTCAGAGTGACCTGTCTATATGGTTGTAGTGTCAACAAAACCCAATCTCCCAATGCAAAATTTTCGTCACTTCTATTTCTGTCTACAAATACTTTCATTCTGTCTTGAGCCCTCTTTAAATGAAATTGAAGCAGAGCAATTGCAGATTCCCTAGCCACCAATGATCTATCCACAGCTTCCACATGAGAATCACCAGCCATATATGAGATATCTCTAGGAGTACTTCGACCATACACTACTTCAAAAGGTGTTGTATTAATGGCAGTGTGATAGTTTGTGTTGTACCAAAACTCTGATAAAGCCAACCATTTGACCTGATCCTTTGGTTGCTCACTTGTCATGCACCTTAAATAACATTCTAAACACCTATTCACCACTTTTGTTTGTCCATCAGTTTGGGGATGATAAGCAGTTGACAATTGTAAAAGTTATTCCCAACCTCTTCAAAAGCTCCTTCCAAAAAGTACTAATGAAGATCTTGCTCTGTCACTTGTAATTGTCTTCGGTAACTCATGGAGTTTGTAAATTGTATCCAAATAGACTTGAGCAATTTGAGCATCTTTAAAAGGATGAGACACGGGAATGAAATGTCCATACTAGCTCAATCTGTCAGTGATCACCAAATGACTATTTTGCCTTGAGAAGATGGAAGTCCTTCAATGAAGTCCATGGAGATGTTAGTCCAAATTTTTGTAGGGACAGGCAAAGGTTGCAGCAGACCAGGATAAGGGGCTAAATCAGGCTTATGACATTGTCATATAGTGCATACTCTCATATATTATTTCACTGTCTTTCATTCCTTTCCAATAGAAAGCAACTTTCAGTCTCTTATAAGTTGCTTCCATACGAGAATGACCACTAATAGGCTCATCATGAAAGTACTTGAGTAACTTTTATCTCAAATTAACATCACAATGAATCACCGACTTACCCTTTCTTCTTAATTGATTATAGGGTAAAAGGTATAAAATAGTCACGTACTTTTCAAAATGTACCCACTTGAAACACTTACTTTTTTATTAACATATACACCCACGTACTTGATAAGGATTTAAAACATACGTTTTTAGGGGGTCATTTAAGCCCTAAATCATTACATTTTATATCCGTTACTGCTTAAAATTGTTCCTTTTCGCATTTTAGGTCTTTTGGAAGCAAAATGCTGGAATGAAGCATATTTGGACAAAAAGGAGCGAAAACATGAAGAAAATGACAAAGTCAAGAAAAGAAGGTAAATTCAGAAGCCGGAAGGCGTCCCAACATCAAGGGTGACGTCGTCGCTTACATGGTGTTCCAAACATTCCCAAGCGACGACTCAAAACATATTTTCGTCCTAACGGCATCACGCCTAATTTCATCAGGCCGTCACTCTTTCGTTCCACACTAGACGACCAAGGTTTTCCTAAGACGACGTCCAAGAGCAACCCAAATGGCGTCGCTACTTTCTACACGACACCGTTCTAGTGATGACTTGGCAAAGACGAAACCCTAACAACGGCGATCAGACGGTGTCACCATCAAAAGGCGATGTCGTCGCTGTTGTAAATTCCATATATAGACCTCGAATTTTCTGCTTTATGTGTGTATTATTTTGGAGAGAAAATCCTAGTTTGTTGTTGGTCCGACTTGGACAGTATTTTAGGGTTTCAAACCCTCTTTTACACTTCAAGTTAAGTTTGTTTATCCAATCTAGCACCATGTTTAATCTATGTTTGACTGTTTGTTTGTGTTCTTGCTTATCTATCATGCGTAACTAAATTAATTAGTGTTTGCTTAGATCCAATGAAACCTAGTTATTGATTATTGCTAGGTTGTTTCTTGTTCTAATTGGTAGACGCTAGATTAAGGAAAACTAGCTTCTTCTTTCATTGTTTCGAGCTTGAACGTCCTAAATAGCATAAAGCCTTGGAGTGCACTATAGGCTCCCGTTGTGTTTATTGCGTGAGTTGTAGGTTAAGGATATAGGATATTCGGGGGAGATACCTCAGTACTTGGCGATCCTGGGTGTTCTAGAGGAGACTTACAATTCATAGAATTAGGGAATTGGGCACCACCCTATGACTAAAACATGAAATACAACGCATCAATTAGGCAAGGATATGACAATTCAACCGACCAATAAAAGATAAATAGGGAGTAAGAAAATCTAAGTAAACACGCTTTTAATTATCATAAGAACACACTCCTACAATCCATAGCTTTTACTTTTATTTAGTTTAATTTGTTAAGTAGTTTAATTGGTAAATCACCAAACCCCCACTCTTCAAACCCCGAGATTTTAATTGCTTTCATAAAAAATATAAAAATACTAAAAAGAATCATCCTCACCCTTATCTTTTCGTCATAAATCTCTACTACCATCTCTATTCCCCTAGAGAACGATCAACTGCTTGGGCTTACCCATACTACACTGCAACGATTAGGTACACTGCCTAGTGGGTTGTAAAACTTGCTCTTTGGAAAGGAAGTCTTTCGACCCGAACCACGCATCAGTACTTTTAAATTTTGTTCCGACTTCACCAATAGTGTAATAAAATAATATTATTTTAATATGATATTATATTAATATAAATCGGTCATATGGGTAAAGTTGAAAAAAAATTGAAAGTACATGGGTGTATATGCTAATAAAAAATTAAGTGTTTCAAGTCGGTACATTTTGAAAAGTACGTGATTATTTTATAGCTTTTACCCTTTAGTATATGTTTATTGTTATTTTATGTTAGTCAAAGTACCAAAACTCACCTTGTTGATAATCAATAATACTAGGATCAGCTTCCCAACTAGCTTGAATCATTGGCAACAAATCATTAGCAATGTCAGTGATCACCATTTTTTGGAAAGAAGCATTAGGAGATATGGAAAGTGCATCTGCAACGACATTTTCACTTCCTTTTTTGTACAATATCTCATAATCATACCCCCACAAGCCATTTGATTTGAAAGGGAGTGGTTAACCTTTGTTCCGTAAGGTACTTAAGACTCAAGTGGTTAATATTTATCTTGAAGTGCCTATCAAGTAAGTACCCCCTCTATTTTTCAAATAATACAACACTGCCCAAAGTTCTTTTTCATAGGTAGATAGTCCTTGATGCCAAACCCACTTAGGAAAGCAATTGGGTGAACTTGTGATAACATCGAATAGTCCTGATTTTCTAAGCGTTAATTTTCCCCTTTATCATCACATTTTGAGTAAAATGCTAGTGAAAACATCCTTATTCCTTATTATTTCATTCCAGGACCCATTCTATGTAAGGAAGCTGTAATTGGACGTTTTCAAGCCCTATGAATGAGTTGTCTCTTAACTACGGCGTAACCAAGTGATGAAGTTACGACGTAACTAAAGATTATGAAGGCTACGGCGTAACCCTCAACTCAGGTTACGCCGTAACAAGGATAAACATCTAATTGACGAAGACTACGGCGTAACCCTCAGCAAGTTACCGTAATGAAGAAATGCACATGATTTATGAAAGCTACGGTGTGACCCCAGCTAAGGTTACGCCGTAACTGTGGATAAGCACAAAAGATTGAAGAAGTTATGACGTAACTACCTAATAAGGTTACGCCGTAACTAGTATCGGAGCCTATAAATAATCGAAGGTTCCACCAGTTTTAATCATCTCTCCTTTCCCAAACCTTCTAGGGTTTGGGGAGATCAAAACACAGAAGAAGAAGCATGGCTTAGGAGCACTGAATAACGAAGTCCTCGTCTACGATTTCCATTGTATTCGAGTTTGAATTCCTTCTATATTTTTCTAGGACTTATACTATGAATTCATGTTATTAATTGAAGCTTGCATTTATGTTATTGTTATTTTCTTTAATTCTTTATAGACATTTGCTAGTCTTTTCATAGATCGCTAGCCTTGGTAGTATTATAAGCTTGGTAGTATCTAAAGAGCTGGGAGATATGACCAACTGACCCCAGTCTGATAGATTACGAAGTATGGGAGGAATTGGCCATAGTACAACCACTCTTCGTGTGCAAAATGACCAAATGATTACCTATCAAATTGAGGTATTTAAGAGGTTAGGGGGAATCTAAGTTCCTAACAGTCGGGTTCCCACCGTCTAGATCTAGTAGATTTGGTGCTTAATGACTGCTATTAGGTTGCCGAATGATCTCGTGTGACCTGTTCATCTTGGTGAGGAATCTAAGAACCATAGGCCATGACGAATTGACCAAAGGAGTCTGGTGATAATTAACCACTATATTGAACCTTCATATCGAGAATCAATTTATATTTGTATTCTTCGTTAAGCTTCGTTTATCTATCTCTTTACCCTAAATTTCTGGTGTTTGTGTGTGTGGAATAATAGCGTATCAATGAATTATAACAACCTTGTCATACCCATATATTATCAATATCATTTCTAATCATCTTAGTTCTTTCAAGGTCACAACTCTCTTGGGACGATACTCGGATTTACCAAAGGCTTTACTACATTTGATCGGGTTCTCTGCCCGTTAGTATGTGTCTATCCTAAGTTATCTAAGTTTTATAAATATTAAAAGCAGGATGAAATAACACATCAGCTTTTTGGTGCCGCTGCCGGGGAGCAGTTAATGGAAGATCTAAGGTATATCATATTTACCTCATTAAGAGATTTGAGCACTTCCATAAGGTACGTTTCTCAATCTCTCGTATTGCAATTTTACACATTTTTCGAAGCTATTAGTTACAGCGTAACTACTGTAAAGAGTTACGACGTAACAACTAGAATAATCCTTAATTCTAAAAATTAAATCTTTAATTAAATATTAAAAATAATATTATTAATCATTTAGTTACGGTGTAATCTATATTAGGATTACGACGTAACCCTTTCACAACAATTAATAATTTAAAAATATTAGTTACGGCGTAACTATTAAATCAATTACGCCGTAACCTCCTGGTGGTATAAAACCTTATACGGATGAAAAACTAGGTTTTACACAAACTCTTTTCATCGCTTGTCAAAACAGTAATTTTTTCTCTCAAAAATTTTCCATCAAGATTTCTTCATCTCATCATTCACCATGGCTGGTAAGGTCTATTACTACTCTTTTTTATTTGTTTCTTTCGATTATTCAATTAGGGTATATATTTTAACATTTTGGGGATCTTGCTTATTTGATTATATTATTGCTATTGGTCTGATTGATTGATAATTTTGAGGAATTCCCCATGTTATTTTGATTCGTGTCCTATCACTATGGGTCGTTTAGGATGTTTTGACTTATTTTAAAAGGGTTTTGGGTCAAACATAAACCTAGTGGGTTAGGCGCAGTCCCTCAGCACTAATAGGTTAAAAAAATATTTATACTTTTTACCACTTGAAAAAAATTGATGGTTCCGGCTTAATCTATTGCTTAATTTGACCATCTGAGGTGCTGAGTTTCTAGGGAAAGTTACGGCGTAACACGGGATAAGTTACGCCGTAACTGCTGAAGTTTGTAATTACGGCGTAACCAGTGTGTTAAGTTGCGCCGTAACTACTTTAATAATCTAATTACGGCGTAACCTGTAATGGTGGTTACGCTGTAACTTTACATCAGTAAGGTCTGCACTAACTGTTATATGTCTTATTTGCAGGCGCAAACAACCCCGCTCAATGGTTTAGGTTTATGGCATATGAAGATGCAGGAATTAGGCAATTGTGCCTTAATGAGTTCGAGAAATTGAGGAGGAAAGATATTAGTCAACCGGAAGCCCTTGATTTTGATGCGTTTGATAGTTTTGCAAATGGGAAAGCTGGAAGGAAGTTGAGGAAATTCTGCAAGATTAAGTTCACATGTACAGCAGGGGAGTTCACATGCAATCAAGGTTTAAAAGTACGGAAGGCGAGCCTCGAGGCGTTTTCCCTTAGCCTCAAGAGGCGTAAGCCTCGAGGCGAACCGAGGCGTAAGGTTGAGGCGGAATTAAAAAAAATATAAAAATTATATATCTAATATCTTATATTAAAAAAAAATACTTAGCATCAAATAAAGTTCATAATTAATCAAAGGGGAAATCATCCTCGCAGTAATGCAGGAGGTTAGATGCCGCAAGGTTATAAAGGAAGGACTAATTATGTAAATCGAAAATATTGCGGGTGACAAATGCAAGTTTAAGACTTTTCTTTGGTTTTATATGTGTTTTGCTGCAACTATGCCCCCACAACACACACATAAACACACTTTTACACAAACATTTCTCTCTCTCATCTCTCTAAAATCTCGGTGACGAACCTCCACCGCAGTCTTCTCCGGCCAATATTCCGCCCACACCGTCACGGAAAATTACACCACCTATACCAAATGATAGATCGTCGAAAGGAGATCATTTTGACATAGGGTACGCGTGGTGAAACCCACCGACGCGCCCTAGATCTACATTTTAAGCTTTTGGACTTTTGGGTTTTGCCTCTTCGCCTCATACCGCCTCACGCCTCTTACGCCTCATACCGCCTCATTCAACAGAGGCGTGACGCTCCAATATATATACCACCATGAAGCCATATGCGACTTATGCCCGCCGTTTGCCTCGCCGCCTCAAGCGCCACCACACCGTTTTTAAAACCATGCATGCAATGCGTGGTTAAGGCTTTTTAGGATCACGAAGCCGGTCATTCCGGAATATGTCTGGGAGTTCCTTGCTAGTGTTGAGTTCCGAAATGAGATTGAGGATGATGATGTGGAGTCGTTGTTTTTCCAACTTGGAGGTGTGAGAAGGAGATTGACTCTAAGACAATTTACTGTGAGAATGGGCTTATATACTCAAGAGGAAATGGATTCGGAAGCTTTTCGAAGGTTCTACAACACTTGTTGGAGGCATAGGGATGAAACTCAAGACACTGCAGCCTATTTCAACTGGATTGCTATTATGGATGGTTACGATTCTAAGCGTACCACCATCCTACAAAATGGTGAGGAACCTCATTCGCCGATTGGTGCACCGCCTCCTTGCTTGCTCTATTCGGGCAAGACACTCTGCCAAGGAGAAAATGACTATGAATGATTATACCTCATGGAAGGCATGGAAGGGGGAAATAACATCGATGTCCCCCACTATTCGGCGAGATTTATGGGTGTGGTGCTAAGGGGTTTACTGCCTAGAGCCCAATTCGGGGCTCATTTCATTGGAAGGTTGGCTAGGAGCTATGATTTGATGACCATGCTTTTGGCTCGGTGTCCGTGGTGGGAGACTAGCTGATTGGGTTGAGTAAGCTAGTTGAGTTCGGGATTTGCACCCGTGACGATATGGAGTGATTAAGCTTAGCTGGGACGTTCTCGGTAGAGAAGTCGGGGAAGGTAGTGGTGTTGGTGGTGAGACCGAAGAAGATGTCAAAGAGCGTGTGCCTAGGGGTCGAAGAAGGGCACACGTTAATGTGGGGGAAAGGTTACAGATCATTGACGAACGGAACGAGGGAATGGCTACCCACTTCAATGAAGAAATTGATAGCCTCGGGGTGGGTTTATATGGTCTAAGTAACCAATTTGAGGGTTTTGCATGTACCATGGATCAAGTGCAGCAGCTCCAGCAGGACTTCTTTAACTAGATGGCAGGGACTAGAGTTTGTGTACCATCCCGACATCCCCGACATTGACATCCAAGGAGGAGTGGCATTCATGCAGGCCGAGCCCACTCCTAGTAGCACCACAAGCACCCCGTTCGATCCCACCCAATTTCACTCCATGGATCACGATCTACACAGGGATGATTGATTCCCCTGTTTGTTGGAACAATTTGAAACATATGTTTGTAATAACTGAATTATTTGGATATTTGTATGCTTAATTATCGATTGTACCCAAGGGGTACAAAATTTTCCATGTATTCTGTGCAGGTGTTGGTTATGTGATGGAATTACACGAACTCGTGGTCTCTACGCCGTAACCTATGCCGCAAGAGGAAAATTTTTGGCGATATAATAGTTAAGGCGTAGTCTCCGGAAACGATACGCATTAGCCACCCCATGACCCACCTTCAACCTTTAGTAAGACATCTTGGGCAAGCATTTGAGAGGGGAGTTTATTTCTTTCTTGATTATTTTTCATTTCTATTTTATTTTTCCTTTTTCTTCGTACAAATGGGCTTTGTACACTTCAAGTGGGGGGATAGGAATAGAAATGAAGTGTATGATTACTTAGCTTACTTGCCCTAATTTTCTAGTTGGTTTCAAAATTTTAAGCTCATTTGAAAATTTTTGTCATATTTTAACCAATCTAGAATTACATAAAGCCGAGTACACTATAACCCTTATTGCCATTGGTAAGATTTAGCCTTTCCGTTTTCCCCATTTTACCCAAATCTACCAAATATTGAGTGTGCCGATAGTATTGTAAACTTTAGAACTTGGCTTTTACATCACTTCGATACCATAGACGAGTAGTGTATCAAGTTAGCTTGGTATATTTGGAAAATGCAATTTGAAAAAAGTAAATGTTTTAGGATTAAACCCAAATAGCCCATATGTGTTTACTTGTGTGCGTTTATCGATTTGTCACATTGACTTTTCGACCTCCGTGTTAACCCTTTTTGTTGCACTCTCCTTTAGTGCAAGATACCCCTAGTTACACTCTTTTAAGCCTATCATTTCATTTTCTAACCCTTATTTTCGTTACACCCTTACACCTTAGCCTACCGTGTAGTCTTACCTTTTTATCTTGAAGTCATTGTTCGCCCTAGTTCGAGGTTCGAAATAAAGTTTCGAGAGGCGTACCCAATCATCTACATCTTACTGAAGATTGATGAGTGTCTAAATACTCATCATTTTTGTACCATTTAAACTGCAATAACATCTGAAAACACTTTCGAAATGCATCAAAATGATAAAAATATCACAAATAAGTGTTTTATGTGTTTTAAATGCAAAAATATCAAAATCTGGTGAAAACGTATAAAGTTTGCATAATTGGCAGTTTTAGTCCCCCAAGTTTCAAAAGTTGTCAAAAACAGTCCCTGGTAAATCTAAATAAAGAAAAATGTTATTCAAGGTCCCTGAAATATTCTAAGTTGTCAAAAATGGTCCTTGAATAAATCTTTTGTTAAATGGCAGAAAAAGTCCCTCAACTTTCAAAAATGTCAAGTTTGGTCCCTGGAAAATTGAAAATGTCAAAAATAGTCCTTGTACTATTGGAACTTGTCAGTTTTGGTCCTTGTGACAACTTTGGGTTTTTGGCCGAAATGGTCCTTCATGATTGGAGAAATTACAAAATGGTCCTTGTATTAAAACCAAAGCCCTTGAACCTTTGAACCCTTGACCCTGCCACTATATCATTTGACCCTTTCCCTGTTTTTTGACCCCTTGGTCAATTCAAAAGCTTAACACCCCTTTTACCCGCCACCTCCTCCTTCCCTTCTCCCACTTGCCTGCAACTGCAACTCTCAACATATTCCCATCCTCTCACACCTTATCCCTTATCACCTTTCTTCCCCCTCATCATCACAACCCTCTACAATAAATGCCACCCCCCCTAGTTGCAGTCTAAAAGCCACAGTGGTCAAATACACCTTTCCCGCCAAAATGATCCAATGGCCAGAATCCACTAAAAGCATCCAATGGTTGAAATTATTGATGGGATTTTATCAGAAGAGGAGAGAGAAGCTGTTTGGATATAAATAAGGGAAGAAGAAGGAGAGGACAAGAAGTAGTTAGTTTTTAGTTTCATTTGTATGTCGTCTTTTCCTTAAAACTGTTTTAATTAGCTTTTAGAATGTAATATTAAGCTTTTATGTATTAAACAATAGCTATTTAATCATTGCAACTCAATTTAAGTATCAATTAAAAGTTTCATTTCAGTTTCAAGTTTTTATGTACACTGTTTAAAATTTCACATTCAAACTCTATTGTCCTAGCTTCTAATAACTCATATTTAAGTACAAATAAGCTCACTTAAGCTTATTATTGCTTTTGGAAAGCTTACAATACAGCTTCAAGCAAATTTCATGTTAAGTCAACAAAAGTTAACTCAAGAAGCAAAAATTGGTTTAAGCAGTTTGGAGATGGAGTGGGGTGATGCAGAGTGGAATTGGGTTGGATTTGGTTAGGTTGAGAGCAGCGTTCTAGTTCTGGTCTTAGCCCGCAAATAAGTGGACCCATGTGAGTTGGTATTTCACTTTTCAATTTCAATCCATTTTACATATTATGCTTGTATCTGTATTTGTGGTCTTAAATAATTTAAACCATTTATATAGTTGTATTTAGGTCATATAAACTTAGTTTGATCATTAAAACTAGTAGGTTCAGTGTTTAGCTCACTCTAATTTACAAATCACCAATTAAAGTGTGTTTGGATTTGTCGCCAATTCTGTCTTTTAAGGTTATTTCGGTTTAGACGGATTGTTTCATGCTTGTTAAGTTCTATTATACTCATTTCTGTCTTAATATACACATGCATTAGTTCAAAAGTCAAAATTTCACCATATCCTGCCCTAATCTCTTAGCTGTTGTGGTTTTGGACAAGCAAAAGCTTGTTTTGTGTTTAAAAATCTTAGAACTAGCTTGCATTAGTTTAATTTCATCACATTACATCTATTTCAGTCCTTAAATCAAGATCAAAGTTCATAAAAGTCAACATTTCATGTTTGCTTCAAAAGTCAAAATTGCAAAATTCCAGTTTTCATCCAACCTAGAAGGATTTTTCATGGGCTCATTTTTGAGTCAAATTCAGTGAAATTTGTGGTTTTAAAATCTTACTCTGGTCTATTTTCTTATTGTGAATTTTATAGATTTTTTCAAATTTTATAAGTCCCAAATTAACTTGTAAACATGGCCTTAATTGCCTGCACCTTGACTCAATTGATACCGAAAGTGCAGGCCATTTCTAGAGCTTGCAACAAGCTCGCTTGAGCTTGTCCAAGTCTCAGCCTTTGGTTCACGTGATCTTGGCCGTCTAGTACAAGTCCCTACTTCTGTTTTTCATTTGTAGCTTATTAGGAAGCTTGTGCATAAGCTCAAACTTGGCTCCTCAAACCTGTTTTTAGCTTGTACTCAAATCATCCAAATCTTAGCATTTTGTATTTCAGAGATGTAGAGCAGTTGTAATTCATTGCATTTTGGTAATTTTAGCTTATCCTAGCTTCTGTGTTGGTTTGGTGCCCATTTGGTACCCCTTGGCTTATTCAAGTCAAGGTTGTCAAAATCGCGATCCTGCTCGTAGGATCGCACGATCCTACGATCCTACACACAAAAAATGATCAGGATCGTAACGGGGATCGTAAATCAGGTAGGATCTTTCAGGATCGTAGGATCGGATCATAGGATCGCTTACGATCCGATCCTATTGCTAACCCATTTTTCTTGACTTTTTTTTTCTTATGTGAAGCATTTAAGCCCATGTTTGATTCAAAAAAACCCATCACAATCACTAATTCATTTTTTTTCTCACATCTGAGTATTCGGTTTAAAGTATGGGTCGTCTTTTTAACGTTATATAGTTTACATTCCAAGAGATTCCCTATTTGAGATAAAGTTTGACACACGTATTTACTTTTTGTGGGGTAGCAAATTAAAAGGCTTACTAAGGCCATCATAAAATGTTGGGTATTGAGGAATTGCGATTTCCATTGTGTTAGAAATATCCAAATAGAACCACTTCAGATGCAATAAACTTGTCGTAAAAACATCCCAACGGTAGTCATGACAAAGAACTTACAATAAACATGATGTGAATTTTTACAAATTAACATAGTATAGACTTATACCGAGATAATCATGACATGCAAATGTCGTAATCTATATACGCATGGCCAAGCACATAATGTCATAAGACAATAAATCTTGAAATAAAAATTATCTAAAAAGAAAAACACTACAATTTATATGCCATTTATAGTGATGTGTGGACATTTTGAGAAATATTCATTATTAAGAAAGAAAGAAAATAAATAATAAAACACATTATCTAATTCATAAATTGAAATACACAAAAAATCTCAGTTTCTTCTTTGATAATTGCTAGTTTGCACCATCGCTAGTTTATAAACTCTGATTATGACCATGTCGTATTTCTTTTCGTATCGAACATCATTATTTAATGATTGAAACATTTGTCGTACACACATGTAGTATCTCTTTTGTATCCAACTCGTTTATTTAGAGATTAAAACATGAAGTAACTTTGTGCAAGTATATATTGCAATAATATATAATGTTTTACTAATACGATATTTGAACAAGGAACTTTTTGTTTTAGCATCTATTTATAGTCGTTTATATAATAAAACATATATATAAGTATAGAACTACAATCCCTATACAAAAATATACATTTTCATAGGATCTTACGATCCCGATCCGATCCTACGATTACAATCTTGCAAAGCCGAAAACGATCCTAGGTAGGATCCCGATCCTGACAACCTTGATTCAAGTGCTTATTTCACAAGCACTTGCAATAGCAGTTTCAATTTCTTGCACACAACCCCTGTTTTTTATATTTTTCTTAGATTCTAAACATTATTTTAAGCTTATCTTGAATTTTTCAGATTTTTCTAAGTTAGTTTGCTATTTTTCTTGATTTAAATTAGTTTTTAAGCCTTTTTAATTAGCATTTAATACAAAAAATTAAGAAAAGTTTCAAAAAAATAATTTTTCAATTTTATTAAGTTAAGATAAATATAAAAAGTCAAAAAAATATTTTTCTAGATTTTTCTTAATTAAATTTGTATTTTTAAGCAATTTAATTAGTTTTTAATAGTTTTTAATTCCTAGAAAATAGAAAAATAATCAGAAAAATACAAAAATAGTTTTGAAAATTCTATTTTGATATTTTAGATTTTTATAAGTCATAATTTTATTTTTCTAGATTTATTTCATATTTTCTTGTATTTTAGATTATTATTTAATAGTTAAAATTAGTTTTTAATTAATAATAATTAATTAAATAGTTATAAAAATAATTTTATTTTTCTATAAATTTTCTTTTATCATTAGGTTTGTAAAAATGTCATTTTCATATTTTTAGGATTTATATTGTTTAAGTTTCACATTTTCTTTAGTACGTCGCGTAGTTTTTAATTTAAGTTTTATAAAAAGAAAAATCAAAAACATTAGATTTTAAATATAGTGATAGTGTTTATTTAATATAATTTAGATTTTAATTTCCTTTAATTTTCATTTAAGCCCCTGTAGTTTATGTATTTTCTCTTTAGGTATAGATTAATCACAATCCTTTCCCGTTCAAATCTCTCGATCACTACACGTTTGACTATTCTCGCACAGCTCGTTGGGACTTAACGACCTGGGGAAACACTATACTCTCCTGATCTTCATTGAGTTTGTGCTTTAACTGTTTTAAGTTTCTTACGGTTTGCCATTCACAAGTGGCAGGCTTGAGTGAGATAACTTGACGGTTTTGCACGGATCAAAGATCGTCAAAGACCCCCAAGTTATCTCCTTATGCTGGCGTTCGAGTGGGGGATGTATGTTAAAAAAAATAAAAATAAAATTATTTGTGTTACAGTGCAAAAAATTATAAAGCACTATATGAATTAAAGAAATTGGCATTGAGAATAATCTTCTCGATCACATCCGAAGGTTGGAAGAATAGTTCAAGAAAGAATAATGGTGGATTCCAGTGACATATATTGATCATATGAAGATGAACCTCGAATTAACGGTGGGGAGATGGCAACTCGGTTTTAAGCTAAGACTATTTGTTTTCTTTTTCTTTTACACCCATTAAAAAATCTCATGCCTTACCTTACCCTTTTTGTCGTGAAGCGTGTCTAGGTGATGCAGCGAGCAATCCTTGATGTCTTGGCCATGGATTTGGTCATGTATCATTGATTTTGTCCACTTCGCCGTGACACGTTAGTAATGACACTACCCTAAAGCCTTTGAATCACTATAACCCAACATTGCTTTCTAAAATATGTTTTAACCTTAGCTCTAGCGGTGGAGTTGTGTGTAATTTCTAAGCTTATAATAGAATACTTACTATGTCCGTGCAATTGAGTGATCACCCCGAAATTAACACTTAGATTAGGATGAGAGTGAGAGTGTTTTTGTTCCCATTTCGTGAGGTGTTCGGCTCTTATTAATATTCTAGCAAGGAAATCTTAACTGCACATTCATTGAGGATGTATCTTTTGCAGTCTAAATTGGTCTACTTGAGGGCAAGTAGAGTTTAAGTGGGGGGATATTTGATAACATCAAATATTTCTGATTTTTTAAGCGTTAATTTCCCCCTTTATCATCACATTTTGAGTAAAATGCTAGTGACAACATCCTTATTCCTTATTATTTCATTTCAGGACCTATTCTATGTAAGGAAGTTGTAATTGGACGTTTTCAACCCTATGAATGAGTTGTCTCTTAACTACGACGTAACCAAGTGATGAAGTTATGACGTAACTAAAGATTATGAAGGCTACGGCGTAACCCTCAGCTCAGGTTACGCCGTAACAAGGATAAACATCTAATTGACGAAGACTACGGTGTAACCCTCACCAAGTTACTGCGAATGAAGAAATGCACATGATTTATGAAAGCTACGGCCGTAGCCCACCTATGGTTACATGTAACCGTGGATAAGCACAAAATATTGAAGAAGTTACGGTAACTACCTAATAAGGTTACCGTAACTAGTATCGAGCCTATAAATAGTCGAAAGGTTCCACCGCTTTAATCATCTCTCCTTTCCCAAACCTTCTAGGGTTGGGGAGATCAAAACAGAAGAAGAAGCATGGCTTAGGAGCATCGAATAACGAAGTCCTCGTCTACGATTTCCATTGTATTCGAGTTTGAATTCCTTCTATATTTTGCTAGGACTTATACTATGAATTCATGTTATTAATTGAAGCTTGCATTTATGTTATTGTTATTCTCTTTAATTCTTTATAGACATTTGCTAGTCTTTTCATAGATCGCTATCCTTAGTAGTATTATAAGTTTGGTAGTATCTAAAGGGCTGGGAGATATGACCAACTGACCCTAGTCTGATAGATTGCGAAGTATGGGAGGAATTGGCCATAGTACAACCACTCTTCGTGTGTGAACTGACCAAATGATCACCTATCAAGTGGAGGTATTTAAGAGGTTGGGGGAATCTAAGTTCCTAACGGCCGGGTTCCCACCTTCTAGATCTAGTAGATTTGGTGCTTAATGACTGCTATTAGGTTGCCGAATGATCCCGGGTGACCTGTTCATCTTGGTGACAAATCGAAGAACCATAAGCCATGAAGAATTGACCAAAGGAGTCTGGTGATAATTAACCACTATAATGAACCTTCTTATCAAGAATCAATTCATATTTGTATTCTTCGGTAAGCTTCGTTTATCTATCTCTTTACCCTAAATTTCTGGTGTTTGTGTGTGTGGAATAATAGCGTATCAATGAATTATAACAACCTTGTCATACCCATATATTATCAATATCATTTCTAATCATCTTAGTTCTTTCAAGGTCACAGCTCTCTTGGGACGATACTCGGATTTACCTAAGGCTTTACTACATCTGATCGGGTTCTCTGCCCGTTAGTATGTGTTTATCCTAAGTTATCTAAGTTTTATAAATATTAAAAGCATGATGAAATAGCACATCAAATTTTTTTTGCAAAACTGCCCCAATGCCCTCATCTGATGCATCTGTCTCAAATGTGTACTTCTCTACAAATTTTGGAAGAGCTAAAACTGGTGAACTAATCATGGCCTCTTTTAACTTGTCAAATGCAGCTTGAGCCTTAACAAACCATTCAAATGAATTTTTCTTGGGGAATCAAATAAATGGTGATAATTCTTGACAAACTTTTTATAATACCAAATAAGACCCAAAAATCCTCTTAACTTCTTGATATTTACAAGTATGCTCAAGGTATTCCACTTGTGTTGTGCCAAACACACACTAACTCATTTTGGCAACAATTGAGGAGACTGTATAGTACTTGAGACCTTGGTCAAATGTTTCTCATGTTCTGTCATGTCCTTGCTATAGATCAATATATCATCAAAAAACACCAACACAAATTTTCTGTGATATTTAGCAAAAACTTCATCCATAAGAGCCTGGAATTTTGAAGGTGCATTGGTTAATCCATTATAACATTTTGGAGCATGTATCATTTAGACTATCCTACGAAAAGGTTTAATGAATATCAACAAAAGACAAGAGCTTTCAAACATAGATATATAATATCAAAAACATCATGTATCAAAATAGAATATTATGAGTTCACAAGTAAGACGTTAATCATGCGAAACATCATAAAGGGGACAAAATTCTTCAAGTGTAAATATCATGCAAATCAAGTTTAAGTTTAAACATTTAGTAACATGAAACAAATAAGCATAAAAGATTTATAAAAACAAAAACCTTTCCAAGGTTTACGCATTAGACTATCAATCAAATAGTTATCAAATACCAAGATAACATCAAGACAGTTAATCATATTAGACAATAGTAGGTAATCAATGCATGTATGTGCAAATGCAAGTGGTCTTGATAAACTAACAAAAGTAAAATCATATTTATTACTTAAGAGTAATAATGATAATTATATTTGTCTTATTAATACTTGACTTAATGTGACTCAACTAAATGTATTATAACTAAGGTGATGAAGGTGTTATGTTATACCCAAGAATTTAACAATTGTGTGTTGACAAACACTATGTTTTAATCTTGTGTTTAGAATCTACGGTTGTTTGGATTAAATAGCTTATTGCATGATCTAATGGATGACATCTTTTATGTTGAGTTAAAGTATGTACTATAAATATGATTTGATCATCTAAGACCAAGAAATGTGTTTGTGTGTGACAATGGAATATGTTAAGAATGTTCTCAAGAAAGCTCTTTGGAATTTTATTCAACAAGAATCTAAGTAAGGTTACCAACTTCAATAGATCTTGTGTATGCTCTAAAGATAAGCAATGAGTAAGATTTGGTTATGATGTAAGCTTAGAATGGAATAGATACAAATTGTATCTTTCTATAGGTTAGATGATCCAGTGATAAAATTACCATGCTAATAAAATCACATATTAGAAAGTAAGACAAGATGAATGCTAGTCCAAACACTATGTAGAAGTTTGTTCAAGAGCAATTCACAACTGAGGTGTAACGAAATTTCTTGTAACACAACCGTTCATGTCACAAGGAGAGAATGATGCATAGGATATACAATATCCTTTATTACCATTTTAACAAGGGGAGTACTTAACGCATTATTTCTTTGGCATAATGTTTTCCAAAACATTATATTTTCCAAAATGAAGATTTGAAGCTAAAATGTTTGAAATGAAAATTCTAACACGTGTTTAAAGCAGAAGTGGGTATAGAGAAAAATAGTAAGTTAGGTAAGATCTAATGGATCCAGAGAAATGTCGGTTGAGTCAGATAGTCCTATCCTATATATACCCGGTTTCAAGGTGATTATATTCACTAGATGATGAAAAGAGGAATCTACTCGAGTTTCTTATGTATACTCCTCAGGGGGCATTGTCACTTCGGGTGCATGCCTTGCAAGGTTTAGTTTTTAGATTGCATTTGAACACATGTTGTTAAAATGTTAATGTGTAGTTTAATGGATATGACATTTTTTTAACCAGAGTTAAAATGGCAAGGAGCATCATGCTCGTTTGGTTGTGGAGGTTCTAGCCATAATGAATCATCTAAGTCCTTATAGGTGGGAAATTATGGTTGAGTTTGTTCAACGTGCATTTGATTCAGTACGAGTGTTGGACAAAGGGCTTTTTGAGCAATGCACTCAACGGATTCAAGTGGTGGTAAGGATGGTGGATTGGTTGATCTAGGTGGTAGGTCTTCTAGTGTGTTTAAATAAGGATGTGGTGATATAGAGGTTTTTTGTACTATGGGAGTACTTAGGTTGATTATTTGTTCATAGATGTTTAAAACAACAAAGATGGATACTAATTCTTGTGTCCCATTGGTTGGTACAACTAGTGGGTGAAGTGCTTGAAGTTTTGGTCATGTTTGTGAAGCTTAGGGGCTGAGATATATCACAGAGGTGAATGTGATGGGATGATTGTGAAAGAACAAGTCAACTTAAGTGGTAAATGTTCAAGGATGAAGACTTATTGACATTTGCTCCTATTGATTTGGAGAGTGTTAGGATAAGTGCCACAGTAAGTGTCGAAGTAGGATAAGTGTTTTAACATATGTTGTTAAAATACTTGGGTGTTGATTTTTCGGATATGACTTTTAACGACTACAATTGTAAGTCAAATTTACTTGAATATTTTGAACGAAATACTTAAGTTTTCAATCCTACTTTGTTGAGATTCGATCGTACTCAAGGATAAAAAGACTTGATAATACATCTTTAACCTAAGTGTGAGTTATGACTCGATATAAATCCTTTTCGTCTTGAATGATGACACATTATTTTCATGTTAACCAAGTGAGGCAACATATGTAGATACAAGACAATATCTACAGTCGTAAGTTAGACTTGTGATTTTGAAATTGTATGTTATCTTTGCAAATAATGAATCTGGATTTGTTAGGAGTTTTTCAAGTCACAAAACAAGTCAAGATAATTGGTAAAGGTTGATTAAAGGATGGAAGACTACTGTTAATGTTGTGCAATGATTACACAAGATTTGAGGTTAGAGACCCACAGATTGCAAAGTACCATTTTTAGGGTTCCTTCTTTTATAGAGAAAGGTACCTTGGGTGGTTTTCATGAAGTTTTAAATTTTGATAACAGTTGCTTATCCTATTGGTGCAAACGAAGTAATATGATCCTAATGTGTGTAAATACAAGTGAAAATGATCCTAGTGATAAGACATGAGTGACCTAAAGTGCGGGATTTAAACAAAAAATTAGTGTTATACTGAGTGAAATGGCAGAACCAAAAAATTTAAAGGGCGTACCCAAATTTTGGGTTTTGCCCGATCCGTGGCTATGTTTTTCAGAAGGTACCAATAAATTAAACAGACAGAACCAAATTTTTGGTACCGCCCAATCCGTGGCCTTCTGAGGTTTACCACAGAGGGCATGTTTACCTATTTTGTCCCATTCTAATCTCGTAGTATTAACAGGAAAGTGTGTGATAATTGTTCGGGAGTGAGGATCATGCTTTATAACATATATTCAAATACGCATAGATAATCTAAAGGCAAATTATAGAAATTTCAACAAAAAGTGAAAATGAAAATTGATAACATAACGATGTTATCTACTTGCAAGTTAAACCGTTAGTTCACAAAATAGTTTAGTAGCTAAGTTATCATCCTACAAAGCAAATATTTGTTCATACATTATTGTTTTGAGATTGTACACACATTTTTCAAAGATACTATATGTTTAAATAATCATTGAAGGTAGTGATACATTTTAACAATTGAACTATTAGGTGGGAGTATGTGCAAAACAACATTTTTCAAAGTACTTGACTAGTTTTACTTAGTTCTCATTCCTAAGTGAATTATGCAATATTTTAATATAAAATATGCAAAGAAAGTTATCTAAGTCTATAAGCAATGCAAAAACAATTTTCCAACTTAGTGCACAAAATCTAGCAAATGTCCTATTGTGCATAAACAAGAAATCGACAAACAAGCGAATAAATAACATGGCAAGATTGATATTTATGTTACACA
Source organism: Chrysanthemum makinoi (assembly GCA_910596185.1). Classification (NCBI taxonomy): domain Eukaryota; kingdom Viridiplantae; phylum Streptophyta; class Magnoliopsida; order Asterales; family Asteraceae; genus Chrysanthemum; species Chrysanthemum makinoi. The sequence continues at coordinate 114,588,891 of OU343221.1, forward strand.
AACAAACAAGTGTGATGAGTGTCTAAATACTCATCATTTTTGTACCAATTAAACAGCAAAAACATCTGAAAACACTCAAAAATGCATCAAAATGATAAAAATATCACAAATAAGTGTTTTATGTGTTTTAAATGCAAAAATATCAAAATCTGGTGAAAAACGTATCCAATTTGCATAATTGGCGCTTTAGTCCCCAAGTTTCAAAAGTTGTCAAAAACAGTCCACTCGTAAAACAAAATAAAGAAAAATATCATTTCAAATCCCTAGGGATTCTTAAGTTGTCAACATTGGTCCTTGAGATTTAAAATTGCAAAATTACAACTTTAGTCCCTCAAGTTTTGAAATTGTCACAAATGGTCCTTTGAAAATTTGAAAATGTCAAAACTAGTCCTTGTACTATTGGAACTTGTCAGTTTTGATCCTTGTGACAACTTTTTGAAATTGGCAGAAATGGTCCTTCAAGAATTGGAGAATTGCAAAACAAGTCCTTTTAATATTAAACCTATCATTTGACCCCTTTGCCATTTTGGTCCCCTGCCAAAGCCAAGTGAGCCCCCTGTCAAAACCTTTGACCCTCCCTGTTTTGGACCCTTGGTCAACCCACAGTCAAACCTCCCCTTTGTCGCCACCTCCTCCTTATCTCCTTCCCAAGTTGCCAACATCTCGTGCACCCTCCCATCACCTTTTCACCTTTCCTCCACCCTCATCATCACAACCCACCACAATTAATGCCACCCCCCCCCCTAGTTGCAAAAATCAGAGCCTACATGTCAAATACAGTCTTTCCCGCCAAAATGATCAAACGGCTAATATCACTTCAAGACATCCAATGGCTTAGATTTTTAGTGGGATTTGCTCAGAAGGACACGTGGAAGCTCTTTGGGTGTACAAAAAGGAAGAAAGAGAGAAGGAAGAAGCAGTAGTTAGTTTTTTAAATTTATGAATGTCATTTTTAATCTTCTAAGTCTAAAGTAGCTTCAAAATTGTAATTTCCAGTTTAAATGTATCAAACTTAAGTTAAAGAATCATTGTCGCTTTTTAAGTGTTAATTCAAGTTTCAACATAAGTTTCATATTTTCATGGTTACTGTTGCAAAATTGAGTTTCTAACTCTTGTTCCCAAGCTTCAAATAGCTTAATTATCAGTCAAACAAGCTTATTTAAGCTTAATATAGCTTTTTGTAAGCTTCTAAATCAGTTTCAAACATAATTAGTTGATAGTCAACAAAAGTCAACAGAGAAGAATTAGTGGTCAAGCAGACTTGGAAATGGATATGGGGTGTTGCAGAGATGGATTTGGGTTGGAATTAGATTAGAATAATGATATTGGGTTTGGTTTAAGCTGCAATCACAGCTGGGACCCTTGTAAGTTGGTATTCTCATTTTCAATTTTTCTTCAGGTTGCAGTTTGTGTTTGTGTTTGAGCCTGTGATCATTAAACCTTTTATACCTGTTTAATTAGTTGTATTTAGGTCAAGTAAACTCATTTTGATCATTATTACATGCTTGTTCAGTAGTTGGTTTCCTTTATATTGCAAATCGCTTAAGTCTAAATGGTGTTTGGATTAATGCTTTATTTGAGTTTTAGCTTTGGCTTATGCTTGTAATCGTCTAACTCGGTCTTAATATGGTCATTTGACTCATATCGTTCGAACTTGCACCTTAGAACCTTAAAAGTCAATATCATCTTAATACGATCCTCATTTCATATCACTAAAATTTTGATAAGGCAAAAGCTTAATCTGTGTTAGGATATCATAGATATAGCTTGGATTAGGTTTCATTCATCTTAATACATCATATTCGGTCATTAAATCAAGATTAAAGTTCAATAAAGTCAAACTTTTCATTCTTGTCTAAAGTAAAAACAAGTGAAATCTCAGTTTTCACCAAACTGAGAAGATTTTTCCTTGATTCATCTCTGGGCCAAATCAAGTCAAACTTTGGGATTAATAACTTCAACAGGTCTATTTTCTTTTTGACATTTTTGCAGATTTTTAGAAATTTTCTAAAAGCTTCAAAAGAGCTTGTCAAACAGGGCTTATTTGCCCTGTTCACAACTCAGTGAACACTGAGTTTTCTCAGTTTTTTGCAGTCCTTGCACAGAGCTCATTAGAGCTTCTCTTGGTATCATCTTTGGTTTATAAAAAGCTAGCCAGGTCTCCTTCAAGTTCCAACTTTGCTTTTGAGTCTCACTATTGAGTGGCTTATCCTTTGGCTTAAACTTAGCAATTGGAATTGCTTTTACACTTAAGCCAAATCATCATAATCTTTGTAGTTTGCAATTCATTGGTTTAGAGCAGTTGTTTCTAGTTCATTTTTAGTAGTTTTAACATATTGTAGCTTATGTATCGGTTTGGTGCTCATCAGTAGCTTGTGCTTATTCCAAGTGCTTATTCTTAAGCACTTATCTTTGCAGTTTCATTTTCATACACATAAGCCACTGATTTTATATTTTTCTTAGATTCAGCATATTATTTTAGACTTTTCCTGAATTTTTCATATTTTTCTAGGTCAGTTTGCTATTTTTCTTAATTAAAAACAGTTTTTAGGCCATTTTAATTAGCTTTTAATACAATTAAATCAGAAAAAGTTCAAAAAATAATTTTTCATTTTTCTTAGGTTAAGATAAATATAAAAAGTAAAAAATTATTTTTCCAGATTTTTCATAGTTTAATTTGTAATTTTTAGTAATTTAATTAGTTTTAAATAGTTTAAAATTCATAAAAAATAGAAAAATAATCAGAAAAATACAAAAATAGTTTTGAAAATTATCTTTTGTTATTTTAGATTTTTCGAAGTCAAAATTTTATTTTTCTAGCTTTATTTCATATTTTCTTGTATTTTAGGTTATTATTAAATAGTTAAAATTAGTTTTTAATTAATAATAATTAGATAAATAGTTTTAAAAATAATTTTCTTTTTCTTAAAATTTTCTTTTATCATTAGGATTGTAAAAATATCATTTTCAATTTTTTAGGATTAATACTGCTCAGCTTTCACATTTTCTCATGCGTCACGTAATTTTAATTTAAGTTTTATAAAAGTAAAATCAAAACATTAGTTTAAAATAGTGATAGCGTTTATTTAATATAGTTTATCTTTTTAATTTCCTTTAATTTGCATTTAAGCCTCTGTAATTTACAAAAACTTTTCTTTAGGTATAAATAACTCAAAATCCTTACTGATCACTATCCTTAGTGATTATTCGACATCTGATTGTGTTAAACACCATTCATCATCTGTGGGACTTAACGACCGTGAATCCACTATATTCCTCTGATCTAAATTGCATTTTGTGTTTGAACTGTTTTAAGTTTCTTACGGTTAGCCATTCACAAGTGGCTAGCTTGTGTGAGATAACTTGACGGTTTAGCACGAATCAAATTTTGACGCTGCTGCCGGGGAGGCTGTAAGCGTGTTTTAAGCATTTTCAGACCCGTACTTGCACATATACCACCGTTTGTAAACAGTTTTTTGTAAAGTTATCATAAATCAAAAAGTTCATTAACACTTTTCCTAAAGTGTTAGAAACACCAAACAAAATATAAAACAACAAAACAATCGTAACGTTTTCTAGCTTGTGCTTCTTTTAAGGTGATTCTTAAAGAAATACGATTTGGTTAAACGAGACGATGCCAAAAATATTGTCCAAAAGTTTTTAAACCATCAGCACAAATCTATACCTACGTCTTTTCAGTGGTACTTAATAAATACATAAAAATCAACCACAGAAAATCAAGGCGGACACCTACTAACTGGGGGTGTGACCATAATAAGTTCCCGAACAACAGATTTAAAACTTGCCTTTGTGTCCTTGTGATTTGGTGTACCTTTTTCAAAGAAGCCATTTCATTTGTGATTATTGGTTAAGTTCACTTGTCGTTTTGCCTCGCATTTGTTTTGAAAACTGATTTTTATACTTAGTGCATGCGCCCTCGTTCTTCCAGCTTCTACAAGCCCACCGTGAGCTTGCAAATATTCCTCGTAGACGTAGAGGACGTTCGCTCCTTCAGCCGCGGATGAGGAACGCGTCTACCACCACCACCACCGTCAGTAATGGGCGTAAGATAAGCCGATGAATGAGCTTCTCCAAGCACCCATCGAGGGTTACGGAGGTGCCATTGTTGTCCCAAACCATTGTGGGCGTACCTTTGAGCTCAAAACCGGTTGCTTAACTGCGGTAACCCAAAGCCAATTCTATGGTTTTGAGTGGGATGATCCTCATGCACACATTCGATGGTTTAACAAGATTGCATCTACCATCAAATACAAGAATGTCCCACATGAAGCAATCAAGCTTCTTCTCGTTCCCATTTTCTAGAGGACAAGCCTGAATTGGCTTGAGAAACAACCCGCTCGCTCCATTGAGACATGGGAAGATCTAGTCACAAAGTTTGTTAACGAATTCTATCCTCCATCCCGAACTACAAGTCTTAAGAATGAGATAATGAAATTCTCTCAAAGATTTGATGAATCATTCGGGGAGGCGTGGGATCGTTACAAAGAGTTGCTCCGTAAGTGTCCGCATCATGGTTTTACCGAATTAATGCAAATGGATACTTTCTACAATGGTCGAACAGACAAATCAAGACTCTTTAAATGCCTCCGCGGAGGTAATTTCCTGAGCAAGACCACAAAAGAAGCCTTGCAAATCATTGAAAACAAGTCCTAGGTCCGCTCTTTCCGCACAAAGACATATATGATCCTACCTAATGCTGGACCTTCTACTTCATCTCCCGTGAGTACATCTAGCACCGATGCTAAGATTGACAAACTAACAGATATTGTTCAGGCTTTGGTTCTTGCTAACCAAAAGAAAGTCACTTTCACACATACACCATCACATGGTGAAGTGAAGAAAGTTGAAGTTTGTGTTACTTGTGGTGGTCATCATGCATACTACAATGTATCGCCACCGATGGTAGTCCTTTTGAAGCCAATGCTATATCCGGTACTTCAAATCAGGGAGGTAATCAATACCGCCCCTCAAATGAACCAAACTACCGAGCTAATACTTATCAGTGCACCACCCTGTTTTAACCGAATCCTAACCGGAATCAAAACCAACCTAGAATGAACCAAGGTTATCAAAACCAAGGAAATTTCTATCCCGGACCAAATCAAGGTTTCCAACATCAAGGAAATCTTAATCAAAACACTTTCAATCGAGGGAATCAATTTCAGGAAAATATGAATCCTAATCAAGGGAATTTTGGCTATAATCAACATACGCTGGCCTCAAATTATCCCTCCACCTCCTCCCCAGGTCAACATCTCGATGAGCTTTTAAAGCAATTCATGAAGTCTCAAGAGGAGACAAACAGTTGTTGGTCAGATCACAATTAAAGAAGTCTTTACATGATCAACCCTCTGCTCAGTACTTTACCTAGCAACACGATCGCTAATCCGAGGGGCTTAAGCAAAGCTTATCACAAACCTAGTGGTACTTCATATGATGGACCCGCTATTCCTACTACCTCCCCTTCTTCTTCTCTCCGGTTGAAGGTAGTGGAAAGTGAACCCGAGGCGACAAAGGACAAGGAACTTCCTACTAATAACTTGTACCAGCAATGTCCATCCCTCGCAAGTTGTCCCTTTAAACCCAAATCCAATCCGTGAGTTGTTTTTGAACCTCCCGTAGCTCCCATTGAAAATACCAATCCAAAACTTCTATTCCTTACCCATCACGCCAATGAGCAAAGCTCCGCTAAAAGCACCATCAAATGGACAAATTTTTTCAAATTTTCCAAGAGTTACATTTTGACATAAGCTTTATGATGCTATCATGCCGATGCCCAAGTTTGCATCAACTCTCAAACACATGTTAAGCAACAAGAAAAACTGCTTGAAATGGCTAAAACTTCCTGAACGAGAACCGCTCAGTAGCTATCTAAGAAAGCTTCCGGAAGCTGGAGATCCTGGAAAATTTCTCTTACCTGTGTATTTCCCAGAATGGTTGAATGCTTTGCCTTAGCCGATCTTGGTGCAAGCATAAACCCGATGCCTCCCAGTATGGAAGAAACTTTCTTCCGACCTTACTCCTACATGCATGACTCTCGAGCTTGTAGACGATACAATATCCCGGCCCCTTGAATTGCCAGGACGATTTGTGAAAGTAGGAAAGTTCCATTTCCACCGACTTTGTAGTTGTTGAGTTTGCGATCGCATAATATCCACGGGTTCCTCTCATTGTCTGGAAGAGGATTCTAAGAACGGGCCGTGCTCATTGATGTATTTGAGCAAGAAATCACATTACGTTGGTAATGAAGTCGCCACCTTTAACCTTGATCAAACTTGAGGTACTCCCGAAATTATGATTCCCGAAGTGGCTAACCTAATAGATATCATTGATGTTAGCCTCAAGAGTTCCTCAAGAAGTTCTTGGTTTCTCATAATTCTCTGAAGTGGGGATCCCACCACATCTTCTCAACCTATCATAGCCAATTTTACTCCTTCTCTCACCCGCTGAGGGAGGCGACTTCATCTTGGAAGAGATTGAAGCATACTTGGCTAGTGATTCTGTTCCATGGGAAATTGATCACGCCCAATTGACATCGGGGGGGTTTCTCATTGAGAAATAGCTTAAAGATGATCACTCATCAACCCTCACTAGTGAGGGAATTCCGCAGAGATCACCATGAGATTAATCTGGGAGATATTCTTATTCTTGAGAAGTTGTTAAATCAGACACTTCTCCTCCACTCCCTCCGTCAGAGCTTCATAACAAGGAAGTCAAGTCGGCTTGAGAAAAACTAGCAGTCGAACTTTTTAAGGACTTACCACCTCATCTGAATATGCATTTCTTGAAGGTGATGATAAATTGTCACCGCCATTGCTCGAGATTTGAGTAAAGATGAAAAGTCGCTTCATAAAGATCTTGAAGTCACACAAGCAAGCAATTGCTTGGAAACTCTCCCACATTACATCAACCCCAATTTTGTACTCACAAAATCTTGATGGAGGATGACTTCAAACCAGAAATTCAACATCGAGAAGGTGAATCCTAAGATTCAGGTTATCAAACAAGAGGTTCTCAAACTCTTGATGCCGCTTAATTTACCCGATCTCGATAGTCCTCGGGTTAGCCCAATTCATCGTGGTTCCGGGTGGTATAATCATGTTGTCACAATGAAGAAAACGAAGTTAATTCCAACCGATTGGTTACGGATGGCTGTGCGTATTGACTATCGCAAGTTAAACGAAGCCACCCGTGAAGACCATTTTCCTCTACCCTTCATGGACCAAATGCTTGAGAGATTAGCATGGAATGAGTACTATTGTTTCCTTGATGGTTTCTCGGGTTACTTTCAGATCCCCATTGATCCAAGGTGATCAAGAAGACCACATTCATTCTGCCCATACGGAACTTTTGCCATGAAATGCCTTTTGGCTTATGTAACGCTTCCCGCACGCTCCAACGATGTATGATGGCCATATTCAACGACATGATCGAAACAATGGAGGTGTTTGGGATGATTTCTGGCCATCAATCGCTTCAAACATGTCTCCATCTAGATAAAATGCTAAAGTGAAGACACCAATCTTGTCTAAATTGGAAGAAAAGCCACTTTATGGTCAAAGAAGGCATAGTCCTTGGCCATAAGATTTTAAAAAACTGGATTGAGTCGATAGAGCAAAAGTCGATGTTATTGCTAAACCGCCTCATCCTACTACCCGCCAAAGGTATTAGGAGCTAGGTCATGCCATTTTATCGAGATTTATACAAGACTTTTCTAAAAGCGCCTATACGACCCATCTTCTTGAAAAGATGTCTTTTTATTTCACCACGCATCAAGCTTTTGAAACACTAAAGAAAAAGCTTACTGAAGCACCCATTCACCACGCCTTCACCGATTTACCCTTTGAGCTCACAATGCAAGTGATGTGTGCGCTTATCTGGGGCAGAAACTAAAACCAAGCATTTTCCTTATCCACTACGCGAGTAAGATTATGAACAAGCTCAAACCGCATTACACCACTACGTAAAAGAATTATTACCGCGTGTACGCGCTTGAAAAGTTTCGCCATACCTTATCTTGACCAAATGCTGTGTATACGGATCACTGCTCTCAAATATCTCTTTGAAACAAGATGCAAAGCCGAGATTGTTCGTCGGGTTCTCCTCCTACAAGAATTTGATATCATTATACGTGATAAAAGGAGCCGAGAACCGTCAGCATCATCATCTATCCCGCCTAGAAAACCCCTACCCTGATGTGCTCTAGAAAAAGGAAATAAATGAAACATTTCCTCAGACACCATGCGTTTCTTTTCGTGGAAACTCTTCTACCCCATGGTTTGCCGACTTTGCAAATTACCATGCGGGTAACTTCATAAAGTGATAATGTTCAACAAGAACAAATTCTTTCAAGATGTTAAACATTACTCGACTAATCTCTACTTATTCAAAATCTCATGACAAGTCATCCGACGCATGTGTTTATGGGAATGAAGTTCTCATCTAAAGCTTGGTTGGCGTCGGAATCACCCAGTTACTCATAGTCCAAACTACACCGCCAAAAGGTGTTTGATTCTAATTTAATACCCACAATTTACAAGGATGCCCAATGAATTTGTCAAAGCTCGCGATGCTTGTCAACGCCACGGAATATCTCACAAAGAAATGAAATGTAAACGCCATTCAAGTGCGTGTTAGATTTTTTACATCGGGGCATTACGCCATTTCCTTCGTCATGGTAACAAATACATACTCGCGGGTCGCTGACTATTTGTCCAAATGGGTAAGCTTAAGGCTTTGCCTACCAACGCATGCCGGAAGTTGTGAAATTTTTAAAATTCTTTTTGCTAGTTTGAACTCCACGAGCTATAATCGCGATCGTGGTAATGCATTTTGCAATGACCCGGCTGATAGAGTCATGCAAAAGTATGGTGTAATCCACCTCTTGTATCACCCCCCAAAGTCGGCAACGGAAGTTTCAACCTGGGATTAAAGATCGGAGAGGGATTGGCTTAAAACCGGCGCTTCTTGGTCGGATAAGTTGATGACGACCTCCTCGGCCTTCAGACAAATTTTATAAAACACCCATCGTACCCATACAAGCTTGTGTAATGAAAGGCGGTCGGCCCTGTCAGCTTCAGCACAAGGCATACCAGCCTTGAAACATGCCAATTTATATTCAGATAAAATGTGATCACCTAAAAGTTCAAATGAATGAATTAAATGAACTCCGCATCATGCATAATGAGAACTCTTTGATCTATAAAGCAATGTGAAGATTCCATGACCTAAATCAAAACCGCCAACGCTCATATCGAAGTCCTTCTTTTTCAACTCAAGATTGAAGATTTTCTTGAAAACTAAAATCTCACGGGTTCCGACCATTCACCATCATCAAAGTATTTGAATCCATTTGAAGTTATCTCAACCCAATGGTCCAAACTTTAAAGTGAATGGTCATCGGTTGAAGCATTATTTTGGAGAGGACATTCCTCCTGTGGTTGTCCCGGATCTACAAACTTTCCCCATGAACCAATGAATGCGGGGATCTAGTCAAGCTAGCGACTGGAATCAAAAAATAGCATGCTACATGGGTTTTCACCCGTGTGTACCACCCTAGTGTGGGGGAGTTGCCCCCCGCTGTTGTATATAAGAGTTTCATCAAAAAAAAAAAAAAAAAAAAATCTAGCTAAATAATGGCCGTAGTATTTCCCTTTTACGTTCTATGTTTCGGCATAACCGCGGTACTTTGAATATTGAGGGCAATATTCATTTCTAGTGTGGGGGAATTCTCACGAATTTTATCATGTAATTATACCACCCAATTCCCCCATTTTTGGCCAAATTTTTTTTTTGGAGTAAGTGTTTTGCACTTACTCAACATACTGTTATCACCCACCATGTCTAATAAACAAAAGGATTGGCTAATCCAGGAGCAAACGGCTCTTGGTAAAGATATATCAAATCCGTTGACGGCTTGCAATTTGCCCAAAATTGTATGGTGTTCAACTCACCATATCTTTAACTAGTAAAGAGTTGGCTAGCCCGCAAGTTTATGGCTTGTGGTAAAGGCAGTGGAAATTCCATAATTGGTAATCAGCTCACCAAAGATATATTATCTAAGAGTTGGCTAGTCCGAAGCAAACGGCTTCGGTAAAGACAAATCAAATCCGTTGGCAAGTTTTGCTCTCTTTGTTATCGGGTACCAAGGTTCTTACTTGAACTGAAACATCCGCTACCCGAAGTAATTTTTGGAGAGATGAAATCCATTAATTTTTCCAAAACATAGGGACTAACAATATCTTAGTGTGGGGATTGATGAGTGTCTAAATACTCATCATTTTTGTACCATCTAGACTGCAAAAACATCTCAAAACACTCAAAATGCATCAAAATGATAAAAATATCACAAATAAGTGTTTTATGTGTTTTAAATGCAAAAATATCAAAATCTGGTGAAAACGTATCAAGTTTGCATAATTGGCAGTTTTAGTCCCCCAAGTTTCAAAAGTTGTCAAAAACAGTCCCCGGTAAAACAAAAATAAAAATATCATTTCAAATCCCTAGGGATTCTTAAGTTGTCAAAATTGGTCCTTGAGATTTAAAATAGAAAAATTACAACTTTAGTCCCTCAAGTTTTGAAATTGTCACAAATGGTCCTTTGAAAATTTGAAAATGTCAAAACTAGTCCTTGTACTATTGGAACTTGTCAGTTTTGATCCTTGTGACAACTTTGTGAAATTGGCAGAAATGGTCCTTCAAGAATTAGAGAATTGCAAAACAAGTCCTTTTAATATTAAACCTATCATTTGACCCCTTTGCCATTTTGGTCCCCTGCCAAAGCCAAGTGAGCCCCCTGTCAAAACCTTTGACCCTCCCTGTTTTGGACCCTTGGTCAACCCACAGTCAAACCTCCCCTTTGCCGCCACCTCCTCCTTATCTCCTTCCCAAGTTGCCTGCAACATCTCAGGCACCCTCCCATCACCTTTTCACCTTTCCCTCCACCCCTCATCATCACAACCCACCACAATAAATGCCACCCCCCCCTAGTTGCAAAAATCAGAGCCTACAGGTCAAAACAACTCTTTCCCGCCAAAATGATCAAACGGCTAATATCACTTCAAGACATCCAATGGCTTAGATTTTTAGTAGGATTTGCTCAGAGGACACGTAAGCTTTGGGTATAAAAAGGAAGAAAAGAGAGAAGAAGCAAAGTAGTTAGTTTTTAAATTTATGAATGTCGTTTTAATCTTCTTAAGTCTAAAGTAGCTTCAAAATTGTAATTTCCAGTTTAAATGTATCAAACTTAAGTTAAAGAATCATTGTACTGTGCTTTTAAGTGTTAATTCAAGTTTCAACATAAGTTTCATATTTTCATGGTTACTGTTGCAAAATTGAGTTTCTAACTCTTGTTCCCAAGCTTCAAATAGCTTAATTATCACCAAACAAGTTTATTTAAGCTTAATATAGCTTTTTGTAAGCTTCTAAATCAGTTTCAAACATAATTAGTTGATAGTCAACAAAAGTCAACACAGGAATTAGTGGTCAGCAGACTTGGAAATGGATATGGGGTGTTAGAGATTTGGGTTGGAATTAGATTAGAATAATGATATTGGGTTTGGTTTGTGCAATCACAACTGACCTTGTAAGTTGGTATTCTCATTTTCAATTTTTCTTCAGGTTGCAGTTTGTGTTTGTGTTTGAGCCTGTGATCATTAAACCTTTTATACCTGTTTAATTAGTTGTCTTTAGGTCAAGTAAACTCATTTTGATCATTATTACATGCTTGTTCAAGAGTTTCTTTAATATTGCAAATCGTTAAGTCTAAATGGTGTTTGGATTAATGGTTTATTTGAGTTTTAGCTTTGGCTTATGCTTGTAATCTGTCTAACTCAGTCTTAATATGGTCATTTGACTATATATGTCCTAACTTGCACCTTAGAACCTTAAAAGTCAATATCATCTTAATACAATCCTCATTTCTACATTCAAAATTTTGATATAAAAAGCTTATTCAATTGTTAGGATATCATAGATATAACTTGCATTAGGTTTCATTCATCTTAATACATCATATTCAGTCATCAAAATAGGATCAAAGTTCAATAAAGTCAAACTTTTCATTGTCACTAAAGTAAAACAAGTGAAATCTCGTTTTCACCAAACTGAGAAGATTTTTCCTGATTCATCCTGGGCCAATCAAGTCAAACTTTGGGATTAATAACTTCAACAGGTCTATTTTCTTTTTGACATTTTTGCAGATTTTTAGAAATTTTCTAAAAGCTTCAAAAGAGCCTTGTCAAACAGGCTTATTTGCTCGTTCACAACTCGTGAATACTGAGTTTTCTCTTTTGGTCCTTGCACAGAGCTCATTAGAGCTTCTCTTGGTATCATCTTTGGTTTATAAAAAGCTAGCCAGGTCTCCTTCAAGTTCCAACTTTTTGTTTTGAGTCTCAGCTTATTGAGTGGCTTATCCTTTGGCTTAAACTTAGCAACTGGAATCTGTTTTTACACTTAAGCCAAATCATCATAATCTTGTGTTGCAATTGGTTTAGAGCAGTTGTTTCTAGTTCATTTTTAGTAGTTTTAACATATTGTAGCTTATGTATCAGTTTGGTGCTCATTTGTAGCTTGTGGCTTATTCCAAGTGCTTATTCTTAAGCACTTATCTTTCGTTTCATTTTCTACAACATAAGCCACTGATTTTATATTTTTCAGATTCAGCATATTATTTAGACTTTTCTGAATTTTTCATATTTTTCTAGGTCAGTTTGCTATTTTTCTTAATAAAATAGTTTTGTACATTTAATTAGCTTTTAATTCAATTAATCGGAAAAGTTCTAAAAAATATTTTTCATTTTTCTTAGGTTAAGATAAATATAAAAGTAAAAAATTATTTTCCAGATTTTTCATAGTTTAATTTGTAATTATTAGTAATTTAATTAGTTTTAAATAGTTTAAAAATTCAAAAATAGAAAATAATCAAAAAATACAAAAATAGTTTTGAAAATTCTATTTTGTTATTTTAGATTTTTCCAAGTCAAAATTTTATTTTTCTAGCTTTATTTCATATTTTCTTGTATTTTAGGTTATTATTAAATAGTTAAAATTAGTTTTTAATTAATAATAATTAGATAAATAGTTTTAAAAATAATTTTCTTTTTCTTAAAATTTTCTTTTATCATTAGGATTGTAAAAATATCATTTTCATATTTTTAGGATTAATACTGCTTCAGTTTCACATTTTCTCGTGTACGTCACGTAGTTTTTAATTTAAGTTTTATAAAAGTAAAATCAAAAACATTAGTTTAAAAATAGTGATAGCGTTTATTTAATATAGTTTATCTTTTTAATTTCCTTTAATTTGCATTTAAGCCTCTGTAATTCACAAAAACTTTTCTTTAGGTATAAATAACTCAAAATCCTTACTGATCACTATCCTTAGTGATTATTCGACATCTGATTGTGTTAAACACCATTCATCCTCCGTGGGACTTAACGACCCAGGAATCCACTATATTCCTCTGATCTAAATTGCATTTTGTGTTTGAACTGTTTTAAGTTTCTTACGGTTAGCTTGTGTGAGATAACTTGACGGTTTAGCACGAATCAAAGTGTGAACAACAATTTTCAATAAGTAAGAAACATATATGCAACCAACATAAACCAAAACAATTAGTCATTCAGCATAGCATAAAAAGAAATATACTTTTCGTCACTTTGCATTTAAATATGACGATGTATATCAAGCTTGATTAGTTTCCTTTATATATATAAATATCACCAAATTCTTTATTTTCAAAAGAAATTATATCAATGTACGAAGGATACCAACTTAATATGGTATTTCAGTCATTCCATTGTACTTAAGTATTTTTTTATTTTTTTTGGTGTAATATATTAAATCGGGGAACCCTTTACCCAAAAACAAATGCATAATAATTTTCGAAGAGATATTGTGGAGCATATATGGAACCTTAATCAATAGATTTTATTTTTTAATTTCGTATTTTTAATGTATTCTTATTTTTAATTTAACAAAATGTGTTGTTTCATTTGAAAGAAAATGCGGGGCTCAGAATATCCTATAACTTGAGTGATAAGAGAAAGTGTTTTTAAGCTGAGTTATAGAATCTATTGAGTTGGTAGGACCTTTTCTTATAACGCGGGTCTATGACACCCGACTACACCTGATGCTCTTAGAGCATAGTAGCATTTGTTAAGAACACAAGACGATGATCGGGGGAACTTTTTGAGTTTATGAGTTCAAATATGTTAAGCTCAGAATTTAAATGATGTTGGCTTGTGCATACAAAAAAAAGGTAACATCAACACTTGATATAATGAGTTGTCATTGACATGTCTTTGTATGTGTGAATTGTGATGTTACATGTTAGAGTTCTTGAAAGGTTAGTTTAGATATGATTTAGTTTATTCAATCTTTCAACTTGAGCAAATTGTATTTCTTTAAGATGGTATTTGGCTATATTTATTTAAGTAGGTTACAATGTTGTTGTGCTATTAAAACGCAACAATACGTTTGGTTGCTAGGTTGAAGGCAAAACAACTTTAGCTTGTTGAAGCTAACTTCATAACTCATAAGTTCTTCCAGTCCAACTTATAAAAAGTTTCACAATAACGAAACAAATTTTGGTCATGCTCGTAAAAAGTTTCACAATAAAATAACGACATTGAAACTTGATTGTTTTTTAGTAGGGTTTTAAGTGGCTTTACGCTTTAGAGAAATAAGAATGAAACATAGTTACTATTAAGGCTGCCTCCAGTAAGGAGGCTTAATCCCTCCCATTTTATCTGTCATGTCAGCTTTCTCTTTCCAACGACCTTCAAGCGATTAGGTGCCCCAGTAAGACGATCGAGTTTACTCATTCAATTCCCTTGTTTACTCATTTAATTCCCTTGTTTCAAGTCGATCGTGTAGTACCGACTAAGTTGGGGTAAAAAGTACATGCGATCGACTCTACCACAGAAGTGGGATCGACATTGAATCGATCGTGGGTCTCGATTTCCAAGCCTTACTGGGGCAGCCTAATGATCTTCACCCCTTTTGTCTATTGCATCCTCCTATTTATAAACCAAAAAGTAAAGTTAGGATGCTTGATGAGTTTCGTTGAGTTGTATTTCTAAACCGGAAAATGATTTTTATGGCTAAAATCCATACTTAAAAACATGCCTAACATCCAAATGATGCTTAAGAGAAAAATCAAAAGTAAATATTTGAAGTAATAAAATGTATAAGTGATGTGTCAAAAATATTAAGGGATTAAGGGCATGTTTGGCGCGCGAACTTATTAGAGTTTATCATACCATGAGCTTATTTTTTTAAGAAAACTAAGCTATTATTAAAAATAAATTTCGTTTGGCAGACATAGCTTGAAAGAGCATGTAAAAAATTAGGATACTAAATAGAATGCTAGTTAAACTAACGTTTAAAAAAAAGCTCCATCAACATGCTCCACATGCTCCAAAGAACCCGCTCCAGCCAAACATACCCTAAGTATCTGTGTAGTCATACACTCATATTAGATCCCTCAATTATTGCTCTTATAAATTTGCATTTTTTTTGTAAGTAGAGTTTATTTATTTATTTATTTATTTCAGTAGACTTTTACTTGCGATAAACCGGCAAGTTTCTAGCTTTTTAGATATTGATAATATATTGTTAACAATAAAAATATATATAGTCATTTCAAAAACTAGTTTCAAGAAAAATACGAAATTATAGTTCTAAGGCTGCCCCCAATAGAGCCGTTCGAGACTCGATCGAGGGTGTATAGGCGATCGATTTGTATCGATCGTCTTGATGTGGTTATGTCGATCGCCAAGCAAACCCAAACAAATAGATCGTCTAGACGATCGAGACCACAACAAACAAAGCAAATGTTACCGTTTCAAAAATCCAACCGTTGCATATCAAAAAAAAAAAAAAAAAAAATTACCGTTTGATTAAAAAAAAAAACAACAACAACTTACTAAAACGACCCTATAAATACACAACATATTTACACACTAAACTCACAAATCTCACAATTCTCTCTATCAAAAAATCTCATAATTATCTGTATCAAAATGTCTAAGAAAACACCACAACAAAAAGGCCGAAAATCCCGTTTGGCACAAAACGCCCTGCATATTTTAACACCGGATCCGAATTTCCGGTTAACCGGTGTCTCACCAAGGATCAATTTCCAACCCCCTGCTTTCGATCAAGGCACGCTACAACCTAAATTTTTAATAAGTGTTGTAATATTTTAATAAGTTTCGTAATGTTTTAAATTTATTTGAATTATTATGTAACGTTTTAATTATTAATGAAATTTTATTTTGTGTTAAAATTGTTTAAAAATAAATAAACTTGGTCGCCCTTACTGGGGCACCTAATAATCTGAAAATCGCTGGAAAGAGAAAGCTGACGTGACAGTGAAAAGTAAAGGGATTGAATCCCCTGGGCAGCCTAAGACCCACGTGAAGCATAAGCAACACCGAATACCACACCACCATTGTTAGTGGACTTCAACATCATCGATATTGGTTTCCAAAATTTTGTTTTGAGAGGTCACAGATTTATTTATTCCCTTTCAGTGTACGTTACTATTTTGTTGTTATTTTGACACTATACAACTTCGAATATATTGTAGTTGGCATATCGAACAAGTTAGGCTTTGGCATCGTCACAACATCAATAGTTTTCTACTAACTTCTAGGCTTATATGTAGAAACATATTTATCGGCAAATTTGAAGCCTTACATAATCGGGGATTTCTAAAGATAACGAACAAAAAAACATGTGATTAAATCTCTTATATATACAAGGTCTTGAAAAATCGAAGATATTCGAAAATTAAAGGCCTAAAGTCTTACTTTAGTTACTTTATCCTTGAGCCACCACTGCCCATCGCAAAATCCAGAATAACAGCGAATTGATGATCTCGCTGCTTTTGGCTCTACCTCGGCTCCACGTTGAAATTTATCGTGAGATATACAGGCATTCCCATGCTCTAAAGTCTAAACATGGCCGGGTTAAATTAATCAAAGTTGAAATTGGATTGAAACGTAACAGAAGAACCACTTGATTAAATAAGACATTTATAAGTTAACCTAAGAGGTCCGGGTACAGTGGCTGGTGGCTCAAGCCATCAGCGATTGCACGACCTTGATGACGCGAGGACCACACCGGTGGCTGGCTGTATGCTGGGCCGCGGCATGCACTTTTTTTTTTTTTTTTTTTTTTTTTTTAAGTGGGTAATGTGAGGTTTTGTGTTTTTAAAATGTTTATTGTGTTTGTGTTTCAATTTTTGTTGTTGTTGTTTTTTTTAAAGTTGCAGATGCGTATATATGGAGAAGAAGGAGTTGACTTTTCATTCATTTCTTTCTTTTTTTTTTGTTTTTTTTTTTTTTTTCTTTTTTCTTTTTTTTTCACTTTAAACCTCTATTGTAATATAAGTTTACATTATTTGTTCTTGTTAGTGTTTTTCTTGCATCGTTAGTCCCTATTTTGTTTACATTGTTAATCCTTATTTATATAATGTCTTTTTTTATTTGATGTATTTTTTTTAGTTATATATTGTTTATATTTAAAAATGAAAAAAAAAAGAAAAAAAAAATTCAACGGCACCAAAAAGTGGTGTCATAGCTAGGGAGGGGTGTTTTGGTGCCAAAGAAAAATCTGGTGCCATGGGAAAAAGGTGCTGAGGTGGCACCACTTTTTTCACGACACCACCAACGATACCACCTATGGCACCAACTGTACCTAGCGCTCTAAGTCATATACAAATCATTCAAGTAAGGAAACTTGCAGGTACGAAAATAGTTGTACGCAACTTGCACAAAAGGGGTGGCGGGCCAAACCATTAATAGCATACAACTTTCTCCTTTCTTTTTTCAATACAACAATCAAACAAGTAATGTCCATATTTCACAACATTATTAATAATTATACACCTAAGTTTCCACTAAAAACTTATTATCAAAAGTAAAATATACAAAATTTATGCGAACATTAGTGTTGTGTTGCGGGCTTTAAGAGGGTGTTTTCTTTTTCTTACCTAAAGAATCATGTAGGTCTTACATTTATATGAGCCACTTAATAGAGAAAGGTTAATATTTTTTGCCTTTGGGTTATATACCAACTAAAGGAAATAGTGAGTCCCATTTAAAAAAGAAATAATATTAAATGAGTTTGTAGATTCAATCTCTTAACTAAAGAAAAAAAGAAATACACCATTGTCTGCCTCGTCTAATCGTCTTAACATGTTTCAATGTTAAGTATGATATTCAAAAACACGTAACTGTATTACCTAAAAATATACTTCACCTAAAACTTTATATATGCACTTAAGAGTGAAGACTTTTCTGTATTTAATCATTAATTTATCATGATGATACCTTATCATACATAGTACATGATCATTTTCAAGTTTGATGTTACTTTTAGGTTTTAACAAACGTTCATATATCCACGTGTTTATTGTTGTTAGGTGATTCTTGGATAAGATTTCTGAAGAAGAAAAATTGGATTTTGTTACACATAATGTTGAGGTTTTGCTCAAGATTAAAAGAAAAAACAATAACCAATACATACCATATACACTATTACTTTACTAAAACATACTCAATATTTTTTCTTTCTCAAATATGTCCATTTTGGTGCGCAAGGTTTGCATTTTGGGCACCAAATCATAAAGTATCATTATACACCCCAATGTGGTGTGGAGGGAAAGAAAAAACAATGTATTTTGGTGCGCAATGGAGGTGTTTTGGGCACCAAAAAATATGTGTCACATTCCCGTTGGTGCTTTGTTTAATATTTGGTGCGTAAGGGAGGTATTTTGGGCACCAAAAATATAAGTGGCACATTCTCATTAGTTCAAAAATAAGTTTGGTGCTTTGTTTAATATATGGTGCGCAAAGTTTGGTGCGTTGGCACAAAAAATGACCAAAAATATTTATACGGTCCAAATACATCCTTTTATGAAAATACCCTAGTAAATACGTCATTTATCCAAATCTGTAAAATCAAGTATACATGAAGTCGTCTGTAAGTGCATATGTATATTCAAATATTTTAAACATGAGAAATATTATAATCACATAAATCTTACAAAACTATTTTCACGAGGTGTAGCAAAATGATTTGTTAAAAACCCTTGGTATTATACTATTCTGTTTACGAGTTTCCAAAACCCTAATATAAGAAACTCTTTTGAGTCATTTGTTGGCAAAATGCATTTCGTGATGAGGTCATACAGAATTTGTAGTGATCACAAAGTTTGATTAGCCTTGGAACAAATAAAACATTTATTGATAAGTAGTTCTCATGCATCTTGAATACCTATTATTCTTTAAACTTTCCTCGTAAAATTTTCAAAATGATGATTAAAATGGTACGCAAACTCTTATTTTTCTATTTCTAAAAACTCAAAAACTCAAAAACCGAAAAAGAAATTGCTCAGAAGCGCTATGAAATATTCGAAGAATCGAACAGATATGATGACCCAACATCATAAGTAGCGCAGTATTATATTACTATATATAACTATAGAGCGAGCACATCTTTTGTGCATTAAATGCTAACTTTTGTCGAAAAAATAAAGTTTATGCCGTTACAGTAAGTCTTTAGCATTAATTGCTATTATAGCAATTTGGCACAAATAATTCCTAAAGTTTAAATGTCAAAGCAGTCCGTAGATTAATTGTTATCTATAGCAATTTGCAAAAATAGTCCCTATCCAAATTCACGGCTACAAAAGCAATCCCGCTGCATCGCGCGGGTTCCCACACTCGTATATAACTATAGAGTGAGCATAAGTGTTTGCAATGCAAACATTAATTGCCAACTTTCACAAGTTGGCAAAAATAGTCCCTGAGGTTTAAGTGTCGTGCAAAGTCCAAGTTGGCAAAAATAATCCCTAAGGTCATTGCTGCAAGTAAGTCCTTTATTGCAATTTCATAAAATAGTCCCTATCCAAATTCACTACAAAAGCAATCCTACGCTGCGGTTCACACACCGTCATGCACTGCAATGAGCGCACACCGGAATCGAACCTTGTACCGAGGGTATTATTCTACCACTATTCCACTGGTGCTTTCATGTCTACTTATTCTCTATATGGCATTATATTCTTTTTATCTATGCATTGCTAGATTATACCTTCCTTTTCACATGTAACAAAAAAGAATCATTTGTGGCATACATGTGACATGATTTAAGTGTAGACATATTCTTTACACTTTCACTATTCCATGTCTCTTTAATCTTTCATCATGATACTACACGATTTTATGTTGCTCTGTGAACCTAGTCAGATGGCTGGTTACCATATTCCTCTATTTTTATTTACTCTTTCACAATTTCATCACAGAATTGAAATATATGCAACTCGATTAAATCTTTATATGTAATTCTTTAAACACAACCATACGAGTAAAAAATTAGTGAGAAGTTGATCTTTTTAGACGTCATAGAGATGGGAGATTAAAGTTCAAGATGCTTGAATCAAATTCTAGAGCCATACAGAACAAGCTAAGGATACAATGTCCGTTGCACGAATTATAGAGTAACTAATGATTAATAGCTTTTAGTTTCTCTCCAAATTTCCTTCATCGACAGGTACCCAACCAGTAATGCTGCAACTAAGAAAAGGGAAAGATAAAAGACCCATAAACCATTAGTCTCCAGAAATCCAAAATGTAACCCCCAAAGAAATCATTTCATAAAACGGTAATCCACAATGAGACCTGGAGGCATATATGCCTATAACATACAGCTATAACAGGAAAAATATTTTCACATGTACAAACTCGAACCGACGGTTAGACCATTATAAAGCAGATGTAACCACCCAACCAACATACTCAGCATCATTTGAGCAAAAAAGTCCCCTTGTTTTCTAAATTTTGTAACTTTTTCTCTACATTATAACACAACAAACCAAAAAACCAAACGAAGATCTGTTTAATAGGTAGCTTCCAAGTAAAATTAGCATCTAAAGATTATCCTGCTTTCGGACTAGCTCTTTTTTTATACACTTCAACCACGAAATTCAGGCTGATGATAGAGGGGGGAATTCTTCTTCGTTCTTGAGATGGAATGCATTCTCTCCATTCCTGGACACCCCACAAAAACAACACACAAAATAAGTATAAAGAGGCCAGATGTTGCACGTTCAACCCAGTCAGTTATAAATGGGTCCATTCGGACCAAGTTTTTCTCTATCATGTCATGACTTTAAAATTTTGATACCTCCTAAATCTTCTAATTAAGGGAAAATAGTAATAAAATTTGAACCAACATAAATATCGTTATCATATTTTAACCCCAGTAAGTTGACGATAGAATAATAAAATTAAAAATTTAGACTACGCAGATATTAACCTATTTTGACCAATTTACCCGACCAACACTTTGCCATCCTAAGAAAAATACTAAAAAGAGCTGTAGATTTAAAGTACCTTCGCTGTTTTCTAACTTTGGGGCTTTGCACAATGGGCGGAGATGCCTCCCGGTTAGGTAGGTCCTCGGGCAGAGATTTAAAAGATCCAAACTCAAGTTTCCTTGAATTTGCAAAAGCGTTGGTGGCTGAGTTAACCTGGCTAGGCAGCTGCTGGTGAGTTTGTTTGGATAAGTTGGCATTGCCATTGCCGTGGTCTTGTCTTGGGGACCGTTGATGTCGCGTTTGGGTTGCATGACTATTAGCTTCAACAGCTAATTTTGGTTCACCAGAACCTTCACGAGCTCGTTGAAGATTGGATATGTTGGCATTGCCATTGCCATGGTCTTGTCTGGGGGACCGTTGATGTCGCGTTTGGGTTGCATGGTTATTAGCTTCAACAGCTAATTTTGGTTCACCAGAACGGGTTGCATGGTTATTAGCTTCAACAACTAATTTTGGTTCCCCAGAACCCCCACGAGCTCGTTGAAGATGATGACCATTGGAGACTGGTTGAAGATGATGGACGTTGGAGACTGGTTGAAGATGATGGTCATTGGAGACTGGATGAAGATGATGGCCATTGGAGACTGGTTGAAGATGATGGCCATTGGAGACTGGTTGTTGTCCACGACCCCTTCCCCTCCCTCTTGTGGGTGGTGGTTTCTCTTTGCATGTAGTGCAGCTCCTCTGCATCAACATGTTCAATCAGATGATTTTTGATACATAATATAACATCACCTGTAGCCTTTAGGATTAGCATGTTAATTTTGGCATCGTAAATGTTACTTGCTTATTCAGTCGGCACTTTTTTTAGCAAAGTATACCATAACTATCTTTATTCTTATATTTATTACAATAAAAATTCTATTTTTTCAAACTATGCATATCCATAAATTGTGGTTATGGATGTCGGTCGATATAGACACATGGTATGGTATTGGAGATATCTCACAAACAACCAAGAAACCATAACATATAATTTTAATGGACGAAGGGAGTGCAGCTATTTGCCATTAGATGGATTTCACATACGCTATTTAATAGGGAGGCATTTTCAGACAACTTACTTATTAATGGGTTGATCAGGGTTATATCTTATCTCTAACGGGTCAAACGTGTGAAACTTAAAAAAAATAGCCACAAGGGATAATGGGTCGGACAAAAATATAACTTCTGTAATAAAATTTAACACCCTAATAATTAGGGAGGCAAAAAATAATCTTAAGACAAAAAAATAATTTAAGGTCAAACCCAAACTGACCTGCATAAAATTAACCGTTTTGACCCATTTAGAGAAACAAACCACTAGAAAAACACATACCAAAAAGAGTAAAGAACATACCACAACAGGAATATATGGGCCAGTCCCACGCAACGCAACATTAGCTGGGGTGCGATTGGTGCCATTGAGATATGTGGGGTGTCCCAGCACAACACCATTTGCATTTCCATTCACTCGGGAGCCTGAATTCTGTTGGGACGACCATGAATGAGCAGCCGGGTCCCACACGTTAGTATTTCCATAAGGCGAGGTAGGAGGACTAATACGAACCATAGTTGACGACAAAGCATACCCATGGCACCCTTGACCATACAACAGATTCCTAATGTGAGCATCATAGTCTCCCGTGAGATCAGAAAACGGGTTCAATATTTCAGTATCCCCAATACTATCAGTTGCATCCTTCTCTCTAACAACATCAAATGACAAATTATCAGATGAGCTGTCGTTAGTTTCCTTGTTATTCATACACAAGCAGATTGTATCTCCATCCACTAACTCAGACCCACCACCACTTTCCATCCATAGCTCAAGTCCTGTTTTCTCATCCTCCAAATTTGAGTTGGTGTATGGAGGGGGAATATGGTCATTACTCAACATGTTTGCTTCTGTGGAGCCTACAGTTGATACATCGTTCATATAGTCATCAAAATCGCCATTGGAAAACCTTGAATAGATGTCATCCTCATAATAGGCTTCACTAAGGGAGGATATGGACAAAGTGCCCAACCCCCTAGGACCAAATATTAAGGTGGTATCAGGCCCGCATTTAGGTTTATGCCTCTGTAAGGTGTTGACAAAGAATTTTTTTATCTCATCCCCAATATTACTGGTTGATAGTTGCAGAATTTTACCAAGCCTCCGAGCCCCATATCTAAATGCACTGCGTATACGATAATAATTTCCTACCAGAGTAAAAAGAAACTGAGATTAAAACCCAAGGGTATATTTGCAAGTGCTTCATAGAGCTAATGCCTGTTTACCTCTATGCACACTTCGTCCAAGATTGTTATTTTCTTTCAAAGGATCAATAATATTGAGATTCTTCAGATTGAAGGTTCGTATATCTGTCTCGACTCCCTTAGAAGGCACAATGAACATGTCCATGCAGTTCTTCCGAAATTCCGCACCGAGCAAAACATCGGTTCCTTGATGGTCTGGGATTTCCACTACAATGAGAGGGATATCACATCGCAACAACATGAATGTCATGCAAGAAGTATCATACACAACGGCATAATTATGGGTAGCGGGTCAAAAAGAGAAAACTTTAGGTTGGATTGGATTTGACCATTTGACCTGCCTCACTTTCTTCAATTTATACAACAATTAAAGAGATTAGACAGATTAAAGATGATAGAGCAACTTGGTTATTTGTCAATCATGTGCCTGGCATATGAATGATTAATTTTGGACCCAAATTGTGGTGCACTTTTAGACTAAATCCAAATAATTTATGAACTGCTAGGACCAAACTTTTTACTCCTGGTAAAACACTACAACAAGTCTATAAAATCACACTAGCTAACCAACTTACTTTTTTTTAATCTTGTTTTAAAACAATTTTTGGAGCTAGTAAATCCTCGAGCGTACTATGTGAATTTTAAACAGTCGGACCAACTCACTTAGCTTTTGTTTAGATTAAACCTAATGCATATTCACCCCGTTTCACATAACTGGGTTATAACTGGACCTTTAAAATGTTTCTTACCGGCTAAGCTAGGCAGGGAAGATTTGCAAACCGGACCATCCAAACTGATGCAGTAGTTATCCCAGTCAAATTTGGCATAATAATCCAAAAATCTGTAGAGAACCTGAAAAGGAAGAAAATAATTAGGTGGTTCGGGTATACATCATATTTTGCAAAAATAAATGTCTGAGGTTCCAGAGACGCCACCTCCACGGGACCATTTAAAGAAGCATGGAAGACATGGAAATGCAAGATCTTTTAGTACTGCGAATAATGCTGCGCTTGAATAGATGATCTTTGCCTGCAAGACGGTCAACCTGCATCAAGAAAGGCATGAATTACATGTAATTATATAATCAATGATAACCAATCATCAACAAGCACTTTATTTTAAGGAGTTGGGGATAGGCATAGACAAAAGATGAAAATTAACCAAACAAAATTACATACACGTGTAGAGGTAACAATATGAGCGGCTTAGGTAACGCATCAAAACAGGCTATTTTTATAAGGCCTTACAGGTTGTGTGGGGTTGACCCGTACACACTATTCTTGTCTGCTTTCTTTAACTTATATAGACAATTTTTGAGTTACATATGATTACAATATGATTCTTATAATAACAATATAAATATTTTAATAAAGCGATATCGGAGGATTATTATAACAAAATCTCCTTTAAACTTGATCTAGGCCGCCAGGTAGCAAGGGACCAACATGGAGATCCATGTATGCACATGGATACCTTGGAAACAAACTTGTAGTGTTTTGTTGACTAGAGATAATGAAAAATATATATTTTTTCTAGAATTGCATCACCGAACGGAATAATAAAATCGTTCTAGTAGTTCATTTCATACCATAACCAAATATGCTTACAGTAATTGATGTTCTTTCAGTAATCGACATTATGCAATACCTGTTCAAGAAAACACAGTGTACAAAGTCCACCAAGCTGATTAAAAGATATATCTATGACGATATCCTGTACAAGGCATTTCACGAGCTTCACCTAACACAAGAAACATGATGATTGGTATCAAGAACTGAGGATGGATAAGAAACTTTATATAAACATTAAGAATAACACAGTTTACACAGGGATAACTGGATAGGTCACAACATGGGTCGGTCACACAGGTCGAAAAACAGGTTCTGTCCACGCCGGGTTGGGTTGACCCACAAACAACTTTCTTTGTCCAATTTAAGATCTTACATAAGTAATTACTAGAAGGGTACCCGCGCAATGCGGCGGCGGGTACCCGATGACTATAATATGATTGGAATAAATGAAATAAAGGTTAAAGTTGTAAAAATTTGAATTAAAATAAAATAAACCCACTAAAAATATAAAAACTAAAAACTCATAAAAATATATTAAAATGGATATTGAATTAAAGAGCATAAAATTTTAGAAAATATGGTGAAATTAGATTATAATATAAATAAGTAGATAAAAAGATATTTTAATTTGAAAATAAAGATGAATTTTTAGTTGAGAAGTGAGACATGTCATTTTATAATTGGAGCTCCTTATCTTAATTTTTGGTGGTTAGGAGTTAGGCTTGAGTTTGTTGAAGTTAGGCTTGAGTTTGTTAGAAGACACATGTCATCTCATGATTGGAGCTCTTATCTTAATTTTAAGCCTTCTAAAATTAGAAGGCTTAATTTTTAAGCCTTCTAATTTTAGAAGGCCTAAATGCATTATAAAGTAGTATAGATATAGAAAATGTGATAATGGTGGTTGAATATAATTACAATAACAATTTAATAATTTGTTGAACAACTTGATGTAAGTGGTTCTATGCAATAAAAATAGACGTTCATCAACTTTCACCCAACTTGACCAGTTGTTATTATGTGAACTGTTTGAGACATACAAACACAACTCAAGTAGACAGATTCATAGATAACTTGATCAAAACTGCCACCTCTACTAAAACAGAATAAGGACACACTTCAGAACTCTAACTTTATAGTAGAAATGAATTACAGATCACATTTACAAAAGGAACATAGAGTCGAGTGTTATGATAATTTGCACGGAGGGCGAAACCTAATAAAACTTGAAGATGATCCAATAATATTCACAGCATAGTAAAACAAAGTAGTAGAGTTATGAGGATAACCTCAGCATCGATGAATTGGGTATCCTTTAATTCAAATTCGGTATTTCCATTCTGCTCTGCTTCCTGAAGAACACGAAGAACTTCACGAGGCAAGATCTCATCCAAGTTAGGGGTACTAAGGACCGTCAGATCTATGTCTCCATCAGGGAGATAAGTCTTAAGTGGCACTGAGCCGTACGGGAATACCTACAAGTGCACCGGCAAAAGTTACAATATAAGTTGGTCAATAAAACCCATACGGATAAAAAATATCAATTTGGCAATAAAATCACTTATTTATAAAGAATTAAGCACATAAATCTCGTCATCTAATGAGTCGCAACGTTTGAATTTACAAGTAGCAAACAACCCATTATAGCCAAATGATAGGAGGAGAAATAAACTGCGTATGACAGGAACTCAAATACCCTGTTTAAAGAAAAACAAGAACTCGATGAACTAAAACGATGCAGTCAAGGTGTCACATGGCACCAAAATAAAACGATGATTTTTAAAATTTTCCCACCATTTTTCAGTAGGGCATCAACAAACACCTTAATACTTTTTGCTTAATAACCACGTCTCCCTATCCCAAAGAGGAATTTGACCGTACAACTCTAAAGTCTAAACCAACTACAGGGTGATCCAACCATGGCTGCTAGGATTCTTAGAAATATAAACTCATAATATTAATATTTGTTCTTTGCCAAATAAGTATCCACATTTGAATAATTCTAGTACATAATTACAATACTGCACCAGACTAAGTTAAGCATTCAACTATGTAACCTACGCATCCTTTGAAATTTGGACAACCACATTGACACAAACATTGAACCAAAAGAAGGGGACATGAAAACGTGTGTAGCATGGGGGAGAGTACCTTGTTTCATTTTAAATATAAATTACGCCAATATTCATTCATACTAAAACGACTTGTCATTTTCTTTTTGCCCTAGACAAAAACATACCAGCTATTATTTCAAATCAATGGGAGCAGCTAACAATGAAAATCAATATATTTTGATAAGAAAAACAACCAAGGATCTATGACATAAATCGCATCCTTCCAAGATCTCTTATCTAAAGCCAACTTCTCGGAGATATTTCCAACTTAAAATATGATCTAAAAAAGACATGTAGTGTATCAAACGCTTATAATACTTTAATCAAACCCGAGATTGAACAAGAAAACAGCAAACTGTATAATACATAATGCATAGATGCATTGTTCCATGAAATAATCCAAGTTTGGCCTTTAAATTGTAAGTTGATATCCTGGAATCATTAAATGAATAATTTGGATACTAAGTGCAGTATCAGTGTCTCATGTAGTACAGTAGTAGAAAAGACGCAGTTTAGAGAGTTCGCAGTATTCAGGTTAGTTACTTGCACCACACATAGCCCATAGATATTTGACAAGTTAAAACCTGGAAGTAGTAATCCTAAAACCAAATACCCACCGATAAGCTGCCAATGACTTCCTACAACAACAACAACAACGATACCCAATCCCGTCAAAACGAGGTATGGGGGAGGTGGAATGTAGACAGATCATACCCCTACCCTAAGGAGAACCCGGGAGTAGGGAGACCGCTTCCATGAAGACTTCCGGCAAGCGAATGTGAGGGAGAAAGCGCTCAAGTAAATATGATTGTGTGAAATTACATGAGTAAGGCAAATATACTAGTATGACAGAAACCAACATAAAAGCTTAGAAAATAGAGGCATATAAGCATACACGCATGTAAAAAAAACAATAGTGGGAGAGAGATGCATAAACATATAAGCAAAACGCATATGGGCAAGGGGAACATACAAGCATAAACACATGTAGAGAAATCTCAAACACCCCCTTTTTGAAAATGGCCATTTTGTATACGCAATCCCAAACACCCCCTTACAACAGTGTGGACAACATATCAGACTCATTAAACTCGATTCACCCATCCTCTTAAGTTATGGATTCAGATGAAGTATAGGCAATGACAGTGTCAGTGATGAGTAATGAACTAATTGCACCACTAAATGCTATAACTCCAAGCATACTAAAATAACGCTTGCAATAACAGGATGTTTGGATTTTCATTTACAAAAAAATTATCGTTCCCTTTAGCGTGAATTTCACATTTATCAACTCCGTCACTTCCCAAGATGATTATAATAATCTTAAACCTTCATAATCATAGACACGCTTCGGCTGAAACTAACGGGATGTTAGTGGCTCCTTTAAAGAGCAACTTATTATTTTACTAACAAATTATCAAATGCTCTCACAGTCCCAAAATTATTGTCATCTCATTATTTCAACACCTCAAAATATTTCCCCATTTCTAAAGAGGATAGTACTAATAACAATGGAATTACTGATACCTAAGTCAAAGAAATCATTGGTTATCAGTCAAAGGACAAAAACATCACTCTGTCAAATTGTACTAATTGCACTTTACTTGCATGGCTGTGGCTATGTTTGACGCCGAGATTTTTGGAGCATTTATAACGCTTGTTTGGCAAAGAGCATTTAGCTTCGAAATTATATTTAAACGATCCTATTTGAAACGCTAATGAAAGAAGCGTTTAGCTTTTACGTCATTTTACACTGTCACCTAAATTTATGTTAGAAACGCTATTATAAAACAACCAACTACTTCTAACTGCTACTGCAGTACCGCTAGTTTTGTCAAACATAACCTCAGCTTAGCATACAATTATTTACAAATAAAAACACAAGCCAATAAAATACCATATATCCAATCATTGTAATATAATAATAAAAACTATAATATAACTAATAGTATTAGCGTTTAGCTTTACAGTCATTTTCCATTTCACCAAACGCTATTATAAAACAAACAATTGCTGCTAAACTCTACTAAAACATAGGGTACATTTGGCAAATATAGCACTAGGAGTTTAGTAGTAGCTTGTGTTTTGTTTTATAAAAGTGTCTGTTAAGGTAGTTGTAATTAAATGTAAATGTGTAAAATAAAGTAAAAGTACCTTTAGAATTCTAAAGCGGGTGGTACTATTAGTACCCCCTGACCCCTCCCACCCCTGATACCCGCTTTATTGACAGGACAAGACAGTTTTTTATCATTTTTAGTTCCATATCTTTTTTCTTTTATTGCTTTTGACTTGTCAAACTTTATATTTCACGTTCCGTACTTTTTTCAACAGTTTTACCACTTTTGACTTGTCAAACTTTATACTTCCTGTTCCATATTTTCTATTCCGCGGTTTTATAATAATATTAATAAATTAAAAAAAAAAAAAAAAAGTAGGGAGGTATTACTCTTTAGGGGGGTAGCAATAACCTAGGCCTTCTAAAGCTTGTTTTAGTACGTTAGCTTCATAATATTAATGCTTTTTTTCTATCGCAACTTTTTAATCAAAAACGCTAAATGCTAAACACTAACCGCTTCTAAATGCTCGAAAATGATCGGCGCCAAACACATTAAGCATACAATTACATATATAAAAAAAAGCACAAACATCACAGAAACCAATAAAATATCGAAATTATATAAAAAAACCAATCACCTCAAGTCTCAAATTAAATCTAATAAGCCTCTGCACAAACTCAATAACATCTTTCCTCTTCTCTTCACTATCCAAAGTCGGATAAACACAATTCAACACTTCTCGACCCGTTTCTTCACTTTCAGCCCATGTCTCGACCCGAATCCCATCCGGATCCGGGTTACTCAACGGCCCTGCAAACCATGGGCGATCCTCTTCCATTCCAACACAAAGATCGCCCATACTCAATTATAATCAATCGAATT
Source organism: Chrysanthemum makinoi (assembly GCA_910596185.1). Classification (NCBI taxonomy): domain Eukaryota; kingdom Viridiplantae; phylum Streptophyta; class Magnoliopsida; order Asterales; family Asteraceae; genus Chrysanthemum; species Chrysanthemum makinoi. Next base: position 114,619,166 of record OU343221.1, read on the forward strand.
AGTGAAATTGAACATATGAGTGATGATGATGAATTAGGGGTGAAATTAGGGTTTATGAATGTTTTTACACACAGTGAGTGTGTTTGTGTGTGTGTTTTGACGGTTATGGTGTTTGTTTTGGGATGTATAGATATAGAGATGGTGTATGTATAGGTTGGGTTTTTAATTGTGAAAGATGGTTTTATAATGAGACGCGATGGAAAGGAAGTGAAGGGGGGGAATTGGATATTGGATAAAGACTTTTTTTGTAATATAATAATGTTTTGGTTATTTTATTCTATAGTTTATATATACTTATCTGATTTCATTTTTGTTTTTAGGGAAATTACATGCACACCTAGTAAACCTTAGATATTTAAATACTTTTCCATAAACATGCTTAAACAGTATTTTACAGCATGCATTAAAAACTTATATTTTGATAAATATGCAAATATTTAAATTTACTACATATATAACAACTTTTTTGTCTTATCAGGTTTGTGTACGTGTATGTTGTTAATTTATGTTATTGGTGGGTTAAAAGTTTATTTTGATGATAGAATGTGTCAGAAAAGTATTTAAGGTTTTCAAACGAGATTTAGTGATTGCTATATATTTTGAGGTGATAAAAAAAAAGTCAAAAATAATTACGAAGATATCTCAATTTTGTTATGTACAACTAACTCAAAAAAATCAAAATTTTTTAATTAACATGAATTCAATTAATTTGTTTATGTGTCAGCCGAGAATAAGGTGTAATGTTAAATACAATTTGTCAACCTTTATTGCCATATTAGGGTTTGTATTAAATATTTTTCATCGTTAATTTATTGATATTCCCATCAACGTGACTTGAGTTTTTCCTCTCGTGTGGCGCATATCTAAGGGGTGCGGCATGTGAGACAACACTAACTGCCAAATAATGGTATTCGTTTTCATCATAGCGTCACGTTTCTTGCTCTACACAAATTTTTGTGTGACGCTTATCCGAGGGGTGTGGCATGTGAGACAATGCTAGCTGCCAAACAATAATTTTTTATATATATATGTGGGCGTCAGGTTTCTTACTTTGAAAATATTGGTAATTGGCTTATATAATAAATGACAACCTATTTTAATGATTTTATCAGTATGTAACAAGTGATTCGTCTATCTTAATGTTGTATATTGCTACTTTAAGAAATT
>OU343221.1:114620432-114698679 GCA_910596185.1 Chrysanthemum makinoi
CTAGCCTTTAGCGCCATTTCTAAATAAGATAACCTCAAATCAAAATAATCTTTGGTGGAAATTTAAAACATCTAAAAATAACCCAAAACAAATATAAAAATATAATAGGTCCATTGGGCACACACGCTAAAACTTCTTATCAGAAACTTTGCTTAATCTGAAAATGGATGAAACACTATAAAATCATTCATAAATATACAATATATGTACACTACTCACTATATACTTGAGAAAGTAACATTTTTTTTGTCCCAGGCTTACAGTGTAAGCAATCAAACCAATAATTATATACATAAAGTAGTTCAATTAACCATAAGATCCACCAAACACTAATACAATGGTTGTGGAAAACATGTACGAACCAGAATCAAAAAATTAATTTATTTATGATGATAGGGTTGCAGGCTTGTAACAACATTGGTTCAATTTAAACCATTAAGATCCAAATATCATCATAATTAAAGACAACATTTAAAGGTGGCGAGATTCATGCGAGTTGGACCATTGGTTTTAGAGGATATAAAGTAATACCTTTTGTACTGCTCTACTAACTTGATTTGCAGCATCACTTACTGCATAAATTGTGTTACTTATAAGACTGGTAGACTCTTGTGACATGCCTGTGATTAGTCCAGCGGACTTTACAAAAAAACATTGTTAATATAAAAGATCTAGTTGGAATCCATTGGATAATAAGAGTTATAGGACATGAAATATAGAACATGGCTACCTTCATCCAGGCAGGCCTGTTTTCAGTAACCTTGAGAAACATAGAATTTCTAAAAGGCAAGGCAAGGCTGCAACAGACATGAACTGGTTTTACAAAAATAATAACCATTTTAAACATTAAACCTTATATGTTTGCATAATACGAGTACAAAAGTATATCAGATATGAAATTTTCATTACATTATGCTGTGAGTATTTCTCTCTTATGGGTTTCGCCCAATGAGCCCTTGTCCATGCTTAAACTTGGAAGCCTTATGTCTAGCAAGTTCAGAAAACACCAGACTATTGCTCTGCATAAGCATCTACTTGAGATCATAAAACACATTAGTATCATCTAGATTCAAGAAAGTAGTATTTTTTCTTGTCTTCCATACATATTGTTCAATGTTGTGAGGCATAATATAATTTACTACTAAGTTGCAATTGTGGAATGTTCTTCAACAGAGGATTTATAATGACAACATCCAACAGAAGTGATTCCAAGAATGAAGTGATTCCAACGTAAAATTGAGTCCATAACGATTCAAATGACTTACCTTCACCTTCCATCTTTTGACGTACTGTTCCTCATTCATGATTGATTCAATATCAGAAGCATTAGAAAAATATCAAGCCTGTAATGCATGATTTGAGAGCTATAAATTACACACACAAATAAGACAATGAAAAAAGGAGTGGCAGAGTAAGGTATAATAAAAGAACCTTCATAAATTTTTACTGAAGGATTAATAGCGTGATCCACCTATACTGTAACAAATTATTCAGACGTTAAGAAGTAATAACTACACATCAAATAACCAATTAAGCAATTCAAATATAAAATCAAACATATTATGAAATTATTAGTTAATTGTGTATATAGAGGCTGTCCAATTTTCCCACCTCGAATGTACATATTCCTCTCACAAATCCAAATTGAAAAGTATTGCATGCTTTTGAGGACAAATTCAAAGTAAGCATTCCAGCGCTATCATGCTCCACACGAACTGAGGACAATGACGTTAGGCGAAATACAGATGTTGGGTCGTATAATGTATTGTCATCCAAGTAAGCCATGATCACTGCATTCTAGAAGATAAGCTTGACCAGATGTATCGTAACGAAACTTTTCCTTATCTTTGAGGTTTTATTTTCTGCAAAAGTGTGGTGAGGATAAGGTGGTTGAATAAACTACCATGTAAGACTTTTCCGGTGATATTTCCAATGACTTACTTGTTCTCTTGGGTTAAGCTTCTCCTATAGCTTTAATAATTCCTTTTCTCCATGCTCAAAGTTGTTGCTAAGAATAGCAGCTTCCTGCAAAAGAACACAAATTAGTCTATATCTTTAAGATTTCAATTAGCAAAAGAACCTAGAGAGAGTTTATGAGTCCACCTGCTGCAACAACCCTCCAACTAAACATTTTGCTTAATTTATTGCCTTTCATGTAATGAACTAATAGATAGGATAATGGGTTCCAATTGCTTAAGCTGTAAGTCTGTAACACGTAAGATGTAACATGAGATAGACTATTACCTGGATAAGCAATATGCAAATGCCAAAACTGTAGACAATGAACGAACAAAATTCAGAAGCCGTTGCTTGACAGCTTGGCTTGGTGCAGAAGGTAGGATAACTGGTTCCAGTACTCTGCGAATATGAGTGACTGTTCAGCAAAAACTGACAACAAATATCTGGTAATAGTAATACTATAGCTACTTTCAACTTCTATAATGATGTTACTTTTACCTGCATATAAGGACAGCACCACCCCATAGCAAGCGGGTTGGATATAAGATGTCATCACCTGATGTTCTTTACTCTTGGCCCAACTATTATCATTTTTCTGTATCAAGCAATCATGGTATCAGGCTATTAGCTACTTAAGCTCATGAAACCAACTTGATGTCTTGATCAATATATATACCTGCCAAAAAAGAATCCTACACGCACGTAATAATGGTCCAAGACCCCATGCAGCAAAAGCAATAACTCCCACAGCTGGAATCAATTGCACTACAAGAGACCGACCATGAAAAGCTTCATACGACCTGCATATTAATGAAACAAGTTATGCATATGGAAGCAGAAAGTTGATCTCGTATCTTAACCCAATTCAGGGATAGGAGAATACTGTACAAAATCACTAACAGGTTGTGTGTAAAGTGTTTACGTGAATCTGCCATTAGATGTAAAAGATTTCTAGCAAACGGCATTAACGATTTGAGTCCTTATGTTTCATGCTCTGTGGTTATGACTGAAATTCAGAATCTAGGTGCAACACTGAGATTAACAAGTTGCAATTTGAAATTTCACTATGAATCTGAAGACTTGGATATGGGTTTTTAGGTCTGTCCATTATAACTAACACGTTATGAAATTAAGGTTGTAAGTTGGGCGGATTATGTAATACAGGTGGCCAAGATATGATAATCATCAACCCATAATTTTCTAACACCTCTTGAACACTCCGTGGATGGCATTGTCCAGAACAAAAGTTCCCAAATCAGCAAAGTTGTTGCAGTGACTTATGGCTTTTGCAGTTAAAGTTGCATCTTTTTGACTGGATATCAGCTCTAGGAAGGGCTAAGTGAGACTTATTCATCTTTGATAATGATATTACCTTAACTATAAATGGAATATCTGAATTACATCAACAATGACAAATAGACAAACCTTGTCAAACAAAACTAACGTCATTGATGTTTTGTACTGATTCAAAAATAGATTATTTGTCTTGATACTTTACCAAAACGCCAATGACGCTTTTATTTTTGGATATCCAAATAAACATTGTTGCATTTATTATCGGCCGGGGAAGTGATACTTATCAGTAGATTACAATATATCTTCAAGAACAAAAGCAAAAGATAAACATGAGCTGGAAAGCAGAGCTTCCATAATACAGGAGCATACCTATGTATGAGACGAAAGACCAGGACCAAAAATATGCGCGTGACCCTTATATCTCTTTCCCTGGTGATAACACAAAGAAACAATTCAATGAGCTAATGAATGATGAATTACACGAATTCTATCTATAAAGTTCTCAAGTTTGTCATGAGCCATTGGTCATCAGTTAATCATGTATGAGCGAAAGATAAGCAAAGACCTATAGATAAAACCGAGTACCTTAGGTTGGCTGATATATACAGAACTGGTTGTCTACTAATCAAAGGTTTTGTTAATGAATGAATTTGTGTGGGTTACAATTTGAATGATATTAGGGTTTTGAGATATAATGAATGAATCCGGATTGTAACCCTTAAACCTTAAACCCTAAACCCTAAATCTTAAACCCTAAACCCGAATATGCCAACTGGCATTATGACATGGCATGCCTCCTCTTATATATATATACTAGCTAAAAGACCCGTGAAATTCACGAGTATTTTAAAGATAAATAGAAAAAAATAGTTTTTACATTACACAATAAGTTGGTAAGATTGAAACATATGAGTATAGGTAGTTAAAAAAAGAAACTTTGCACAAACAAACCATGTGTGACAATCAAACAAATAGTTAAATAACCAAAAAAAAAGAACATAAAGTTGCATATGAACATATTGTAGTTATTTGATGTTGCTTTACTTGTATTTGTTGGGGAGGGTAAATGCATGTTGATTCACTTTTTGAATACTTGAACTTATCTTTAATAACAATATTTACATTAAGTTTCTTCCAACCATTATACATGTATATCATATATTCAAAACCAATAAATAAATGTGTTTGACTGAAAAAATAATAGTTTATATGTATTTTTTTTGGATAAGTCTGATTACTTATAATCACATATTTTTAGCACTTTTCTTTGTAGACAACGTTTATCGTGATATTCATAGGGAAACCATTTTTGTTGCAAATAACAATCTTCAATTCTCTTAACTACTTAACAGCAGACAATAAAGGTAGTTTGTGATGTGCCTACCAGAAACATATAAAGTTTGACATCATAATTCATTAAATAACAAATTAATTTATGTAAGGTAGTTTTTCGATTTTGTTAATATTCATAAACAACATAACTTTTTAATAAAAAAAAATGTCTTCACTACATACACTATATCACGTGTCTACCAGACTCATGTTGGCAAAACTTTTAAACTCAAAGATAAATATTGTATCATTAATCGAGCGCCCGAGCACTTTATTGCAATGATTCCTTTCGTTAGCAAAACTTGTCATATAAGGAGAGTATCTTTTATGCTAACATATGTGACAAAAAATATACTATAAAATTGCTTGGATAGGACATATGTGACAAAAAATCTAAACTATAGTCACTTTAAATTTATGTAGCTTACAACGTTTGTGTACATTTGTGACATATGTTGTTGAGTTCAAACACAAAAGATAGTTTATGTACATTGACTCGATAAGTAAACGAAAAGTTACATATAACATGATCATACTTAGTTTAGGGTATAAAATAGTCATGTACTTACTGTCATGTCTCATTTAAGTATCAGAATAAAAAGTGTTTAAAATTTTGTTACAGACTCTTAAATTATGTCCCAATATACACATTTTTAATTTTTTTTTACCTTACATGTTTTTGTTTTTTACCTATTTACCATGCATTAATAGTCGACTGTAGCAAGGTATGTTAGTATATTTTTTTTGGACCTTAGTTTGTTGATTTTAACCATAATATGTGATTATGATTTCATATTTACTATATTTAAGATTTGCTAGAAATAATAAGTTTTTGTTTGATGCGGTTAATAGTTAAATATATATGGATGCCATATAATACAAAAAGCATGACACGAATGGTAAAAAGCAATAAAAACGAAAGATATAGGGGGAAAAAGGTTACCTTGTGCATATTAGGATATAATTTGAAAGTATGTAACAAAAGCTGGAATATTTTTTAGCTCATGTACCTAGGAAAGACATGCTGGTAAATACATGAATATTTTATGACCTAAACTCGTTGGTTATTGTCCAAGTTTAAAACTTTGAATTGTTTCAAAAATGCATTTGTTTAACTATGGATATATAAAAGCTCTGTGCATGTCGTCAAAGTTAATCGGGTCTCTTGTTAAAATACATATAACAACATCTGAATGTCATGCCGTATCACAAAAACACGAAAATAAAAGTTGGTCTCTTCATGGAACTATTATAGGGCAAAGTAATGCAACGATCACCTAAAAGTATCTATATATGCTTCTGAAAATGTCATTCTATATCAAAATTGACATAGAAACACATTTGACTACTCAAATTAATTGTTCATATATTGCGCCATGTGAATGACATGAAGTTTTAAAAAATTCAAGTGTATATTGCTACTCAAGGTTGCTACCATAACTGCGTGGGTTAATAAGTGATATCATAACTGTGTAAAATTAAAACCATTTTCAAAAGTCTTTTCACGTGGCATGCTGAGATGATTAGGTATTTTAGAAAAAAAATTATTGGATGGTTAAAAAAGTGTCGTAATTATATAAAATAGATAGATTGATAGTTGGATGAAAACCAAAAATGCACTCACAAATTAACGCTATTATGCGTCGTCGCCACTGTGTGCGAGTAATCATCTAGTATGTCAAAAATATTGATGTGATTTATTCTATTTATGGAAATGTTATAAATTTAAACTTAATCACATTATGAATGTAATATATCAGACCAATAATGTGATACGCGTCACACAATTGTAAGACGGAAAAACTAAAACTGCATGCATGTTGTTAAAGGATATGAGGAGAAATTATTTACATACTAAAAGGTTATAGCATATCAAAGGAATAATTTTTGCAACTTATTTTTTTAAATGCTATATCTGCAAAGAATTTACAAAATAATACGCACACTATGACTTGACAATGATTGTGGTCAATCATATTTCATTATAAATACTCTTTCTGTTTTATTATCCTCCACATTCAGTTGCCAACTCATTGTCAATGTTATTTTGTAATTTTTTTGTGGATTTAGCATTTTTTTTAAAAGAAAAATAGAGGATTACTTAATATTTTAATTACAGATTCAGTTACACATGTTTCCTATAATTTAATATCTCATTAACCGTTAATCGTTGGACAAAGCAAATTATATCGTCACGACAATTTTTTAATTTAAGTTTTTTCAAGTAATGAAATTCATATGGCATATCACATGTGATTTAACACTAATATAATAGTTTGAACACTAAACAAACTGTACTAAAATTGGCATAAGTCTTTATGTATAAATCAAAGACTTTCCATTTTTTTTGCAATGGAAAACACCCATTTATGATTTTTCAACCATATATCACACACTATGTTTGAGTTATAGATTATATCAGTGTATTTATGAAACTTCTATAATCACACGTGATGTGGTAAAAATCACACGTTATTGAGATCATGTCTGGTAAAAATTACATGGGATTTTACGTGTTTTATCTAACTTGATGAATTAACTCCACTAATTTACAATTTGAAATATAATGTGTTACATATGGTTGGAATGCTATGAATGTCTAGTTTTCAGAACAAAAAAAAGTAAAACTTTTAGAATTTTGTAGAAAATGTTATGTTCATTTTACTACATACATGTTTAAATATTCAAATATTCAAATTAGTGTTGAATCACATGTGATTTCTCATGCAAATTTTAACAACAACAAAAGAAGAAAAAAAGACGAAAAACTGTGCGAAAAGGTGAGAAAAAAAAGTTTGTCGAAAGTATATCAAAGTGTCTGTTTGTAGAAAGATAATTGATTGCTCGTTGTAATAGTGTAATTATTTTCGCTTAACGATTAACTGTTTAAGATATATTAAATTTTGAATAAAAAGGGTGAAAGTGAGCCTTTTATTTAAAATAAAAGATGAGTAGCTAAAATTGAGCATTTGGTATGTTAAATTTTCTTTAGTACGTAAATGATCTCTCCTCAAAACATAATTAAACATTTGTCAATTTTCACACAAAGTTCATGATCAATTTGTTTTGTTTAACACGGCATGGTCTACTTCTAAAAATATTTGATATAAATGCATTGTTTAAAGTAAACAAATCCAAACAAAAATACTATTGTTGGTCAAAAGCTTTAAAAAATATGTGTTAAAGAAAAAGGGCTTTAAAAAATCTAAACCATCTAAAATATGACATAGTCTTAAATAAAGAAGGATTTGATTAAAATACATACACATTACAACATAAATTAATACGGAGTATGAAATTATCTGAATATAAATGTGCAGGTCAAAATGTCAAAGCTTGTTAATGTGTTTAAAAACTTCTATAGCTAGAACGTATAAAGATATGTATGGCAAATTGTAAAACTAAAATGTGTCATTGAATTTGTTACGTTTAATTAAATGTTTTGTATATCTTTACTATATAAAATGTAAAAATGGTCAAAGGTGAAAGTGAAAACTTGAAACTTGAAAGTTGAAAGTCAATTGTTGAATGTTGAGGAAATAAACAATAACATAATTGAAATGCCTTTAAGGAAACAATAACTTAATTTGGGAAACTTAAACAATCTCTTCAAGAAGGATTTGTATATTTGATTTGTGAAGATGAAAACAATATTTGCCATGTATTGTAAGGTTGAAGTATTTCACACGAACTTTAAGCAGTATTAAATCATGCATTCTTGATGGTCCCTACATACTTTTTGTTATAGTTGGCAAAACGGGCGAATGGGTCATTTTTAGGCATGGAAACACGGGTTGCGACCACTAATATTTTGTTGCCTCTCCTATTATATTGCATTCTATAAATGGTTAATATGGTAATTATGATCAAAAGAGTATTCTTATACTTGCATAAACGAGTTGAAATGGACATGATTGTTAATAATGTCAAATTATGATCAAAAGAATATTCTTATACTTGTATATTCATTGAAATTATAATGTCAAATTACTTTTCCATTCAGGGGTTTTCTTGATATATACAAGCTTGATACGTTTGCCTAGGGCTAGAAAATTTGGCCTATAATTGTTAATTAAGACGGTAATTGTTACTTTTGGGTCAATACGACCGAATTTGACCTCAAAGTAGTTGAGAAAAAATTGTTTGATCCTTGAGAAATTCGACGCCAATTGTTGTATTTGTTAAAATCAGATTCATGGATATGGGATTTCTTTAATATTTATGCAAATACAGGTCTAACTAAAATGTGCTTTGGTGGGTGATGATTGTGGTTGGTTTGTGAGTTGATTAGCATGTAAAAGTAATGAGTTGAAGCCAATGATTTTTTAGTTTGAAGTAGCTTAGTATTTCAAAGAGAAACATTTACCACAATATCGCAAATCGTTAATTGTTTGTCGCTACAAACCGCTGCCGGCAGGCTCGGGTACTCGCCTAGTTTACTATAAATGCATATTTTGTGATAATCAGACAATGTTAATTTCATTTTCAAAGTCAATAAGTTTAAATCATAAGAGTAAATGATACCTTAATTAAGGTTTTTTCAAAGTAGATTATTTATAAAAAAAGGCCTTGCCACTTGTCGCAATGATAGGCGATAGTATTTTTAGAAAAAAATAATTAGAGGGATGCCAAATAACTGGTGTTTATATATATATATATATATATATATATATATATATATATATATATATATATATATATATATATATATATATATAGAGTAGGGATCCAGTAAGAAGTAACTTAAAATAAGAAGTGGTGAGAAGTGACCAAAACCACGCATTTGAGATGCAACGACTTGCATTAGATGCATTTCTATTCATATAGATGCAACATCTCGAGTTTCGAAAGTTAATTTGATATATAGATGGTTCAAATTGATTTTCATGATTTTGGCACGTGCAGAGGAACAAAAAACAAGAGAAATCATGAAATGCATCTAATAAACATATATGCATCTGATTAAAAGATAGAAAATACACTATGGTGCGTTATAATGCATCTAAGATTATAGGGATGCATCTAATTTAGGTCGGTGCATCTCGGATTTGCGGTTATAGTTCTTCTTATTCCTTCTTATTTTAAGTAATCTTCTTATTTGATCCTAACTCTATATATATATATATATATATATATTAATAACAGCCGAGTATTCCCCTGGGAGCGATTGTTTTCTTTTTTGAGGGGTTTTCATTGCGGTAGATGTTATTTGCCCCACTTAGACTACGGATTTTAGGTGGGTGTTGTTTGTTTACACCGATTTGTAATAATGGTGTTTGATTATGTATATATTTCGGGTTTTTTTTAACGACAACTGAATATTCCTTGAGGGTGTTTCTTTTTTTTAAAGGGGTTTTTAAGGTTTTTTTTCTTCGGTCCTCATTTGGGCCTGTAATTTTGCTTATTTAGAGTTGGGTTTGTACAGCCCTACTTCTTTAAGTGGGCTTTTTTAACTTAATCATTTAGGGGTTAAAACGGTGCTTGCAACTTCGCCTGCCGTTTTACACTTACCTACGATAATCAAGCGAGGATGAGTGCCATGCCTAACATCGATGAGATTAAGGCTGCTAGTGGATCTGAAAATCTTCCGTCAGCCTTTAAGTATCTGTTCAACACCGAAGTTACTGAGGACCGTGCTTTTTTGGTGTGTATGGAGAGGGAGCGCCAGCAATTGGTTGGAAAGATTGAGAAGCGTAGGAGGACCATCATAGAGGCTCAATGGTATGGCTCTTTCGATAGTGATGCAGTTGATTGTTTACAGGGACTTGTTGAGCTTCAACGTGTTGATCGAGAATCGCTGCTTTCACTTGACACTCTTATTGATGGGCTGCGTGCTGGGATAGCGACCAAAGAAGAGCAGGTCGGTTTCATGGAGGTCACCGAGCAGGTAACTGACGATTAGTGTTGGTGGGGGCAGGTTTTATTAGTCTTTTGTGAAGCTTGTTTATGGTAGGTGTAATTAGCAATGGTTGTCTACTTTCCTTGGGATTTTAATTATCCCATGTGGTTATGTACAGTTAAGGGTTGGTGGTAGCCTGTAACAGGTTACAGTTTTCGCATTCAAATCACTCTTGCTATGTTATCCGAACAATGTTGTAAGTATGGTATTTTGAAGGGGAATATGATGGAATGTTTCTCTTAAGTTTCGAAATTGTTTCTTTGTCTTTTCATTGTCAGTGAAAGTTTGTTGATGTATGTGCGTGAGTGTCATGGTGGGATAAAAAGTCGTTGTGTACAGGTTTGGGTAATCGTTTCTTGTTGCCTTTTATAGCTGTTAGTTTAAGGGCTAATTATTTTTATTTTTTGAATATGCTAGTGCTTATTGAAGTGCTTGTTGAGTCTGCATTTAATCCCATTTATGCTCTTTAGGGCCACTTTGGTGTTGTGGCAGCAACCTTTGATTTAGAGTGTATTCTCATTAGTTTAAGTTATTTTATACTTTAGGATTAGAAGCTGTTTACGATTTCAGATTGGTTGATGTTGTTGTAGCTTATTGCAGGAATTCCTAGTTTCCATAGTTTCCTTTAACTTTTAGTCCTTAAGATTCATTTGGGGTGCTTCGGATTTGTTTATTTTAAAGTTGATATCAATGCGCTTTCTTTTTAGTTGTTGTTTTAATCTGCTTATTAGTAGTTTAGATTTAATAAAGACTTTATATGTTAGCTTATTGTTAGTTCTTATAAGCCCTAATAACCAAAGCATAAAATAAAAGAATAAACAACGACTGGAATAAGGTGTAAGTTTGTGGTTATGGCTATGGTGGAGTACTATTTAGATGACTGGTATGTAGGAATGATAGGTTTTCGTGGCAGTTATATCGCGAGTGTTGGCTAAAATGTGTGCACAGCAATTCGGTGTGGATTATTTTCTTGCACTGCCTATTCATAAGAGTGTTGGTTTTTTTTCTTGTTTTTTAACTGGCTGGCCTTCTTAGCAGTTATGACTGGCTTTGTTTGTATTGTCGTATGCACGTTATCTATTTTATTTTTTCGCAATTGAAGTGTGTCAATTTTGTTTGGGCTTGAAAATCAAGCGAACCGCTTACCGTTTATTTATTATATGAAAAAAGGGGTTACATTATGTGGGAAATATAAGTACGATGCATCAAAAAGAACATATATTTATATTATTACAGATAATCCGGACGATCTCAATTAAGGGGCACCTCGCCATGTCATGGCGGGTTTTAGGTGGCCTTTTCTTTAAAGGTTTTTCTTATTGTGACCGTATTCAATGCGTGCCTGCCTTTTTTTTCCCTCCACATTGTTGTTGTGTTCGTTAATGTCGCGGCTTATCATGCTGTTAATAGGTGTTTGTGTATTTAGTTAGTGTATAAAAACATCCGTTGGTATATTTTTATATGTCAAATCGATTTTTTAATTCTCTTTTTTTTTTTCTTTTTTCCTTCCTTTTTTGTTGTGTTGGTTTTTCGCTACTGAGTTCTTTTTCTTTCTTTTGTTTTTTAATAGTGGCCGTTCATCAGCAATTATGAATATGGTTGTTTACATTGTGATATGCATGTTCTCCGTTTAATGTTTGCGCAATTAGAGTGTATCGGTCTTGTTAGGGACTGAAAATGAAATAAGATATTTACTTTTTATTTATTACATACAAAAAGGGATTACATTATACACGAAATGAAAGTACGATGTGTAAAAAAGGGCATACATTGAGATTATTAAAGATAATCAGGATGATCCCAAGTTTGAGAATTGTTAGAGTCGTAGCCGTCATCGTAGGTAGGTAAATACGAAACGTCATATTCGTCTTCAACCCAGTTCGCATGTAGCATGCTGTATTCTCTATCCTGACGTTTTTTTCCTCCTCTTCCGCTGCCTCCTTGCGAGCAGCTTCTTCCATTTCTCTTAATACCTCTTCATCTTGAAGCATAAGTCGTTCTCGTTCCGTTTCTTCTATTCCCGCCTGTGCTTTGTCTGCCTCTTCTACTTCAAGCTGTTCTTTAAGAGCCGCGTTAGCCATTTCTAATAAGAAATTGTCCTCGTAATTATGGCCGCGAGAATCTTCTTTTTTAGACAAATCTTCATCGACACCATTTTTAGACATTATAGATAGCACCAAATGGATATTTTTATGTATGTGTAGTGATGCATGTGTGTAAGATGGTGTTGGTTGTATATATAGTGAAATAAATTTTCTTGGAATGATAAATAAGGATAAGTGTATGTTTGTCTAATAGGTTGCCTGGATAAAAGTTTTGCGATATTTATGTCTACAGTATTTTGGTGTTTAGTCTATTTTATGTTTTGTTTTTGCAATTTCGTTTTTTTAGTATTGAGTTAGTGTGTGTAGATATGCTAGTATATTAATAGAGTATTGATGATGATCGTGTGTGATTATTTGTTATTTAGAATTGTGTGGCTCTTTTATTTAAAACGGCGTTCGTTATATCAGTTGAACGATATGGATCTTTTTAATATGCTTTGACACCAGTTTAGAGAGGTGTATAATTAGCCGTGGTCCTCATTGCCTTCAAGAATAAACTATCATCTTTTTTATTTTTTTTAAGTTTTTTAAATGAAAGTATATAACCTTTTCACGCAACTGTAATTAACATTTTTTTCAAGAAGGTTGCATCTTCGGCATGTCCGATATTAAAGCAATTTTTTTAGTAAGTCACCGATGTTTGTTTCGCGTATCATATGTTTTTAAATATAAATTTTTATATATATATATACCTTTTTTTTTTCTTTTCCATTATTTTTTATTGGCTATTTAACCTAAATTCTTTTTTAGTATGGTTGTTGTATAGCTGATTAATAGTGTGCTAGTGTTCGCAAATTAAAAAAAGGTTCACGATAAGGTGTTAGGCTTGTTGTTTATAATTTATAAGGGGATGTATTGTTATTCGCTTGTTGGGAAATATACATGTGTTTGTGGCCGTCCATTTTTTTTAGTTACCGTATGTTTACGGGCAAAAAAAACCCGAAAGATGTGGCGACGCGATTTTAAAGTTTGTATAATATTTTTCACCTAAATTTTTTGGAAACTACCATCTGGGAATATATTTTTTTTAGGTACTGTATGTTTACGGGCCAAAAAAAAACCCAAAAGATGTGGTAGCGTGATTTTAAAGTTTGTACAATAATTTCAGCCATAATTTTTTGGGGAAACTACTATTCGGAAATATTTTCTTTTTTAGGTACCGTATGTTTAGAAGCGAAAAAAATGCCGAAAGATGATAGTATAAGGTGAAAGTGCGTTTTGATTAATAATATTAGTTAATTCATTTTTCTTTTTATTTTGACTTAGATTTGGCTTCTAGTATGAAGGGAAATAATAGCTCTTAAATGAACTTTTCTCCTAGAGCATCCATTATTGAATCTTCACGGGGAAAAAAAAAACCAAAATGTTAATACAAATAAACCGCAAAAACGTTTATTTATATTTTACGATCCTCTAATGTTTTGTCGATAACAAACGTAAAATCATTTTAACGAAACAAATAGAATACGTAAATAGTTTGAGTTAATAGTTTCCTAACACATTTACGTTTTCACATAAAACACTAAAACAAGTATAAGTGATTGTATGATTTAGATACATATGTACAAACAACTAGTGTTTACATATTGGGTTAGCATATACTTAAACTAAGTATACTAAAATGGGTGAAGTGACTGGTTTTGACAAAACTTGTTTCTCATCAACTTGGGAGGCAAACCGTGTTTTTGAAAATTTTGGCCTTTCGGATATAAACGCAGTAGGCTGCCTAACAACGGACCGGTTTCTAATGGGATGAGAAACTGGTTTCCCCAAGGTTGATGGTTTGGTAAACTTAGTGTTCACACTTTTCCCTACAGTTTTCCTAAGCTCATTTTTTAAGGCAACAATAGCGAAACTCTTTTCCTGAAGTTGAGCTTTGAGTTCATCAATTTTTGCTATCAAAGAGTTTGTTTGTTCCATTGATGTAGTTCTAGCTTCTTTGATAGAGTCACTTAGTTCTATGTGATGCTTTCTCAAAGACTCATTTTCCTTTAGTAATTTGGCAACACAAACCGCTAATTCATCATTTCTCATTTGAATATCATCAATAGCATTAACATCAGAATTACTGGTAACCAAATTACTTTTTACATGCATACCAGAAATGTGTTTCTTCAAATTGTTGATGGTTGAGTCTTTGTCTTGAAGCTGAGCTTTCAAAGTGTTCATTTCAAAAAGTTCACGGAATTCAGGAAGTTCCGGATTTTTACATGGTTTGTTAATTTGGAAACTTTGTTCTTTACTTTGTATCGCAATTTCAAGTGAAATGCAATGTTTTTCAAGATTTGAGAATTTGTTTGAAAGTTCATCAAAAGCCTTTTTATCAACCATATTGTTTGTTTTGAAACACTTAATCTCAGACTCAGCCTCAGTTACAAGACATTTATCAATGTCATGTTCAGCATCATGATCAGTTTGTTTAAGTACTTTAGCAGATGCACTATGTTGAACGGTTAAGGGTACCTTATTACATGACACATGTTTAATTTTCGGTCTGATATCTGCATCCACATCATGTGTAACAAGAGTCACTGGACCGCTGGCTGTGTCAAGCTTATCTATCTCTGAGCCTCTGTATTCAGTGTCAACTGATCCATCATCTGGTGCTTTACCCGACTCAACACTACAATCTTTTGATTGTACTCGACATTCATTCACCCTTCTGATTTCAGTATCCACATCTTGTCTAACAGGAGTTACTGAACTGCCGGTTACATCATTCTTTGTTGTCTCTGTTATTCTGCATTCAACAACATCCGATCTTTCAACAGATACATTACCCGACTCCTCACAACTATCTCTCAACTGCACCAAACTCTCATCCACATTTTCATATTTCAGAGTAACTTCCTCAATATACTTCTCCACATTATCCATGAGATGGATAAGTGTCTCTATGAACACGCTAATTTCTATTCCAGCGTATCTCTTGAAAGACATTTCAGTCATGTCTTGATCATAATCAGATGTAAATTCCCCACTGATGAATGACTGAAATTGGTTGTGGATCACTTGAAGTGCAGCACTGGAACTATCCTTTTGTACCTTTTCTTTAACAAGTTGTTGTTCCAATTGTTCTAAGTTCAATAGTAATGTTCCCGTTAATGTGGATAAATCTTGACGGAAAAGGGCATTGCATGTTCGTTCCATTCCTATTGTGAGTAACATGAGATGTGAGTGAAGTTGTTGATAAGGTTCAAGGCTACTTTCCTTTTGCATGGCATTTTGTAGTCTAAACAGGTGCAATTCTCTCTCTTCAGACTCTGAGCACGAAGATCTCACATCCTCATTGATTGATTCAAACATCTTTAACCGTTCAGTGTAGCATACATTATCATTGTTGTCCACATCATCATACAATTTAAGTACTTCCGAAATCACTGAATCAGGAGTGTAAGACATGATGTTGCTGTGTACACGGGATTTTACAAGTCTGTGATTTAAACCGAGAAATAGGGTCTTTCGCGGGATTTTACTAAAATCAAGACCAAACCGTTAAGCAATGACCAATAGAACGTGTTAAAATGACTGATGGATCGACACAATGATGGACAATTGTGTGTTAGGTCTTATGATTGTTTGTAGGATTAGCAGAGATGTGGTTTGGTTGTGATTTGGGTTGGTTGTTGCACGATTTTACGGAGAAATTTAGGTCTAAAAACTTAAAAACCTCAATAACTTCTGTTCGGAGCGGATTTAGGCCTCGAAGGTTGACCATTCGGCGTGCCATTCTCGTTCTCACGGTCGTTTTGATGGGTAGAACGCTGAAAACGGAGTTACGGTTCAAAAGTTATGGCCATTTGAAGTTTTGTCGGGAAAAGTCAACAAAACGCACTGATGAAATGGTCAAACTGCTTCTAACAATCCTCTAATGACAAATCGCTTTTCACCAAGTCGCTTAAAACCTTGAATACAAGTCGCTAGGTACTCAAGTCGCTAGAGACAACTCGCTATGAAGACAAATCGCTAGTTGACAAGTCGCTAGATGTTCAAGTCGCTAGATGCTCAAGTCGCGAGAGACAACTTGCTAAGTAGACAAGTCGCTAAAGAACAACTCGCTAAGTGGGCAAGTCGCTAAAGAACAACTCGCTAAATGGGCAAGTCGCTAAGGAACAACTCGCTACTCAAAACAAAGTCAAGTCGCTAAAGTTAGCAAAGACAAGTAGCTACTTTGCCAAGTCGCTAGCCGAAATGGTACAACCACTACTGTGTACTTTTTCTCGCTTTGTCTCAATAGAAAAGTCGCTAGTGCTCAAGTCGCTACCACAACAACTACAAGTCACTGAAAAATATAGAAGCAGGTCGCTACCAAGAATAATAATCCAAGATTCAAGTTGCTAGCAAGAAAATCTCAAACACAACACTTTTCAATCCAAAACAAACCCAACCACAGTGATTCAAGCTTTCCAAATCAAAACCCAAGCACTTACAATGATTCTAAACACGAAAGTACAATCAAAATTCAAACTTTAACACAAGAAATGATCCAAATGATGCAAATACCACTAAACTTTTTCAAACCCAAAAACCATATAAAACCACTAGAACTCCAAGAACATGTAAGAGAGATGATCAAACCATGGCTCTTGATACCATTTGTAACATATTGGATTTCACACACACACAAACAATCACAAATATGGGGCGTACAATATGAGTTTAGAGAGAGAAAGTGGAAGATGAGATCATTTCTAGAGAGAGAAAGTAAACAAAAGAGAAAAGGTTAGATTAGAATGAAAGGTCCAACCCTCTACCTTGGGAGGTAGAGGGTATTTATAGTTTTACATAATACTCCCTCCTGACGGGCTGTGGATCAGGCATATAGTGGGTAAAGACCCGTCCTTCCTCTACGGTGTTACACTAAACTAAACTACGCTACAAACTAACTACATAACTACTAGATAACGTAAATAACGACACGTCTACGAGCTAACATATGCTAGACTATAATTGGGGTGACCGACACTTTAACATGGAATTTCCAATTCTTAACAAGTTTAATTGGAAGTATGTACTAAATTATTGCTAAGATATTGGCGAATCGTCTTGTTGTGGTGTTGGGAGATCTTGTCAATGAGGTTCAATATGCTTTTGTAGCGGATAGACAAATTCTTGATGGTCCATTTATTTTGAATGAGCTTGTGCAATGGTGTAAGAAGAATAAAAAACAATCTTTGATTTTTAAGGTTGATTTTGAAAAAGCTTATGATTCGGTTCGGTGGGATTATTTGGACGACGTCTTGAGGAACTTTGGCTTTGGAGAGAAATGGTGTATGTGGATTAAAAATTGTCTTAGATCTTCTAGGGGTTCAGTCATCGTTAATGGAAGCCCGACGGAGGAATTTCAGTTTTATAAAGGCCTTAAGCAAGGTGATCCGCTTTCTCCTTTCTTGTTTTTACTGGTCATGGAGACTTTACATATGTCGTTTCAAAGAGTGGTGGATGCAGGTTTGTTTAAAGCGATCGCTTTAGCTCCTTCTTTGCATCTTTCTCATATGTTTTACGCCGATGATGCTATATTTATGGGTCAATGGAGTGAGTCTAATATTGATACTATTGTTAAAGTGTTGGAATGTTTTCATCGTGCTTCGGGTCTTCGTATAAATATGTCTAAAAGTAAGATTTTAGGCATCTCCGTGGAAGTGGACAAAGTGGAACAAGCAACAACGAAAATTAGGTGTACAATTCTTAATACTGCTTTTACTTATTTAGGATCGAAAGTGGGAGGTTTTATGTCCCAAATTCATTCTTGGAAGGAGACGATTGAAGGAATGGTAACAAGATTATCTAAATGGAAGTTAAAGACTCTTTCAATAGGAGGTAGACTTACTCTTCTCAAATCAGTTTTAGGATCAATGCCAATCTATCATATGTCTATATTTAAAACTCCGATGAAGGTGTTACAAAGTATGGAGTCGCTTCGCTCTCTATTTTTCAATGGTGCTGATTCAGCTAGTAAGAAAGCGATATGGATGAAGTGGAAGTTGTCTTCGAAAGATAAAGGAGGCCTTGGTGTGTCAAGTTTATTTGCACTGAATCAAGCTCTTATGTTCAAATGGGTGTGGCATTTTATTACACAAAGTTCATGTCTATGGACTAGGGTTATAATAGTGTTGCATGGAAAAGATGGAAAAATTGGGAAGAAGTCGAAGCCTTGCTACTCGTCTATTTGGCTCGATATTATTAATGAGGTGGAGCGGTTAAAATCTTGTGGCCTTGATTTGGTAAGCTTTATTCAATCGAAACTGGGTAATGGGATGAACACATCTTTCTAGGAAGTCGCTTAGCGCGGGGATACAACTTTTAAAGTTTTATATCCCAGATTGTTCGCTTTGGAAACTCAAAAAAATATTGATGTTGCGTCGAAGCTATCACAATCTGGTTTGGATTCCTCTTTTCGACGTGCTCTGAGGGGAGGTGCGGAACAAGCTCAGTTTGAGATGCTAAAGGATAAGGTGGAAGGATGCACATTAGTTAATAATAATGATAGATGGGTTTGGTCTTTGGAAGGTTCGGGAGAATTCTCGGTGTCGTCGGTTAGAAATTTGATTGATGGTTTCACGTTACCAGAGGTGTCGTCTAAGACTCGTTGGGTTAAAGTGGTTCCAATTAAGGTTAATGTGCACGCATGGAAAGATAAGACTGATTGTCTTCCTACTAGATTGAATATATCTCGTAGAGGTATGGATATCGATTCTATTTTATGTCCTATGTGTGATAAGGCGGTGGAATCTACTAGAAATCTTTTCTTCAATTGTCATGTTTCTAACGAGATTTTGCGAAAGATTTCTCGATGGTGGGATATTGAGTATAAGGAGGTTTCGTCATATGAAGAATGGTTGGATTGGTTATTGAGTCTTCGTCTTTCGAGGAAGCACAAGCAACTTTTTGAAGGTGTTTGCTATGTGTTATGGTGGCATGTTTGGAGTTTTCGTAACAAGAGTATTGGTCATCAGAATTCTTTCAAGGCGGATATCTTTGATGACGTGGTCTCTTGTTCGTTCACTTGGTGTCGTTATAGATCTAAAACTTTATTTAGTTGGATTGAGTGGCTTAAAAACCCTCACCTTATTACATTATAATGTTTTGTAATCTTCTAGCTTCTTGCTAGTTTGTTTTTTATAAAATCAGCCGTTCAAAAAAAAAAAAATCTCTTACAGTAAACACTAAAAGTGTGTGAGCCTATGGGGGCACATACGATAAACACGAGAGTACATGTCGAACGTATACATACTTGAATATATAACCCGATATACATGCATGAGCTTGACCCGTTTCATTGTACGATCCATGGACTTGATCTATTCTTTATTTGGGTCGTTTATTGGACTGCCTTGGGCCTTGCGTTCAAACCGATCGGGCAATAGGATTGCTTGGGTTCTTTGCTTGTTGATCAAGCTATAGCCCATGCAAGGGTCGGTTGCTTTGCTATAAAAGCAAACACATCCCACCTCAACCTGATGCATCAACATATATCCCTAAACCCTAAAGTCGACCATGTTCTCCTGCTGAAACTCAATCGGAACTCCATTAATCCGATTAGGGTTTGTAGGGTTTTGACGAAACCCTAAACTTGCTCAATCTCATTGATCCAAGTGTTTAGTGTTCAATCAATATAGGTGGTTTTGCTCCTATGTTCCTAGTCGACTGTAGCAGCAGCAACATGTGGTACTTTTCTGTCTTTGTGGTTCTCGGACAAAGAAGGAAAAAAGTCGGACAATTCATTGTCCGATATCGAGTAACAAAGGCTGTTCTTGGACAGCTATTAATCGGGCAGAAAAGAGACGAGGTCTTGAGGTTTTCTTGTTCGTGTTATTCAAGTGGTTCAAAGTGTTGATTGGGTTTATATGTTCTCGACTATCTTCTCATCGAACGTATTCGGTTTTCGTGTTTGTGTGTGATACTCGTAGAGGTATCTACTTTATATACTTTGGGTTTCTTTTGGTTTTCTTGTTCGTTCACTTGCGTTCAATAATCGCCAAAGGTTAGTTTTCTTATTTACCTTTATTCGTTAATGTTTATTAAATACGTGTTTACCTAATTGCTCTAACTAGATCTAATTCCGTTGCGTACTCGTTGTGTTACTTGGTTAACTAGATTATAAAATTCTAACAATGGCACGAGGTCTGGTGTGATTGTGGCACCGTAAGGTGGCATTGTGGGATGGCACAAGGCTTATCAACCATGCGTACCAAGCCCTCTAAACGTTGATATTATTTTTAAAGATGACAAAAGAAATAAGGATGAAAAAAGAAGAAGCTAATGTTATCCAACCATTTGTTCAAAATCAAGACAAATGGAATGTTAGCTCTAGTGTGTTTAGTTTCCAAGGAACTTAAATATACTATAGAACGTGGACCATTTTGCATAGGATTAAATGATTAATTTGTAGTCAATGCCAAAAAGAATAAGTAGCATTTATGAATATTCTGTAAGGATAAAGTATGATTGTTTGGATATTCTATGTTTGATATGAGTTTCTCATTAAAATGGCAGGACCACTGCAATTACAAAGGTTTTAGAGGTGACATAATAGTACAAGAATATTGGATGCATATCGTTTGTCAAATTTATGCAAGTTCATAGACTTGTGTAGTAGTATGAAACTTGATTTGGGTTATTTGTTTGTTTTATCCTCTATATTTTGTTCTTGTCGTCTATGTCACAAACAAACTAACAGCAGCTGCATCAAAAGACAAAGTTACGTACCAAATTGGTATCCCGCTTCATCCATCGACACCATTTAAAACAAGATAGACACATAGAAATGAAAAAGTAACCTTCTATAGTCCCCCAAAAACCTTTACAAACAGGATGGTCTAGCAGTAAGGATTATCATCACCGGAAAAAATAATGTCAACTTATATACACGAATAAAAAGGATGTTATGTTAAGATGCTTGTCTAGTAGATCATGCAGGTGAAATATGGTAACATGATCACTAATAAAAATCCGATGCTATTGAAATTAAAAATGAAACACGACAAGCCCAAATTTGTTATGAAGTCCCAACTTTTACTGAGCATGTGACGGAACAAAAATAATACGAAATTACAATTCATAGTGACGCTAGTTGAAAACATGATAGCGATTAAAAATTGATCTCACAGTAAAGTTTTACAGGATATTATACAAGTATGAATAGGAGCAAGACCCGCTGCAAGTATCTGCACGGAGTGTTTGACCTAAAGATCCCTGAAACATAAACAAAATGGTTCTGACTATGCAAGAACAAGAAAAGTGAAAATACCAAAACTTGGCACACAAATCGACAGGAGTGTCCAGATTTTGGTTATTACATATCGTTGATCGATTACTAGGTTGCATGGGAAACAAAGTGTGCATGTTAGACTTTGTATTAGTTGTTTGATTAGCTATCAAAGTAAAATTATGTAACACGGTCATATTTTGACTCTTACATGTAAAGTCTAACTTATTCACTAGATTGCGTTTGCAATTACACTACATCAATAAATGTTTTTGGTGACGGAGGTTCTTTAGCGACGACACATGTTTTCGCTAAAGGTACCATGGGGCTCACTATTTTCAAATGGTTAACAGTGAACCCGAAAAGGCACACATTCACACAAAAATGACCATGACCTTTTATAAAACACCCATAGATGCAATAATAACAATAACAATAACAAGTACGCACATATATATTGAAGCCACCAAATTTTGTCAAAAACTCCACACCACCGTTGCTTTGAGGGGAAGAAACCAAAATCAACACAAGAAAAATTGAGCACAAAATTCATTCACTTAAAATAGAACTACAAAACACAAACACAATCATGAACAAAATTACAAATCAAATTACACACGGGGTTATCACACTAGTTTCAGTTGTCTCACACCAATATCAAACTTACATTAACTTTAAATTGGGAAAACACGACTTTGGATTCTTCATGAGTTTTTAGCTTGAAAATCATTTGAGACATGAACAATCTACATTAAGATTTCAGATCTGTTATTACTTAGTACTTGGTATAATTTAATCGATGTTGGGTTCACGGGTATAAAGAAATGTTTACCTATAAATATAGTAGTACCTTTTAAGTGTTCTTAAGTGATGGAACAAGCTCTTCTAGTTCTTCTATAATAGCTTTGAAGCAAAAGATGTATTGTTCCTATGACAATAAATTAAAGGGAATCTTATATATAATGGAGTATATGACTAGCTTAAGTTAGATTATCAAATGGTACATAGTAACATACCTCTGACTGGACCATCCCTCTGCGTTGAGACTTGAAAGTGGTTACGGTTTCATAAAGATCTAACGCAGTCATGTCACCAACTAAAATTCTTTGGAGGGTATTATGAATTACACAATATGTTCCAGTTCTACCAACGCCTGCACTGTACTAGATAAAAAAGAGTCTCAGGTTACTTTGTATCTCGGAGCATCTTTGATGCATATATTGTACAAAATTTACCTGCAATGCACCACAAATGGCACTTGGGATGATGGCAGATTATTTAATCTTCTATAAATCTCTCGAACAGCCAAAGTGTCATGCGGAGCTCCATGATCAGGCCAATCAGGAAAAAACATGTGCAAAACTGGTCGAGGAGGATCATGTGACTGAATAAAAGTAGAATGTACATCATAAATGGTTGACGATAAACATGAAAAACAATTATATACATATAGTGATAGGTAAATGCACTATCTATCTCATATTACCACTGAGCTAACAATCTCTAATAAGCGTATAACCGCATACAGTGATATATTGCAGATGCCTTTAGGGGACGTTTGGTACGATTGAATCATAAAGAATGGAAATGCATTGGAGAATGGAATGACATAGAAAGAGAATGAGTCTGATATAAGAGAATGGATTCTAGTGTTTGGCAAAAATAAAGAATAGAGTGTCAGAATCGATTAAAGAATCAATTCCTTTGTTTTGTACATAAAAGAATGAATATATATATATATATATATATATATATATATATATATATATATATATATATATATATATATATATATATATTTTCAGGTTTTTTAGTTACGTTGATTATTTGATTTATTTGATGCTATTAGGTCACATAATTACAATTATGCAAACATAATTCAAGTTTTTTGTCATATAAAAATATATTATATCATCTCTACGATGAAACAAAAATGACAAAAAAAAAGGTCATATTTCTACAACTTACACATTGCACTAAACACAACTAATAAAAAAGATGGATACCGTATAATATTCATGATCGAACTAGTATATACACGTAAAGGATAAGCAATTAAAACCTGATTTACAAAGACTAGTATATACACATCAATATTTGTATAATTTTCTGCTATAGCGTTTTTTACATGTCACGAAGTAGAGAAAAGTTTAAATGCTTACTCTTATTTTGATGCTTACCAAGGGACAAATCCTCACCATCCATCTAGTTTGATTTAATGGTGGGAATTAATCTAAAATTTAATAGATAAACCTAAGTCCATCTTTTTTTTTCTAGTCTTTTTGTCTTTTTTTTTATTCACATTTTTTTTACAAAAGCGTAAAAACACGTCTGAAAACAGACGAAAACGTATGAAAATGGACGGAAATGAAAGAAAACTGATGAAAACGGACGAAAACGTATGAAAACGAACGAAAACGGTCGAAAACGGACAAAAACGTATGAAAACGGGCGAAGACGTATGAAAACGAACGAAAACAGGTGAAAACGTATAAAAACAGACGAAAACGTATGAAAGCGAAGAAAAAAACGCGAATTAAAAAAAACGTGAATTAAAAAAACGCGAATTTAAAAAAAAAGTGAATAAAATAAAAAACGTGAATTTTTGTCCGTGATTTTTTCATTCACTAGAGAATGGATAGAGAGAAAGAGCCCTTCTAAAATTCTCATTCTCCATCTTTCTCCTCTTTTTTTAAAGAAACAAAATGGGGGAATGAGAATGGTAATTTAATTCCCTGTTTCCATTCTTATGTCAAACAAACATGAGAATCAACCTCTTTTCCCTTTCTCAGCTTTCCATTCATGCGTACCAAACATCCCCGGAGTTGGGGAATCAAATGAGAAGTAATCTTAAAATGAGAATGATTAGAAATAACTATAACCGCATATTCGAGATGCATCGACCTAAAAAAAATGCATCCCAATTATCTATGATGCATCATAATGTGTTTCAAGCTTTTAATTAGATCCATATACGTATACTAGTCGGGTACCCGCGCATTACGGTGGCGGGTACCCGTGTCGTTATACTTTCTGGTGAGAATTATGTTTAGGGTTGTAAAGAACGTATTTTTTATGGGTTTTTGTTTCTTTGTTTGGTGTGTGTTTCTTTAGATGTGTAAAGGTTCGACTTTTATATGGTGCAAATATACGTGTGTAGTGTTCTAATAATAGGTTCGGAGTTAAGATTTATTTATTTATTTATTTATTTATTTATTTATTTATTTTTTTTTTTTGCAAAACGTTTAAATTAGTAATGATATAGTTTTAATAGTACATTTTTTTTAGTCTCATTTTAATTGTCCACTACTAAAAATGGAAAAGGAATTTTGATCGAGTTTACAATATTACCCTCATTTGTGGTTATTATTACTTTTAAAGACTTAATTAATTAGTTAATTGTAATTCTGGCAAAAGTAAAAGAGAGAAAGCAATAATAATTGTGTTTTTCTAAAACTTTGTGTTTTTTGTCAGGGGACAATAATTTTGGGACGGAGGGAGTAGTAAATAGATAACAGTTTTGTTTTTTAATCTCTACTCCCTCCGTCCCATAAAAACTGTCCAGTTTGACTATTTTGAGTATTTCTTTCTCAACTTTGACCTTAAATATTTTTGTTTGCATTATATAATATTTTATGAAAATCATACCAATGAACATACATTTAAATCTCAATCCATTCATATATTTTTCATCAAGTGTTGTATAACGTAAACAAAATTATTTAAGGTCAAAGTTGTAAAAGAATGACTTAAAAAAGTCAAAGTGGACAGTTTTTATGGGACGTAGGTAGTAGCATTTATATAAATGTTCAATATTTAAGTTTTGGTCATAAAGCCTTTCTTTATTACATGGTTTTTAATGTATTGACCATTTGTTATTTCATTTATTGTTATTGACTAATGGCTTATTATTTCTTAATAGGAAAATATTTTTGGCCTTACATTTTTAAAACTACTTCTTTTAGCAAGTCTCAAATCTATTATTAAGTAGTATAGATATAGATTAGATACGTTTTATGATTTTTTCCCCCTTATATGTGACTGAATAATTAAAAGCAATTTTCATCATTTTCACTTCAAAATAACTTTTGAAACTTAAAGGGTTGTATCTAAATGAATAGAGATGCATGTAATGCAAGTCGTTGCATGTCAGATGCGTGTTTGTAATCACTTTTCACCACTTCTTATTTTAATTTATATCATTTCCCTAGTTTATATAGTGTTTTTTTCACCACTTCTTATTTTAATTTATATCCTTTCCCTAGTTTATATAGTGTTTTAGATGATTTTAGTAATATTAAAGAACGTCTTGTGCGGTTAAAATGAAAACTTAATTGTACGAGTCTTGCAACTTATATACTACTCGACTGGAAAGTCCTGGCTTAGTCCCCGGATCCGGACTAATCCTACCCTATTCTTACGATAGGTAGGCCCAGAGATAAAAAAAAAATTAGTCGAATAGGTTATAACTTTAAGCAAGGTGTTTCCTTGATCATAAACAAATCATAAAAGGTGTCAATGTGTATCGATGGCCGGGAAGTACATGATTAGAGATTACTTAGTATGTACTCTTGCATAGCATAGTGTGTTCGGCCTATTTATTTGCTGTAGCATGGTTTCCATTTTGTTCGGCCCATTTGATATATAAGCCTTGGAGATTCGTGTTTAATTATCCCATATATGTACTTATAGAACATCAATAATATATTGTACCTTAGAAAGATTTCAATATTTCTCTGTTGGCCTAGTCATGCATAAATGGTTCCATACACAATGCAATCAAAATTTCATTTCATATAATAATAATATGAAAAATGATTAGGATGACTAATTTTATGTCTGATATAATCACCTTGCGACACATTAGTGTACTTATTCTCACTCTTTTTTTATTTACCATTGATTTAGCCATGTGTTTTAAGATCCTTCTTAGCCATTAAGTTATGTACATCAGATAGTCATCTACTTATATCAATTATAGACTTACCTCTGCATAATTCACCTCCATTTGGCGCAACTCTAGTGAACTATTTGTCTTAGTTAATTTTCGGGTAACTGTACGCATATTTCCAATCATTCTCATGCCATTCTCTCCTTGAAAGTAGTCTCCTCACATTATATCCTCTTTGCCCATTTCAGCCTGGGTAGATTAAAATAAATTAACTACATTAAGACAAACAAAAACCAATTGTGTCTTTGTATTTCTTGAGAATAGGTTTAGCACTTGTATGCTACATTTAACGTTTTACAACATTTTAATGTAATTGTGATTCGTTTATGGTACAACGACATATATAATTTCAGTATTGGTGTTATTCGCTAGATATCAACGACATGTACTTTTTGGTATTTTTGTTTTCCAATATATTATTCAATAACTATTATGTTAACACAATTGAATACTAATTGTAATAGATAGGACTTCAAAGTTGGAATGAAGGATCAAGTAACGAAACTAATTCATGATTAGCATAGCACTATTAAATACCAATATAATTACAAACTACCTTGGGAGGGTCAACTAGTCGAGTGAGCATCACAACTGCCGGACAATGATACTGGAGAACCATTTTCCAGAAATCTTCATAAGTTGTAGGAAGGGGCCCTTGAGTGGCAATGAACCGAGAAACAGTCCCAGGTGGATTAGCCTACAATCATAGATGGAACCATTTACAAAACTTAAATTTGTTTCAGAATTCTGAATCACTAGGAATTTATATATGTAGTGCAAGCCAAGCGTCGCCCTATATGTCTGCGTGTGTGTAGGAGAAAATGGTTTACCTCAACGGTGATAAAACTAGCATTGATGTATCCCATTCCCGAACTGTGATTTTTGCTTGGATCAATAATAACCCTGTTGTCATCAACTGTTACAAAAGAATTCCAATATCAATAAAATTATATTTCCATACATACAGCAATCGTATATATGTTGTGCACGCAATAATAAGAATAAAGTGACTAGCATACATGGTATAACCCTTTCCCAACGGTTTTTTGAAGCATTAACTTCTAGTCTAGCCACTGAAGACCTCCGATTAAGTTCTGTCAAGGGCATCACATTCTCCTGTAAGAATCCAGAAGACCAACGACGATTATTCAACGTGACAGATGAAAAGAATACCCATTGGCCATTGTTCCACTTATTCATGTTATTTATTCTATCAACTATAGAGTATTTCAAAAGGGAAGTCATTTGCACACTTTCAATTCTTATTAGAGTGTGCAAATTATATCTCATTTCAAAATGGCTGAAAGATATTACAAAATTATACCAATAAATAGTCATCATCCACTCATATAAGATATATCTAATGAGCATGAGATAATACTCAGAAACGTGGGAACATAAATTAACTTTACTAACCAACGGACTTAGCTCAGTTGACCATATGAGTTTCTTTCAAAGTTTGGAGGGAGTTTTCTCAGGGTTCGAGTCTCGTAAGAGAGAAAGAAAATCCGGATTTTTTTCCTAGTGCGAAGTCGTGAGTTCTAGGGATTTCTCTTTGCGGGTCTCTCCTAGTAGTTCGGGACTCGGGGCCTGCCCGTTTGGATGGTTTAACTCGGGGGTCGGATTTCAAGTGTGGTGCCATTCTTAAAAAAAAAAAAAAAAAAAAATTGTTATTAATATCTTACTATCTTATAATGGAGAAAGACTTCTTCCTTCATTATTTTTATTTAAAATTTAGCAATACAATTTAGTATGCATCATGTACAAGTAATGCAAGCGTCCAATAAATGTATTTTGCTATCATTGATGCATAATTAATATACATTCTTAAAACACTCATTAAATCATAAATACAAATATTAAAATGCATAGTACAAGTCCTGTAAGCTGTTAATTAGTGATACTTTAAAAATGACATTTTAATAAAAAAATACAATTAAAAAAACACATTATACAAACCAAACAAGTTATTAAAGACAAAAAAAAAAAAAAATAAAAAAATAAAAAAATAAAAAAAACTAAGGAAAGTTTCACAAAACTTTTGCCATTACTTATAGCCCCCAAACGAACAAAGTAATCAGTAAAGCTATTGCTAAAAAGGCGTACAAATAAAATAAATTATTAATCAAAAAATTTTAAATTACAAGGTAACTACAGCCGCATCGCGCGAAAACCTTACTAGTATATGCTTATAAGTAATTAAACTTGATAACTTTTCAAAAACCTGTCGACTTAGATTATGTATTTTCCTGATTAAATCTAAACTACAACTTTTAAAAAACACAAGCTGTGTTTAATTTAAAAAATACACGCTTTGTGTAGAGGTGGCAAAATGATTGGGTTGGGTTGGGTCGGGTTGGGTCTTGGGTCTTAGATGAGTATGGGTCTATATAGGTATGAGTCTAGATGAGTCACTTGGAATGATGGTTCTAGATGAGTATGGGTCTAAATGGGTATGAGTCGGGTCGTGTCGGGTTTTTTTGGGTTTTGCTAGTTTTTTTTGTTTCATCATGGAACACAATAATTAATTACTGTAAACAAAGACAAAAAGTATTCAATATCCATTTTTTTACGTTTTCGTCAGTTTTTATACATTTTCATCCGTTTTCGTCTGTATTTTTACATTTTTATATGTTTTCATTCGTTTTAATCCGTTTTTGTCTGGTTTCATCCGTTTTTACGTTTTTATACAATTTCGTCCATTTGTATACGTTTGCATTTGTTTTTATAAGTTTTCATCTGTTTTTATACGTTTCTTCAGTTTTTGAACGTTTTTTGTCAGTTTTAATATGTTTTCGTCCATTTTTAGACGTTTTCATTCGTTTTTATACATTTTCGTCCGTTTTTTACGTTTTTGCCCGTTTTAAAACGATTTCGTTTGTTTTTATACGTTTTCTTCCATTTTTTACGTTTTCATCATTTTTATACGTTTTCATCAGTTTTTATACGTTTGCGTCAGTTTTCATTTGTTTTATACGTTTTCGTCAGTTTTTATACGTTTCATCTGTTTTTATACGTTTTCATCAGTTTTCATACGTTTTCGTCAGTTTTTTACCTTTTTGTCAGTTTTAATACGTTTTCGTCCGTTTTTACACGTTTTCATCCGTTTTTATATGTTTTCGTCTGTTTTTATTCGTTTTCATCCGTTTTTAAGTTTTCATCCGTTTTTATAATTTTCGTCCGTTTTTTAACGTTTTCAGCCGTTTTCATCCGTTTTCATCTGTTTTCGTCCGTTTACTTATGTGCAAAACGTGCAAAAAGGGACAAAAAGTTAAAGAATGGACGAAAACGTAAAAAACAGACGAAAGCATGTAAAAACAGACAAAAACGTAAAAAAGCGGACGAAAACGTGAAAAAACGGTCGAAAACGTAAAAAAAGGACGAAAACGTGTGAAAACGTACAAAAACGAACGAAAACGTGTAAAAACGGACAAAAACGTAAAAAAATGGATGAAAACGTGTAAAAACGGATAAAAACATAAAAAAACCGAATGAAAATGTGTAAAGCGAACAAAAACGTAAAAAATCCTGACGAAAACGTGCAAAAACGGTCAAAAACGTAAAAAATGTCAAAAAACGGCCGAAAACGTAAACAAACAGACGAAAACGTGTAAAAACGTAAAAAAGCGGACGAAACGTGAAAAAACGGGCGAAAACGTAAAAAACAGACAAAAACGTAAAAAAATGGCCGAAAACGTGTAAAAATGGTTAAAACGTTACAAACGGACGAAAACGTATAAAAACGGATAAAAATGTAAGAAAACGGATGAAAACGTTTAAAAACGGACGAAAATGACAAAAATGTATGGAAACGTAAGAAAACGTATAAAAATAAAGTGTGAGTGATTCTTATAATTTTAGTTAACAACCAACTTAAACCATGTGGATATTGTATTAGACCCATGTGGGTATATTATTAGACCCAACTAGATCAATCAATATTAATTAATTAAAATCAACTAAACTTATCTAGACCCATCTATTAAAATAAACTAAACCCATTTAGACCAATCTTATTAAAAAAAATACCCAACTAGACCCAAATTTAACCATTGGGTCTTAAATTGCCACCTCTAGCTTTGTATGTAAAAAAACACATGCTTAACATCAAGGACCGAACCAGAATCACGATTTCACATGTATAATTATTTGTCGCTATATACCGTTGATTTGTGCGATTATTCATCTGGTAATATAAACATGTTTAAGGTAATTTTCTATAAGAAATAATAATCATGTTTAATTGTTTATGAAAATTGTTAGCATTGATGATGCTATTAGTGACCCAACATATCTTATTTATGTTATTTGGAAAATGATTTGCACACTTCAATTTTGATTGACATACTCTTATATACAAACAGTTAAAGCAAATTATACTTAAAATATAACTGTCTAATGCATACAACGATATGTGTCGATAAAATTGAGAATATGCAAATCAATTCCTATATTTTTGTTTTTTTCTTTTAGCGAATGAACTTTACTTGTTAATACTCAACTCAAAGTATCTTTTAGACTAGACAGAGTGGAGGTGAGGCCTCACTCACCACCCCACTCCGAAACCCAATCCTCATGCGTGCCAGATCGAGAAAAAGAGATATATAAGTAAGCTGCTCACCTCTCATGAATATCTTTATAATACTCTATTCTTTGGGATTGACTAAAGTGCCATTACCCTAGTCTAAAGAAGACTTAAGAATCCCCTCTACCATACTAACTAGAGACAGGAGTTTACCACCACCTACATATTCCTATTTGATCCTATTACAAGGCAACGGATCCTATTTCACTAGCCTTGTCTAGAAGGCGATTTGGTAGCACTAACTTACTATAATAATGTACAAGATCAAAGAAATCTCTCCGATCAATCCCATTCCTAGTCTTCGTACTAAGCCCTGTTGCCTTACCCCGCTTGCTTTCAGCCATGATCGCCCTTAATCCTTGCCGGAGTTTCCCTCCTCGCCCCATTCAATAGAAAGTTTACTTACACGCCTTACTTGATAGGAGGCTTTAGGGAAAGAGATCCAAGAGTTTTGACAATAGTGGGAAGAGTTTGAAGACTTTCTGCTCATCTCCCGCCTCCGTAGGGGACCTGTGGTTGGATTGAATCCTTCGCGATGGAAATTCCAATCAAGGTGCTTGCTTCCACTAGTGGCGGGCGGGCGAAAGGTCCATTTTTTTGTTTTTTTGTTTTGTGAGTGTGTGTGTATGGTATTTAGATGAGTATTTTTGTAAAAAGGGGGTATTTTAATAAAAAGGTAAAGAATGATGTGACCACTACATGTAACAGGCCAGAGGGAGTGAGTGAAGTGAGAGGAGAGAGAAAGTTAAGGTGTCGCTGATGTGAAAGGTGAGTAAGTATGACCACTCCCTTTAGTCAAGGCAATCCGAAGTGGTGGGTGACCGGCTTACCATTAGTGCCAAGTGGATGGTAAACGGAAGTGAGATGTCACGCTCAAATTGCATAAGTTTGGTGACCGGCTCACCAAAGTGAGGTGCAAAAACGTGTGACCCATTTCCAAAAAGTAAATATTTTTTATTTGTTTTATGAGTGTGCGTGGTTATTTATTGGGGGTATATTTGTTTAAAGTGGGTGTTTTAATGAAATGTGAATGGAAGGTGACCAAATCGGATGAAAGATGAGAGGGAGTGAGAATAAATGAGAGGAGAGAAAAAAACTGATGTGGCATTGATGTGGATGATGAGCATCACTCCCTTTAGCCTTAGGTGTGACAACTCAGACTGCGAAGAACTCTTCAATATAGTACAACATTTTCGATAACGACATGATTTGCACACCTTGGTTTTTAATTTGAACATATATAACACCATACAAACACAATGAAAACATGTTAAAAATTAATTACAATTGTCTAAAGCATAAAAAATGTGTGCTAATAAAAAAATATAATGCATAAATCAATTTTCTTTAGAATAATATGCCAGAAAATTATACGTGACACGTGACCGGCGACAAAAGTCTTTATATAAACACTATTAGAGTATGATGTAGTGACACCACTCTCATGCCAAACCAACGTGGCATCTTTTTGGCTTGAGCCAAAGTCAAGCCACTATACCGCTCCCTTTGTGCCAAAACAAAGTGAGTGAACTGACTTGCGTCAAAGTGAGGATTGATTTTATTGATTTTTATGTTGAGTTTATGTTTTAATTGGATATGATATGTTACAAAAGTGAAGTTTTAATTTAAGTGACTAGGGAAGGGGGTTTTCAGGTATGTGCGTGATAAAAAAAGTGAAAAGGAAAAATAATGTGACACAACTTTTTAGGCTTTGATGTAAGTTACTGCACCCAATTCTTTTAAGATAACTTTACCTAATGATACTAAGTAAAACAATATAGTCGTCCAACCGCTAAAAAGTTCATACACTACTAATAATTTTTAAGGATATATTAGCTATAAATTTTGTGCAGCCAATTGTAGCCAAGCTATAAAAGTTATAGTCAAGCTATCCTTAAAATTTTAATATTACAATAATATTTTTGCAAAATTTTATTTTTGAACGACAACTAACTATCTCACAATATACCACCACATACTATCTATTATGTCCTAAGAAAGACTTAAACCTAAAACTGTTTAGTTAGGGAGCTTCTTACAAAACAATAGATATTATTAGAACACAAGCCCTTTTATAATAAAGTATAGATGATAATAAGTAATATAATTTTTTTTACGATATGTGTGGATAATATTCGATGATGAACAAATATCAACCG
This sequence comes from Chrysanthemum makinoi, assembly GCA_910596185.1. Classification (NCBI taxonomy): domain Eukaryota; kingdom Viridiplantae; phylum Streptophyta; class Magnoliopsida; order Asterales; family Asteraceae; genus Chrysanthemum; species Chrysanthemum makinoi. The sequence goes on from OU343221.1 coordinate 114,653,927, forward strand.
GTAGAAAGACAATGGCGGAATTACTTGAGGGCGGAGGAGGAGGGTCGCGACCCCCCAAAACATATTTTATAGATAAAGTAAAATGTTTAATATTGCAACCATCATAAAAACAAGTAGAGGGCAGCCCGCCGCGTTGCGGCGGAGCCTAGGTGGGCTTTTATTTAAGGTTTTTTCTCACTGTTAGTGTGGTTGGTGCTACCCTTTTCTCCCGGCGTTATTAGTGGCTTTTTTTTTATATTGGTTTATAACGGTAGCGTTTGATTACGTATATATATATATATATATATATATATATATATATATATATATATATATATATATATATATATATATATATATATATATATATATATATATATATATATACTATATAAAATGGAAAAATGGTCAAAGTGAAAAAAGTGAAAAATGTTGAAAGTTGAATGTTGAAAACATGGTCAATGGAGAGAGAAATAAATATTATAATTAATACTCTTATTAAAACACCCCATTACTTAAAAGTACAATAATTTATTCACATTGTACACCCAATTAAAAGCACATCTACCAAATTAAAAACAGCCAATTGAAACCGATACCGGGTTGACCCGTTGAACCCGATACCGGGTTGACCTGTTGAAACCGATACCGGGTTGACCCGGGACGCTTCAAACCCGGCGGGCTGACCCGGTTTAATTTGACATTTTTTCGACCCAACCTATCGGTTTGACTCGGTTTAAATCGACTTTTTTTTATCGGAACGGTTCAACTAGTTCAACCACCCGGGTGAAATCGGGTTTCAAATTTGACAAAATTATATGAGAAATGATGAAGTAGTTGTGGAACCCGTGACAATTTTTTTGAAAGGAGAGACCAAGTAATTGTAGTTTTTGGTTTATTTTGCTTTGACACATGTAATTTGTCATTTGTATAATGTTATTTTAAAAAATGTTGCTCTTGCACCATTTAAGGTACTAGCATATATAAATCGTCGTTTAAAAGTTAATATATATTGTATAGCCCTTTGTCAAGTGTATCAATAATGTTATGTAAGTTTATTAAAATCACAAAAAATAAATAGTATTGTTATCTTTAGCGATAATTATTTGTACCTCAAACAAATATCTTTGAACAATGCATAAATATCTATACAAATTGATAGTACAAAATAATCTTATATGGTGATATCCAATCTGCAAAGTTACAATTTTAAAAGCCACACACCAAATGATAAACGTTGCACATGTAAAAAAATAGTTATCACTGCCTAAATTACTGACAAAACAAGAAAAAGCGGTCACACATGTTGGCTATACCTCTAAACTACAATATAATATTGCCAACTACATAATACCGTTGCTTTTTGTAATGCTTGAATCTATTATTACTAAAAATCTTAATAACTTAAAACAATTCTATTAGAAAATATACTCACACACTTAGATCGACTCCACATAATTTTTTAAAAAACTATATATTTATGCTGCTATGCAACCACGTATCAGAATTGTAGTTATTCGAAAATGATTCTCTAATGCTACAAATACAGTCTGTTGAAAGAAACTTATGGGTCATCGGAACTTTGCAGAAAACTAGACATCGCTGCCGCTAGGCGCGGGTAATCGTCTAGTATATATATATATATATATATATATATATATATATATATATATATATATATATATATATATATATATACTAGTGTCAAAACCCGTCCGATGGACGGGTATGACTTGTGGTTTTTATTTTTAGGTTTTAATAGAAAAAATATATACTAAAATGTAATTAAAAGTCACGAATAGGATATCGATTGTTATGCGTTTGAAGTTAAGAATTGGCCGTATACATAGTGTAAAATTAGATCAATATGCGTTTTAAAAACCTTGTCTACATAATTTACTTTCCTAAATTTACAAAATCTCTACATTATGTATAAAACAGGAAAAAGGAAATATGTGTTTTTGTAATTTACTTTCCTAAATTTACAAAATCTCTGAGTTTATAATTAAATTTTTTAAGTGGCTTAGCCATATATAATTCGCTGAGTTTATAAATTGTAGCTCATTGGATTCAATAGCTTATCAAGTCTTTGAAAGCCTTGGTATGATAAATATCTAAGAGCTTAAAAGTATTCATCAGAAACCAAGCAAGATTAAGCATGTTTGAAGGAGTTCAACCTGAACGAACAGTTCTACCATTGACTAAGGGTGTGTTTGTTTAAGCTTGTAAATGGGCTCATGAGCTTATTTGAGTTCGACTTATGTTATATAAGCCCTAATTTTCCATTTTGAGACTTATGGGCTTATATAAGTTTATCATATCATAATAAACTCATATAAGCCCAAAAGCCTCAAAATAAGCCAGAGAATTAGGCTTATGAAATATAAGTCGAAACACAAATAAGCTTATAAACCACATATAAGCTTAAACCAACACCCCCTAAAGGTGAGGTCTCGCATTTTTACACTCCCGAGCAAACACTATATGGGTATGTTTGGCACGGAGCTCTTGAAGCGGCGAGCAATGAATATTTTTGTTTTAGTAGTCGTTTGGTAAGAGAGCGGTGAGTTTTGCTATTTTTTAAAAAATTGCTCATTTTTCCAATGTTTCTTTAATAAGCTGTGAGTGGTAAGCTGTGGCTATTGGTCACCGCTACTTTTAACAAATACAGCTCTATGGCTGTGTTTGGCTAAGAGGCTTATGGGGCTTAAATTTCAAAAGCCCCCCTATAAATCTCGTTTAGCGTAGAGGCTTATGGGGGCTTTTGAAATTATAAGCCCAAGCCGCGGCCTAAAAAATGAGTCAAAAATTTTTATAAGCCTCATTAGTACCAAATTACTTAATTACCCACAAAAATATCTGATATATACATATGTTAATTTAATTATGTCTTTTTTAGTAATTTTTACAATAATTTTCCCCAACTTAAACTGAATTGTCAAACAAGTTTATAAAAATAAAAATTGTAGTTTGGGCTTACCAGCCCCAGCCGCCGCCAAACATACCCTATATGTATCTAAAATTGACTCATTTACAGCAATAACTAAGTATACGTGTTGTACAAAGGGTCAGGTGTGCTTTTGACTTATCAATATTCAAGGTGTATTTGCATAGCCACATCATACTGCCAGTGAGTCCTAAAATAGGTGTGGAAGTTTTACTACTTTTACCCATTTGGCGTTCTATAAAAAAAATGTTGTGGTACTGTGCAAAATAACTAACAAATTCAGGAGGAGAATACTTGAACCATAATAGCTCAATTTTACCAGTAAACAAAGGAGAAGAGAGACCTGAGTTTAACTTTATTGCAAGGAACATGTTAGGAAAAAGAAACACAACTGCCATTGGACCAAATTCAAATACAATAAGATAAAAGTGTCCCAAACAAGATAAGAGTCCCAAACATGCTTGCAAAATAGACAGCAAATTCAACCCCGAAACACATAACTCAATCCTTAAAAGTCGGCAAAACCAAAAATACAGGAGGTAAAAAGGTAAAAACCATTGTATCTACGAGAAATGTCTGACTGCACTTGACACAAAGCTACTGACTGCATGATATCTCTTGATCTTTTACTATTTTCCCAAAAACAGTTTTTCAACGAAGGCCTGCCAAACACTTCCACACAAGAAAAAGAAAAGAAACAAGCCACAATAAACCTGAAAATGCAAACATGTCAAAGAGTCACATTCTGTTGAGCATTGATATGTATACTATAAATTCATATTTATCACATGTCATATACCTTGCATCCAAAAAAATCCCAGCTACCTGTCAGGCTGCATTCCTTAGCAATGAGAAAGCAGCATGAGCAGGCGTTTCTAACACATACCTGAATGTACAGAGACGAACATTAATATCAGTCTCGGAATAACAAACACTTGAATTGCAATAGTTATTGTATCATCGACACATAGAAAAAAATCATTTCCATACAGTCACCACACATATACACTTGATGCTGATAAAGTAACTTATTGCACTCATAATCATCATACCCATGACATGACTCAGATTCCACATATGTATTACATAAAGGAGCTTAAATCCAACAAAGCCTTGGTAAAGTTAATTACGCTTTTGATGCATTTACTTGAAAATGTAAAATCCATGTAACCAACAGCGTTAACAACAAGCTCACATGTTTTTAGATGAGTAAAATAATAGAATTGATGTACTGACAAGATGAATTCCCCCTTCACACACATAAGTGCAGTTTTTGGTTTCAGCTTGCAATCCTAATGAGCATAATAATGTAAATCACAACAACAACAACAACAACAACAACAACAACAACAACAACAACAAAAAGATGATGATGAGAAGCCGGAAACAACACATGCTCTGATTCTGCTCCCCGAGGTCTTTCACAGAAAACAAAATTTTGAACTTTCATGTGAACCATTAAGTAACAAGTTTATTCAGAAGTAACAATTTGCAAGATATTTATAAATCCAAAACCTCATTATGTCTAAATTTTATATCCCCCAACAATATATCGTAAAAATCATTATAACTATCGAAAACATATAACCAGAACACCATTGGTTCTTGGTTCAGGTCTACGATAGCTACTTTAATAAACTCAAGCAATTAAATTTAGATGCCACCTATTGGACACAGATAAGGAAACTTATTATCAGTTGAAACCATGAAGTCATAACAAGAACACACATGACAGAAACCCAGAACATGATAAAAAATAATTTATACATGGTTGAGTACCTTAAATGATTGGGGAATACTACAACTGTCCAAAGTGCTCCAGGGGTAAATTGGAGATCACAGACGGCCTAAGGCCTGCAGCACCGCAAGTATCACTCAGAATTTCAGAACATCAGGAATTCAGTTGAAAACTCATCTTTATCAGATAATTTGAATAGGTTTGACCTATTTAATACTTCACTTATCAAAATTCATTGGGCTATAAGGCCGCTCATCTAAGCCGCCATTATCGTTGACATATTTTACTATAGCAAAGTAGGCGGGTAAAAAATGACAAGATTGAGATAATTTAAACCAATAGTTGCAACATTTACGTAAATTGAAATGAAATATTTCTATTAAGACATGAAATTCGATAATGATAGTTTTATAGTTAATATTAGTCTTATAACATTGATTATCTTTATGAAAACCTTTGCGTATTGTAGGTTCGTCATTAGCCGAGACTTTTAAACACACTATAAAAAGTAAGCAAATAATGTATTAACATTCATTTTAAAAACTTTAAATGCAACATAATTAGCACGAGTACCTTTTAATAATGGCAGTCATGGTGTGAAGGTTGTACGTGAAACCGAGCTAATCAAACGCTCGTCACCCATTTTGCCACATTCCAATTGTTGTTCCAGTGATGATCCTCAAACCATCTTGTTTTTTTGACAAACACGCTTTCTATGCCTTTCCAGTGAAGTGCAAGTCTTGTGGTGAAGCGGTAATTCCCAACCCTCTTACATTGCAGGAGTTTCACTTGTTGAGGCTGAAAATGCATTTTGAGTTCGACAGTAATAGGATAAACATACATGCTTATTAAACTTAAGAGGTTTGGTTTGAGATTATTTTTCTGCGCATGTGGTTTAAGCCCATTTTTCCAGGTTTTAGGCTATCGAACTTTTGGGAAGCTAATTAGCTCAAATTTTAATCAATAAACTCAAGTTAATAAGCTAATAAGCCCAAAAAAGTAAGCCTATTAGCTCAAATGGCTAATAAAAAGACTCTTTATGAGGTATTGAGTTATTTTTCCAAATGTGTAACTTAAAAAGCTTACCTAAATATAGCATCAGCAACTCCATCTTCGTCGTTGCTGATACCAATCATGCACATTAGCAACGGCTTCTGTCTTTTCTGATCCGTTACTAAAAGCTATTCCTAAAGAAGTTAACTCAGTCATTTCAATATTATTTTTGCCATCACCTGCTCATTATTGGTTTAAAAAGTCAAAGACCAACATTACCAAAGAATTTCAAAAAAGAATTGATAATAACTGTTTCTGAAAAATAAAAGGCGATTATACAACACCTCATTTTGAAGTAACACCAAAATGGTCAAGTATCATTTAAAGGACGAAAAGATAAGTAGATTTGATGCAAGATTTTTGTTTTTGGCAGCTGTAATAATTGAGATCAATGTCCAAGCTGGAGGCTAATTCCCTTTGTTGATTGCAGCCAAGTGCAGCCAGATATGCTTGAAATTGTGCCCGTCGGTTCTTCAAAGGGCAGTGGAGTGCGAATGTTACTTGACCATTTTGGCGTTTCTAACTTTCTAACATAAGTTATTCTAATTTCTATTAAGAATGTATAGTCTCCTAGGTCTAATCCTTGTTTAGAAAATAAAACGAACTGGAGTTGAACACTTGAACCTTAAGAAAACTTTAGAAAATTTTTGTTATGATCAACATACTATTTTTGTAACAATATAAATGAAAATTGACCTGTGCAAGGGCATCCTCTACATAGTATCAATTTATGTTGAGATCATTTCCAGACCCTCGTAGTGGGCTCGTACGATAGACCCTCTTAATGCGATCCTGAAACAATATAATTTTTAAGTTTCTGCATCTTCCAATAATTTTCTAAAGAATGCCACCATTTAGCATCATTAAGCTAGCCTTTTAGCGCCATTTCTTAAATAAGATAACTCGTCAAATCAAAATAATCTTTGGTGGAAATTCTAAAACATCTAAAAATAACAAAAAAACAAATATAAAAATATAATAGGTCCATTGGGCACACACGCTAAAACTTCTTATCAGAAACTTTGCTTAATCTGAAAATGGATGAAACACTATAAAATCATTCATAAATATACAATATATGTACACTACTCACTATATACTTGAGAAAGTAACATTTTTTTTGTCCCAGGCTTACAGTGTAAGCAATCAAACTCAATAATTAATATACATAAAGTAGTTCAATTAACCATAAGATCCACCAAACACTAATACAATGGTTGTGGAAAACATGTACGAACCAGAATCAAAAAATTAATTTATTTATGATGATAGGGTTGCAGGCTTGTAACAACATTGGTTCAATTTAAACCATTAAGATCCAAATATCATCATAATTAAAGACAACATTTAAAGGTGGCGAGATTCATGCGAGTTGGACCATTGGTTTTAGAGGATATAAAGTAATACCTTTTGTACTGCTCTACTAACTTGATTTGCAGCATCACTTACTGCATAAATTGTGTTACTTATAAGACTGGTAGACTCTTGTGACATGCCTGTGATTAGTCCAGCGGACTTTACAAAAAAACATTGTTAATATAAAAGATCTAGTTGGAATCCATTGGATAATAAGAGTTATAGGACATGAAATATAGAACATGGCTACCTTCATCCAGGCAGGCCTGTTTTCAGTAACCTTGAGAAACATAGAATTTCTAAAAGGCAAGGCAAGGCTGCAACAGACATGAACTGGTTTTACAAAAATAATAACCATTTTAAACATTAAACCTTATATGTTTGCATAATACGAGTACAAAAGTATATCAGATATGAAATTTTCATTACATTATGCTGTGAGTATTTCTCTCTTATGGGTTTCGCCAATGAGCCCCTTGTCCATGCTTAAACTTGGAAGCCTTATGTCTAGCAAGTTCAGAAAACACCAGACTATTGCTCTGCATAAGCATCTACTTGAGATCATAAAACACATTAGTATCATCTAGATTCAAGAAAGTAGTATTTTTTCTTGTCTTCCATACATATTGTTCAATGTTGTGAGGCATAATATAATTTACTACTAAGTTGCAATTGTGGAATGTTCTTCAACAGAGGATTTATAATGACAACATCCAACAGAAGTGATTCCAAGAATGAAGTGATTCCAACATAAAATTGAGTTCATAACGATTCAAATGACTTACCTTCACCTTCCATCTTTTGACGTACTGTTCCTCATTCATGATTGATTCAATATCAGAAGCATTAGAAAAATATCAAGCCTGTAATGCATGATTTGAGAGCTATAAATTACACACACAAATAAGACAATGAAAAAAGGAGTGGCAGAGTAAGGTATAATAAAAGAACCTTCATAAATTTTTACTGAAGGATTAATAGCGTGATCCACCTATACTGTAACAAATTATTCAGACGTTAAGAAGTAATAACTACACATCAAATAACCAATTAAGCAATTCAAATATAAAATCAAACATATTATGAAATTATTAGTTAATTGTGTATATAGAGGCTGTCCAATTTTCCCACCTCGAATGTACATATTCCTCTCACAAATCCAAATTGAAAAGTATTGCATGCTTTTGAGGACAAATTCAAAGTAAGCATTCCAGCGCTATCATGCTCCACACGAACTGAGGACAATGACGTTAGGCGAAATACAGATGTTGGGTCGTATAATGTATTGTCATCCAAGTAAGCCATGATCACTGCATTCTAGAAGATAAGCTTGACCAGATGTATCGTAACGAAACTTTTCCTTATCTTTGAGGTTTTATTTTCTGCAAAAGTGTGGTGAGGATAAGGTGGTTGAATAAACTACCATGTAAGACTTTCCGGTGATGATATTCCAATGACTTACTTGTTCTCTTGGGTTAAGCTTCTCCTATAGCTTTAATAATTCCTTTTCTCCATGCTCAAAGTTGTTGCTAAGAATAGCAGCTTCCTGCAAAAGAACACAAATTAGTCTATATCTTTAAGATTTCAATTAGCAAAAGAACCTAGAGAGAGTTTATGAGTCCACCTGCTGCAACAACCCTCCAACTAAACATTTTGCTTAATTTATTGCCTTTCATGTAATGAACTAATAGATAGGATAATGGGTTCCAATTGCTTAAGCTGTAAGTCTGTAACACGTAAGATGTAACATGAGATAGACTATTACCTGGATAAGCAATATGCAAATGCCAAAACTGTAGACAATGAACGAACAAAATTCAGAAGCCGTTGCTTGACAGCTTGGCTTGGTGCAGAAGGTAGGATAACTGGTTCCAGTACTCTGCGAATATGAGTGACTGTTCAGCAAAAACTGACAACAAATATCTGGTAATAGTAATACTATCGCTACTTTCAACTTCTATAATGATGTTACTTTTACCTGCATATAAGGACAGCACCACCCCATAGCAACAGCGGTTGGATATAAGATGTCATCACCTGATGTTCTTTACTCTTGGCCCAACTATTATCATTTTTCTGTATCAAGCAATCATGGTATCAGGCTATTAGCTACTTAAGCTCATAAAACCAACTTGATGTCTTGATCAATATATATACCTGCCAAAAGAGGATCCTACACGCACGTAATAATGGTCCAAGACCCCATGCAGCAAAAGCAATAACTCCCACAGCTGGAATCAATTGCACTACAAGAGACCGACCATGAAAAGCTTCATACGACCTGCATATTAATGAAACAAGTTATGCATATGGAAGCAGAAAGTTGATCTCGTATCTTAACCCAATTCAGGGATAGGAGAATACTGTACAAAATCACTAACAGGTTGTGTGTAAAGTGTTTACGTGAATCTGCCATTAGATGTAAAAGATTTCTAGCAAACGGCATTAACGATTTGAGTCCTTATGTTTCATGCTCTGTGGTTATGACTGAAATTCAGAATCTAGGTGCAACACTGAGATTAACAAGTTGCAATTTGAAATTTCACTATGAATCTGAAGACTTGGATATGGGTTTTCAGGTCTGTCCATTATAACTAACACGTTATGAAATTAAGGTTGTAAGTTGGGCGGATTATGTAATACAGGTGGCCAAGATATGACAATCCTCAAGCCATTATTTGCTAACTCCTCTTGAAAACTCCGTGGATGGCGTTGTCCAGAACAAAAGTTCCCAAATCAGCAAAGTTGTTGCAGTGACTTATGGCTTTTGCAGTTAAAGTTGCATCTTTTTGACTGGATATCAGCTCTAGGAAGGGCTAAGTGAGACTTATTCATCTTTGATAATGATATTACCTTAACTATAAATGGAATATCTGAATTACATCAACAATGACAAATAGACAAACCTTGTCAAACAAAACTAACGTCATTGATGTTTTGTACTGATTCAAAAATAGATTATTTGTCTTGATACTTTACCAAAACGCCAATGACGCTTTTATTTTTGGATATCCAAATAAACATTGTTGCATTTATTATCGGCCGGGGAAGTGATACTTATCAGTAGATTACAATATATCTTCAAGAACAAAAGCAAAAGATAAACATGAGCTGGAAAGCAGAGCTTCCATAATATAGGAGCATACCGATGTATGAGACGAAAGACCAGGATCTCTTTCCCTGGTGATAACACAAAGAAACAATTCAATGAGCTAATGAATGATGAATTACACGAATTCTATCTATAAAGTTCTCAAGTTTGTCATGAGCCATTGGTCATCAGTTAATCATGTATGAGCGAAAGATAAGCAAAGACCTATAGATAAAACCGAGTACCTTAGGTTGGCTGATATATACAGAACTGGTTGTCTACTAATCAAAGGTTTTGTTAATGAATGAATTTGTGTGGGTTACAATTTGAATGATATTAGGGTTTTGAGATATAATGAATGAATCCGGATTGTAACCCTTAAACCTTAAACCCTAAACCCTAAATCTTAAACCCTAAACCCGAATATGCCAACTGGCATTATGACATGGCATGCCTCCTCTTATATATATATACTAGCTAAAAGACCCGTGAAATTCACGAGTATTTTAAAGATAAATAGAAAAAAATAGTTTTTACATTACACAATAAGTTGGTAAGATTGAAACATATGAGTATAGGTAGTTAAAAAAAGAAACTTTGCACAAACAAAACATGTCTGGCAATCAAACAAATAGTTAAATAACCAAAAAAAAGAACATAAAGTTGCATATGAACATATTGTAGTTATTTGATGTTGCTTTACTTGTATTTGTTGGGGAGGGTAAATGCATGTTGATTCACTTTTTGAATACTTGAACTTATCTTTAATAACAATATTTACATTAAGTTTCTTCCAACCATTATACATGTATATCATATATTCAAAACCAATAAATAAATGTGTTTGACTGAAAAAATAATAGTTTATATGTATTTTTTTTGGATAAGTCTGATTACTTATAATCACATATTTTTAGCACTTTTCTTTGTAGACAACGTTTATCGTGATATTCATAGGGAAACCATTTTTGTTGCAAATAACAATCTTCAATTCTCTTAACTACTTAACGGCAGACAATAAAGGTAGTTTGTGATGTGCCTACCAGAAACATATAAAGTTTGACATCATAATTCATTAAATAACAAATTAATTTATGTAAGGTAGTTTTTCGATTTTGTTAATATTCATAAACAACATAACTTTTTAATAAAAAAAAATGTCTTCACTACATACACTATATCACGTGTCTACCAGACTCATGTTGGCAAAACTTTTAAACTCAAAGATAAATATTGTATCATTAATCGAGCGCCCGAGCACTTTATTGCAATGATTCCTTTCGTTAGCAAAACTTGTCATATAAGGAGAGTATCTTTTATGCTAACATATGTGACAAAAAATATACTATAAAATTGCTTGGATAGGACATATGTGACAAAAAATCTAAACTATAGTCACTTTAAATTTATGTAGCTTACAACGTTTGTGTACATTTGTGACATATGTTGTTGAGTTCAAACACAAAAGATAGTTTATGTACATTGACTCGATAAGTAAACAAAAAGTTACATATAACATGATCATACTTAGTTTAGGGTATAAAATAGTCATGTACTTACTGTCATGTCTCATTTAAGTATCAGAATAAAAAGTGTTTAAAATTTTGTTACAGACTCTTAAATTATGTCCCAATATACACATTTTTAATTTTTTTTTACCTTACATGTTTTTGTTTTTTACCTATTTACCATGCATTAATAGTCGACTGTAGCAAGGTATGTTAGTATATTTTTTTTGGACCTTAGTTTGTTGATTTTAACCATAATATGTGATTATGATTTCATATTTACTATATTTAAGATTTGCTAGAAATAATAAGTTTTTGTTTGATGCGGTTAATAGTTAAATATATATGGATGCCATATAATACAAAAAGCATGACACGAATGGTAAAAAGCAATAAAAACGAAAGATATAGGGGGAAAAAGGTTACCTTGTGCATATTAGGATATAATTTGAGAGCATGTAACAAAAGCTGGAATATTTTTTAGCTCATGTACCTAGGCGGGACATGCTGGTAAATACATGAATATTTTATGACCTAAACTCGTTGGTTATTGTCCAAGTTTAAAACTTTGAATTGTTTCAAAAATGCATTTGTTTAACTATGGATATATAAAAGCTCTGTGCATGTCGTCAAAGTTAATCGGGTCTCTTGTTAAAATACATATAACAACATCTGAATGTCATGCCGTATCACAAAAACACGAAAATAAAAGTTGGTCTCTTCATGGAACTATTATAGGGCAAAGTAATGCAACGATCACCTAAAAGTATCTATATATGCTTCTGAAAATGTCATTCTATATCAAAATTGACATAGAAACACATTTGACTACTCAAATTAATTGTTCATATATTGCGCCATGTTAATGACATGAAGTTTTAAAAAATTCAAGTGTATATTGCTACTCAAGGTTGCTACCATAACTGCGTGGGTTAATAAGTGATATCATAACTGTGTAAAATTAAAACCATTTTCAAAAGTCTTTTCACGTGGCATGCTGAGATGATTAGGTATTTTAGAAAAAAAATTATTGGATGGTTAAAAAAGTGTCGTAATTATATAAAATAGATAGATTGATAGTTGGATGAAAACCAAAAATGCACTCACAAATTAACGCTATTATGCGTCGTCGCCACTGTGTGCGAGTAATCATCTAGTATGTCAAAAATATTGATGTGATTTATTCTATTTATGGAAATGTTATAAATTTAAACTTAATCACATTATGAATGTAATATATCAGACCAATAATGTGATACGCGTCACACAATTGTAAAGACTGAAAAACTGCATGCATGTTGTTAAAGGATATGAGGAGAAATTATTTACATACTAAAAGGTTATAGCATATCAAAGGAATAATTTTTGCAACTTATTTTTTTAAATGCTATATCTGCAAAGAATTTACAAAATAATACGCACACTATGACTTGACAATGATTGTGGTCAATCATATTTCATTATAAATACTCTTTCTGTTTTATTATCCTCCACATTCAGTTGCCAACTCATTGTCAATGTTATTTTGTAATTTTTTTGTGGATTTAGCATTTTTTTTAAAAGAAAAATAGAGGATTACTTAATATTTTAATTACAGATTCAGTTACACATGTTTCCTATAATTTAATATCTCATTAACCGTTAATCGTTGGACAAAGCAAATTATATCGTCACGACAATTTTTAATTTTAAGTTTTTTCAGTAATGAAATTCATATGGCATATCACATGTGATTTAACACTAATATAATAGTTTGAACACTAAACAAACTGTACTAAAATTGGCATAAGTCTTTATGTATAAATCAAAGACTTTCCATTTTTTTTGCAATGGAAAACACCCATTTATGATTTTTCAACCATATATCACACACTATGTTTGAGTTATAGATTATATCAGTGTATTTATGAAACTTCTATAATCACACGTGATGTGGTAAAAATCACACGTTATTGAGATCATGTCTGGTAAAAATTACATGGGATTTTACGTGTTTTATCTAACTTGATGAATTAACTCCACTAATCTACAATATGAAATATAGTGTTGTATATGGTTGGAAAGTTATGAATGTCTAGTTTCCCGAATAAAAAAAGATAAAGCTTTTAAAATTTTGTAGAAAAGGTTATGTTCATTTTATTACATGTTTAAATATTCAAATATTCAAATTAGTGTTGAATCACATGTAATTTCTAATGCAAATTTTAACAACAAAAAGAAGAAAAAAATGACGAAAAATTGTGCAAAAAGGTGAGAAAAAAAAGTTTGTCGAAAGTATATCAAAGTGTCTGTTTGTAGAAAGATAATTGATTGCTCGTTGTAATAGTGTAATTATTTTCGCTTAACGATTAACTGTTTAAGATATATTAAATTTTGAATAAAAAGGGTGAAAGTGAGCCTTTTATTTAAAATAAAAGATGAGTAGCTAAAATTGAGCATTTGGTATGTTAAATTTTCTTTAGTACGTAAATGATCTCTCCTCAAAACATAATTAAACATTTGTCAATTTTCACACAAAGTTCATGATCAATTTGTTTTGTTTAACACGGCATGGTCTACTTCTAAAAATATTTGATATAAATGCATTGTTTAAAGTAAACAAATCCAAACAAAAATACTATTGTTGGTCAAAAGCTTTAAAAAATATGTGTTAAAGAAAAAGGGCTTTAAAAAATCTAAACCATCTAAAATATGACATAGTCTTAAATAAAGAAGGATTTGATTAAAATACATACACATTACAACATAAATTAATACGGAGTATGAAATTATCTGAATATAAATGTGCAGGTCAAAATGTCAAAGCTTGTTAATGTGTTTAAAAACTTCTATAGCTAGAACGTATAAAGATATGTATGGCAAATTGTAAAACTAAAATGTGTCATTGAATTTGTTACGTTTAATTAAATGTTTTGTATATCTTTACTATATAAAATGTAAAAATGGTCAAAGGTGAAAGTGAAAACTTGAAACTTGAAAGTTGAAAGTCAATTGTTGAATGTTGAGGAAATAAACAATAACTTAATTGAAATGCCTTTAAGGAAACAATAACTTAATTTGGGAAAGTTAAACAATCTCTTCAAGAAGGATTTGTATATTTGATTTGTGAAGATGAAAACAATATTTGCCATGTATTGTAAGGTTGAAGTATTTCACGAACTTTTAAGCAGTATTAAATCATGCATTCTTGATGGTCCCTACATACTTTTTGTTATAGTTGGCAAAACGGGCGAATGGGTCATTTTTAGGCATGGAAACACGGGTTGCTGACCCACTAATATTTTGTTGCCTCTCCTATTATATTGCATTCTATAAATGGTTAATATGGTAATTATGATCAAAAGAGTATTCTTATACTTGCATAAACGAGTTGAAATGGACATGATTGTTAATATAAATTATGATCAAAAGAATATTCTTATACTTATATTCATTGAAATTATAATGTCAAACATTTTCCATTCGTGTTTTCTGATATATACAAGCTTGATACGTTTGCCTTGGGCTAGAAAATTTGGCCTATAATTGTTAATTAAGACGTAATTGTTACTGGGTCAATAAACGAATTTGACCTCAAAGTAGTTGAGAAAAATTGTTTGATCCTTGAGAAATTGAATTAAATTGTTGTATTTGTTAAAACAGATTCATGGATATGGGATTTTTTAATATTTATGCAATAAGGTCTAACTAAAATGTGCTTTGGTGGGTGATGATTGTGGTTGGTTTGTGAGTTGATTAGCATGTAAAAGTAATGAGTTGAAGCCAATGATTTTTTAGTTTGAAGTAGCTTAGTATTTCAAAGAGAAACATTTACCACAATATCGCAAACTAATTGTTTGTCGCTACAAACCGCTTTACGGCAGTTCGGGTATCGCCTAGTTTACTATAAATGACATTTTGTGATAATCGACAATGTTAATTTCATTTTCAAAGTCAATAAGTTTAAATCATAAGAGTAATGATAACTTAATTAAGGTTTTTTCAAAGTAGATTATTTATAAAAAAAGGCCTTGCCACTGTCAATGATAGCGATAGTATTTTAGAAAAAAATAATTAGAGGATGCCAAAACTCAACGTGTTTTATTATTTTTTTAGATATAGTATATATATATATATATATATATATATATATATATATATATATATATATATATATATATATATATATATATATATATAGAGTAGGGACTTAGTTAGTAACTTAAAATGAAGTGGTGAGAAGTGACCAAAACCACGCATTTTGAGATGCAACTATTCTTGCATTGAGATGCATTTCTATTCATATAGATGAACATCTGAGTTTCAAAGTTAATTTGATGTATAGATAGTGCAAATTGATTTTCATGATTTTGGCACGTGCAGAGGAACAAAAACAAGAGAAATCATGAAATGCATCTAATAGACATATATGCATCTGATTAAAAGATAGAAAACACACTATGGTGCGTTATAATGCATCTAAGATTATAGGATGCATCTAATTTAGGTCGGTGCATCTCGGATTTGCCGTTATAGTTCTTCTTATTCCTTCTTATTTTAAGTAATCTTCTTATTTGATCCTAACTCTATATATATATATATATATATATATATATATTATAAATAGTATTCCTCGAGCGATTGTTTTCTTTTTTGAGGGTTTTCATTGCGTAGATGTTATTTGCCCCACTTAGACTACGGATTTTAGGTGGGTGTTGTTTGTTTACACCGATTTGTAATAATGGTGTTTGATTATGTATATATTTTCGGTTTTTTAACGACAACCTGAATATTCCTTGAGGGTGTTTTTTTAAAGGGGTTTTTAAGGTTTTTTTTCTTCGGTCCTCATTTGGGCCTGTAATTTTGCTTATTTAGAGTTGGGTTTGTACAGCCCTACTTCTTTAAGTGGGCTTTTTTAACTTAATCATTTAGGGGTTAAAACGGTGCTTGCAACTTCGCCTGCCGTTTTACACTTACCTACGATAATCAAGCGAGGATGAGTGCCATGCCTAACATCGATGAGATTAAGGCTGCTAGTGGATCTGAAAATCTTCCGTCAGCCGCCTATTCTGCAACACCGAAGTTACTGAGGACCGTGTTTTGGTGTGTATGGAGAGGAGCGCCAGCATTGGTTGGAAAGATTGAGAAGCGTAGGAGGACCATCATAGAGGCTCAATGGTATGGCTCTTTCGATAGTGATGCAGTTGATTGTTTACAGGGACTTGTTGAGCTTCAACGTGTTGATCGAGAATCGCTGCTTTCACTTGACACTCTTATTGATGGGTGCGCTGGGATAGCGACCAAAGAAGAGCAGGTCGGTTTCATGGAGGTCACCGAGCAGGTAACTGACGATTAGTGTTGGTGGGGGCAGGTTTTATTAGTCTTTTGTGAAGCTTGTTTATGGTAGGTGTAATTAGCAATGGTTGTCTACTTTCCTTGGGATTTTAATTATCCCATGTGGTTATGTACAGTTAAGGGTTGGTGGTAGCCCTGTAAGTGTTACGCATTCAAATCACTCTTGCTATGTTATCCGAACAATGTTGTAAGTATGGTATTTTGAAGGGGAATATGATGGAATGTTTCTCTTAAGTTTCGAAATTGTTTCTTTGTCTTTTCATTGTCAGTGAAAGTTTGTTGATGTATGTGCGTGAGTGTCATGGTGGGATAAAAAGTCGCCTGTGTACAGGTTTGGGTAATCGTTTCTTGTTGCCTTTTATAGCTGTTAGTTTAAGGGCTAATTATTTTTATTTTTTGAATATGCTAGTGCTTATTGAAGTGCTTGTTGAGTCTGCATTTAATCCCATTTATGCTCTTTAGGGCCACTTTGGTGTTGTGGCAGCAACCTTTGATTTAGAGTGTATTCTCATTAGTTTAAGTTATTTTATACTTTAGGATTAGAAGCTGTTTACGATTTCAGATTGGTTGATGTTGTTGTAGCTTATTGCAGGAATTCCTAGTTTCCATAGTTTCCTTTAACTTTTAGTCCTTAAGATTCATTTGGGGTGCTTCGGATTTGTTTATTTTAAAGTTGATATCAATGCGCTTTCTTTTTAGTTGTTGTTTTAATCTGCTTATTAGTAGTTTAGATTTAATAAAGACTTTATATGTTAGCTTATTGTTAGTTCTTATAAGCCCTAATAACCAAAGCATAAAATAAAAGAATAAACAACGACTGGAATAAGGTGTAAGTTTGTGGTTATGGCTATGGTGGAGTACTATTTAGATGACTGGTATGTAGGAATGATAGGTTTTCGTGGCAGTTATATCGCGAGTGTTGGCTAAAATGTGTGCACAGCAATTCGGTGTGGATTATTTTCTTGCACTGCCTATTCATAAGAGTGTTGGTTTTTTTTCTTGTTTTTTAACTGGCTGGCCTTCTTAGCAGTTATGACTGGCTTTGTTTGTATTGTCGTATGCACGTTATCTATTTTATTTTTTCGCAATTGAAGTGTGTCAATTTTGTTTGGGCTTGAAAATCAAGCGAACCGCTTACCGTTTATTTATTATATGAAAAAAGGGGTTACATTATGTGGGAAATATAAGTACGATGCATCAAAAAGAACATATATTTTATTATTACGATAATCCGACGATCTCAATTAAGGGGCACCTCGCCATGTCATGGCGGGTTTTAGGTGGCCTTTTCTTTAAAGGTTTTTCTTATTGTGACCGTATTCAATGCGCCTCGCCTTTTTTTTCCCTCCACATTGTTGTTGTGTTCGTTAATGTCGCGGCTTATCATGCTGTTAATAGGTGTTTGTGTATTTAGTTAGTGTATAAAAACATCCGTTGGTATATTTTTATATGTCAAATCGATTTTTAATTCTCTTTTTTCTTTTTCCTTCCTTTTTTGTTGTGTTGGTTTTTCGCTACTGAGTTCTTTTTCTTTCTTTTGTTTTTTAATAGTGGCCGTTCATCAGCAATTATGAATATGGTTGTTTACATTGTGATATGCATGTTCATGCCGCCAATTAGAGTGTATCGGTCTTGTTAGGGACTGAAAATGAAATAAGATATTTACTTTTTATTTATTACATACAAAAAGGGATTACATTATACCTAAATGAAAGTACGATGTAAAAAAAGGGCATACATTGAGATTATTAAAGATAATCGATGATCCCAAGTTTGAGAATTGAGTCGTGTCATTGCCATCGTAGGTAGGTAAATACGAAACGTCATTCGTCTTCAACCCAGTTCGCATGTAGCATGTCTGATTCTCTATCCTGACGCCTTCTTCGCGCCTCCTTGCGAAAGCTTCTTCCATTTCTCTTAATACCTCTTCATCTTGAAGCATAAGTCGTTCTCGTTCCGTTTCTTCTATTCCCGCCTGTGCTTTGTCTGCCTCTTCTACTTCAAGTGTTCTTAAGAGCCGCTAGCCATTTCTAATAAGAAATTGTCCTCGTAATTATGGCCGGAGAATCTTCTTTTTAGACAAATCTCTTCACGACACCATTTTTAGACATTATAGATAGCACCAAATGGATATTTTTATGTATGTGTAGTGATGCATGTGTGTAAGATGGTGTTGGTTGTATATATAGTGAAATAAATTTTCTTGGAATGATAAATAAGGATAAGTGTATGTTTGTCTAATAGGTTGCCTGGATAAAAGTTTTGCGATATATGTTCAAGATTTTGGTTTTAGTCTATTTTATGTTTTGTTTTTGCAATTTCGTTTTTTTAGTATTGAGTTAGTGTAGATATAGTATATTAATAGAGTATTGATGATGATCGTGTGTGATTATTTGTTATTTAGAATGTGTGGCTTTTTATTTAAAACGGCGTTCGTTATATCGGTTGAACGATATGGATCTTTTAATATGCTGACAAGTTTAGAGAGGTGTATAATTAGCCGTGGTCCTCATTGCCTTCAAGAATAAACTATCATCTTTTTATTTTTTAAGTTTTTAAATGAAAGTATATAACCTTTTCACGAACTGTAATTAACATTTTTTCAAGAAGGTTGCATCTTCGCATGTCCGATATTAAAGCAATTTTTTAGTAAGTCACCGATGTTTGTTTTCGCGTATCATATGTTTTAAATATAAATTTTTATATATATATATACCTTTTTTCTTTTCCATTATTTTTATTGGCTATTTAACCTAAATTCTTTTTAGTATGGTTGTTGTATAGCTGATTAATAGTGTGCTAGTGTTCGCAAATTAAAAAAAGGTTCACGATAAGGTGTTAGGCTTGTTGTTTATAATTTATAAGGGATATTGTTATTCGCTTGTTGGGAAATATACATGTGTTTGTGGCCGTCCATTTTTTAGTTAACGTATGTTTACGGGCAAAAAAAACCCGAAAGATGTGGCGACGCGATTTTAAAGTTTGTATAATATTTTTCACCTAAATTTTTTGGAAACTACCATCTGGGAATATATTTTTTTTAGGTACTGTATGTTTACGGGCCAAAAAAAAACCCAAAAGATGTGGTAGCGTGATTTTAAAGTTTGTACAATAATTTCAGCCATAATTTTTTGGGGAAACTACTATTCGGAAATATTTTCTTTTTTAGGTACCAGATGTTTAGAAGCGAAAAAAATGCCGAAAGATGATAGTATAAGGTGAAAGTGCGTTTTGATTAATAATATTAGTTAATTCATTTTTCTTTTTATTTTGACTTAGATTTGGCTTCTAGTATGAAGGGAAATAATAGCTCTTAAATGAACTTTTCTCCTAGAGCATCCATTATTGAATCTTCACGGGGAAAAAAAAAACCAAAATGTTAATAAATAAAACCGCAAAACGCTTATTTATATTTTACAATCTTCTAATGTTTTGTCGATAACAAACGTAAAATCATTTTAACGAAACAAATAGAATACGTAAATAGTTTAGTTAATAGTTTTCTAACACATTTACGTTTTCACATAAAACACTAAAACAAGTATAAGTGATTGTATGATTTAGATACATATGTACAAACAACTAGTGTTTACATATTGGGTTAGCATATACTTAAACTAAGTATACTAAAATGGGTAAAAACAAGTATATACTAAATGGGGTAAAAACAAGTATATACCAAATGGGTAAAAACTAGCAAATGGTATTGACCCATAACCCATGGTTTTATATATACCACTTAACCAAGTTCATTGAGAAAGAAAAACATGGATCAACCCATAACCCATGACCCATGACCCATAACCAAAAATACCCATGGGCAAAGAGGAGCATTCCACGGATCCCTAGCTTTGTGCTAGCCGGATCCTAAGTGGAAGGGATCCGTGGGATCCGGGGAACAGTAGAGAATTTTCTCTATAAATAGAGAGCCATTTCTTTCTTTCTATCTTGCACTTAACACACATACTTCCCCCAAGTATTATAACCCTCTAAACCTCATATCTAAGTGATCTATGTAGATTGTCTTTTGTTTTTGTGTGATCTTCTAGGTTCCTCTTAAAGGCGAGATCACCACTTCTTGAAGACGCGCAAGCTCAAGTCCATGAGTTGTCATGCTTCGTCATCATCAAGACAACTAAGGTTCTCTTGTTGATAGTTCTTCCTTTCTCCATAGATGTTGGGTTGAAGGCATTAGTGAAGAATGCCGAAAGTGTCAAGATGAAAGCATTAGTGAAAGGTGCTCATCATCCGTGTCAAAGCTTTAAGTGAAGAATGCTAAAGGTGTCAAGACGAAGGCATTAGTGAAGGGTGCCAAGCGTTGTGTCAAAGGCATTAGTGTAAGGATGCCGAAGAATCTAATCAAGTCGCATTTGGGAAGAATGCCTAGGTCGTATAATCGATGAGGTGCATCGTTATACACATAAGTATTTATTTATTTCCAAGGATGGTGATATCCTTGATGATGGTGTAATAAGGAGTTGATCTCCTTGATATTAGGTGTTGTGTTGTGAAGGGTAGTAGTTCATCCATAGTAATAGAACTAGGTGCTTAGCCTAGTACCTAATAAAGGGTAGGCGACGTTGTGATAGGATTAGTTCTCCTTGGTGTAAAAGAACTCGGTGGTTAGCCTAGCACCGTATAAATGGTAGGCGACGTTGTGTTAGGTGTGGTTCTTCTTGGTGGGAACTCGGTATTTAGCTTTGTACCGAAAAAGGTTGTTACGTGTGAATGCTTCTGCCCATAAGGAGTTGTGTAGTGCTTACGAACTCTCGAGTAGGTGACCCGGGGAGTGGAGTAGGGCAAGGAAGGTGTCCTTGTAGCCGAACCACTATAAATAACTTGTGTCGGGGTGATGTGCTTCTTACTCTTTATCTTTCATTACAAGTTTTTATATCTATCTATCAACGTCCAACATAAACAACTAAATATGTAGAAAACTAGAAGGGGGGGTTGAATAGTTTACCGATTAAAAACTTTGTTTTGAAACTTATTGAAAGATCAATTGATATTGATCTTAAGTGTGTTAATGAAATATGCAAGCAATAAGTAATAAGTAAATAAAGAAAGAAATGATCAAACCACAACAAGTTGTTTATAGTGGTTCGGCCTACAAGGACTTTTTCCTGCCCTACCTCCACTCCGAGTCTCACACTCGAGAGTTTAACTTCACTAGTCAACAAGCTCCTTTCACCGGGGAGAAAACCTTTACACTTCGCTTACACTATTTCCGACACTAAGCTAGATGTCGAGTTCTTTCCAAGGGTACAACTACTCCCACACACAATGTATTTTGAGGACTAAAATACTAACCACTCACACTCACAAGATTATGATGGTTTGATACAACAATGAAGTATGGATCAACACTAGATCATACAACACTAAACAAACAAGACTTCCAACTTCTCGTTGAGGCTTGAATATGACTTGATCTTCTTTGCTACAAAAGAGATCACTAATATGATAAGAAACTGAGTTAGAAAGGTTAGAGAGAAGATATGTATGAGAGTATTTTAGAAAGGGATGAAAAACTACTTGGCTTGGCATTGCTATTTATAGCCAAAATGGACAGAGCTCGTCGACGACGGCGGACCCCTTGGGGTTCCGTCCGTGTACCAAAATGGTACCGCCCTGACACCAAGATATCAAATCTTTCTTAAAGTCAACTCTATCTAAGAGAGATTGTGCAAGATATGAAGAGTACAAATCTTCACAAAATATCTAATGGAATCTTCTAATGATTTCCATGATGTAATACATGATGTCAAATGTTGTATTACTATTTATAGAATTATGCAAATGCTTAAGTAGTGTTTGGTTTTAAGAACCAAACACATTCTACAAACTACTTATCATACATAATGATTAGAGTCATATCAAGATGTTACTAATTAAAAGTGTAAATGCTTGAATGATGAATATATTGTTTGAGAAAGCTTGTTTTAATATCTAATAAACTTGACAAGCTTTAAGCTTTTATAAATTAAATTTACTTTTGTCGTTAACAAAACTTAGGCAAAGATCAAAAATATAAATAACGTTTAATGACGATATTTGTATTAACAATCTCCCCCTTTTTATTGAGGACAAAATATAAATTTTATTTTTATAAAAGAAACAAAGTTTGTACAAGAGTTATAAAATTATTAGTTTTAGAACTTGAAAAGGAAATGATAATGTAAGTGTATGAAATTTGACTTTTTCAGAAAGTCAAGTATTATCAATGAGGGTTCCTGTTTGACCGATCATTATTGACTTTTCTCGAAAAGTCAAATATGGATAATTTCAAAGTTCTATAATTTCTCCCCCTTTTTGTCTCAACAAAAAGAAGAGGCTATGCGGAATGTAATGAGCCGGAGCTATTATCTCCCCCTTGTTCAAAGCTCCCCCTTAATTGGGTGCTTTAATGGAAGATACATGGATTGTGAAAATAAAGCTACAAAAAATGTTAGTAATAATGATCATTCACAAGCATTTCCAAGCACTATGTAATGACACCAATAATATGATAAACAACATTCATTAGTTAAAAATTTTCATGAATTAGGATCATGAAAAGAGAACACAACGATGTGTTTCTAGTACAAGAAAAAAATTATCCTAAGAAAGCAAATAAAAGAAAAACTATTCTAGAACCATCCTAAAGTGATGGTGGGAAGAGCGTTGAGACGCCAAGAATGTGGTTGAGGATGAACCTCATTTCTTCGAAGTCATGGACCATAACCCGTCCGTTCCACGGTTTGACCCGTTTGCTTACAAGTTGAGCAACCATGCCTTGGAGGGTAGAAAGTTTGGGGAGGTTGTGGTGGTGGAATGGTGGATGTGTTGGTGGTGTGGGGAATGTTTGGAGTGGTCATGATGGATGCAAGCAAGGTATTTTGCATTTGCATTGTCTCACTTAAGTGAGAATCCACCATGCCTTTGAATTGGTGGAGGTTGTGGAGTTCGACTTGAATCTCCTCTCTAGTGGGATTGTCATCCCACATGCTTTCCAGAATGTCCTCAATATGAGGAGACATTGATGATGGAAGTGGATGATCCCAGTAAAAGGGCCATGAATGTCCTTGTGAATGGGGTGGAAAAGAGAGGTCTTGGCCCTAATGGGGCGGTCAATGGATGACCGAGGTGACTCATGAGCGATTCGCTCAATTGTGCCAAAAGATGGCAGTGGTGGATGACTTGCCTAGAGGCAAGTCTTCAAGTCCTCTAGGAAAAGGATTTGGTGATGTTGGTGGAGTTGAAAATAACTCCATGGGAGTGAGAGGGGGAGACCTTGGTGAAGGTGGTGAGGGAGTTTTGGATGTTTGATGGGTGCGGTGGAGGTGAAGTAGGTGGTTTTGTTGGTGGTCGAGTGGTGATCACATGTGTGATGAAGCGGTGAAGCGTAAGAAGTGTATTATCTCTAATGGGAGATGAAATTGTAAAGGTGAAGACGGATGATGAGCTAAGATGAACAAAACAACAAGGCCTTACGCTCATTCTAGCGTTTTTCTTGCAAGGTTTTGGTGATGATTTAGTCATTTTAACTTGGGTTTTGATTTGCTAGATAGTAATGAGAATGAGGAAGATGTGAAGATGATCATGGTAAAGCCTTTCAATTTATAGAGGTTAAAAAAATGTTGAGAAATGTGTTTGATTTGATTTTGAACCATTGAAGAGAGGAGGTTCCTCATGATTTGGAAGTGGGTTGAATGCTAGTCATATCACCCAAGTCAATCCATACAAAGAAGATGGAGTGGAATAAAAGATATGCAATAAATGTGTTCTAGTGAGTGGAATTTCCTAATATTCAGATTACCACGATTTGAAGGTACCAAAAAATTGGTTCCTTCCTTTATGCCAAAGGGCTCCTTGGGTGGATTTTTCAAATTTTTGAATTTGGGTGGGAAATGGATTTCTTATACACCTTAGTACATAATACTAGTTCTAATACCAATATAAACTAGTTAAGATTGATTTATAAGTGATGGAAGATAATTTGGAATCACGAAAGAGTCGAAATTCAAAATTACCGAGGATCCACGGCACCAAAATCATACACGACGGTACCTAAAGAGGGTATTGCCCGTCCGTCTGCATTGTATGACGGTACCAAATTACATAAAGGACGGTACCAAAATTATGGTGCCGGTCATCCAAGGGAGTGCTGAAATATGGACGAGTTTTAGGTGTCGGGAAATTTCCGAAACCTGAAATTTTTCTCAAAAACTGTTATACTAAACATTTCTGTTAGAAAAGTAAATAGTACATATGTAAACATAAGGAGCATAGATTTTGAGCAAGACTTATTGATTTTCACAATATATTGAAAATGGGTAAAATTTGATAGCATACTTGTGCTATCCCCTCTGATGAGATTGTTAGATACACCATTGTTTCAAGTTATATTATCATCCTACATAATAAAAGCAACTAAATAGTATCAAACATTAACGATAATGCATTGTTCCAAACACTCCTTAAAGTATCCTTATTTGTCCAATTTCTTGTAAATCTTGCTCATCATCCTACCAAGACACTTGAACATTCCCTTAGTTTGCTTGAATTCACGATTCATTCTCTATTTCGGGAAGAGATGCATAATACTCATGAGGCGAAGCCGAGAGCTCGGACCATCTTCGGAGCTATTTGATGATGATGATGATGATGGAGTTGGAGGTTTTTGTGACAACCCGTACTTTCAGGTCATTTCTCGACACAATACATGTCTCATTATTTCAACATTTATAGTAAACTTGGTTTACTTGTTTCAAATTCGCGAACCTGAGGTTTAGAGGCGAATTCATGATCATGACATCAATGCATTTCATAGGACTAAGATTAGTCTACATTCCATGGACATCATTTGCATCTCATTAGTACATTCACGACATTTCATTTCACATTCAACGCTGCATTTTTATATTTAATAATCTTTATCGCAAGTGAGTTATTATTTTGAATATTTAACCGTTATTTCAAAAATGATCCCATATATTTTATACTTACATTTAGTTTATAAAACTATATTTTTAGTTTACCTAGTGTTTTAAATTTATTTTGTATATAAATCGCAATTTATATTATTACGATCGCTTTTCTTAAAACCGCATCTATAATTATTATATCACTCAAATTTTACAAGAATGTATTTACAATTTTTATGGTCTCATTATACTCTACTTTGACCTATTAAAAATTTCTTTTACCTAGAACTACCTTAAATACATTAAAGTATCTACAATTTCACAAGTTATATTTTACTTAATTAATATTAATACTTATACAAATATATTTACACAATTTAAAAAAAAAAAAAAATTATTATTTTGCATCCTCCTTGCCTACCTCAAGGGAGGTAACATTAATTGTTGGTATGGTTCTTTGATTGTATAGATTTTTACATTACTTAAAGTCTTGCTTCATACTTTTTACTCATTCATCTTCATTATTTCAAGTCAAGAAAAGCTTCTTTTGGTTCTTCATCTAAAACCGGTCACATACAAGGTGTACAAGGGATCATCAATTTTGCAAGCTCAAGTGTTTAAGACAATCTAGTATATACTCTATATAAGGTTTTGAAATAAAAACCAAGAGTATTTAGGCTAATCCTTGTTACTTTCACCTCATCATAATCACTAGTAAGCATGTTTTTATCATTTTCATATTTCCTTTTCATTTTCATATGTTTCTTTTCATTTTTGGAGATATTATGCATGATATGTGATTTATACCATTTATTACATGATTTTAGAGTTATCTATATACTATGGTCATCCTATAAATATCCCCTTGGTATTGGTTGGTCTTGATGGTGATTAGGAACCCATGACACCCTAAGAAGGTGTATGGTAGGATTAGATTAGTTTTGGAGTTGATTTGAAGGGATTAGAATAGGTTTTGTCCGAGAAAAACTATTTTCGATAACTATATAAATAGGTTCTGTCCTTGTTTCGAATTTCTGGAAAATCCGACAGTTGGTACTAAACTTTGGCCTTGATTTTTAGAAAATATACTTTAAAAACGAATCCGTGGCATTGAACGGATAAAACGGACTTATAACGAAGCCGTGGTGAATTTTAAAGTTGGATTAATTTAAAATATTATTTTCGAAAATTCTTTATTGCTTACTTGTTCGTCAAAAATGAGCCTTAAGCTTCAAAAATTATTTCGACTTCTCAAAAATATATTAGTTTACTTCAATACGAAGCTAAGGACATAAAAAAACGTAGAAAACGGATTTGAAACGACAAAGATATGCACTTTTCATAAATTTGCCAGAACCAATTTTCGCACACAATTAGCCAAAAAACCACCATCTTTAACCCTTATTATCTTTATGTTCGAGACCTTTTGACTAAAACTCAACTGAAACTTTAGATATCGATACAAACTTTCCAAAACAGTCGCGTTCGTTCTCTAACGATCGACGTACACTGTTTTACGACTATTTTTCCAAAGCCATTTTTGTTAATTTCATGATTTTTCCGACGACATTGTTTTACGACGAAAAGTGGTAATTTCTCTAAAAATCATTATAAAACCATTGTAGGATGACATTTTGACGTAAAAACATGTAAAGTGATTTTTGATTGGTCAAGACGTCAAAAGAGTATTTTTTCGACGTCGAGTAATATTTTCAAAACTCGTAAATGGTATAAATAACATATCAAGTGCATGCATAACATTACATTGCAACTCATGACATATCATATCATTGATAATAGGTCCCGTTAACGATCACATTAAACCTCGGTGTACTCACTTTTGCCATTATTCCACTTTATCCAAGTGAGTTTTCATAGCCCCGTTTTACATGCTTTCGATTATTTTCAAACCCACGGGAGAGAATACATTGCACTACATTTTTCTTTGTACGATACCAAGTATGTTAAATTCATTACATTTCTTAAGTTACCGCATTTGCCAATTTGAAAGTCCCCATTACTTGAACATGAACCGTTAATCTTTGGAGCGAGGATGAGTGGATAGATCTATCGAGGGTGACCTTCTCCATCCGGTTGGTGAATCCCAACCGTGTAAACGGATGCATTTCATTTGATAACATTACGGAGTGTCCGGCAAACACTCTCAGGGCATACATGATTGAACTGTCTAGTTTCGGGGTCATGGGCTTAGAGCAATTGTAACATTATTTTTACGTGACTTGATGGTCATGCATGATAGATACTTGTGTAGTCGTATAAAACATTTACATAAACCTATGATTTCTCACCAACATTATTGTTGACCGCTTTTAGCAATGTATTTTCAGTAATGAGGCATTATCATCATGACATGGTTTAGGGACCTACATTTTGAGTCGCGGCATCGACTTACATTATGTACATTATGGCACTTTATTTCAAAACATCGTTGGGATTTGTATTATATTTGTATTTCCGAAACCTTGAAAACCTTGGGACCGCATGTTGTACTTAATGTTTTATTATAATATCCAACGATGTGTTTTAAACGCACTTTAGGTCGTTCAATATAACTGTGATGTGGTGCTATGACAGTCAATCCCCAGAATTCCATTTCCACGCAAAACGGTAAATTGGGGGTGTGACAGATTGGTATCGAGCTACAGCTTATAGAGAACTAGGTAGCATCATTGACCCTAGACTATAGCTACATTATCATAGCATCTCATCATTTCATCATAGTACATATTCACTTTTCATACGGATTCACTTACACTTTATTCGAGATTATTTACTTTTATTTCACATCGGTTGTCACACATGTCTTCGTGATTCACATCCCATCACCATATCATCGGACTCTAGCTCGGATGATGTTCCAGCAAACCCCATCATGGATGATGTTGCATCACATTCCACTGAGATCGTATCTTCCATTGGATCTTCCTCTTCCCACTGATCATGACCGACACTGAGACCGAACCCTTCGAGGAGGGCGAGGTTGCACCCACCCCTCATGTTAGCCCAGTTCACTAATCCGCCACATCCACCAAGACCACTACTAGCACCATCACCACCATCATCACCATCTTCATCATATTTTCTTAGAGATCCTTTCCTTCACGACACATACCAAAAGCTGCTCGTTTTGATATCCCTACACCACCATCTACGTAACGAGCCACCGTTAGTTCGAGTTAGGCGAGAGCTCGGAGGTGCACTGCCGATGCCTTCTACCGAGGCGTTAGGAGCCCAGATTGATAGTCAGCAGACAGATAGATATTTGTCACGACAGTTGGAGGAACTGTCGGTAGATAGGATTGAGCCCATTGCAGAGGAGGTCGAGGGTTTAGTGCTAGGCAGGGTTTCGATTGACTTATCTCATCGAGTATTCGATAGCGCTAGAGGACGTGGAGAGTATTGCTTTTCGCAGGGTCGATGAGAGTTGGGAGTTTGGTGGATAGTTTGACTACTCAGGTTCGCGATCTTCAGATCGAAGGCGGAGCACCATGAGATGCCTTATGTAGACTTTTGTCATTGTATAGTTTTGACCATTATTATCCTAGTCACCAGGTGTGTGACGTAGTTTAAAGAACTTGTTGTATTTTGGTTGTTGTACAAACAAATGTATCAAGTATTGACTCTACTATGTAGGAATGGTTATTATTATCTATGATATCGGTCCATGTAGGCCGAAATTTTCATGTATATTATCCACGCGTGTTGTGATTATATTTGTGATATTTCGTTATTGTTCCGTTGTGATTTCATTTACTTTATGCATGATGTGGTTGTGATATATTTGATGATGGTTGTTTTCTATTTGAGTTCTCATGATTGTTTCATCTTGTGATTTTGAAGATTATGGCTTAAAGCTACACCGAAACACCCAAAGAATTCAAAAGTTGGTGAATGATAGCATTGCTAATGCCTAAGAGTCGAAAGGGAAACGCTGGGTCGCCGAAGCCGCTAGCTAGCTACTGCTACTGGTAATGCCGGAGGATCTGGGTTAAGAAATGTTCGTACAAGGATTTCAAGAGTGGTGAACCCACTAAGTTTAGAGGTACCGAGGGTGCCGTTAGGTTCGATGGTTTGAAAAGTTGGAATCGGTGTTTTGCTTTGTAATGTCCGGATGATAGTAAGGTTAAATTTGCTACGAAAGCACATTACTCGATGGAGCATTGTCTTGTGGAATTCATATGCTCAACCGATTGAATGGAGAATGCTTTAAGCTTACGTGGGAGCAATTTAAGGGCTTGGTGACTAAGAAGTTTTGTCCTCGAACGGAAATCAAAAAGTTGGAGACGGAGTTCTATGAATTGGTAACCATTGGGTATGATATCGACACTTACATTCGGAGATTCCAGAATTGGCCGCTATGCCCGTCGATGGTACCGATAACGAGAAGTTGCTAGAGGCTTTCATCGGGACTTCGGGTTGTTCAAGGAGATGTGACTTTCGTTTGATCACACAAACATTGAGGAAGCTATTCGAGTGACTCAGAAGTTGATGGCACAAGTGGTGAAGCGAGTAAGTACACCACCACCAACCGAAACAACAACAACAACCCCAACAACCGTTTCAACAATAACCGAGGCAACTACAACAACAATAGCAACAATAACGTTTAAAGTGGGGACACTAGGGTAGGAATGCTACTCAACCACCACCCAAAAGGCAAGAGGTTGCTAAGGCTTATGTTATGGTCCGGGAAGGAAAAGGATACGGTTTTCAGTGTAATAAGTGTTTTAGTCATCACAATCCGGGTCGATGTCCTGATCCGTGTGAAAATTGCAAGAAAGTTGGTCACCGTATTAGGGATTGCAAGTGGCCACAAGTTACATGTTTTGGTTAAGGGAACCGACACTACAAGAAGGATTAGAAGGGAAAGAATCAAGCAATCCAATCAAGGAGGTTTGGCACGAGGAAGGGTTTACGCCATTGGAGGCGGAGAAGATAGGAGGACCGAATGTCATAACGGTACGCTTTCAATAATCGTTACGCCGCTTTATTTGATTCGGGTGCCGATAAAAGTTTTGTGTCCAATGCATTTGCACCTTTGCTCAACATTAAGCCAACCACTTGACATCATACATTGTCGAATTAGCTAATGGTAGCGTAGTTAACACAAACACCATTGTTCGCGGTTGCACATTCAATTTTCTTAATCATCCCTTCAACATAGACCTCATGCCCGTAGATTTGGTAGTAGTTTCACGTCGTCATCGGATGGACTGGTTATCTAAGCATCGCTAAAGATCATTTTGTGATGAGAAAGTTGTTCATCTTCCTACACGGCAAACTTTGATTATTCGTGGGGAACGGTGGAACCGCACTTAGTATCATATCGAGTCTCAAAACGGAGAAGTACATTAAGAAAGGTTGTCTTGCTTTCTTAGCCCATGTAATCGGAGAAAAGTCGGAGGAGAAGCGACTTGAAGATGTTCCTATTGTTCGTGAATTTTCTCAAGTATTTCGAGGATTTACGACTTCACCGCACGCCAAGTAGAGTTTCATATTGACTTAGTGCCCGAGCGCACCGATTGCGAAAAGCACCGTATCGCTTTAGCACCATCCGAAATACAAGAGTTGTCTAATCAATTACAAGAGCTTCTAGACAAAGGATTCATTAGGCCGAAGTTCCTCAGGGGAGCACCGGCTTGTTTGTGAAGAAGAAAGATGGATCCTTCCGAATGTGCATAGATTATCGAGAGTTGAACAAGTTAACGGTGAAGAATCGTTACCCACTCCCCAGAATTGATGACTTGTTCGACCAGTTGCAAGGTTCAAGTATTTACTCCAAGATTGATCTTCGTTCGGGTTATCATCGCCTCGAAGTTCGGAAGAGGATATTCGAAAACAGCGTTTAGAACACGTTACGGTCATTACAGTTTCAAGTGATGCCGCTTGATTGACTAATGCACCTGCAGTATTCATGGATCTCATGAATAGAGTATGTAAACCGTATTTGGACAAGTTTGTTATTGCTTCATCGACGCATATTGATCTACTCAAAGAGCAAAGAAGAAGAAGAGCATTTAGGATGATTTAAGGCTACTCAAGTATGAGAAGTTGTATGCCAAGTTTTCGAAGTGTGATTTTTGGAACCACAAAGTGCAATTTCTTGGTCATGTCATTGATAAGGACTACAAGTTGATCCCGCAAAGATTGAAGTCAGAAAGATTGGGCTACTCCAACAAATCCTACGAAATCGACAATTTCTAGGACTAGCGATATTACCAAGGTTCATCGGTTTTCGAAGATAGCAAGACCTTTGACCAAGTTGACACAGAAAAACAAGAAGTATGAATGGGGAAAGAAACAAGAAGTTGCTTTTCAGTTGTTGAAGCAAAGTTTGCAAAGGCGCCAATTGGCACTACCCGAAGGCATTGAGAACTTTGTTGTATATATGTACGCCGCATAAAGGACTTGGGGCTGTTTTAATGCAAAACGAGAAGTGATAGCGATGTTTATCACAACTTAAGGTTCATGAGAAGAACTACACAACTCATGATCTCGAAGTTAGAGCCGTGAAGTTTTTGCGCCAAGATTTGGAGACACTACCTTTACTGGACAAAGTGCACAGGTTTTACCCACCACAAGAGTTTGCAATATTCTTGATCGAAGGAGCTTAATATGAGGCAACGCCGTTGGTTGGAGTTACCAAAGATTATGATTGTGAAATCGTATCACCCGGAAAAGCCAATGTTGTGGCTGATGCTCTTAGTCGAAAGAGAGGCCTAAACCTTAAGAGTTCGATCTTGGGAATGACGATATTTCTCCTTTACCATCGAAAATCCACGAAGCTAATGTGATCAAGCACTTAAGGAGGAAAATCGATCAAGTGAAAGCTTTATGGTATGCCCGAAAAGAAATGGTTTTGTAAATAGAGCAGATGGAGTATTATGTTTCAAAGATAGAATGTGGGTTCCATTGTATGGCGGAATACGATAATTGATTATGCATGAGTCGCATAAGTCGAAGTATTCTATTCATCCAGGATCGGATAAGATGTATCAAGATCTTAAGAAGCTTTATTGGTGGCCGAACATGAAAGCGAAATTGCCACGACGGCAAATGTCTTACCGCGCTAAGGTAAAAGTTGAATATCAAGCCTTGTTTCCAACAACCGAAATTCTCAATGGAAATGGAACGCATTACAATGGACTTTGTTACTTTAA
The DNA here is from genome assembly GCA_910596185.1 of Chrysanthemum makinoi. Classification (NCBI taxonomy): domain Eukaryota; kingdom Viridiplantae; phylum Streptophyta; class Magnoliopsida; order Asterales; family Asteraceae; genus Chrysanthemum; species Chrysanthemum makinoi. The sequence goes on from OU343221.1 coordinate 114,687,020, forward strand.
ACTTCCTAAGACATCGAGGTTACGACGCTATTTGGGTAATTGTTGATCGCTTTACCAAGTCAGCCCATTTCATCGACATTAGAGAGACTTATTCCATGGAGCAACTCACTAGACTTTATGTCAGGAAATAGTCTCGAGTTAACAGCACCAATTTCTATCATTTCCCACGAGATAGTCGATTCACTTCAAACTTCTGGAACATTGCAAGATTCATTCGAACCGTGATTAGAGATGACAATGCGATATCACCCACAAAACGACGGTCAAAAGTGAAAGGACCATTCAAACGCAGAAGACATGCTAGGGCATTGTGATTGATTTTGGAAATGGTTGGCAACCATTTGCCATTGATGAATTCTCGACAACAATAGTTATCACACCAAGATCAAGATGGCACCATTCGAGGCACTTATGGTCGTGAAGCCGATCACCCGCTTTGTTGGGCCGAGGTAGAGACGACAACTTACTGGTCCGTAAATGGTACGGGAAACCACGGAAAGATTGTTCAAATTGTGATAGACTCGTGAACGCAAGGAGTCGACAGAAAAGTTATGCGGATGTTAGACGCAAGGATTTGGAATTTCAAGCGGGAGACAAAGTTATGTTGAAAGTATCGCCTTGGAAGGGCGTGGTACGATTTGGAAAGCGAAGTTAAACCCCAGATACATTGGACCATTCAGATTTTGAGCAGAAGTTGGTCCTGTAGCTTATCGTCTTGATCTTCGTCAGAATCGTCATGTGCACAACACGTTTCACGCTTTCAAACTTGAAGAAATGTTCGGACGAATCAATGTTATTCCATTGGACGAAATTCACTTGATGACAAACTCAATTTTGTGGAAGAACTCAGAGAAATCATGGACCGCAGGTCAGCAGCTTGAAACAGAGTCGTATTCCTATTGTGAAAGTTCGTTGGAATTTCTCGACAGGTCCTGAGCACTTGGGAACGGAAGACCGTGATGCTAGCATATCCTCATCTTTTACCGCACAACGTTAGACCTAAACAATGATTGAATTCAGGGATGAATTCTTTTGATGGGCTTAATGTGACAACTCCGCATCTTTCAGTCATTGACACAATACATGTCTCATTATTTCAACATTTATAGTAAACTTGGTTTACTTGTTTCAAATTAACCTTGAGGTTTAGAGGCTAATTCATGATCATGACATCACGCATATTTCATATGGACTAGATTTCTACATTCCATGACATCATTTCATCTCATTAGTACATTCACGACATTTCATTTCACATTCAACGGTAATTTTATATTTAATAATCTTTATGGTGAGTTATTATTTTGAATATTTAATCCTTATTTTCAAAAATGATCCCGACGTATTTTTAAACTTACATTTAGTTTATAAAAACTATATTTTTAGTTTTCCTAGTGTTTCAAATTTATTTGTATATAAATCGTTAAATTTATATTATTACGACTTTTAAAAATGCACGATAATTATTTATATCACTCAATTTTCCAAGAAATATTTTTACAATTTTGGTCTCCATATACTCTACTTGACCTATTAAAATTTCTTTTACCTTAGAACTACCTTAAATACATTAAGTATCTACAATTTCACAAGTTATATTTTTCTTACTTAATTACATAATATTATACAAATATATAATTTAAAAAAAAAAAAAAAAAATTATTATTTTTGTAATCCTCCTCTTGGCCTAACAAGGGAGGTAACATTAATTGTTGGTATGGTTCTTTGATTGTATAGATTTTATTTACTTAAGTCTTGCTTCATACTTTTTACTATTCATCTTTTCATTATTTCAAGTCAAGAAAAGCTTTTCTCTTTTTGGTTCTTTCATCTAAAACCGGTCACATACAAGGTGTACAAGGGATCATCAATTTTGCAAGTTCAAGTGTTTAAGACAATCTAGTATATACTCTATATAAGGTTTTGAAATAAAAACCAAGAGTATTTAGGCTAATCCTTGTTACTTTCACCTCTTCATTATCACTAGTAAGCATGTTTTTATCATTTTCATATTTTCATTTTCATATGTTTCTTTTCATTTTGGAGATATTATGCATGATATGTGATTTATACCATTTATTTCATGATTTTAGAGTTATCTTATATATTTATGGTCATCCTATAATTATCCCCTTGGTATTGGTTGGTCTTGATGGTGATTAGGAACCCATGACACCCTAAGAAGGTGTATGGTAGGATTAGATTAGTTTTGGAGTTGATTTGAAGGGATTAGAATAGGTTTTGTCCGAGAAAAACTATTTTCGATAACTATATAAATAGGTTCTGTCCTTGTTTCGAATTTCTGGAAAACCGACAGTTGGTACTAAACTTTGGCCTTGATTTTAGAAAATATACTTAAAAACGAACCGTGGTCGCTTGAACGGATAAAACGGACTTATAACGAAGTAAGTGGTGAATTTTTAAGTTTGACGACGAAAATATTATTTTTCGAAAATTCAGCTTTGCTGTTTTTACTTGTTCGGCAAAACGAGCCTAAGCTTTCAAATTATTTCGACTTCTCAAAAATATATTAGTTTACTTCAATACGACGCTAAGGACATATTAAACGTAGAAAACGGATTTGAAACGACAAAGATATGCACTTTTTCAAATTTGCCGTAACTAGTTTTTCTCATAACAATTAGCCAAAATCACTATCTTCGACCCTTATTATCTTTATGTTCGAGACCTTTTGGACGAAAAAACTCCCAACTGAACTTTTAGATATCGATACAAACTTTCCAAAACAAGTAATTCGTTCTCTAACGATCGACGCATTAACGTTTTACGACTATTTTTCCAAAGCTTTTTTTAATTTCATGATTTTTCCGACGACATTGTTTTGCGACGAAAAGTGGTAATTTCTCTAAAAATCATTATAAAACCATTGTAGGATGACATTTTGACGTAAAAACATGTAAAGTGATTTTTTGATTGGTCAAGACGTCAAACGAGTATTTTTCGACGCCGGTAATATTTTCAAAACTCGTAAATGGTATAAATAACATATCAAGTGCATGCATAACATTACATTGCAACTCATGACATATCATATCATTGATAATAGGTCCCGTTAACGATCACATTAAACCTCTGTGTACTCACTTTTGCCATTATTCCAGTTTATCCAAGTGAGTTTTCATAGCCCCGCTTTATTGCTTTCGATTATTTTCAAACCCACGGGGGAGAATACATTGCACTACATTTTTGTACGATACCAAGTATGTTAAATTCAATTACATTGCTTAAGTTACGCGATTTGCCAATTTGAAAGCCCCCATTACTTGAACATGAACCGTTAATCTTTGGAGCGAGGATGAGTGGATAGATCTATCGGGGTGACGCCCATCCGGTTGGTGAATCCCAACCGTGAAAACGGATGCATTTCATTTGATAACATTACGGAGTTGTCCGGCAAACACTCGCAGGGCATACATGATTGAACAGCTAGTTTCGGGTCATGGGTTTGCAATTGTAACATTATTTTTTTACGTGACTTGATGGTCATGCATGCTAGATACTTGTGTAGTCGTATAAAACATTTACATAAACCTATGATTTTCACCAACATTATTTGCACTATTTTAGCAATGTATTTTCAGTAACTGAGGCATTATCATCATGACATGGTTTAGGACCTACATTTTCAGTCATCACTTACATTATGTACATTATGGCACTTTATTTCAAAACATCGTTGGTTTGTATTATATTTAGTTTCAAGAAACCTGAAAACCTTTTGGGACCGATGTTACCTCAATGTTTTATTAATAATATCCAACGATGTGTTTTTAAAACGGCACTTTTAGGTCGCTCAATATAATCGGATAGTGCTATGACAACAATCCCCAGAATTATTCAGATGAAAAACGTGTAATGGGGTGTGATGGTTTGTTCTCTTTGCCTTTTATTCTCTAGCAACTCTTGCAGACTAAAGGTACAAAGATGAGGGATGAGCTCATAGTGTAGGTGCATCCCTGGAGTTGGTGGAATTGGAGTTTAAGTTTCTATAGAGAGGTGCAGAGCATCCCTGCATGGAAGAGCAATGATCTTGAGTTGGAATATCAATCATTCTCCTAGCTATGTAGTAAGCTAAGTTGAATGGTTGTCGGTGGACGTTGTAAAGCATGTGGCAAAGACAAGCGCTTATGTGATCCCTATTCCTATGGTGCTAATGACGCTTGCTCTAAGTAACTCCTCCCATTTTAAATTGCTTAAGTTCATTTAGCTCCATTCCATATGGATCTCGGTTTACTCTTTTCCCGGGTTACTCGGTTGGTCAGCTTTTGTTAAAAGGTGTTCACGGATGACATCCTTATCGCCAAACGGGTTGGAGGGAGAAGGGCGTCATTGATTGCATCAAGGGCGTTGTGACCACTTATCCGTGTAGACACAAGTTCCTCGGTTGGGAATTCCTAACTCTAGCAAATTTTAAGGTGATGGTGTAGTCGTTTTGATTGATTCTAAACCTAAGACAAAATTCATCATCATCTTCATCACTAAAACCGGTCACACTAGCATAGAATTCTAACACAAACCTAGGACAAATTGGTTCATCGATGTCAAGAAGACAATCGAATTGAATGGCGGCTAGTTCTTCATGAAGATTGGTATGCTCAAGGAAGGATGGGTGAATGGTTCTACCCTCATGGAAATACCTTGATTCTAGACCCCTAAATATTTCTACTTGTTCCTTGGTAAGTCCTTTGGTTTTGTGGTGTTTGGGAATGTAGTTAAGGTTGTCTTTGTGATCATAGAATCTTGCGGCTACCATGGTTATTCCTAAGGACAAGAATTAATATGTAAAAAAAATAAGATAAATTTTAACATTTTTGATTCTAGTGTGTGCCTATATGAAAACAATTTGGAGTTGCGGTTATCTCGACTCATTTTATGCACAAAATGGTTTTAGTGGGGTGTTTGGCAAATACCATGAGATAACCAAAATGCTCCTAATTCAATGTGGCTTCATTTGAATATACCCGGGAGTGCATATTAGTTATGCAATACCTTTAGTATTCAAGAGCATGCAAGTGATGAAAATTTTAACGTTTCTATTTGTATTAGCAATGAAAAATGTTTTCCTACAAGTGAGAAGCTTTTCAAAGCTTTTGACATGGGGTGTTTGGTTGTTTGAATAAGGCCTTATATTTATTATCTATCAATTAGTGGGAAACATGATTTGTTTATGCAATATGATAATGTAGTACCTAATTTGAATGACTAGTTATGCAATTTGCCAATTGAATTCATATTTGGTATAAAAGCATACATAAAACCCCATGTAATGATTTGTGATAGTTTTGTGCATAAATAAGAATCCTAGACTCGGAATTAAGAGATGAAATGTAGTTAGGATACTTACAATGATGTTATCTTCTGATTAGTGAGTTGAAGATGACAATAATGATCTTGGTTTAAGTTTCACACGTTTTGGTAAAGTGGGTTGTGAGGAAGAAGGATGGTATATAGTAAAGTTTTTCTTCAGAGACACCAGGACCGACGGCACCAAATAATTGGTTCATTCGTTGTTGCTTGGTGCCGTGGCTACAAAGAGTGATACAAGACAAAATGTTTTAGTTTGACTATTCTAATGTTTTAGGCTATGTTTATCCTACATGTTTGGTTCCATTAACCCTAAACCAAGTCTAAGAAGATTAAAAGGTTCTCGCTTAAGAGGTTTAGTTAAGATGTCAAAATGTTGTCGGAGGATACTTTCTCGATTGAAATGTTTCCCTTTTGAACATTGTCGCGAAGAAAGTGATGACGGATTTCAATATGCTTTGTACGAGCATGTTGAACGGATTCTTGCTGAGATCGATGGCTCCTTTGTTGTCGCAAAGTATAACAATGTCGTTGAGATGAATTCCGTAGTTCACGAGAGCTTGCTTCATCCAAAGAGCTTGTTGACATGCTTTTCCGGCTGAGACGATTCGCTTCAAGTAGAGAGATGGCTAAAGCCGCCTTTGCAAACCATGAGATAAGACAATGTCCAACAAAAGTGCAAATACCACTTGTACTTTTTCTATCGACATAATCACCCATGATGATCCGAAATGCATACACTATGGTTTCTACACACGTTCCTTTGGGATACCATAATCCTAAACACGTTGTTCCCTTAATGTATCTAAAAACTTTTAATGCTTCTAAGTGTGATGCCTTTGGGTGTTCTTGAAAGCGAGCACATAGACAAACACTAAACATAATGTCGGGTCTACTAGCCGTAAGATAGAGTAGGCTACCAATCATTCCTCTATATTTAGTGTTATCTACGGATTCACCTTCTTCATCCTTGGTGAGTTTAGTGTCCGAGGACATGGGTGTTTTAGTTGGTTTGGAATCTTCAAGACCAAATTTCTTAAGCATGTCTTTTATATATTTAGATTGGTTAAAGAAAATGCCATCTTCTAGTTGTTTAATTTGAAGTCCTAGAAAGAAGTTTAACTCACCCATCATACTCATTTCAAACTCGCCATGCATGATTTTAGAGAAATCATTACATAGTTCTTGACAAGTTGATCCGAATATAATGTCATCAACGTATATTTGAACAATAATAATTTGATTCCTTTTCTTGGTAAAAAGAGTATTATCTACTAATCCCATAGTATATTTGTTATCAATAAGAAAAGTCTTAAGTCGGTCATACCAAGCTTTAGATGCTTGTTTAAGGCCATATAATGCTTTCTTGAGTTTGAAGACATGATGTGGTTTCTCAAAGTCGGTAAAACCGGAGGTTGAGCAACATACACTTCTTCGTTAATAAACCCATTAAGGAAAGCACTTTTAACATCCATTTGAAATAATTTAAAGTCATAAGCACATGCATAAGCAAGTAATATTCTAATAGATTCAAGTCTAGCTACCGTGCATAAGTTTCATCATATAGTCAATTCTTCTTGTTGATTATAACCTTGTGCAACAAGCCTATTTGTTTCTAGATACTACACCATTTTCATCCATTTTGTTTCGAAAGACCCATTTTGTTCCAATTATAGTTTGATCTTTAGGTTTTGGAACTATTTCCAAACATTTCTTTCTACAATTGGTTTAATTCTTATTGCATGGCAATTACCCATGATTCATCTTTTATTGCTTCATTTATGGTTTTGGGTTCAATGGTGGATACAAAACAAAAATGATTACTTTGATTTTGAGCTTGTGACCTTAAGGTTCTTTGATTAAGTTGTCTTATGACCTTTTCTAATGGATGACTTTTAGATTCTTTGATGTTGACAATTTCCTTATTTAATGGTTCATCTTCCTTGTTATTATTAATTTGACTTTCTATTATTTGACTTTCAACTAAGTCATCATCTACCAAAGGTGATGTCTTAGAGGGAGGTGGACTTTCGTCAAATGTTATGTTCAAGCATTCGACTATCATTTTTTCTTCGTTTAGGACAATGTAAGCTTTACTAGTTTGAGAGTAACCAAGAAATACACCTTCATAAGACTTTGGGTCAAACTTGGTGAGATAATCCTTAAGAATAAAGCATTTACAACCAAAGACTCTAAAATATCCTAATGTTGGCTTTTTACCTTTATAAAGTTCATATGGTGTTTTGTTTAGGAAAGGACGTATTAGACTCTATTCAAAATTTATGTAGAAGTGTCAACGGCGTTACACCAAAACTTTTGAGGAATGTTTTGTTCATTAAGCATTGTTCTACTCATTTCTTGAATTGTTCTATTTTTACGTTCTACTACTCCATTTGATTGAGGTGTTCGTGGAGCCGAAAAGTTATGTGTTATACCATTTGTATCACAAAAGTTTCCAAATTGAGTTTCTTGTCAAATTACCGACCATGATCCGCTCGATCGACACAATTTTGTCACCTAGAAGATTTTGAATTTTCTTGCTAAGTATTTCAAATTTATCAAAAGCTTCATTTTTGGTTTTCAAAAACAACGTCCAAGTAAACCTTGCGTAATCATCTACTATGACCAAAGTGTATAAGTTGCCTCCATAGCTTCTTATAGCGGATGGTCCAAACAAGTCCATATGTAATAATTCTAGACACTTAGATGTGGACACCATATTTTTAGATGTGTGACTACTATGTGTTTGTTTACCAATTTTGCCGCCAAAAGTGTTGGTCATAATTTAGTTTTGGTAAATTTCTAACCAACTCTTTTGAAGATAGGTTTTGTATAAGTCTCATATTAGCGTGACCTAGCGCCTATGCCAAAGAGATGAGCTATCGTATAATGTTGTTAGGCAAAGTTTGTCATTATATGTTTTATCTATTTTCATGACGAATATGTTATTTTTCCTAACTCCTTTAGCTATGGTGATACCATCTTTTAGTATTTTACTACCATTTTCATCAAATAGTACTTTATACTTTTTATCACATAGTTGGCTAATACTAAGTAGATTAAATCCTAACCTATCCACATGAGCAACATTTTCAATAGTTAGAGAGTTATGAGCAATCATACCTTTGCCAATGATTTTGCTTTTGAGATTGCTACCAAAAGTGACATTACCTCCGCCATACTCTTGGTATGATGAGAAGAGACTTTTGTTGCCTGTCATGTGTCGTGAGCATCCACTATCTTTTATCCATTCATCAGGTTCCAATCCAACTTTCAAGCATACCTAAGAAGCAAATAACTCAAGCATTTGGTCCCCAATATCTCATGGGTCCATTTGGGTTAAACATACCATTTATTTGATTCATGTATGGAAATGATGGGTAAGAGTTCCATGGCATGTAATCGGGAGTTTGATATGGTCTAGGAAAGTTTTGATTCCAACCGTTAGTGGGTTAGTTGAACGTTGTGGTTGCTCTTAGAAAGGGCGTTGGCAAAGGAGTTTTATATCGTTGTTGAGTAGTTTTTGATCTAAATTCATTTTAACAAGTCCTACTCGATAATATTTGGTTTTAGTTTAACATTATCATTGGTTTTCTTTGTTATTTTAACAAATTCAAGATGTTCAGATATTAACATTTCGTTTCTCGGCCAAGTACCCACGGCACCATTTTTGCACAACGGACGGAACCCTTATTTTGGTTCCACCGTCCGGCTGTACATCGCCAGCTTTGATGAATCGTTTTTCGCCGCTTTGTTTTGACTCTTTGGAATTAATACTTCATTAAAACCTAGCCCATTCATGTCTCCTCGTGTTTTATGAATTTTAACTATTTCATCGGCAAGAGCGATGTTCTTGTTAAACCTTTAAACTTAGAATTATTTTCTATTAAAACATCTTGTGTGAGCTTTAGTTTTTCTATTTCAAGATTAAGCTCTTGACATGATTTACAATCATCGCCATTTGCTTTTCCTTTTTCTAGTCGTTTTGCTTTTTCTTTTAACTCATATACTTCATTTTCCAAAATTCCTTTTGTTTTTAGAAATTTATTTTTAGTTATGAGTTTTAGACTTAGCTCACACAATTGATTATATTGTTTTTGCAAAGTGTCATCATCAATAGAAGAATAAGAGAGTCGGAAAGTACCTCATTTGACTCATGTGCCATTAGAGCGATCTCTTCCTTGCTTGATTCTTCATCGCTTCACTATCACCCAAGCACCACTTACAAAAGCTTTGAGTTTTGCTTTAGGTGGTTGGGACATTCTATGAGATGACTTGCATCACCACATCTAAAACACTTTCTTTCACCTTTAATCTTCTTGTCATCCCGATCTTTTCGGAATGGCTTCTTTTCTTCTCGAGGTTGTCTTACAAACTTTCCTCTTCTTCTAAAGAACTTCTGGAAATCTCTAACGGCCATGGCATACTCCTCATCTTCACTATCGGAACAAGATTCACCATCATCACTTGATTCCGCCTTTGCTTTAAGAGCAACAGATTTGATCTTCTCCTTTCTTCCTTTGATGATCTCCGAATCTTTCTCCATTACCATTTCATGAACTTTGAGGTTGCCAATTAGCTCGTCTAGTGACATTATTGAGAGATCTTTTGATTCGCGGTCACTTTAGCTCTCCATTTGGGATGGAGTGCTCTAAGAAATTCCCTGACAAAGTTCTTACTACGAAAAGATTCATCAAGTGCTTTAAGTGATGTAATAATAGTGTTAAAGCGAGCAAAGCCACAATCAATGGTTTCATTTTTAGGGATAACAAATTGTTCATATTGTTGAACAAGAAGATCAATTTTGTTATCCTTGACTTGTGAATTACCTTGATGTGTAACAATTAAAGATTCCCAAATATCTTTGGCGGTTTCACATAAAAATTCTTTCATATTCTTTTCTAGGTAAAGCATTATAAAGCATCATTTTAGCTTCATTATTTTTAGCAACTAGTTTCTTTTGTTCATCAACGGAAATATCCTTTGTTGTAGAACTAAAATCTCCTTTAACAATAATAAACCAAAGATCTATATCTTTTGATTTTACATATGTTTCAAAACGGTTTTTCCAATAGATAAATCCATTGGTTTCAAAGAGTGGTGGTCTTTGCATAGATTGCCCTTCTTTAAAGTTTTTAGAATCCATGGATCGTTTCAAGTTTATAAAATACAAGTTATTTTAGAAATTCTTGAGCAACGAGGCTCTGGTACCATTGTAGAAAACTAGAAGGGGGGTTGAATAGTTTACCAATAAAAACTTTGTTTTGAAACTTATTGAAAGATCAATTGATATTGATCTTAATATGTTAATGAAATATTCAAGCAATATGTAATAAGTAAATAAGGAAAGAAATGATCAAACCACAACAAGTTGTTTATAGTGGTTCGCCTACAAGGACTTTTTTTCTTTGCCCTACTCCACTCCCCGAGTCTCACACTCGAGAGTTTAACTTCACTAGTCAACAAGCTCCTTTCACCCGTGAGAAAACCTTTACACTCCGCTTACACTATTTCCGACACTAAGCTAGATGTCGAGTTCTTTCCAAGGGTACAACTACTCCCACACACAATGTATTTTGAGGACTAAAATACTAACCACTCACACTCACAAGATTATGATGGTTTGATACAACAATGAAGTATGAATCAACACTAGATCATACAACACTAAACAAACAAGACTTCCAACTCCTCGTTGAAGCTTGAATATGACTTGATCTTCTTTGCTACAAAAGAGATCACTAATATGATATGAAACCGAGTTAGAAAGGTTAGAGAGAAGATATGTATGAGAGTATGTTAGAAAGGATGAAAAACTACTTGGCTTGGCATTGCTATTTATAGCCAAAATGGACGAGCGCTCACGGACTGGACCCTTAAAAGGGTTCCGTCCGTACCAAATTTGGTACCACACCGACAGTCATATCAAATCTTGCTTAAAGTCAACTCTATCTAAGTAAGATTGTGTAAGATATGAAGAGTACAAATCTTCACAAAATATCTAATGAAATCTTCTAATGATTTCCATGATGTAATACATGATGTCAAATGTTGTATTACTATTTATAGAAATATGCAAATGCTTAAGTAGTGTTTGTTTTTAAGAACCTAACACATTCTACAAACTACTATCATACATAATGATTAGAGTCATATCAAGATGTTACTAATCATAAATGTAAATGCTTGAATGATGAATATATTGTTTGAAAAAGCTTGTTTTAATATCTAATAAACTTGACAAGCTTTAAGCTTTTATAAATTAAATTTACTTTTGTCGTTAACAAAACTTAGGTAAAGATCAAAAATATAAATAACGTTTAATGACGATATTT
>OU343221.1:114698779-114829849 GCA_910596185.1 Chrysanthemum makinoi
GTCCTATATGTCCACTTTTTGTTGTTGGTTTGTTTTATAGTATAACAACTTCATACTATGGTTTTTTTTGGTTTTCCCCAGTTTCGTTTTCAGTTATGTTTTGTAGTCATTCTTTTCTATTCTGATTTTACGTTTTAATTGTAGTTTGGATGAATAAATACCTGATGGGTTTGGGTGTATATAAGGGCGATATTATTGATATTCTCACTCACCATTTCATCATTAACAACCATTCAATTTGTAGATCTACTTTGGATAATATCAATGGCGGCGACTCCAAATATCGATGAACTGAAGCGTGCAGCCGGATCTGAAGACATCGCCACCTGCTTCAAACTTCTTTTTAACAACGAAATGGTGGAGGAGAGGAATTTGCTTTTGAGGTTGGAGGGAGAGGTTCGTCAGCTAAGGGAGAAGATCGAGAAAGGTGATCGCACGCTTAGGGAGGTACATTCTATGGGCCCCTATAATGAAAAAAGAGTGGATGCGCTGGGATGTTTGGGGAAAGTGCAGATCGTTGAGCGGGATGTGATGCAAGTTCTTGAAGGAAGTGTGGATTTGGTTCAGGATGGGATTGCTCAGCTGGAGGAGCACGTGACCTTGATGGAGATTGACGAGGCTTTTTCTGATGGTTAGTGCCTTTGGAAAGCCGTCTTTTATCTTTTGGCTGCGTTCTAGTGAATATGGCTATGTATCTTTTGGGGATCTTGTTATATGCAGATTTCATGTAAATGTAGGTTGTTTATATAAAAAGTGTCCTAGTTTGATTGAGGGTTTATGGATATGTACCTCTCTGCTACTTATTGTGGGTCGAAGAAACATGTAGGTAAGGTTTATGTTTGGGGTCTGATAGCTGTTGGGTTACAATTTTGTATCTCTTCTGATTATTCATGTATCCGTGATAATAGCAATGTAACTAACATTTGGTTAATCAAAAATTATGGTACTTACTTTGTATTACTTTTAGTTGTTATGATTTTGTTTAGATTAATTTAGTTCATACCTATCTATTTTTTGTGATTCGGTTTTGTTTGATGATTGGCCGATCATGCGGTACATTTTTCATATTGAGTGTTGAGGAGAGTTAATTTGGTGCTGCGGTGATCACGTCTGTATTGATAATCTAGCTTGTACATTCTTATAGCGCCAACACCTATTTCATTTTTGAGCAATTTTGTGTTTGCTTATAATACTGTTGGAACCGTTTGTCTGTCAAACCAAGCTAGTTATTTAGATATGGATTCAGATTTGAAAGCCTGAGGTTTTCTTAGAATTGATGAACCGATTTCAAAAATGGGTCTGCTAATTTCATAGACAGACGCGTGTTGTTTTTGCTGAGTATAGGATTTGCACTGTCTCATATACATACTGGTAACATGTGATTGGCCATTTGTATGTGGGTGGCCATATGAAGTGTCTTATTAGAAGTGTGTGGAATTTGTCTGCTAATGACTTTCTCAGGCTAGTTTAATAAGCGTCTCATTATTAGAAGTGTGTGGAATTTGTCTGCTAATGACTTTCTCAGGCTACTTCAAAGGTTTTGATAATGTTTGGCAAACTGTGACACGAGCTAAATTGTGAAATCATACTGATAAACTTATACGCTGATATTGCATTCAAACCTTGAAGGTGTGTCAACACTTAAGTATTTATAGCATTCAACGACGCTCTCATTTATAGTTACAAACGCGTATTTTATTAGAGTACTATGCAACTGCGTCTAAAATGTCCATGTTTGCCTATTTAAGTTGTGTTGGCTGAACTATTGTAGAGTTACAAACTATAGATGCTAATTAAAATTTCTGCAACATCATCATGCCCCGAACTTTTACTTTGATAAGTATATATACCTAGATTTGTGGGTTGCCGTATGGCGGAAAAAGTTATCAAACGCACATTTTGTTTCCTTAATATACATTACAAAACGACGCGTAGTTGTTTTTGCTGGACATGTAAGTCACGAAGGTCGATAGCATACATATTACATACATATTGTTCACAGCGGTTTAAAGCTAACAGTTTCTGGAGTTGGTCATGCGCTAGTCTTTTTTAGCCTTTTTGGTGCTTGCTGCAGCAGCCTCTGATTCGGACTTTCCAAAGAGTTTTCTCTTGACGGTTGCTGGTCCTTTCTCAGTTAATGTATCAAGTTTTTCTACCGACTCAGGTGTCATTGGTGGTGGAGTTGCAAATTCTTGAGTTATCCCTGATGCGCATGTGTCTTTGTTAATAGGTGACATGGCTGTTGATGTTCCCTCATCTGCATTCTTGATAGGGGGTGCTGGAAGTGCCAATGGATGTACGATTGATGCTTTGTCAACCACGAATTTTGGGAGATTCTTAGAACCAAAGTGAATTGTGAATATGCGTCGCGTGTTCTCTAAGAGGCGAAGCTTCTCAGGTATTATTCTCGAGCTCCTATCTTCTACTTCGTTCAATAAGTCAACGCAGCTTATTGTCCATTTATCCTTTTCTGGACTGAAACAACTTGCTGTGAGCGTGCCACTTGAATCTTCAAGTATGGCCCTGAAACAGTACCTGTGGATGTTTGAAATAGATTTACCAAAAAATGAGTGATGAATATCGAGGAAATCATATTGGGATTTTATTTGCTGATGTAGTTTGCCTATCGCTTGTACCTATAATCCGGAGTCTGCTGTGTACCATGTTCATGGCACTGCTAGTGCGGGTTTTTGTCGTCCAAACCCCTGCCACATATACTGCACTTGTTAAAATACCATGTCGCTGTTGTATCAATTCTTGATAATGTTGCCTCAACGATAAACCGAACGCCCTGTATTGCGCGATAAATGATTAACGCGCATGCTATTTACATTAAATTTGTGGTTACTGTTATTGTTACCTTATGCGTCTCTGGGTTAATTCCTAGCAACGTTTTTATATCAACTTTGTTTTTTGGTGTATCGGCCTCATCCGAAGCTTCTGTATGTGGTTGATACTCTGGCAAAGGCGCACTTCCTAATAGATCGTTGTAGCTGCATATTTACATTTACGTTAGAAGTTATAATGGACTCGCTATATGTAGCTGCAGCAAAATAAACCCGAAGCTTACACACTCAGTATGTGTTCTGTCTCCGGCACGTTGGGGTTAAGGTAAACATACGTCGCCGGTGTTGATGAAAGCTGTAAAGCGCCCGTAGCTGAAAAGATGTTAGGGGGTTATCAAAAAGGTACTTGACAGTCGACAATGCATTCTGGGTAATTATATCTACCTGCATATCGTTTGACATAACAGGAACTTGCTGCTAGAACAACTGGCTGCTGTAATTCCATATATGTCTGCATCGGGAAATCAATTGCAAGTTCGTTCCACAAAGTTAATGGAACACTTTGGCCGCTGACACGAAAATGACAGTGTTAGTTGCAGGCATTCAACAACGGTTTCATCATGAGGGTTAAATTTTACTCACTTGAGGTTCTGAAGCTCTACTTTCATTCTACGTGTTCTGCTTGTGGTAGCATCCCCTGCTCCCTTAACTTTTCTTATAGCATGTACATATCCAATGCAGTATGGAAGAGTATTTACGAATTAGGGTAGAGGCTAGATGTATAAAGAGTGTACTAAAATATAGCGTACCTGTTAATGTTGGATCCTTTGTATCAACCTTTTTGCCCATCTCATTAAAAGCCACAAATTCAAAATAATGTTCTGGAAAGTGTTGATCAGAGATAGCGGTAATCTGTGTTAGTTTTCCAAACAGAAGTGTGTAGTTATTGCTCACGGTTTGTTGCCACCTCTCAGTATTTTGAGACCCAAAGCCCAGGATCCGGTACACGGAGTTAAGCTGAAGCGCATCATACTTTTCAACATCCCACAGTTCAATATTAGCCTGAATAGCACGTCCCTGTTGACATAACAACGCCATAAATATTGGAAAATGGTTATGCAATGTTGGATCGATATACTTTGACCAAACTAACTATATAGCTTGTAAGGGTTTAGCAACCTTGGATAAATCCTAAATCACTAACAATGAAACACTGATATAACTCTATTAAGTATGCGGAAACTACTTCAATAAAGCTAAGAAGAATAACTTTAAACTTTAACGATTATATTAAAACCAAACTTTGAACCTGCTTGTTATATAGATTCACTAACAAACCTAATCGCTAAATAACTCTAATATCATACTTGCATGTAAGTTTTAAGTCACGTATCTCTAATGCCAATCTAGGGGGTCCTTTTATAGGCATAAGGAGTACCCTAGTCGGTTTACAATTACAATCCTTGTACGACAAGTAATACTAATTCTAATCTAAGAATACTCTAGAATTACATAATAATCCTTAAATGATTTTGCATAGTAGTCCTTTAGCCTTTAGGTACTTTGACGCGAGCAATACTTTGACTTTCATTAAATAGTACTTTGACTTTCTTCAACACTTTGACTTTATATCCCAACAATCCTCCCCTAACTTGAATTCTACTTGCTTGATTTCAAGTTCCTTTGTATCTTTAACTTTAACATCTTTGTCTTCAAGGAAAGATTGTGTCTTTATCTTCAGATTTGTCTTATACTCTCTGTGCTTGTATTATCATCATCAAAGTAATCTTTATAAGCAATCCTTTTGTTAACCATTATCAACAACCTTCTTTTCAGCTACTCGGCAACATATGGCAAAATGTACATCAGATCATAAAGTTTCAGACTATTCTCATCACTTCCAGGTGTGTAAACTCGTGTGAGAGGTGAATCATTGAAAATTTAATGGATTTTGATGTCTCTTTACCAAAGCCATTAACTCTGGAGTAGCCAATGTTTAGGTGTGTAAAACCATGGTACATTGATAACCATATGATTTTTAGCAAATCATCAGCTATCAACGGATTTCTTAAGTCTTTACCAATAGCCGTTTGCTTTTGGACTAGTTAGTTCTTACAACCATGGTGAACTAATTACCATACAAATGGTTTTCCACACCTTTACCACAAGCCATTTTCTTGTGGGCTAGCCAACTTTTCACTATTACAGATATGGTGAGTTGAAAACCATACAATTTTTAGTAAATTGTCAACTAAAACGGATTTGATAATCACATCAGAGCCGTACCCTCATGATGAGTCAAACTCTTTCTTGTTTATTAAACATGGTGAGTTGATTACCATCAGATGTTGCTCTCAAAACAATTTGTTGCTGTTATCTTGTGCTTCAAAAAGTATTCACTTTACAAAAATTGCTTATTTTATACTAAAAGACTTTATGGTTTGTCTGCAAGCGGTACTTTCATAAAGTCTTTGTTTGTTGTGATACTTGAATAAAGTACTGATTTTTAAAAGATTTATATAATAAAAACATACCGTATTTATGCATCATCATCACCAAGTTTTCCATTTGATAAACAACTCAATGACCATAAGAGCTGTTTCATTCTCCTTTCACCTCCATACCATGATCTAGCATCCTGATCATAAGATCTCTTGTAAGTGGATATCCTCTTTCTGCTAACATATGGATCATGGTCCCATCTTCTAACTCCAAAACATGCACTCCTGATTCTTCAAAGAATCTCCAGCTTGTGATCTCCCAAACTTCTTGATTGTTCCAGATTGCATCAGTGCTTGTTTCTTCTGTTTCCCAGATAGTTATAAGATCTCCCAGCAAGACTAAACCGACTCCAGTTGGTGGAATATGGTCAAAATAATCTTGCACTAGTTGATACAGATGAAACAGATCTTCTCTATCTATCATATGCAGTATGTCCCACAACAGATTAAATGTTCTAAAGCTTTCATCTTCTCTATGAAACATAAGATAGTCTCCTTCTTTTGATTCTACAACTTCAAATGTAGACATCTTAGACTTTATTACTGCAACTTCTTTAGACTTAGGATGCTCAAAATCAACAACTCATAGATAATTCCTCAGCTCATCAACTGTATCTGTTCTCAGTTGTATCTTATTTGATAGCTGTTCATCATCAGTTGTTCTCTTTCTCTTTAAACTTCTTTGTCTTGCATCCTCATTTTGCTTTTCATCATCAAAAGGAATAATACCTTCCAGTTCCTTCTGATAAGCTTCTCTAACAACATCATATAAGTCTTTCATCTCTAAATACTTCACAATCCAGTATATCCTCTACCCTTCAGATAAGCCATCATGGTATTTCTTTCTTTAGCAATACTTTGTGGTCTTTTTGGTATAACAGGTTGCTTCTTTGGTTTTTTGATTTCAGCATCTAATTCAGCTTGTAACTTTCTAGCAGCTTCTTCATTTTTAGCTACCTCAATAGCTCTTAATTATGCCAAAGTAAGCTTCTACTTTTTCTTTGATTCTACCAGTTTACCTTTTCCTTTATCTTTAGGATCTAACTGTTGAGTAGGTTGAGAAGTTTGTAAGACTTGAGATTGTTCAGCTCCAGGAATACTAATACCTCTTGGTCTTGACATGTTGAGCATTATCTGAGCAATTGTCTCATCATCACTAGCAGTATGTTCCTTAGAGGTACCAGCTTCTTCTTCATGTAAGACTGTTGAAGGCCCAGCTTCCTCATCAAAATTTAATGTTCTTGGTGTAATAAGCTCTTGTCTAAAAGTTCCTTGAAGAGCAGTACCTTGATCACCAGCACTTTGAACATCCGCCCCTTGATCACCAGTACTTTTAACATCAGTACTTTGTACACCAGTACCT
The DNA here is from genome assembly GCA_910596185.1 of Chrysanthemum makinoi. Lineage (NCBI taxonomy): Eukaryota > Viridiplantae > Streptophyta > Magnoliopsida > Asterales > Asteraceae > Chrysanthemum > Chrysanthemum makinoi. The sequence goes on from OU343221.1 coordinate 114,705,430, forward strand.
TGAGGCTCAGTACCTTGATGCTCAGCTTGCTCAATTTTCTCAGCTTCTTTATGTGAATCATCATAAGTTTCAGCATCTGGTTCTTCATCTAGATCTTTATGAGGTTCAGCATCTTCATTCAAATTCTCTTGTTCCAAATTCCTCCCCAATGTGAATGAAGACTGCTGTTTAGGCTTCTTTCCCTTAGAAACCTTCTTAGGTTTCTGCGACCTCTCTCTTGTGACTTCACCCACAACCTGTGATGTTGAACGAGGGGCCAGAAAAATTTCATCAATCTTTTAAACTTGTTGTTCAGCTTCAAAAGTTGTGCAGCTTGAGCTTCATTATCTTTCTTCAACCTCATTAACTCCCTTGTTAATGCATAATTATCCAAAAATACTCCCTCAGTAGCCATGACTCCCTCATCTCCTCCAGATGTTTGAGACCCATCTTTTGAAGTATAATCATTGGGAGATGATGGTGGGTTGACATCTGGTTCTGAATCGTCATGGGTAGTACCTTGCAGAGACACAGTATGTTGAGATGCAATACTTTCCCTTGAAGCAGTATGTTGAGGCACTTCATGATCTAAGGAAGGTGCAGTAGGAGAAGCAATTCCTTCCCTTGAATCTGAAGGCTCATTATCTTCACTTGATTCGCTGCTATCTCTAACGACTTGTGCTACTTCCATCATGTGAGCAGTTAAAGGTGTATTCCTCCCAGAAAATTTGTCACTCTTTCTAGCCATGAAAGTAAACACTTTTGGAGGAAGTACAACAGCGAATGTAAGGCTTGAAGGTTTAGGGACATCCTAAGGTATTTTTCAAAAAATTGAACAAATCGAGGGTACATTAAAAATGGTGAACCATTTGAGATATGAGAAAGCATACCATCCAGAATCATTCTTGAAAAGTTAAAGGGTTGATTGGTAGCTAATCCCTAATCAGAAGGCAATATTGGATCCAAATTGTTCCCATGAAGTACTTTTGGGACTTCAGGAATGAAGCAAAACATGAACGAGATATTTCCATTGAGGACTAAACAAGGGCTTCCTAAAAGTTGTTTCAGTGAGTGAACCTTCATAACCTATATCTCGGAGTGTATCCCAAAGCACTTGTTTCTCAAAGCGAACAATACCTTCTTCATTATCAAACAATAAATCTTCCCTGATTGCCGCTTCAGTAATTCTTACTAACTTTCCAGCAACCTTAGCCTGAATAAAGGATTCATCATCTTGCATATGAGATCTAGCAGTAGCCCAAAATTGTTGAATCTAGGGTTCAATGATGTCAGGTTCGACCAGTAGAGCATAATTAATTGAAGATCCAGTTAGGAAATCAATTATATAATAAAAAGTGACATTAGACGGTGTCTTGTCTAAGTTAGCAACCATGTTGTGCTTACTAACGATGTTACGATTAGCCATTATGTGTTGGTATAAGAAAGAATGGTTCGATGAAAGTGATTGTGGATGAAAGAGAGATGGATGGATAAGTATAAAGAGAGAGTAAAATCGGTAGGGTAGTTATTTATAGGTAAGATTCAAAAAATCAAAGCCTAATTAATAAAGTTACCGTTGTTTGAATTTTACCCATATTTTGACGTTGGAACGATGCGTTGACAAGACTGCAGTGCTTTCCACGTAGCAGTACTTTCAAAGCGATACTTCAGAGCAGTACTTTTAGATAAACTCTAAGCAGTACTTTCCATCCTCTTCTTCACAATAGCAAAAACATCAAAAATCATTGTATAGCCTCCCCTTAAATAATGCATAGGACTAACTAACTAACTAATAAGTCCTCCCCTAATATGGCTTAATAATTAATCATACAAATACTCACCACTAAATGGTTGAATCTTGAAACATCAAATCCCTTTGTGAGTAGATCAGCGACATTGTCATCTGTATGAACCTTGAGAACATTAATGAGCCTAGGCTCATAACAATCTCGAATAAAGTGATGCCTAATCTGAATGTGCTAGGTCTTGGAGTGATAAACAGGATTCTTCATAATGCAAATGGTACTCTCATTGTCAATGTAGATAGGAGTATTCTTAAAATTGAATCCATAATCCAAGAGTTGATTACATCCGTACTTGTCCACAACGCTTGCGGCAACATATTACGCTTCGATGGATGATGTTGCTGTAATAGTTTGTTTCTTACATTGCCATGAAACTAATCTTCTTCCAAGATATTGGCATCCTCCAATGGTTGACCTTCTATCATAATTATCACCAGCATAATCACTGTCTGAAAAGGCTTCCAAGTGAAAAGGTGAATCCTTAGGATACCACAACCGTAACTTAGGTTGTTGTTTTAGATAACTAAAAATCCTCTTGACTGCATTCATATGAGAGACCTTAGGTGAGACTTGATATCTTGCACATAAACATACAGCAAACATGATATCAGGTCTAGATGCAGTTAAGTACATAAGACAACCAATCATTGATCTGTAAAGCTTGACATCCACAGCTTGTCCATCTTCATCCTTTCCTAATGAGTTGATAGCTTTTAATGGGTGTGGTGACTGGCTTGATAGTACTGAAGTTAAACTTTTAAAGAATGTCAGTGACATACTTACCTTGACTAATAAAGATTCCAGTACTTGATTGTTTAACTTGAAGCCCCAAAAAGAAAGTTAATTCACCCATAGAACTCATTTGAAATTCTTGTTGCATGAGCTGCTCAAACTCTTTCACCATTGACTGTTTTGTAGCTCCAAAGATAATATCATCCACATAGACTTGAACAAGCATTATATCCTTTTTGTCTCTCTTGTTAAACAAAGTCTTATCAATAGCACCTCTCCTGTAACCATGTTGCAATAGAAAAGTGGAGAGTCTTTCATACCAAGCTCTAGGAGCTTGATGAAGGCTATACAGAGCCTTAATAACTTTTTAGACTTTGTTAGAATGTGTAGGATCCTCAAAACCAGGGGGTTGTTTTACATAGACTTCCTTTGTAATTTTGCCGTAAAGAAAGGCACTTTTGACATCCATTTGATAAACAGGAAAGCCCATATAAGATGCAAAAGCAAGGAATAATCTAATGGCTTCAATCCTTGCTACAGGAGCAAATACTTCATCATAGTCCACTCCTTCTTCTTGTCTATATCCTTGTGCAACCAATCTTGCTTTATTCTTGATGACATTGCCTCTTTCATCTCTCTTAACTCTGAAAACCCACCTTGTACCAATGACTTTCTTTCCATCTGGTAAATCACATAGTACCCAAACGTCTTGAAGTTTGAATTGAAGAAGTTCTTCTTGCATGGCCTCAACTCAACTCTCTTTGGCTAATGCTTGAGCTACAGTCTTGGGTTCTTCTTGAGAGATAAAGCAAGTGAATAAACATGTTTGTTGATCCTTTTGATTCATCCTATTTTGTTTATACACAAAGCTAAGTAAAGCATTATGTGGCTTAGAGAAACCTTTAGCTTTGGTTCTTGTGAGCACCCCTGATGTAGACGGTCCAATGATTTGACCAGCAGGATGATCTTTATGAACTCTTAATGTAGGAGTTTGTGGAACTTCAAGATCATAACCTAAATTTGTGAAAGCAGGTTCTTCATTGGATTTTGAGAAAATACCTTCATCTTCTAACTCATCATCAGTGTCTTCTAACCCAGGCATGTTTGGATCATTCAAATCATCAAAAGTACTGTCAATTGGTGCAACAGTACTTTAATCCAAAGTACTGTGATCTAAAGTATTGTGAGAGTAATCTGTAGACTTACCCCTTTTTCTTTGCTTCTTCATAAGCTCTTCTTTGATCATCCTCATAAGATTGTGCTATTGTTTCTTGAAAAAGCATCCTATTAAGCTCATCTTGGAGAGCTTGATCTTCATCAGAACAGTGGATTTTGGTTCAACAGTACTTTTCTCCTTTTCAATAGTTATAGGTTCTTCATCAGGAACACCATCAGGTCTAAGATTGACTCCATGAACAATGTACTGTAAATCTTCTTCTTTGGGAACAACTTGATTTTCTTCTCTGACAGGAACATAGTTCATAGAAGGAGTCAAAACATCAAGATCAAACATCCAATCAGGACCTTTACCTTTTGATTGTTTGTTGAAGGAAATTCAACATGAAGAAATTATTGAACCTTTTTGGTAACCTTGTTGTACACTCTAAATCCTTTGCTATTGGTGCACAATAAGTATCCTTCATCTGAATTGTCATCAAATTTTCCCAGAGTGTCAATAGTATTAAGAATAGTCAAAGGACAGCCAAAAGGTTTCATAAACCGAATGTTGGGTTTGTTACCATAAGCAACTCATAAGGTGTCTTCATCTGAGGTTTAGTGACTGATACTCTATTCAACACATAACAAGCAGTACTTACATTCACCCCAAATTGAATAGGTAATAAAGAATCTGCAAGCATTGTTCTTGCTGCTTCTATCAGTGTTCTATTCTTTCGTTCTGCAACACCATTTTCTTTGTGGAGTTCTAGCAATGCTAAACTCCCTCGTAATCCCTTTCTTGTCACAAAATTCATCCATAAACTTGTTTTTGAATTCAGTCCCATTATCACATCTAATAGATCTTACTTTGAGTCTTAATTGATTTTCAAGAGCTATTATATGATCATGAATAGCATCAAAGGTTTCGTCTTTAAATCCCAAGAAAAAGACCCAACTAAATCTACTGCAATCATCTGGTACAACTAAGCAGTATTTCTTCTTGTTTAAGCTTGCAACAGAAACAGGTCCAAACAGATCCATGTGCAACAACTCTAAAGGATCTCTAATACTTCTTTCCTCAATCTTCTTGCATGAAGCTTTGTGTTGTTTACCCTTCTTGCACGCCAAACATGAATGATCATTCTTGTATGTTTTGGAAGGTAAACCTCTAACTAAATTACCTTTAACCAGCTTGTTGATGTTCTTGAAATTTACATGTCCTAATCTTCTATGCCATAGATGTGCTTCTTTAAGTGTTGCCTTTGCTACTAAACATGTTGCTCTTTTAGTAGAGTTAAGATTCTTCAAATCTAGACTGTACACATCATTGGTTCTTAGTACTCTCAGTGTTACCAAGTGATCATCAACAATCTTGAACTTAGGGGAAAGAATAAGACATTCTGTGTCAATGAATAATACAGGGTGCTTCTTGTCACAGATCTGAGATACTGACAAAAGGTTGAACTTGAGCTCCTTCACATAACGAACATTTTTAAAATCAATGCTTCCTGCCTTGATGGTTCCTTTCCCAAAAATTCTACCTCAATTAGGATCATTTCCAAAAGCAACTCTTCCTCCAAAATATGATTTAAAATATGACAGAATCTCCTTGTCTCTTGTCATGCTTCCAGAGCAACCACTATCAACAATCAAATGATCTTTAAGCTCCTCTTCTGGGTTGCCCTGAACAAAGATGAAAGAGTTAGTTTCTTTTAGGAACCCAAGCCATTACTGACTTGTGTTCCCCTTGTGGAGTGACATACTTAAATTCTTTAAGTATGTAATCTCCACTATTTTTGAAAATATGATCAATTATTTTATTTTGTTCCAAAACTTGTGTTGGTTTTGCAACAAAACTTTCTTTTTCAACAAAATTCTCCTTTTCTTTTTCAACAAAACTTGCTGATAGTACTGTTTGTTCTCCATCAGTACTTTCTTTCTTAACCCAGTTGGTTTTAAATTTTTGTGTTGATTTCTTGTATCTAGGTACTCTATTTGAGGTGTAATGCCTTCTAGGTTGATAGTAATTGGATCTCCTAGGGCTTCCATTCAAAAAGTGCTAGCGATTACCTTGATTGGGTGAAAACCTAGCAGTACTTTGAGAAGGTACTGCTTGAGAAACTTTTGACTTACTAGTACCTTGAAAAGTGCTTGAGGGTACTGGTGGTTTTGAGAAAGGTCTTTTCTGGTGAGGGTACCTATAGTCTTTTGAGAAATTACTATGGTTAACCCTATGTGAATGATTCTAAACTGGTTTATTCCCCCTTGGCTTATGGTTGGTAGATGTAGTCTTTGGGAATTTGCTTAAATATCCTGAGTGAAAGTCACAGTCCTTAATCAAATGATCAGGACTATAACAAACAAAACATAATTTTTGACCCATACTCCCAAAATTTCTTCCTTTAGTTCTATGATGACCAAAACTATCCCGACTTTTTGGTGAATGATGAAAGTTATTCTGATTTTTTGGTGAATGACCAAAACTATCCCAAAAAGATTTAGCAGTATTTTGAAAAAAATTTCTTGAAGGTACTGTTGAATGTGTAGCGATACTTTGAGATGAAGGTCTGCTGAACTCTTAACTTATCATCCTTAGGTTTTTCAACTGTTTCTTTTGGGGATTCAGAACTAGATGGACCTGAATTAGATTTACCAGTAAGCTTTTTCCTAAACTCTAAATTGTCTACTCCAAAACAGGAAACATCTGTCCTAAGTGGTTGAAAACTAGCAGTTGGTGGAGGAACTGCATTATAACCCTTGTCTTTCTTAAATTCAGGAGGTGTTTGACTAATTGATTCCTCATTACTAGATGTGTTTTCTTCTGAGCTAATGAGTTCATCATCACTAGTTGTTATCTCCTCTGAATCAGTTTGTTCCTTATCACTAGGTGGGTTCTCTACGTATTGCTAAAATCCATACCAAAACCTAGTCCAGTTTTAATGTGTGCCCTTTTTTGTTTTTCAACAAAACTAACATGTGAAAGACCAGATTCTTTCCAACTAGCAAATTTTTCTAACAATTCATCCCTTTCTTTAGTCATATTTTCAAGTTCAGAAACCTTACATCCTAACTTCCATTCACTCAATTTTAATTGATAATCTTGTTGCTCATATTTTTCTGCCCAAGCCATTTCATTATTTTCATGAGTGATTATTTTGGCTTCCATTGACTCTAAAGTTAATTGATAACCAGCTACCTCTGACCTAGCCCTTCTACAATTATCTCTTTCAGTCACATAATCTTTAAGCACTTTTTGATAAAAATCATTACATTTAGAACATACCTCAGAGATAGTGGGTGAACTTGGTGAAGTAGCTACCATAGCAAGCAGAACAGGTTCTGCTTCACTCTCAATGCTCCAATCAAAGCTTCCAAGACCATCTCTTGATTCCAAAGCAGCAAATCCTGGTTCCTCATCAAAAGCTGTTGATAAGGTTTTAAAATGTACCTTTTTGAGGGGTCGTTTAAGCCCTTATTTGGTCACTTTTGTATCCGTTATTACTTAATATCATTCCTTTTCAATTTTTAGGTCTCTTGAAGGCAAATTGCTGGAATGACGCTTATTCGGGGCAAAGCTGAATATATGAAGAAAATGGCAAAGTCAAGAATCGAGACACTCGGTACTTGCTGAAAATTAACCGGCGTCAGTGTTAAAGAAGCCTTGCGTCGCATATTTTGTGACGGCTCACTAGCCAATACAAGTGACAGTGTCAAGTTTTAAAGAGTAGGTCGTTCACACCTCATACGGCCTAGATTTGATCAGACGGCGTGAAGGGGCGGCGTCACAAGCATAAGGTGACGGCGTCGCAAGACTAACGTGGCCAAGACGAAACCCTAATGACGGCGACAGACGCCGTCTAAACCTAAAAGGTGCGCCGTCACATTTGTAATCCTATATATAGAATCCGAATTTTTCATTATTCAGTGTGTAGTCTTTTGGAGTAAAAACCTAAACCGAACCAAGAACATCTTGTCGCAGTATTTTAGGGTTCTAAATCCTATCTTACATCAAGATAAGTGTTTTACTTCATTAATTCAATTATGTCTTCAATTATTTGTGTGTATGCTTGCATGTTCTCCATGTCCGGCTAATTTATTTGTGTGTTTGCTTAGGAAATATGAAACTTGGTTATTGAATATTGATTGGTTGTCTCTTATCTTAATTGTTAATGATCTAGTATTGCGATAGATCATTCATTGTGTAGTTAATGCTTGATTAATCTTTGTGAACCTTAGCTTATAATACCTAGAGTCATGTAGGCTAAACCATCGAAAGTACCTTAGAGTTGAGTTTATAAATCCTAGAGATTTTGTGGCTGATAACTTTAGGTAGTTTCAAAGAGTTAGGGATAACGCATACCCTCTGACATTAGACACACAATGCGATTAAGAATAAGGACGTGATAATTCAACCATCAATAGGAGATAATTATGGAGTAATACAACCTAAGTAAACACATTCTTAAACTATCATACGAGCACACATTAATTGGACATAGACTACCCACTAGTTAGATTAGATAAGTAGAGTAATCGGTAGAAGTACCAAAACCATCCAACCAGAGATTCGTACCTTTCCATTTCTTAAGAAATATAAAGGCACAAAATAATCTTCCTCACCCACCTTAAGCGTAGTAACTTCTTACTAGCATTCCTATTCCCCTAGAGAACGATATCAATTCCCGTGGCTTACCCTAATACTACACTACAACGATTAGTTCCTTTGCCTAGGGTGTTGAAAAACTTGCTCGACGAAAAGGAAGTTCCTGACCCAATGACGCGTGTAGCGTTATCAGTGTGCTCCATCAAACTCTTCCAGCCATAGAGTAGGTTCTTGGTTCATCATCAAATTCACACTCAGTCAACCTCGATAGATTTTCTTGAGAAACCAAAGCTTTTGGTTTTGGTTCAGTAATAGGAACTTCCTTTATTTCAAGCTTGGGTTTCTCAATCATTCTGTTTGCCAGATATTTAGCAAACTTGCATTCTCTTGCAAAGTGTCCAGTTCTTTGACAGTTAAAGCATTCAATCTTGGATTTGTCAAATGCTATACCATTTGGGTTTGAAGTCAACCCTCTTCTGTTTTCTTCATGAACTTCTTGATCCTTGCAGTGATCATGGCAACTTGGCATCTTATGTCGATTTCTTCTAGATCATCCTCATCAATTTGCAACAAATCTTCTTCATAAGTAACAGGTAAAGTGGCTTGTTGATCAAAGAAGGAACATACAACATCTTCAGAGTTGATGGTGTTTGATGGTGATGAGGTGGTAGTAGTCATGGTTGTGAATATTCGTTTATCACCAACAACAGTACTTTGAACAGGATAAGCAGTACTTTTAGTAGAAGTACTACCTCTCTTTCAGAAGACACAAAGCAATCTTTGTGAGATTTTGAACTTTTTTGACCATTCATCTCATGCTCATACACCTTTAAATTATTGTATAGATCATCAAAGTCCATAGTATCCAAACCGTGTCCTCTAATCATAATAGCAACCACATGCCATACGGATGGCAAACTTCTTAAGAACTTCAAATTAGCATCTTTAACAGATACCTTTGCTTCATATAACTCTAGCATACTAAGGAGATTTTGGAATCTGTCATAGGCAGCATCAAGACCTTCTCTTTCAAACATGAATGTTTCAAATTGTTGCTTCAACAGATTTCTATGCATCTTCTTGGAAGCATCATTACCTCCAAATCTTGTTTTGATAGCGACCATAGTTGTTTTGCATCCTTAGCATCATGAAACTTTAGCGGTGACCATCAGGGATAGCGGAACAACATATGTTGAGCCTTTTCTTGATTTCTTTTGTAGCTGCGGCAAGGTAAGGAGGTGGTTTAGGTTGTCGGAACTTCTACTGAGGTTCTTCAAGAACGACATTACCATTGACAATCACATCCCAATTGCATGGTCTGTAATAGCAATGTCTTGCCTCATCTTTATGCTCCGAGATCATATTCTACCTTCTTGATGATAGGAATTCTGAGCGGTGAGGTGATGGATGGGGTGGTGCGGCTTGATCACGACATCTTTTAGGGTTTGTAGATAAATCGGTTTTAAAGGTTTCTTCTTAATCAGATTTTCCACACAAGCTCTGATACCACTTGTTGGATCGATATACTCTGACCAAACTAACTATATAGCTTGTAAGGGTTTAGCAACCTTGGATAAATCCTAAATCACTAACAATGAAACGATATATAACTCTATTAAGTATGCGGAAACTACTTCAATAAAGCTGAGAAGAATAACTTTAAACTTCAACGATTATATTAAAACCAAACTTTGAACACGCTTGTTATACAGTTCACTAACAAACCTAATCGCTAAATGACTCTAATATCGTACTTGCATGTAAGTTCTAAGTCACGTATCTCTAATGCCAATCTAGGGGTCCTTTTATAGGCATAAGGAGTACCCTAGTCGGTTTACAATTACAATCCTTGTTCAACAAGTAATACTAATTCTAATATAAGAATATTCTAGAATTACATAATAATCCTTAAACGGTTTTGCATAGTAGTCCTTTAGCCTTTGCAGTACTTTGACTTTCATTAAACAGTACTTTGACTTTCTTCAGCACTTTAACTTTATATCCCAACAATCCTCCCCTAACTTGAATTCTACTTTCTTTATTTCAACTTCCTTTGTATCTTTAACTTTAACATCTTTGTCTTCAAGGAAAGATTGTGTCTTTATCTTCAGATTTGTCTTGTACTCTCTGTGCTTGTATTATCATCATCAACTGTCATAATGGAATCATCAATTCTGTGTTCTGCACTGTAAACTTGAGGATTTGGTTTGAATGCTCTATTTGAACACTTAGGTTTGTAATCAGCAAGATTCGGTCCATATCCATTTGGATTTGGTTTAAAAGTAAACTTTTGAATAGTTGTGATTGACTCACCATGTTTATAAACAACATTTCAAAACTCTTTGATTTTGTTTTGGAAGTTGACAATTTCTTCAAGATAGTCATCTATTCGTTTCTTTGAATGCTTTTTGTACTCACCAGGCTGTTTTTGACAAGATAACAACTCAGACTTGGCTTTTTGAGTTTCCAAAGTGAGAGCGTTAAGTTGTTGTTTATGATCATATTTCAGTTGTTCTATTTGAGATAATAAAGCATTCTTAGATGCAACTAGATCACATATATGTTTTTCTAAAGATTTTCGTTTGGTAAGATTTAGTAAAAGCGACTTCAAAACCTTTTTCACGTTTTTCTTGTGTTTGAAAAATGTTGAGTTGAAATTTTAAGCATTCATTATCCTTAGTTAGCAGTGCATTTTTGTCTTTAATTGCTTATTGATGTCAAGGCATTTTTCCATTCGATATTTTTGGTCTTTAAGTAAGGTCATGAGCTCAATATCTGGATTAGACACAAGTTCAGCTTGTTCAACGTGAGTCTCAACATGATCATTATTTAGATCCTCAAATATAACCACGAAGTCAACTTGATTATCAATGGTAACCATAAGGTCATCTTGATCGTCAAATATAACTACGGGATCTATTTGATTATCATCGGAATGAGATGTAGATGGCTCATGTTGAACACTCTGAGCCTTGTTGGATGCAGATGTTGGCGGAGATATCAGATCAGTAATGAACATAGTTTGATCAGGTACCTGAGACAAGCCGTCCGTGTCATACACTGGGCCTGTGTCACTCATGTGGAGTTCGTTCATGTTAGCCATTAGCATCACTGCTGCATTAGCTTGCAAGTCCTCCATGTCATCATCAGAATCTGCATTTTCCATGAAGCTTTGTTCCTTGTTGGTAAGAGTTCCATTAACTTCAACCTTGAGAGCCAAGAGTAAAGCCTCTTGTGATGATAGCGCTCTTGTCCTCGGCTTTGGGCATGCATTAGCCAGATGACCCTTTTCATTACAGTTATAACAACAAAGACCATTAACCCTGTTCTGAGCATTTCCATGTTCAACCACTTGAGCTCGTTGTTATGAAGCACCCTTGTTATTCCTTCCAATAGCATTAAACCCTTGACCACCACCCATCTGACGAACATTACCACGATTCTGAACTTCAACTCGTCCATTGTTGACAACAACTTGATTCCTAGTGTTTGATGAGGTACGAATGCGATTGTTGGATTTTTTAGAGTATCGACCGAAGGCTCTATCAATCATGACAAACCCTTGTTGCAATGCATCAAAATCTTCAGCATCCTTATTAGATTCACTGTAAAGTGCTTGATCATTGTTGTTGTAAGGAACCAATTGAGTTTCTTAGGTTTGTTGCTGTGACAGATCATATGGGGTAATTGTAGCAGTTGGTTGTGGATGATTTGTGAATACAGTTTGTAAAGTTGGAAATTGAGGATAACAAGCTTGAGCCCACAATGCAAGAGTTTGATTATCCGGGAGTGAAGGTGAAACAGGAGCTCCATGGATGAATCTTTCTCTGTCAACTTCCTTTTGGTGAGGTTTCAAATAGTCGTACAACAATCCGTATGTAGCATGATGAAGATTCTTCGGTTGACGGATGAAAATAACAAACTTTTCCCTATCAGGACCAAGACTACTTAGGAACTTAGTGTTGACTGCAATTCTTGGCATATCGATATTGTGTTTATCCAAGTCATCGATGATCTCTGAGAACCGATGATGATATGACTCTAATGTCTCCCCTGGTTCAATCATGAAGTGTTCATAGGCTAAGTAGATTTTAGATTTCATGTCTTCTTGATTTAGTTCAGTGCCTTCCATAGGAAGATGAATGTGCTCCCACATTGCTTTAGCAGTCTTTTGAGCATCAACACTACGGAGTATCGGATTGGGTAATCCCAAAAGGATATATTGCATAGCAATTTCATCAGCTTCTAAGTGAAGAATTTGATCAGTAGTAAGTTGATCAATACCGACAATGTTGGTGATATCATCTCTTGGTGGATTGGCAGTCGGATCTCCGGGTACAGTGACAGTAGGCATCTGAAATGGACCTTCAAGGATGACCTTCTTCAAGAACTTTCCATGTAGCTTCTTTATATCACAAAAACTAAAGAACCTTATCACCCATTGATCGTAGTTTTCGGGATTGAGCATTGGAGGTCTGTCAAGGGATCCAGCTTCATGAATAGATTGTTGGCTACTTAAAGCTTCACACATCTTTGCAAACCAAGACAGTTCCTTCATAGCATACTTGGATGGATGTTGATTTTGAAAGTTTGTGTAAGGTTGTACTTGTAGACTAGGTGGTGGTTGAATCATTTGAGGTGGAATTGCTCCTTGAGGAAATTGTTGTTGAAATTGATGTTGTTGTTGTTGTTGTTGGAGTTGTTGTTGAGGATACATATGAGGAAAGTAGCTAGAGTATGGTGGTTGAGATATCTTGAAACTTGTTTTGATGACGGATCTTTGTAGTCGAACGAAACTTAGTTGATGAAGTATCCCTATGCGTAGAAAAATAGCTTAAGCGTAGAGAGAACCTTATGCGTAGAAACACCAACTTACGCGTAACAATAGCTTATGCGTAGGAATAGCTTATGCGTAAGAATAGAGAAAAAACTTAGTTTAGACGTAAGAATAGAGGCTTTGTAGTAGAATGCTTATGCGTAAGAATTGCTTATGCGTAAGACTGGGCTTAGGCGTAAGACAATGCTTAGGCGTAAAGGATTCTACGCGTAAGAACCAGATTATGCGTAAAAACTAGGGTTTTGCCCAAAGATCCTTTACACTTATTCCAGTGAAAATGATATCCAAAGTCGAAGTGTTTTCAGGCTTATCCAAGCAAGAAAACACTGAGTAAACCAAGAACACTGAAGATCAAACCTTGAGAAGCTTACGCGTAAAAGCTAGGGTTTAGCTATGCGTAGGATTAACAAAATAATACCAAAACTGATTTTTAAGCGCAAAAGAGTTTAGAAACCTGATTTTCTGGATGAAGTAGCTTCAAAATCACCAATACAACAAGAAAGTTGAAAACTTGATGATCCAAACTAGTTTATACCCTTACGCGTAGACTATACTACACGAAAAAAACCAAGTTTGAAAACAAAGAAATACACGTAAAGTTTAAAACTTTTTGCCAAAAACTTAAACTTTATCTGCAAATAACCTTAAAAGTACAAGAATCTTGAGTTTTAAAATGTAAAAATGAAAGCTTTTTGCGTATGAAAGTTTATAAACCGAAACCCATGCGTATACTTTTAAGACTTCAAAAATAAAGCCGTTTCACCTAACTATTTGGCGAATGATACCACTGTTAGGTTCCCATTTATGTAACTCAAGCATCAATATGAAGAAATGAGATAAAGATAGATTGGTTGAACAAATACAAACACACACGTATGAATATTAAGACAAGTTATGCGTACAGAATGAAAGTAAATGAACAACCAACCTTCAAGTGAAGGTTTACAAGAATATTTATAGGGAAGGAACTAGGGCAATACACTAGTTCCCTTCCTTTCCTTATTGGGCTTGGGCCAAGGCTTATGGGCTTTCTACATAAGCCTTGCCATAATTACTAACATAAAAGCCTAATTAAGCTAACTATTACATATTAATTACTAACACTTGTAATCTAGTTTAGGAGTGATTCCAACATCCGTACTAATGTTTCAAAAGTAATTAAAGCCAAAACACATTATTAGAGGTTAAGCTAAACCAAAACCTCTACTTAGGTTGTATATCAGATTTTATCACGTTCTGATCCAGTTTCTTACGAATTTAATGGCCTATCAAAAGAGCTTAAATAATTCTGAGAAAATTCCCAGGTGTTCCCATATCAGTTAGGTAAGTTCAAAAAATTTTGAAGATTTTATTTCAGAGCATAAGTATTGTTTAAAAATTCATCTTTCTAGACCTGTCCAGAAAGTTAACTGCATGTACACCCCGAAAGTTTATGTTTATTAGACCCACTTGAACACTTCATAAAAATCCTTAAAAATTTACAGAAGCCTCACATAACCTAAAAATAATCCTGTAAAAGGAGAGATCTTAACTCCCTGTGGTTTGAAAATGAAAAATCAAAAACATTGACTGATTTTAAGTTCCCAAAATTCAGATTTGACACATGATACCATAAAATTCAAAAACGTGACCAATACAACTCTAAATCACTCTAAACCAATTGGAAAACTTAATTAAAACATTAAACAAGGTTTACAAGCAAAGAACCAGTATTATACACTTATGAAACTCATTTTATAATGCACATAAATTCGACTACAAAACTGTCCCGATCCAAACAACAACACCTAAACCCTAATTCCTTTTATCTTTTGACCATATTAATAGGCGATCAATTATACATGTTTTATATGTTTATATGCCTCATATGTGTCACACCCCCAAATTACCTGTTTTGCAGCGGAATTGAATTCTTGGGGGTTGACTGTCATAGCATCACAATCACAGTTATATTGAACGACCTAAAGTGTCGTTTGAAAAGCACATCGTTTGATATATTAAAAACATTCAGAGTTACAAAAGATAGGTCCCAAAAAGGTAGTCAACATTTGTGGAAATAAGTTTGTTACAATCCAAACGATGTTTTAAAGTGCATAAAATCCATGTGAGACACGTCGTCACCGCGACTCTATGATAAGTCCTTATGCATGCCATGAAGTATGTGCCTTAAATACCTGAAAATACATTGCTAAAAGTGTCAACACAAAGGTTGAGTGAGTTCATAGAGTTTATGAAAATGTTTATTACGACCAACACAAGTATAAGTTATGTATGACAAATAAGTCACATAAAGATGATACAATTGCTATAAGCACATGACACCGAAGCTAGACTGATCATGATGTTCTCCCCAACAGAGTGTTTGCCAAACAACTCAAATTCTGACATGAAATTAAATGCATCCGTTTGACCAGTTGGGACCACCAACCCGGATGGAGGAGTCACCCTCAATAGATCTATTCACTCACTCGCTTCTTAGGAATTAACGGTTCATGATTATGAAATGGGACATTCAATTGGCAATGAGGTAACTTAAGCAATGTAAATGAATTTGATATACTTGGGCTCGTAATAAAATGATGTGCATGTATTTATCCCCCGTAGGTTTGAAATAATGAATAAACTTGTAAAACGGGGCTATGAAAACTCACTTGGTACAATGATGTGATGGCAAAAGTGAGTACACTGAAATGTAGCGCAAATCTATAACTGTGACCTATTATGAATGATATGATATATAATAAGTCATGATGTAATGTTATGCATGCAACTCGTATGATATCTATACCACTTGTGAATTTTTGAAAATAACGTTTATCGTCGAAAAATAATCTTATAACGTCTTGTGAAGTTATAAATTAGTTTACAAGTATTTATGTTGAAATGATATCCTACGATAATCATTTAATGATTTATTATGAAATTATAACTTTTCGTCGAAAAACAATGTCATTTGACAATTCATGAAAGTGACTAAATGGCCTCGAAAAGCTAGTCGTAAAATGGTGCACATCGAGTGTTAGGAAACAAACTCAACGGTTTTGGAAAGCTTGTAGAATTATCTCAAAGGCTTAGCTTTTAAATTTTATCATAGATGTCTCGATCATGGAGAAAAACATAGGTAAAGTAGGGTACTTCTACCCAAAATATTGTTTAAGGGTAATTTTCGGCAAAATTTGAGTGACCGTATTTTATTCGTTACAATTCCGTTTGACGAACGGTTGGACATTTTGGAAAATAGGCTAGGTGAACTTACTTTTACTAGAAGACATCGTTTTCCGAAAAGTATTCTATCGATGTTAAAAACGACCCTCAGCATGGTCACTAGCGACAACTAGTTTTTGTCTAATAGGAAAAATTATATAAGTGTATTATACTTGTATAAAAAGTTACGATAACCTTGTTTAAAATGTGAATAACTTAGTCGTTATAAGTCCGTTTTGTACGTTTTATATGTCCTTAGCTTCGTGTTAAAGTATACTAATATATTTTTGACAAATCAACTCATTTAGATAACGCTTAAAACTTATTTTTGACCCTTAAAAATCTGGACAGCATGCTGATTTTCCGGAAAATATAGTTTTCGTCGTTAAACTTGAAAATAGCATAACTTCTTCGTTATAAATCCGTTTTAACCCGTTCAAGCGACCACGGTTTCGTTTTAAAGTATATTTTCTGAATTTATAGCCCAAAATAATTTATAAACTGTCGAATTTTCCAGATTTCACAAAAATGATCAGACCACTATTTAATGTTGTCGAAATTGATTTTTCTTGCGTAATACTTATTTCAATCACTTCAAATCAATACCAAAGTTATTCTAAACCTACCATACACCTTCTTAGGGTGTCATGGGTTCCTAAAAATTATCATAAATGATATGTTTCAAGGGATTAATTATAGGATACTATATACTAATTATAAGTATTAAAAACATTAAAAGTGGATTAGATACTCATTTAACTTGCGTGTTTTCTTCAAGCATGATACAAATAACCAAAGTATGAATATGGAAGATTAAAAATGATCGTGAAATGCTTACTAGTAAAGTGATGAGGTTTATAGAACAAGGTTTTTCCTAAATACCCTAGGTTTTTATTGCAAAACCTTAAATAAGAATATACTAGAGTTGTAAAATTGCTTGATCCTTGAAAAGTTTGGCTTACTTCCTTTTCTTCTCCCTTGGCCGGTTCATACAAGAGGAAATGGGGAGTGTTTTATTTTTTTTACACCTTATGTTATGTGTATGTATGTGTAAGTGTTTGTATAATAATAATTGTAGTAAAAAATATCTAATCTACTCTTGTGTATGTGTAGTCTAGTTAAAGGATTTTTATGTCAAAAATTTTGTTGTGTCATCCTCTTGTCGACAAGAGTAAAAGGAAAAAGAAATGGTGCATTTTGTTTAAGTAAATGTATAAATGTAAGTATAGTTGGTAACTTGTAAGTTAAGATAGATATTTGAGGTAGCTTTAGCTAGAAATAAATTTTAACGGGACAAAATAAAATATATCGATGTCATAAAAATTATAAAAATACATTTCTTACAAGAATTGAGTGAAATAATAATTATCGAGTAGTATTTACGAAAACCGTCGTAAATATATATATATAACAATTTATATACAAAATAAATTTAAAACACCGGGTAAACTAATATTATGATTTTTATAGTCTTAAAATGAGTATAAAAATATATCAGAATAATTTTTGGAAGTGTCGGAACAAATGTTCAAAATAAATGATTACGCGATAGCGTTTATTTAATAGGAAATTATACGTTTAATGACGTTACTAATGTGATGATGACGTTACTAATGATATGTAGACTAATCCTAGTCTATATGAAGTGTCCTCAATGATATGTTCATGAATTCGCAGCTAAACCCTTACAGTTACGCGAATTTGATACTCGTAAACCTAGTTTACGATAAATGATGAATAGTGAAGCATGAATAGTGATTTTCTCCGGGAATGAATAGTGTTTCGTGAATAGTAAAATTTTGAAATACGTTCTCAGAATATCAAATCGACTTCGAAAACGATGAATAGTAACCAATGAATAGTAAATTCCCGAGATGAATAGTAAATTTGAGAAATGACCTGAAAGTACGAGTTGTCACAATATGATACAGCAAAAAAACAAAACGATGATAGTTTACCTTTTGAGGTCGGATTCAAACGGATGAAACAAGGACCAAGGAACAAAAATTATAACTCACGATCAAACCACCAACGATCACGCCTAGGTTTAACACCAACGATCAACAACACAAGGGTTATACCATAAAAGATCACCAATACCAGATTATACCTCTTGCACCTTCTGTTCTTGAAAAAAATAGATGCCGATTCTTTTGTTTTTGGGTTTTAGGGTTTGTGAGAGTGGGAAAAATGATATACGGTTAATAAAAAATAAAAGGAGGGTTAGGGAAGTGTCGAGTATTTTGGGGGAGGGGAGACTAGTTTTTTTTTCTGGGTTTATTAAATTCTAGTTGGGCTTGGGGTATATGGGTTTAAATAAGAAAACTAAGCCCAAAACATTTTCTTTAAACCAATTGTCCCAATGTTACATTTATATTACTATTTATTTATTTAACTTATGGTATAATTAAAGTAGATAATTAAAAAGTTAATCCGAATTCTAGGGCGTAATAATTATTCCCCTCTGAAAAAGAAAGTCGTCCTCGAAATTGAAGTCGCAAAAGTTAGACGGATTCGTATCAAATCACAAAAGAAGTGACCATCAATAGTCTCACACTCGGAGAGGTCCTTCCAAAAGAATCTTTACAAACGGAATGGTTTTATTTCTCATGACTCAATCCCGACAACTAGGATAGCCGCAGGCTATCCACATAACACAAATTATAACAAATCTGATCCAACGAATACGAAAAAAATACGTAGCAGATGACGGTTGTAATCTCACAAAGAGATTCATGAAACACATATACACACGAGTCAAATACAGAAGTAGTGCTAAATGGTAGGAAAACTCCATCAACTTTATCCATATTCTGAACGAACTAAGGAAAACTTACTAATGATCAGAGAAGCTCATATCGAGTTATCAAAACGTATCAAGAGTTTCATAAAGAGATGGGTAACATATTCGTAATGATGATCAATTGAGCACATATCGGAATATCAAAACGTATTAGAATGTGAATTTGGATAGGTAGGATACCCGCATCCTAGAATAACGTAAAGGCCGACAAGTCACAGATATAATTCTAATTCATCAAATATACTAAACTCGGGCACTTCTTAAGACATCGTATGATCCCAATAAGTTCAAGTCATATGATCTCGGTATTATCACGTTGATCAGGCGTCATAATACTTGCATCATATAAAAATGCCCTTATTGCCATCATATTCTATTTTGAGTCGTGACAAAATAATCTACTAATGCCAAGTCCAAATCATATTCACATACAGGTGACAAGCAGATCATCAAATCAAACTCTAGAAAATTTTAGAAGACTAAGTGAAAACTTACCAATTCAGGGAAAGGATGAAGGTGGATGCCTTACTTGAGAAGGTTCCTAACGACTCATTTTTGACTATCCAAAAGAGTCTCAGGCTCACAAACAGTGCCAAAATATCACAAATCTGATCTTGCTGATACGAATTACATAAAAAAACAGATGATAATCGAAATCTCTCAAAGGGATACGAGATATGATACGGGGCTGAAGTAATACATAGTATGCCAAATCATAAAACTTCACAATTTAAACTGAGTTTTGAACAAATCGAAGAAAAGTACAACCGACCAAAATCACATAATGGAAAGTCAAACTGTCTCAAAATGTGTGATGAAATGAATGAGAGGGCCAATGAATCTTGGTAACTCTATCTTCCACTCTTCTCAGGATAATCATGGGCCCGACGCCCCACCAAACCATACGAAACATATGTAATCTTCTCAGCATCTCTTCTCTGATACGAAGACCTGGTAGCTCGACTAAACTGCTGACCATTAATACGCCCAAACTTCTAGTAGTAGTTTCTCCGCCTATTTGAAATGTTTCGGTCATAGTTCTTCTGCTCGTAAGCCTTCCGAGTGCCTGCTAGTTGAATCTCATTTCTGTCTTTGCTCCTCTTGTTGTTCTGTCCAGCTCTCTCCTGCAGCATCTTGATTTTTCCAACAGCGTCGCAATACTTCAACGATCTTCTCAACACGAGCAATCATTTCTTCAACTTAACTGGAGTGGTAGCTGTACTAACTGGATGTGGCTTCTTCACGAACCTCTCTAACTCAGCAACTATTGTAGCAAACTCAGGATCCGAATCACCATATTCGAATCTACGAGTAACCACCATCTAAACGATCGACAAACAATCCGCGAATACAAAATAGACAAAATAAAATATGGAAGGAGGATGATCAAATATGTTAATACAAATAAACCGTAAAAACGTTTATTCATATTTAGCGATCTCGTTATGTTTTGTTGATAATAATATAAAGTTATCATAAGTAAAATTATAAGAATACATGCTATTTTGCAAAGTATATACATTTAATCATTTACATAAAATGTTGTAATAATTCAATTGTTGTAATAGTTTATGTAATAGGATGGGTAATATCCAAGACCCATGACCCATACCCATGGAGCTAATCCATAACCCATGACCTATTGCATGACATCATGCATGAAATCATGTTGCGTATTATCCATGACCCATGACCCAATGTCCATGACCCATGACCCAAGACCCATAACCCATTGTCTAGATACATTGTATCTTGTTGGGTACCCATGACCCAAAGTCCATGACCCATGGCTCATACCCATAACCCATAACCTGGTTTACAACCCAAAATCCGGACTGGTCTTACCTAGACTGCTGGATCCCTGGTTTTGCACTGGCCGGATCCCTTAAGCGAGGGATCCACAGGAACCGTGAGACAAAAGGCTTTTTGTGCCTATAAATAGTGAGCCATTTCTTCATTGTTACTTACCCTTCTTCTAACAACTCTCTCATATATTATCTCACTCTCCTAACCTCTGATCATTTGATTGTTCTAGTAGTTCTTCTATCTTTTGTTGTGATTCTCATATAAGTCCTTCTCAAAGGCGAGATCACGCTATACTACAAGTCATCCAAGCAAAGGGTCTTTGATTGATTTGTCCATCTACAAGATTTCTGTAGCAAGATCTTGTAATTCATATTTCACATAGTTGTTGTGTAATAGTTGTGTAAAGGTTTGGTTCTACCTCATGGAAGAACTCGGTATTTAGCTTTGTACCGGAAAAAGTGTAAGCGACGTTGTGAAGCTTCTTCGCCAAGTTGAAGGAACTTATTGACATAGTGCTTGAACTCTCGAGTGGAGTACTCGGGGAGTGGAGTAGGGCAAGGAAGGTGTCTTTGTAGCCGAACCACTATAAATCACTTGTGTCACTACTTTCCATCCTTTACTTTACTTGCTTTCATTATTTACCTTAATTATTGTTTCATACTATCTATCCATCCATACTAATTCACATAAGATCGAATTAACTTAAATTAAAATCGGTAAAACTATTCAACCCCCCCTTCTAGTTTTCCACAAAATCAACGAAGACAAAAGAATATCGAAATCAAATCTGAACGAAAAGGTCCAACCAAACGGAAGCCTAATGTCTACCCAAATCCTCACAGGTCATAGCCTAAGCTCTACAGGGCGAAGCCTAATGATAAAATCAAATAATCCTGAATATTAAGTGTCAATTTTCCCCCCGATAATGCTCGTATTTTATATCATTTATATGGATTTACGCTTGTTTTCCTTTATATTTCACTTTCAGGTAAATTACGAGCATTGGAGCTAATGAGACGCGGATTTGGAGAGTTTATTGAAGATATATGATAACATCAAATAGTCCTGAATATTAAGTGTCAATTTCCACCGTTAATGCTCGTTATTTATATCATTTATATGGATTTACGCTTGTTTTCCATTGTTTTACACTTTCAGGTAAATTGCAAGCATTGGAGCTAAAGAGACGCGGAAATGGAAACATTACTAAGGATTTATCACAGTATGCTTATTTTGAAGAGGTTACAGCGTAACTCGTCTCTCACATTACACCGTAACTATTGCGTGACCCTGAAGTCCAACTCATCAAGAGGTTACGGCGTAACTCCTTCCAAAGATTACGACGTAACTCCATTAGGTCAAAAGAGGTTCCACGCCGCTGATACTTACGCCATAACTGCTGCATCACTTACGACGTAACAGAGTTTATTGAAGACTACGGCGTAACCACTTATAAGGTTACACCGTAACTAGCAGATCTAGAGCTTTTACGATGGAATAGAAGGTTACGGCGTAACTCATCTATTGGTTACGCCGTAACCCAGACCTGGCCTATAAATACCCTACGAATTTCAGCATTTCTATTCATTCCATTCCACACACAATACTCTGAGAACGTGGGAAAATACTCAAGGAAGGTCTAGGGAAGCATACTTGTTTCAAGGGAGAAGTCACACCATTACGATAAGCTTTAGCGTTTATTATTTCTTTCACTTTCAATTCATGTATTTCGTACCTTTGAATATTGAATTGATGTGCATGATTAATATGAGCTGCTAAGCACCCTTTGGTGCTAGCCTAGTTATGATTCCTTAATTGTTTTTTTTACGTTTACCTTTACTTCCGTACAATTATTTCTAAGTGTATGCATGCATAGTTCTTTGGTAGTCACCTGGTTGGTAGTTTTGAATGGTAGTAGAGGCCAATTGCCTAGGAGATATGACCAACTGACCCTAGGTGAGCGGACTGAGACGGAAAGGGTAAGATATGACCAACTGACGACCCTTTCTACTTGTGCGATTTAACCAACTGATCACCTATCTTTTGGATAAACTTAAGAATTGGGGGGTGTAATGTCTAAGTTCCTAACGGCCGGGCACTCACTATTTAGAATCTAGCATGTAGCGGTACTTAATGACTCGGCTTAGGGGACCAGAACAACAGGACTTATGACGGTGCTTTGATTTCTCTGTGGTGGCATCTTTGCTGATAGGTTAGGGCGAATTGAACAAATGCTGTCCTCTCGAATTTGACCCCACCTGAAGTAATTGGAAGTAGGTAGACGTAGACATAACTAGCTAGGAGGATTGACTAGGTTAGCACCACTATTCCTCTATTGATTTCCTTTCTACCATTTAATTGCTTTATATTCTGCATTCGTAGTTTAATTAATTAAAACCCTATCAAACCATTTATATTCTGTGACAATTAGACTTAGTAATTATCTGACACACATAGCTCTTGGGACGACCTCGGCTTTACCATTTACTACACTACACACGACCGGGTATACTGCCCGTTAGTGCATTAGGGTAAACCATAGGTATAGCGAGACACTATAAATATTAAGACCTGGTCAGTAAAACCTGCATCAATATATGATAGTATGCTCATTTTGAAGATGTTACGGCGTAACTCCCCTCTCACATTACGCCGTAACAGAAGCGTGACTTAGAAAACCAACTCAGCTGAAATTTACGGCGTAACTCCTTGGTATGTGCTAAAACACATACCTTTTCATTATCAAAACTGACCCAAAACAACCAAGAAAGAGCCGTTTATTGCTAATATTTGTGGTTTTCTTGAGTTTATGCTTGTGCAGGTATGGATATGTTAAAACACACAAAAAGGAACCAAATCAGACGTAAATCCGAGCACAAGAGATCAAGAGAGTTTAAGCTGAGCTGGAAGGTCGAGATTGTGCATTTGTGAAGATTTTATTCTCTGAGGGTGATTTTTAGAAGATATGATCATATTTGAAGAATTGTCAGAATTAGTCCCTGAACTTTGAGTTTTTGGCAGAATAGACCCTTGAAGATTCAAAAGTTGCAAATTGGCCCTTTGTCTATTTTAAGAATGACAATAATGATCCTTGAAAGACATTATCAGATTTACATGTTTGGTCCTTGAAATTTCAGCATGTTCACCTTTGGTCCTTGAAATACATTTTGGGTCCATAGCTAGTCCTAAATCTAGTCCAAAATCCAAATACAAACCCACGGCCCAACATCTAAAACCAGTCCAATAACTAAACCTATACCCGGTTATTATCCTAACCCTTTACCCACTTCGGACCCTGGTCAAAACCTCCCAAGACCCGGTCAAAATAACTCAAACAAATATATTAAAACCAACCCGCGCCCAAATCCGCCCCAAATTTCCCAGCCATATGAACCCTAAAATGCCCCTTATCCCAATTAAGCAAATTGACTATAATTAAGGGTAAAATAGTACTTTATGCTGACACATATCGCGACACACGGATGCCAGCTTGGCAATCCGTGTGTCATTCTCTCCAATCCCTGGCTTCTGATTGGACGAAGGTGCGTGGCTGTGATGATCCAAAGGATGAGATTGATTGATGATGTCTAAGGATGATCCAAGGGACTGAAATGCTCCAGAGAAAGCACACCAAGCTCATTTCTAGATGATTCCAAGGCTCAAGCTAGGCTATATATACCCTTTTCTTTCACTGTTGTAATCAAGTAGATTAAGAGTAGTGTAGAGTACATTTTCTGAGTAGCTTTAGTATTTTTAATGTTTTAGTTAAATTTCAATAATTGTAATTTCAATTGTACTCAAGCCTTATTAATACAAGTTTTTATTGAAATCTCTTTATAGTTAAATCATTAAATCCTTTGTTTCATCTCGACTTATTCTTGTTTTCAATTGCTTATTTGAGCTTATTTCAAATCTAAGTTAGTTTGCTACTCAGTTCTTACTCTCAAATATACATTGGTCAAACAAAGTCAACTGGCAGAAATTCAATTCTCTTGGTTCTGATTTGCTGATTGATATGGGTGGAGATTGAATTTGATATGGGTTGAGATCAGTTTAGGATTAGTGGTACCTTATTTTCTGTATGCAAGCCATTGTGGCCAGGACATTTGTAAGTTCATGATTCTGCCTTCATTTGATTCAGTAGTAAATTTGTTAGTTAGCTTAAATACTTGTGTTCAATCTTAGTATAATATGGTTATGTTAATAGATTTGAATTGAGTTTGATGTCTGCATTTAAGAAGATTAATATCTGTTAGCATACTTCATGACTGCATCATAGTTGTCTTCACTGCATAATCTGCATTAGTAGTATTAGTATGTTTTTGTGTTGTTCTATTATTCTATTTTAAGTCATTTAGGTTCATTACATCTGATTTGGAGATTAGTAAGTTTTAAGTTTGCTTTGTGGTTTAAAAATTAGTGATACAGTTACAAATAGTGGTGTTTGGATCAGATAAGTAAATTGAGTTTAAGGTGTTACCAGTGGTTAAGTTGAATTGCAGTAGTTTCTGTTAGGTTATTAGAGTCTCTTAGTTCATAATTTTGAATCTTAGAGTAGAGATAGTCAAAGTTACATTTAATCAGTTCTCAAATCCTCATCAGCTTGAATCAGTGGGTCAGTTTTTGCATATAGGTAGATTAAGTAATAAGTTAGCTTACATTAGTTGTATTTTATCAATTCACATCAGTTTCAATCAAATTCAGTAGCTCAGAATCTCAATTTAGTCAAATTTCAAATCTGTCATAAAGTCAAAAATATTACTCAAGTCAGTGTGATCAGGCCGACTTGCAAGTCTTGCACAAGAGTCAATTTAGATCATTAAGACCTGAAACTTGGTTTACAGAGTCTTTGGTTGGTGGTCTTGAGTACCACACTTTTGGATTTCTCCTTAGCTTATTATATAAGCTTGTGTTTAAGCTCAAACATAGGGGTAAAGAACTGTTTTAAGTTAGAATCGGTTAGCTCATTTCTTGATTAGAGAATCATTAGAGGTTAGGAGTAGTGATAATTAGTTGCTTTAAGCCGATCTTAGCATAACTTAGCCCTGTTACTCATTTGGTGTACACTGGTAACTTATTGCTTTCTTAAAGTAGCTTATTTAGGTCCCAATTACACTACAGCTTCAATATCTTACACATTAGCCTTTGTTTTTATATTTTTCATAGATTTAGAATAATATTTTAGAATTTTACTGAGTTTTTCATAATTTTTAGTCACTGTTTGGTATTTTTGACAATTTAAAACAGTTTTTAGGTATTTTTAAATAGCTTTTATTGCAATTAAATCAGAAAAAGTTCCAAAAAATAAATTTTCATTTTTCCTAGATTAAGAAAAATACAAAAATCAAAAAAATAAGTTTTATAGATTTTTCCTAGCTTATTTTGTAATTTTTAGCCATTTAATTAGTTTTAAATAGATTTTAATTCATAGAAAATAGAAAAATCTTCAGAAAAATACAAAATTAGTTTTAAAAAGTCTTTTGAGTTATTTTAGATTTTTAGAAAATAGTTTCATAATTTTCACTTTTGTTTTCATAATTTTTAGTATTTTAAATTTGTTTTATTAGTTAAAAATTAGTTTTAATTCTAATAAAATCCAGAAAAATCCTAAAAAATAGTTTTAATTTATAAATAGTTTTCAAATTGCATTTTTATAGTTTAAGTAATTTTAGGCATTTTTAGGATATTAATTAGACGTAGTTGCATTTTATTCGCGTTTCGTTTTAATCCCGTATTTGCATTTTAGTATAGATTTGCGTAGTTTGCCTTAATTCTTAGGTTTCCCCATAGATTTTAGTTCCATTTACTTACCTTATCCCGTAGTTTAGAAAATATCAAAGTATTCCCTTTTCTTATTCAAATCCCGATAATCGCGACGTGAGTTGGAAATTCCATTCAACCCTTGTTCGGAACGATCTCGGTGCTCAAACCTAACACGTTTGAGTTACCCACATACTACACACTTCTCTATTATTGGTTTCCCGAGTGAATCAATTTTTGGCTGCCGGGGAGGGCTTGTAGCGAGTTTTCGTATTTTCGTCTCGAATCGCGTGCATTTGAAGATCCTTCCCCGAGTGAAGTTACCGTCATTTTTGTAAATATATATATTTCAAAAACCCAAAAAAATCTAAAAAACCAAAACATTCTTCCTAGAGTGTTTACAAAACCATAAAAAGTAAAAAACCAACAAAACAAACCCGAACGTTAATTGTTACATCGGCTCACCTTGAAGGTACAACCTATACACGGGGTATAAGGAAAGTCTTGACATTAAATTGCGATGAAGAACGATCCACTCTTCGTTCCGCCGCTAGCGCGTACTTTTGAGAGCTACCGAGCACCGATTGACGTGAAGGTTACCAAAAGATTGTGTTTTCAAAATTTTCTTAAAAACCCAAAAATATTCTTCTTTTATCCTCTGAACCCGATAATTCTTTCTCCTTAACCTTCTATATGTTCAATTCCCATGGAAACAATAAATTATCGTCATTGTTTTCATTGCAAAGGCTGTATGGAAGAAGAGCAGTATTGTTGTTTGAATCAATGTGTATGTGATGTGGATACCCCGGTTCTAAAAAATCGTGCTATTGGTGCGACTTAGCCGACAAACAATCTCGAGATGACTCTAAAAATGTTTCTGACCATCCGTCACAACCCGAGATATGTTCTTATCGTCATTGCCTTCATTGCCAAAGTCGTATGGAAGAAAATCAATATCGATGTTTGAAATGTATTTGCGATCGTGCGGCGGAAATAATTGTCGAGATGGATTTTGTAATGTATGCCAGAATTTTATTAATCCAAATCCAGATCTCGCTCGTCTTTATGCACGGCTAGAACAAAAGAGTGCTCTTTATAATGACATAATTGGAGAATCCTCGATTCCTACTTCCTCTCCGGTGAGGGAAATGGAATATGTTTCTGAGCCCGAGATGAATCCCGTTCAAGAATCAGAGCCTATCACGGAAATGGTGGAAATAGCTAACTCTTATCCATATAATTCTTCGATTTATCAGCTCTTGTGCATATGGTGCAGAGGACCCGAATATGGTGGGAATTGTCCTGCTTGTAGCAATGGAAAATCTGGAACCGAGTTTCACCACAATCCTAACTATGAGACAACCGATTTTCCTAACCAACCTCTGTACCATGAGCCGAAATCATACTCTTGTGAGTACTGTGGTGGTCCTCACCAAGGTTTTCAATGTCAAGTTCAATTTAACAACTCAACCTTTGGTTATGAACCTTACCCTTATTCGTCACAACAATCATACTGTTGTGAGTATTGTGGAGGTCCGCACGTTAATTCCGATTGTCAGATGCAAAATCCAATTGTTTACGAGCAATTTCCTTGTAACAATTACGATTATCCTTATAACCCACCTCCACAATACCAAGAAACTCAACCACAACCTTCACCATGTTCTGAAGAATTTAATCAAAAATTTCTGGAAATGATGAGTGATCTTAAGAATCTTCTTGATAAATTTACCCACGGAAAAGAAGATCCTCATCAGAAGACCTATCGTGAATCATTAGCTGAAGAAGCCGCAAAAGTGATCCAACATCGTTCAACCACCTATTATTACGATTCTGATTCTGATGACGATTATACTCCTCCGAGTGGCAATCCCATTCCCGTTTCTGAGCCTTTAATTTCCGACCCTTCCCCTTCTTTCACGCCGGTTGAGAGAAGTGACGTCATTTTGGAAGAGGTCGATGATCATATTTCTACGGACATCGTTGAACCCGTTGATTCTCTCATAATGAGGGATGAGCATCTTAGTACTATTCCGGAAACGGAAGAGACTAATGTTGAGATCCTTATCCCAATCCCAAGAGAGTCTGGGGTTGTTGTTGATATTTGTGATGAGCCTTCTCTTGAGATTTCGAGCGATCATGATGAGATGTTCTCCAATTCCGATGATGATTCTTATGGAGACATCGATTTCGTCGACGATTTACCATCTGAGCCCGTCATTATTGAAGAAGAAAACGATTTTGAGCCGGAAGTTGTAGAGATTGAGCTAGATAATATTCAGATCGAGGATGAAGCATTACGTGAAACATTGTTGAATGTTAATCTTCTCATTTCAAAGATTGAAGCCCTAAACGATAATTCGAGTTCGCATCCTATCTCCGTTAAAGATAGTGATTTCTCTCCCGAGCTTGAGATTTTCCGATTTGATGAAGAGATTAGTG
The DNA here is from genome assembly GCA_910596185.1 of Chrysanthemum makinoi. Lineage (NCBI taxonomy): Eukaryota > Viridiplantae > Streptophyta > Magnoliopsida > Asterales > Asteraceae > Chrysanthemum > Chrysanthemum makinoi. Next base: position 114,734,559 of record OU343221.1, read on the forward strand.
GCAGTCCCACTATTGTCGATGTTTATCCTCCGATTCTTGAGCGATTCTACTTCGAGGTTGATATGAGCAAGGTTTTGAACGATATTTCCGATACTCCGACGAATGACCCGATCATTGAGAATGCTGATTCATCTCTCACTTTTGATTACCCAATACCACCGGGTATTGAGGATATTGTGAATGATCCTGATGAGGATATGGTTGTTCTTGATGGTTTTATTGACTCCCCTTTCTCTGATGAGTCCACCATCCTTTATCCCGATGAGCCCTCATGTGAAGACAAGATTTTTAAACCCGGGATATGCATTAATGAGCCTTTTGTTAAAATCATTTCTGGATATAAGGATCCTTTCTTGGATGCCTTCATTTGTGGGCCTAAACCTCTTATCCTTTACCATGAGCTCCCGTCTTTCTTGGAGTTTTCTCATTTCTATCCGTCATCCTTTCGTCCACCCGCAAAACCACCGGATGATGGATCCTTCTTACATGATATGCCTTATCCACCCATTTTCTTCTCCACCCAACCCACCCAGTCTCATTCTTTCGGGAATGAGGACACCGTTTTTGACCCTGGTATCTCTACCACTTTCTTCCCCAAGGACAAATGAATTCGGGTACGAGTCAGGCTAGCGACTCGTTTAAGAAAAACAGTAGCGCTTCGTGGGAGGCACCCCATGCTTATCCTTCTATCTTCTTTCTATTTTCTAATAAGTGATGTGAAGGGGTTAGCCTCTTCGATTTCTAGTGTTTGGTTATTTGTGATGTTGTGTAGGATTTTCCCGATATGAAGACTCTCGTGCTCGAAGTTTGTCTTTTCTCTACTCGAGTTTCATGATCGATGCTGATGGAAATTCGATATCCGAAATCTTATCGACTAACGTTTATCTTCTAGCATACTTTATAAACGGCTTTTAGATTTTCGTGATACCCTTGCTTTAAACATTGAGGACAATGTTTCGTTCTAGTATGGGGTAGGGTAATCTTCGATTTGATTTGACCGCACTTGCTTATTTCTGTCATGTACTCTCGCAACCCCGTTTTTCCTTAGAAAATGAAAATTTTGTGCAAAATTGAGAAAAATTTTAAAATTTTTGAAGCTTTTGTTAAGTCTTTTTGATTGAAAAGTTTGCTAGTCTCTTAGATAAGAAGCTATAAAATGCGAATTCTAGCTCACAAGGCAAAGAATTTGCAAGTTTCCCTGAGTGATTTTAAATATGCAGTACTTAATTTTAATTAGACGAAGCATTTGCTAAGTTAATATATGTTTTGACACCTTGTTGACTTTCCGCTGGTGAGAGTAGGAATAGAATTGACTTGACGGGCGTGTTGAGCCCTAGCTTGTTCCCTTAACCATTGATAATCTAATTATCGGCTAAGCATCCATGGATCTCATTATTTGGGATTTTAAATTTGCGGAGATCGAGAAATGATAGAGTTACTTATGAGTTTAGATGCTAAGCGTGGAGTAGTTGGTTCTCTTTAGAGCCCATCGAAGGTACTTATGGCTTTTGTTCCCACAAAATTGTTTCACCCCATATTTGTCTAATAATAATTAGAGATGTTGAGTTTTTGGCGATAGTTAGTTCTTTGTCTTCTTTAGAGAATCTTTGCCCATGAGAGTTGGGTACACATCGAGGTACTCGTTACGGTGTAATAGAAAATTGATTCCTGATAGTTTGCTGCTATTGTTTCTATTGTTATAAAAGCCGTAGGGTTTAGAGTTTGGCACAAAAATTAACATGAAATAAAGCTCAAATGTTTTAAAGTTGAAAAATCCAAAGCTATAAAAGTTTTCTTAGACTTCTATAAAAGCAGAGGAAAAATCCAAAGTCATAATAAGACTCCTGATAAAACGGTAATCCCGTTGAGTTAGTGGTTGAAAAGACCAAGGGCCTGAATTGAAAAATGCAAATGTGCTGAAATAGTGTTAAGCCAAACTTCGGATCCGGGAGATGTCTAAATAAAGCTTCTGTCTCTGGACTCGTAGATGAGTTGTCTCGGTCGCCATAAAAAGGATATTCTCCCTAAATCGTGTGAAATTAGGACCTTGATGTGGACCTCATTCTTGTGTGCAATGGTTTTCGATGGAAGATGGATAACTAATTAGCGACTTAGCTTTATATCTTTATCTGAATAAAAGTTATCGAAACGAGAATTATGAAGAAATTCATGTCTCACAAAAATAAAAAAATCTAGAGGCAAATAGGAAAATGGGAGCAAAAGGTAATCACACAAGTAACTTCCATGGGTAGTGTTAGCATCTAGAGTCATATGTAACAATGATTTCGATTTTACGCTTAGTTTGGGGACTTGTGAAAAATCAGGGACGATGTATTCTATCCGTATGGTCACTTCACGCTGTGTTGTGTTTTCTACTCCGTGATCCTAACGTGTCTTTTGAAAAATGTTGGAGTTATTGATCGACATGAAAGTTCAACAAACCGTCACTCATAACCGGAATGTGCTTAATCGTAATATCTACATATGTATTAAAAGGTAAACGGGGCGTTTTTAGAATTAAGGCTTTCTTAATCTCTTTTGAGGAATCTTTGCTACTTCTTCATAGGTTTAGTAGAAAGAGATTGAAATCCTTGGTTTTAGAAGCGTGAGTTGATGGCATTGCGTGGGGACACGACAATGGTCTCGTCTGGGGTATTTTGGTATGTGCTAAAACACATACCTTTTCATTATCAAAACTGACCCAAAACAACCAAGAAAGAGCCGTTTATTGCTAATATTTGTGGTTTTCTTGAGTTTGTGCTTGTGCAGGTATGGATATGTTAAAACACACAAAAAGGAACCAAATCAGACGTAAATCCGAGCACAAGAGATCAAGAGAGTTTAAGCTGAGCTGGAAGGTCGAGATTGTGCATTTGTGAAGATTTTATTCTCTGAGGGTGATTTTTAGAAGATATGATCATATTTGAAGAATTGTCAGAATTAGTCCCTAAACTTTGAGTTTTTGGCAGAATAGACCCTTGAAGATTCAAAAGTTGCAAATTGGCCCTTTGTCTATTTTAAGAATGACAATAATGATCCTTGAAAGACATTATCAGATTTACATGTTTGGTCCTTGAAATTTCAGCATGTTCACCTTTGGTCCTTGAAATACATTTTGGGTCCATAGCTAGTCCTAAATCTAGTCCAAAATCCAAATACAAACCCACGGCCCAACATCTAAAACCAGTCCAATAACTAAACCTATACCCGGTTATTATCCTAACCCTTTACCCACTTCGGACCCTGGTCAAAACCTCCCAAGACCCGGTCAAAATAACTCAAACAAATATATTAAAACCAACCCGCGCCCAAATCCGCCCCAAATTTCCCAGCCATATGAACCCTAAAATGCCCCTTATCCCAATTAAGCAAATTGACTATAATTAAGGGTAAAATAGTACTTTATGCTGACACATACTGACACACGGATGCCAGCTTGGCAATCCGTGTGTCATTCTCTCCAATCCCTGGCTTCTGATTGGACGAAGGTGCGTGGCTGTGATGATCCAAAGGATGAGATTGATTGATGATGTCTAAGGATGATCCAAGGGACTGAAATGCTCCAGAGAAAGCACACCAAGCTCATTTCTAGATGATTCCAAGGCTCAAGCTAGGCTATATATACCCTTTTCTTTCACTGTTGTAATCAAGTAGATTAGGAGTAGTGTAGAGTACATTTTCTGAGTAGCTTTAGTATTTTTAATGTTTTAGTTAAATTTCAATAATTGTAATTTCAATTGTACTCAAGCCTTATTAATACAAGTTTTTATTGAAATCTCTTTATAGTTAAATCATTAAATCACTGTTTCATCTCAGCTTATTACTGTTTTCAATTGCTTATTTGAGCTTATTTCAAATCTAAGTTAGTTTGCTACTCAGTTCTTACTCTCAAATATACATTGGTCAAACAAAGTCAACTGGCAGAAATTCAATTCTCTTGGTTCTGATTTGCTGATTGATATGGGTGGAGATTGAATTTGATATGGGTTGAGATCAGTTTAGGATTAGTGGTACCTTATTTTCTGTATGCAAGCCATTGTGGCCAGGACATTTGTAAGTTCATGATTCTGCCTTCATTTGATTCAGTAGTAAATTTGTTAGTTAGCTTAAATACTTGTGTTCAATCTTAGTATAATATGGTTATGTTAATAGATTTGAATTGAGTTTGATGTCTGCATTTAAGAAGATTAATATCTGTTAGCATACTTCATGACTGCATCATAGTTGTCTTCACTGCATAATCTGCATTAGTAGTATTAGTATGTTTTTGTGTTGTTCTATTATTCTATTTTAAGTCATTTAGGTTCATTACATCTGATTTGGAGATTAGTAAGTTTTAAGTTTGCTTTGTGGTTTAAAAATTAGTGATACAGTTACAAATAGTGGTGTTTGGATCAGATAAGTAAATTGAGTTTAAGGTGTTACCAGTGGTTAAGTTGAATTGCAGTAGTTTCTGTTAGGTTATTAGAGTCTCTTAGTTCATAATTTTGAATCTTAGAGTAGAGATAGTCAAAGTTACATTTAATCAGTTCTCAAATCCTCATCAGCTTGAATCAGTGGGTCAGTTTTTGCATATAGGTAGATTAAGTGATAAGTTAGCTTACATTAGTTGTATTTTATCAATTCACATCAGTTTCAATCAAATTCAGTAGCTCAGAATCTCAATTTAGTCAAATTTCAAATCTGTCATAAAGTCAAAAATATTACTCAAGTCAGTGTGATCAGGCCGACTTGCAAGTCTTGCACAAGAGTCAATTTAGATCATTAAGACCTGAAACTTGGTTTACAGAGTCTTTGGTTGGTGGTCTTGAGTACCACACTTTTGGATTTCTCCTTAGCTTATTATATAAGCTTGTGTTTAAGCTCAAACATAGGGGTAAAGAACTGTTTTAAGTTAGAATCAGTTAGCTCATTTCTTGATTAGAGAATCATTAGAGGTTAGGAGTAGTGATAATTAGTTGCTTTAAGCCGATCTTAGCATAACTTAGCCCTGTTACTCATTTGGTGTACACTGGTAACTTATTGCTTTCTTAAAGTAGCTTATTTAGGTCCCAATTACACTACAGCTTCAATATCTTACACATTAGCCTTTGTTTTTATATTTTTCATAGATTTAGAATAATATTTTAGAATTTTACTGAGTTTTTCATAATTTTTAGTCACTGTTTGGTATTTTTCACAATTTAAAATAGTTTTTAGGTATTTTTAAATAGCTTTTATTGCAATTAAATCAGAAAAAGTTCCAAAAAATAAATTTTCATTTTTCCTAGATTAATAAAAATACAAAAAACAAAAAAATAATTTTTATAGATTTTTCCTAGCTTATTTTGTAATTTTTAGCCATTTAATTAGTTTTAAATAGATTTTAATTCATAGAAAATAGAAAAATATTCAGAAAAATACAAAATTAGTTTTAAAAAGTCTTTTGAGTTATTTTAGATTTTTAGAAAATAGTTTCATAATTTTCACTTTTGTTTTCATAATTTTTAGTATTTTAAATTTGTTTTATTAGTTAAAAATTAGTTTTAATTCTAATAAAATCCAGAAAAATCCTAAAAAATAGTTTTAATTCATAAATAGTTTTCAAATTGCATTTTTAGAGTTTAAGTAATTTTAGGCATTTTTAGGATATTAATTAGACGTAGTTGCATTTTATTCGCGTTTCGTTTTAATCCCGTATTTGCATTTTAGTATAGATTTGCGTAGTTTGCCTTAATTCTTAGGTTTCCCCATAGATTTTAGTTCCATTTACTTACCTTATCCCGTAGTTTAGAAAATATCAAAGTATTCCCTTTTCTTATTCAAATCCCGATAATCGCGACGTGAGTTGGAAATTCCATTCAACCCTCGTTCGGAACGATCTCGGTGCTCAAACCTAACACGTTTGAGTTACCCACATACTACACACTTCTCTATTATTGGTTTCCCGAGTGAATCACTCCTTCCTAAGATTACATCGTAACTAATTAGGTTAAATGAGGTTCCGCGCCGCTGCAAGCTACGCTGTAACTCTTGTCACAACTACGGCATAACCATGATTTATTGAAGATACGACGTAACTATTTCCTGACGTTACGCCGTAACCAGCTTTTCCAGAGTAAATTACGAATAATTTGATGTTACGGCGTAACTAGATCTGGCCTATAAATACCGCCCAAATTCCAGCATTTCCATTCATTCACTTCATACACCAATTCAGAGAACGTGGGTAGAAGGTTGAAGGCAGATCTCGAGGAGCATACGGAGTCATCTCCAAGGGAGAAATCACTCCCCTACGATAAGCTTTAGCATTTTGTCATTTCTTTACTTTCAATTCATGTATTTCGATATGTTAAACATTGAAGCAATTGTTTTAGTTAATATGAGCGGCTAAGCACCTTTGGTGCTAGCCTAGTTATGATTCCTTAATTGTTTTGTTTATGTTTATGTTGCTTCCGTATAATTGTTTCTAGTGTATGCATGCATAGTTTGTTGGTAGCTACCCTTGTTTCGGTAGTTTTGAATGGCGGTAGTGGCTAGTTACTTAGGAGATATGACCAACTGACCCTAAATAGTTAGACTAAGTGGGAAGGGTAAGAATTGACCAACTGACGACCCTTCTTCGCTTGTGCGATTTGACCAACTGATCACCTACCGTTTGGATGAACTTAAGAAGTTAGGGATGAGTGTTTAAGATGCTAGCGCCCAGGCACTCATTGTTATGAATCTTGCATGTAGCGGAACTTAATGACTTGGCTTAGGGGACTAAAAACAACTGGACTTTCAAGGGGTCACCCGCGATCTCCAGTGGAAACCTTTGCTGATAGGTTAGGACGAACTGACCAAATGCTGTCCTAGCGACTTTTACCCCCACTTGAAGCAATTGGAAGTAATTAAAATTGAACTTAACATGATAGGAAGATTAACTAGGCTAGCACACTTCTCCTCTATTGATCACAACCCTCGCCTTTACTTGCTTTTCTTATTTTCTTGTTTTAGTAGTTAATTAATCATTTCATCCTTAACATAGACTTAGTTAAAATCCACACACATAGCTCTTGGGATGACCTCGGTTTTACCAAATACTACACTACACAAGACTGAGTACACTACCCGTTAGTGCATTAGGGTAGACCATAGGTATAACGAGACAATATAAATATTAAAACCTATTCAGTAAAACCTGCATCACCTAATCTCTAATACCATAATTGTAACACCCCAGCCCGACGCGGGTCAAAATGTCACATTATAGTGTCGTACAAAGCATATAAACACAAGCGGAAGTCTTATTAAATAAAATACCAAGTCATATAAACGAATGACTTGAAAATGAAATACATAATCCAACATGTCTAAAAGATATGAAATATCAAAGCAAATGTTCTTTAAAATGAGTCCAAAATGATAAAGGAAACTAGGGTCGGTTCACTCAATGCTCCTACTCTCAGCCCATCAAAGCCCAGCATCCCACTTGGTACCTAACGCATGGAAAAGAAAATGTAGTTGAGCTTAAAAAGCAGTGAACAGATATGGCAAAATGAAAGCTAAACATAATAAAAATACAAAAATAAATTAAAGGAAACTGATAATGAAATCGTAACGAATGAGCACAATGAGTCTATGAGGAACCTGCAGAACACAATATTAATTGATAACCAGAAGGACATAAATCAAAGGAGACCAAAGCAAAATCGCGCATCAGCGAACATATATAAGCACATATAAATAACTAAACATACAAGTACCAAAACATAAACAAATAGGAGTTGATAAACAGTATCATAATCAAAACAAGTAACCAAAAAATGTACAAGCATATAAGTCAGCGGATCAACTAAACATAAATATGGCAAAATAAATAAATCAGATAATCAGAATATATATAAGCTAAGCTGAATTCTATAAGCAGGCGGAAGCAACTGAATAGAATGTCAACATGGCAATTACACAAGTCAGATAATCAATATTTAATAAACAGAACGAATATCAAACAAGCAGAAATACCAACAGCAGTATAAGCATGATAGTCACATGTATAAGGTAGGAATACTGAACGAACATCATAATTAAATGAAGTAACATAACAAGAATATAGCATGGAAACTAAACAAGTCAACTAAACAGATAACATAAGTTGAATCCAATTCCATCATTAAACGATAGCATGAGCAGAAGTGTAAGCGTTGCAGATCAACAAGTCAGGTAAACATCAATTCCTACGCTGAACCGATATCATAAGCAACAGAAAATACCAACCAGAAGTACAAGCATGGTAGTCACAAATAGCAGTTAGGATTACTAATGATAATCATAGCCTACGGAAATAACTGAACGAAGGTATAACAGGGTAAACAGATGAGTCAAATAGTCACATAATAGCATGGTAAACAGATAATCATATATTAGCATGGTAAACAAGTGAATCGGATAATCACATAATTGTATGGTAACAGATAGATCAAATAATCATATAATAGCACGGTAACCGGATGAAGTGGTAATTTGAAGTATAAGCTTGGTAGCCAACCGAAACAGAATGAGAGTATAACAAATCAAATGAACTAGAATATAGTATGGTAGTCGGATGAATCACATAAGAATACTGAGTGAATGAGTAATCAGATCGAGAACTGAATAAAGTATGGCATAGAAACCAAATGAATAAGAATGTCATAAGTGACATAGTCAGAAAATCAGAATACTGCCCACGAGCCCAAATACTAAAGGATATACTACAATAGCCACATATCAAATCACATATCATAATAGACTTCTCAAGTACCAAATGGAGTAGCTAGCTCCCAAATGTGAAGGGGTGTATTGTATACACTCACCACATCACCAAAACTAAACAAAATACCTAGGATGCATCCATACGCTCCCTACAAAACAAATCAAATATACATATGCCAGTTCAAGAATGTACATACGTATTAATAATGTCCAAGTGATCACATATATCGTATCATATCAAAAGGGAACGCCGTGGACTAATCACACCGTCACAAATAGTGTCATGCCACTAGTGCATCAGTGATATGGTCATGGTACCTCCATGACTAGTTAGCTCGGGCAACTGAACCGAATGAATCATATCAAAGCATATCCATAATCATATCATATCAACATAACTGAATTATATCATAACAAACGAGTAGTAACAGATATCATAACAAATGTCATAACAAAAAGGATAACAGATCGAATATCGTTACGGATGAAATCATATCAAATGAATCATAGCAAAGGAAATCATATCAAAGAGATCATATCAGACGGATCATATAAAAAAGAATCATATCAAAGAAAAGGAATCAAAGTCAAGGATCAAGAAGTCATGAGAATAAACCCTTACTGAGAAAGGGTAGAATATATGTAACTTAAACCGCAAATGAAACCATATCGGAAACACAAGGATCGAAAGTTACTCCTTCTTCAGCGAATCTACACGAATTAATGATCGTCTTAATATTTAAGAACCATTTCATAAGTTATTACTGATTCAGTACTGATTAATGTTCAGATTGACATATTTAAGTTTTTCCTGCTATGTATAGCAACTTCCCATATTTAGTAACTTTCCATATTTAGTAACATTCCATATTTAATAACTTTCCAAATTTAGTAACTTTCCATATTTAGTAACTTTTCAGATTTAATAACTTCCCATAATTAGTAACTTTGATAACTTTAGGTGATAATACACAATTAATCAATTTATTAGGGGTTAAGCTAAACCAAAACCTTGACTTAGGTTGTATATAAGATTTTATCACGTTCAGGTCCAGTTTCTTATGAATTTAATGGCCTAACAAAAGAGCTCAAATAATTCTGAGAAAATTCCCAGGTGTTCCCATATCAGTTAAGTAAGTTCACAAATTTTTGAATATTTTATTTCTGAGCATAAGTACGGTTTAAAATTCATCTTCCCAGACCTATCTAGAAAGTTAACCGCAGGTACACCCCGAAAAATTATGTTTATTAGACCCACTTGAACACTTCAGAAAAATCCTTAAAAATTCACAGAAGCCTCACATAACCTAAAACTCATCCCTGTAAAACGAGAGCTCTTAACTCCTTGTGGTTTGAAAATGAAAAATCTAAAATATCGACTGACTTTAAGTTCCTAGAATTCAGATTTGACACATGATCCCATAAAATTTAAAAACGTGACTAATACAACTCCAAATCACTCCAAACCAATTGTAAAACTTAATTAAGACATCAAACAAGGTTTACAAGCAAAGAACCAGTATTATACACTTATGAAACTCATTTTATAATGCACACAATTTCGATTAAAAAACTATCCAGATCCAAACAGCAACACCTAAACCCTAATTCCTTTTATCTTTTGACCCGATTAATACACGATCAATTATACATGTTTTATATGTTTATATGCCTCATATGTTACAGCAAAAACACAAAACGATGATAGTTTACCTTTTGAGGTCGGATTCAAACGGATGAAATAAGGACCAAGGAAAAAAAATTATAACTCACGATCAAACCACCAACGATCACCCCTAGGATTACATCAACGATCAAAAACACAAGGGTTATACCATAAACGGTCACCAATACCCGATTATACCTCTTGCTACCCTTCGCACCTTCTGATCTTGGAGAAAAATAGATGCCGCTTCTCTTGTTTTTGGGTTTTAGGGTTTGTAAGAGTGGGAAAAATGATATACGGTTAAGAAGAATAAAATGAGGGATAGGGAAGTGCCGAGTATTTTAGGGGAGGAGAGAATAGTTTATTTATTTATTTTTTATTTATTTTTTTTCTCTCTTTTAACTATTTTATTTTTAATGGGTTTATGAAATTCTAGTTGGGCTTAGGGAGGTTTAAATAAGAAAACTAAGCCTAAAATATTTTTTTTAAACCAATTGGCCCAATGTTACATTTAATATTACTATTTATTTATTGAACTTATGGTATAATTAAAGTAGATAATTAAAAAGTTAATCTGAATTCTAGGGCGTTATAGAAACAATATATGAGAAAAATTCTAAAGCTTTTTAGGTTCGACAAGCAAACAAAACGAGTTAGTACTCCACTCGCTTCTCAATTTAAGATTAGTGCTGCCATGTCACCAAATATGATGCAAAGATTGCATACATGGAGAAAGTACCTTATGAAATTATTTTTGGTAGCTTAATGTATGTTATGATATGTAGTCGACCGAATATTAGTCATGTTGTTGTGATGGTGAGCATGTATATGCATAACCCTAGAACAAGACATTGGCAAGCTATTAAATGGATATTACAGTATATCCTTACGATGTAGGGTTTGTATTCGAACATGGAAGTAGTCAGTGGGTAGAAGGATACTGTGATTCAGACTATGCCAGAGTCTTAGACAAGCGAAGATCTACGACATGATTTGTATTTACTGTGGAAAAAGCTCCAATTAGTTGGAAGTCTACCTTACAGTCAACTAATGCTTTGTAAACTACGAAAGCAGAGTATATAGCTATTACTGAGACTGTAAAGGAATCAATTTGGCTTCAAGGGTTGCTCAGTGAACTTGGAATCAAACAGAAATTTTTCATGATGCATTCTGATAGTTAGAGTGCAATTCATTTAGCCAAGAATCAACTTTATCACGCAAGGACGAAGCACATTGATGTCCGGTATCATTTCATACGAGAGATACTGGAATAAGGTGGAATTAGAATCCAAAAGATCCATACTTCTAAGAATCTCACATATATGCTGACTAAAGTAGTAGATGGGTTCAAGTTCAATTATTGTTTGGACTTGATCAATGTTGTGAAAAGTTGAAGATTGGTTTGATGACTCCACCAACGATGGTTGACGAAAAAATTGAAGAACTTATATTCGTCAAGGTGGAGATTTGTTACTCTATGGCTCATATTCAATGAATAAGTTTGCATTCAATGAATCACAAGCAAGTGGATTGCAAGTGGTAGAATGCGTAGTAAGAAGAATCTTTGGAGCAACTTGGTAGCACTTTTGAAAAGCTATAAATAGAAGCATTTGCCTTTGAATTTAACACACCAAAACGCACATACAAGCAATCTTGTAGTGTTCTTAGTTTCTTCCTTTCTAGTTGTAGTTTGTAAAATGTTTCTATAGTTTGAGAAATATAAGTTTGTTGGTGTTACATTCTCTTTTTCTTTTAGTATTGTCTAATTTTCAATAAGCTAGTTTGAGGTATATTTGTGGTGTTGAAACATTCACATTTTTTACCTAGTCGGTGAGATATTATCGCAATTATTCCACAACATGAGATGTGTTTACAAATGTCACTAAAGGGATGGTTCCTTCATAAGCCGGCTTTATAATTTTATAAATTCGTTAAGAAAACATAGAATAAGTGACAATGTGATTAATGATAGGTGGAGGCGTCAGTGTCACATACGTTGTTGTCGATGGCAGTAGACTAGCAGAGAATGTGGCAACAATGTATGATAGTATGTGTGTATTGTTTTGTCAAATATAATTGCAAGTTACATTATAATAAAGTTACATATGTATGACAATATGTGTGTATTTTTGTCAAATATAATTGCAAGTTATATTATAGTAAAGTTACTCTATATGTTTTATATGACAGTAAGAGAAAAATGTTTTGCGACAATTCACTAATTTATTGATCAATCAGACAATTCAATTACAAAATTGAGTCTTTTTTTGGGTTAATAAAAATAAAAAATTAGTTTCACCAAACTTTTGATAAATTCGTTGAAAAATTTTGGTGGAGAAAAAAAAATGAAAACATGCATGGCTTTGGGAGCTTAATTTTTTTATTTGGGACTTAAATGTAAATAAATATTCTATTTTGATTAGTTAATAGAATTTACTATCAAACATTAAACTTTAAAAAAAAAAAAAGCCTAATCTCAAATCTAATTTTAAGGACTAAGTGTAAAATCCTCGATTTCCATAATTTTTTTTATATTTTACAAAAACTCGTATCGTATTTACAATCAAATTTGATTTATGTGTAAAGTTGCGCATGACAAATAATAAAAACATTTTAAAAAGGTTATTTGTGTAAAAACACTTTATCAAGCATCCTATATAGATAACACAAATTAAAAGGGTCTTCTGCCAAAGCATATGTGACAATTCCGATGTCTCTCTTTATCTTAGTAGCGATCATATTGGTGTCTTCATTTTTTCTTCTGAGATTGTACAAAAAGAACCCAAAAAATGAAAATCTGCCTAAAGGGTCTTTGGGGTACCCTTTGATAGGAGAGACATTTAGCTTTCTTCAAGCACAAAAGAAAGACCAAGGCCCAGAATGGATCAACGACCGGGTTAAGAAACATGGAACTGTATTCAAAACGTCCCTTATGGGTGCACCCACGGTGGTCATCGTAGGTCAGTCTGGCAACAAGTTCATCCTTGGGTCCCAAGAAGATATTCTCATTGCGAAACAACCCAAGACTTTATCCACTATAGCTGGAAAGTATAATATTTTTGAGCTAACCGGATCAAGGTACTTTTTTTTTTTTTTTTTTTCTCTTTGTTATATTTTTCTATATGATCAAAATTTCGCTCGATCATGCGCAAGTTTTTTCTTCTAACGTGTATCCGTCTTTGGCTAGCAATTATACCGGGACCTAGCCACCTAGGGATACTTTTTGGCTTTGTTACACGACCTTTTGTGTGTCACAAAGCAATTTTTCTTAGAGCACACTTTTATGTTGATTCTAAACAACGAGTTCTTGATCGAGCAGGTACCAGTTAATCAAAGGAGCATTATCCAGTTTCATGAAGCCAATAAGCCTTAAAACTAATATCAAACAAATAGACGAATTAATCACTAGTTTATTCCTAAAATCAACCTCAAAAACCGACATCATCCCAACCGTCAACTTCATGAAACACCTCACATTCAATATCGCATCTTCAGTCCTTTTTGGCATTCAAAACGAGATTCTAATCGGTGAACTCAGTAACGATTTTGCGATTGCTTTCAAAGCAGTTTGGTCACTTCCTTTGAATATTCCGGGTATGGCTTATTGGCATGGTATGAGGGCAAGATCAAGAATAATTGATCGGTTGATACCAATTATTCGGAAGAAAAGGGAGGATCTTCGTGAGGGAAGAGTAAATGCGGAGAGTGATATTTTATCGAGCTTGATTGATGTCAAAATGCAGAATGAGGATGTGATTAATGAACAGATGATTGTTGATAATTTTGTTACTTTGATGATTGCTAGCCATGATACTTCCGCGATTCTGTTGAGTTTAATGGTTTGGAAGATGTCCAAAGTTCCTGAAATCCATCAAAGCATATTTGAAGGTACTTGAATAACCTTTATAGCTAATGCAAATGTCAAAATGCATCATTATATAACGTCAAGCATATTATTGTTAAACTTTTTTGTTTTTGCAAATGAATTGACAACTATGTTCAAATGATCACTAGAACAAATGGAGATACAAAAAGAAATAAAAGGAAGGGAAGATCAGAACTTGACATGGGGAGACATACAGAAGATGAAATATACATGGCGAGTTGCACAAGAATTAATGAGGATCATCCCACCAGTCTTCGGGAGCTTTAGAAAAGTCGTAAAAGATACTAGTTTTGACGGGTTCAATATCCCGAAAGGATGGCAGGTAGTAACATACATATCTCACATTTTTGTAAAAAGTAGTCCTACGGATCTGACATATAAACTGCATTTTAGGTATTTTGGTGTGCATACAATACACATATGGACAATGATATATTTGTGAATCCAAAGGAATTTGATCCATCTCGCTTTGAAACCAATGGGTCGAAGCCAATTCCTCCGTATGCTTATATACCATTTGGAGGTGGACAACATGCGTGTATAGGGAACGAGTTTGCAAGGGTGGAAACGTTAATCACGGTACATAAGCTCGTGACTATGTACGAATGGTCGCTCGTATATCCCGATGAAGTGATCACAAGACAACCTATGCCGTATCCATCCATGGGTCTCCCAATCAAGGTCACATCAAGAAGTGCCACAGCTAAAATCCACTAGTTACATGTAAACATGTTTGTTGACGTTTTCATACTAGATCTGTAAAACTGTAATGTTTATGTTTTTGGTCGAACTACCAGAGAAGTGTAACAACGTCAGTAACTTTAAAAACATTTATCTTTTTTAAAATGTCTAAACAAAATATGTAACATAAAAAGGTGACCTCACACATGTTCTATCACACAATGTCAATTCATGTGTCACTGTAGTCATGTTGCTCATCTATGTTTTTAAGAAAAATATGTTGGTTTGTGGGAGTTACGAACACACGTAAACGACTAGAAGTGTGTGAGCCTGTGGGGGCACACACGTTAAACATGAGAGTACGTAAAACGAACGTTTATACTTGAATTACATGCGACCCGTTTCGTATTGACTTAGCTCGTTTTATTTGACCCAATCCAAGCCCAAGGTTGCCGGCCAACATAGTGGGTATTTGGATCATGTTAGAATCGATTTGGATTAGGAAGATTGGATAACTTGGTGCTCAAGTTTTGAGCCCAAAAGAGGACGGATGTTTGAGCTATATATATATATATCATATATTAGCATATAATCTTGCTAACGTTTTTATCCCTAACTAACGATACATTCAAATATTATAAAACCTTAAAAGAACCTTTTGTTTTGTTCGAAGCATCTCCTCACTCAAATAAATTGTATATTGTTTTCTTGTCTTCACTGTGACGACATCAAAGCAATAAAGATTGCATGCAACTTCATATTTAATTAGTATGCATGTATATACTTTACATGCATGCATGATTTGCATCCATCAATTATCGTGAAGCGAAAGTGTCTTATATCGGGTCTGTTCATCATCCGAGATTAGACACGAGAGACTTTGGTTCTCGGACATAAAAAGGGTTTATTGGTTTTCTTTTGTTCGGGGTATTCAAGTATTCAAAGGTGTTGATTGGTAAACGTTCTCGACTAGCGTTTATTCGAACGTACTTGTGTTAAAGTGTTTGTGTGTGATACTCGTAGAGGCATCTATTTTAGGTGCTGAGTTTCGTACTGGTTTTATTGTCCGTTACTAAAAATCAATTGCCAAGCAAGGTTAGGGTTTCTTTTACTCTTTTATTAATTAATTATTGTATTAATTAATTGTTTATTAATTACGTGTTTAACCTAATTGCGATTACTAGATCCTTATCCGCTGCGTACTCGTAGAGGTTACTGGTTAACTGCTTCTAAAATCCCAACAGTGGTATCAGAGCCAACTTGTTTTTGCGATTATGGGTTACACGTTTCTGAATTAATAAACATGTTTTAAAAGGGCTGCATGAAACCTAGTTTAGTTATTATGTTTTATTTTAATTTTGACAATTACATGCAATACTTGTCAATTTTTAATAAATAATAACTAGTCACACACAAATTAAAATTATATTGATAATTAGAATTAATTTGTTAATTAGTATTAATTTACATGTGAATTATAATTACCTTGTTAATTAAAATTAAATTGTTAATTAAGAATTACATGTTAAATTATAATTACTTGCTAATTAGAATTAAACGTTAATTTGTACTTATTAATTGTTAATTAGAATTATTATGATAATTAGAATTACATATTGTTTACTAAATACATAAAATTGCGTAATTACTTGTTAATTGAGATTGCCATGCGTTTTATGTGTTTTCCGGCCACAAGACCCACTCAATTGCTTTTGCGATGTATGGGGCGATCTAGGTATTGTATCCTAGTGACGGTCTTATGGTTCTCCTTTTGGAGAAGACTCGCAAGAGAACTCGGAACAATATGTGGTTATTTATATTGATGTCTATGCTTGTATGTTTGTGATTCCTATATATGCATTATTACTTGCTTTGACACCTAATTGTATGCAATATGGAATAATACATATCGCAACCATAACATTAATCTTGGTCTTTATTTACACGCCTAAATACCATGCTCATTGTGACCTGCTATTTGATTCGTGGAAAATTGTTTTTGTAAAATAAAGTGACCTAATATATGAAACACGTTTTCAAGAATTTAAAAACTAGACGCTATGGACACTTGGGATGTACGGCTCACCCACTAGAACAAACTCAAAAAGGGGTTTAAAGAAGTGAGCACAGTCTCACTGAAAGGATGTCTAAGGTTATGCTTCGCCGCTTACCTGGTCCTCTGCCTCCCTGTGCGTTCGATTGGAGCTACCGTGAACCATGATGATCACTACAGTGTCATTACCAAAGTTTTTAAAATTAGTGTTACAAAGTTGTTTTGCATGCTTCTTTGTACACGACTTTTACCACATTTATGTGTGCATACCTATTTGTTAATATTAAGTCTATGCCACCCAACTATGGACACGTGCACTTGGATTGACTTCTCTGGTCAGACCTAAGGGCCTTTCCAACCCATGGTAGTTATTTCTCACTGGTCAGACCTCTGGTTATTTTTACACGTTCATACTTGGTCGACTTATATCGAGTTAACCTGGTCGGACCTCGGACCCGAGGCATAAGATGAGAACTAAACATGCTTTTGACATTATTACTTAATACTAATGCCTTAAACAGTCTCATAAATCTAAGAGTTGCATTTTGCAATTAACGCTCGTCGCTTACCTCTTGTCCTATTTTTACACACTGGTCAGACCTATGGTAATTAAGTGGGGTTGCAAGATGGATCTTAGTCTTAATTAGTAATTAATTGGGTAGTTAATTCGTTTAAGAATGTAATTATCGAAAATACTAGATTTGAACTTTTTATGTTCTGATTAATTGTGTTATTGCAACATAATTCGTAAACAAATTTGTTTTTCTTTGAAAGAAAAACTTAGTCTCTTTTCCTAGTAAGAAGAGTGAGACTTATACCTATCTTTTCTCCTTAGTTGACAAACTAAGATAGGATTCCAAAATTGATAAACTCTTATATGATCTTTCATTACCCTTTTCGTGGTCTAGAGTTAATTGAAAGATAGAGTATATTTTGTGTAACTGGAAACATTGTGTTTAGAGCTACCAAAATAAATAACATCCTGCACTTGTCACGATGTATGAGTTTAAACCGCAAAGAGTAAAGGAATTACTAGCATATTTGCTAGGTAATCTTCTTGGACTCTTATTATTCCTAAAGTGCTAATTACCCTTGGGGCTATGTAGACGATAAAGGAGGAATTGCATGCTAAAGATTCAAGTTAATTGAATAAAAGAATGGCTAGTCCATTGTCTGCATGAGTAGAACTTCATATACTCTGTTCAATACCTAAGTACATGCTACTCGTAGGCATTTGAAGAGAATAGGAAAGTATATAAAACTGCTATATGCTTTCTACTGGAAATGTAACACTAACAATGTTGACAAATCCAGTGGGAGCAATTGCATTTTATTACTGAAATATCATTCATGTAATGTTGTCATTTTCAGTGGGAGCTACGAGATTTAATTTCTGTTAGTCACCCATATAATTTCAAACTTGATTTGAAATAATTCATTACTTTCCGAATATGAACAACCATTACTTACAGGATAATTGCATTTTATTTTATAAGATAACACGTTGCCTTCCTGCTGTCGCTTCCTGAAGCGTTATCTATAGAATAATAATCCACAATTCCTTATTACAGGTTATGGTTCTAAAACTACTTATGATATCTATGACATTATCATATCGTTTGAACAATCAATCACGTGTTGTTTGTTTTCATAATATGATGTTGTACCTTACACAAGTGGGAGAAATCTCAAAGTGTGTGCTAGGAACAACAAGATTATTGGTATCTCTTGACCGCAAGGTAAGAAAACTAATAAATCTACTAGGACTTAAACATGTTAGATGTTTAATACCCTATTACATGTAAATAAGAATTCTACTAGGACTTAAACACATGAGATGTTTATTTCCCTACTACATTCTAATAATGATTCTACTAGGACGTGAACACGCTAGATGTTTGTTGCCCTACTACATTCAAATGTCATAATATAGTGTAAAGTTACTTCAACATTTGACTACATGTTTTAGTTAACATAATTATGGTTATATGATAATAATCATAATTCTGAAGTATAAAATTAACTTGAAATTACTATAGAACTCAAGAGTTTGCGTTCATGATTACTTTTGTTAGTATAATTATGCTTACATGTTAAGACATAATTATGAAGTCCTTGTATTAATCAATGACTTATAACATAAAGTATATATAGTAAATGTGTTATGTCTTATAGTTAACACATAAACATGAGGCTTTGAACTATTCAAAGACTTATAATGTATTATTGAAATGTTCTGTTTTCTTGTTAACACATGAACATATAATCCTTGAACAGTTCTGTCTTCTTGCGAACATGTGAACATAAGTTTCTTGTATTGTTCAATGAATATATATTATTGCATGCACTTGGTTCATAAATACTTTATATGCAATTTGGCTTGACCCCATTGACAAGTATTTGGTTCAAAGAGAATTAAGTTATCTATAGAATTCTGATATAGTTTCACAATTCTAATAACTCATAGGATACCACTTCATCATGGTATGTCTAATGTGTTGGATCAAACCTTATTCATATTGTTTGGTTCTTGATAGCTTTAATTGCTCTACCTCCATAACAAATCAAGGTTAGAAATTGCGTGTGTCATGGATACACTCAATAGAGTTCAAACCTAGAAGGTATTCAAGACAACCCATAACTGAAAACCCTAATTCATTAGGGATTTGAGATTTTACCACTCAAACCAGTTGAATCATAAACCCTTTTTGGATTTTTGAGTTTTATACACTTCCTAGCTTGAAGATTGTAGTTTTGGTGTTCTTCCTAGCTTGACGAAACACAAAACTATTGCTAGAATTTTTGGTTAAAGAGTGATACTAAATTAGAGTTTTTCTATAAACCCTAATTTGAGTTGTTGGAAGGAATTCCATTATGTCTTGATTTAAGTTCTGAATTTGTTAAAATCTTATGAAGCATTTTATTAACAAATCTTGAGATGAGAACTTAAAATGTATTTTGTGATTCTCCACAAAGAACAATTTATTGTTGCTTAAATACTTAGTATTTAGAGAATTGTCTCTACTTACAAAAGTAAGTGGGAGTAGATAAATATCTCAAAGTTTTGAGAACAAAATACTTAACCTTCTAAAATGCACTTATTAATGTCATACTAAGGTTAAAACATGAAAATGTCGACCGAAGTATAATGATTACTCTCATTCATAAATCCGAAAGGATGCTCATCACTTGAGTGATATTTTATATCAATGCTGAGGGATAAAAGTTAGAAGATTATAGTAAATCAGCTAACTACTAAAATATATAATCACATCTTGAATCTGATAAATGTTTTAGTACTATGAATGATAAGATGCAGTCCTTAAAAGGCAAATCAAGTTTTGTGATTGATTGTTATTTCGCCTAACAGTTAACCTATGAGGTTGGAATGAGTTTCTTTTGAAGAAAGACTCACGAGGACGAAAGTTGTATACATATTAATGCATGGCATTTTATAAGAAGTTTTTAATCATACTTAAGCAATTGACTATGATTACATTTTCTTATATAATACACGCATTAATTATATAAAGATATTTAATTGTCATACATGTGATTTGTATGTTGAATAGGACAATTAGATGTTATAACTCTTTCTTTATGATTACCTTTTGCGAGGACGGTGTGTAATCAAAAGGGTTATGAATCTACATAATCTTTATGTAATATACGAATTTAACCAATCCATGTATGGATTGTATCGTGCATCTAAGAGCTGAGATCTTGAATTTAATCACAATATGATTCTGATTGAATTAAGATATCTCTTGAGTACATCTGACATTGAGTGGGAGCATTGTGTTTTTCTTTAAAATTTACATGTTGAAGATATCATTTTATTTAAGCTAGATATTGATCCTTAAGCTTGGAATGAAACTTCACTTGAAATTTAGGGAATAAAAAAAAAACAACCTTGGAATAAATGTTTATCTGGAATAAACAAATGCGGAAAATTAAGTCTAAAACAAATGCAATATATTATTCAAGCAAGTCTTAAATGATATATTTCACTTGGAGTAATTTATTACATGGATAGAAACCTTATGTTGTTTTAACTAAGGATTTGTCATGCATATATTATATTGTGTATAAGACTAGTTGTTGCTTTTGTACAAGAACAAAATGAGCTGACAACAACAATATCTAATTGAGAGAGTTTAGATTATTGTTAGTATAGATGTTTACGAATTATAAAGCATAGTGTTGTATAAGTACAAATGATGCTAGAGGATTATTCATACTGGTTGTAGTAGGATTTCATCTTTTAGGATAAATCTGCTAACTAGTTATGCTCAATATAGAGCATTGTTGCATTACACGTTAATGAATGAGAATACTTTACACTTTTAGAAACTGTAAAGATGACTGTCAGTATGTCGTTGATTTCTAATACCTCATGCAAGGTAAGACGACATCTCCATACTATAATTCTTGCAATAGTATGAGCATATGAGATAAGACACTCATCTTATATTTCAAATCACTCACTATATGTGATATTTGAAATAAGTATTCGGAAAGTTTACTCAGATGACTATTTAGTTTTTCTTGTAAAAGAAAGGTTGATAATGTTGGAAACATTAGGCTTCAGCTTACTAAATGAGTTTCATGCATATCTGTTTTAGTATTTGGATAATTGGGATTGATAGACAATTTTTACTTTATGATGAATAAAGATACTTGGTATTTGTTATTCATTGATATAATAATTGTTATCCTATATTTGCATGTTTAATCCTTGAATAATTTTATTATTCTAAATATGTCCATTGTCGGTTAACAATATGGGAATATTGTTATGATAAGGCAAATGTGAGTGTTGGTTATAATTCTAACGAGAATTGGGATTGTTCCCACCAAACTCATATGTATTCACTAGAGATGCATATTGGATTCCCCAACTTTCAAACATTTACTTTTGGATCCTTGTCATAAGTAAAATATTGAAAATGGTTTGTTATCTTCATCCTTAGACTTGAGATACAAGCAAGTTCTGTATGTGTGGATATCATTTTTTGTAAGTATACGCAAAACGCTATCTGAACAAGGTAGTTATAAAAGCTATATTTCGGAGTGATGTGAAGCAGCATCCACAACACTTGTAGTCTATAAAGGATTTGTTACTCCACTTGATATGTGCAGAAAGATACCATGGCGCCTCTCCAGAATTAATAAGATAATTGTTCGGCCGAACCCAAAGGGTAATGCAAGATGATACTTGATTACATTTGGTATATCTAATTAAATTCTATAACGAGATTATAAATGGTTAAACTATATGGAATGATTTCAGATCCATAATCCATGGTTTAACGGTATCTATAATAAAGGATGATAAGAGCAAGACATTGAATGACCATGCTACTGAGAAACTTTTACGAAACTATTCTCTCAGACACTTTTAGTTCAAAAGCGAGTGAGAGCGTTTCCTAGGCGTTTCCGTCGTTAGTTTTGTGTGTCATTCGACACACCAACTCCCAAGTGGGAGCTGTTGGTTTGTCGGAGTTACGAATACACGTAAACGACTAGAAGTGTGTGAGCCTGTGGGGGCACACACGTTAAACACGAGAGTACGTAAAACGAACGTTTATACTTGAATTACATGCGACCCGTTTCGTATTGACTTAGCTCGTTTTATTTGACCCAATCCAAGCCCAAGGTTGCCTGCCAACATAGTGGGTATTTGGATCATGTTAGAATCGATTTGGATTAGGAAGATTGGATAACTTGGTGCTCAAGTTTTGAGCCCAAAAGAGGCCGGATGTTTGAGCTATATATATCGTATATTAGCTTATAATCTTGCTAACGTTTTTATCCCTAACTAACGATACATTCAAATATTATAAAACCTTAAAAGAACCTTTTGTTTTGTTCGAAGCATCTCCCCACTCAAATAAATTGTATATTGTTTTCTTGTCTTCACTGTGACGACATCAAAGCAATAAAGATTGCATGCAACTTCATATTTAATTAGTATGCATGTATATACTTTACATGCATGCATGATTTGCATCCATCAATTATCGTGAAGCGAAAGTGTCTTATATCGGGTCTGTTCATCATCCGAGATTAGACACGAGAGACTTTGGTTCTCGGACATAAAAAGGGTTTATTGGTTTTCTTTTGTTCGGGGCATTCAAGTATTCAAAGGTGTTGATTGGTAAACGTTCTCGACTAGCGTTTATCGAACGTACTTGTGTTAAAGTGTTTGTGTGTGATACTCGTAGAGGCATCTATTTTAGGTGCTGAGTTTCGTACTGGTTTTATTGTCCGTTACTAAAAATCAATTGCCAAGCAAGGTTAGGGTTTCTTTTACTCTTTTATTAATTAATTATTGTATTAATTAATTGTTTATTAATTACGTGTTTAACCTAATTGCGATTACTAGATCCTTATCCGCTGCGTACTCGTAGAGGTTACTGGTTAACTGCTTCTAAAATCCCAACAAACTACAAAACCACATATCAAGCCAGTTTTTATTTATTTATTTATTTATTTATTTATTATTTTAATACAATTGATGTTAGTTTGTTTTATATTAAACAAGTGCTGAGATTCAAATTCCATTAACATAATTTTCTTATTAACTCGTTGACATACAATAAAATTAGAAGTCCGGCCTTTGTATCTTTTGTAGGTTGAATGAAAAATAAAGAGTAAACTACATGAATGGTCTTTGGGGTTTGCCCAAAGTTTCATTTGTCGTCCCTAAAAGTTTAAAGTTGCATGAACAGTCTCAATTTTTACAAAAATAACACTCGCGGTCCTTTTTTAATTGTTAGGTTGATTCCGTTATCATTTACACGTTAGCTCTTTTCGTTAACGACCGTTGCATCATCTATCTTTTATAATAACGGCCGTTTATAATTTAAAGTTTTTCGCTTTAGGTACGTTCTCATACGTTTTTATCCGTTTTCGTCCATTTTTATACGTCTTTATCCATTTTCGTCCGTTTTTATACATTTCGACCGTTTTGCTTACGTTTTAATAAGTTTTTACCCGTTTTCATATTATTTATAAGTTTTTATTCATTTTTATACGTTTTCGACCGTTTTCTTACGTTTTCTTACATTTTCATATGTTTTGTCCGTTTTTCTTACGTTTATATCTGTTTTTATCCGTTTTTATACTTTTTCGTCCGTTTTCATACGATTTCATCCGTTTTATCCGTTTTCGTCCGTTTTATACGTTTCTATCCGTTTTAATTCATTTTTAATATGTTTTCATACGTTTTTATCCATCTTTATACGTTTTCATCCATTATAAGTTTTTTCCCGTTTTCTTACGTTTTCATATGTTATCTTATATTTTCATACGTTTTTGTCCGTTTTTAAAAATTTTCGACCGTTTTTATACGTTTTCATACGTTTTTGTCCCTATTTATACGTTTTCTTACATTTTCATACGTTTTTATATGTTTTCATTTGTTTTTATCTGTTTTTATATGTTTTCATACATTTTTATCCCTTTTATATCTTTTCATGCGTTTTTATCCGTTTTTATACGTTTCACCCATTTTCTTATGTTTTCATACGTTTTTTTATACGTTTTTGTCCACTTTTATACTTTTTTTTTACGTTTTCTTACCCTTTTATCCATATAAAAATATAAGAAAACGTATAAAAACGGATAAAACCAAATAAAAATTGACGAAAATGTATAAAAACGTATGAAATGTAGGAAACGTAAGAAAATGGGTGAAACGTATAAAACATATGAAAACGGATAGTAACGGATGAAAACGGACGAAACGTATAAAGACGGACGAAGACGTATGAAAACAGATAAAAAAATGTTTGAAACGTAAGAAAACATATAAAAATGGATAAAACTTATAAAAACGTAAAATGAATAAGGACAGATGAAAACGTATAAAAACAGACAAAAACGTAAGAAAACGGGTGAAAACGTATAAAAACGTATGAAAATGGATAAAAAAAATACAAAAACGGATAAAAACGTAAGGAAGCGGGTGAATACGTATAAAAACGAATGAAAATGTACCTAAAGTCGAAAAACTTTAAATTATAAACGAAAGTTATTATTGTGGTTCTAAAAGGCATGCCATGGCAGCGCAAGGCGCTAATAAGGCGTGAGGCGTGACCTCCGCGTTACAAAATAGACCAAGGGGTCGGCTATAGGCGTGGCGTGAGATGAGGCAGGAAAATGCGCGATAAGACGCGCTAAGACGTGAGGCAATGCGGGGGTTTCTATTCAACTCGATATATATATATATAAATATATATATATATATATATATATATATATATATATATATATATATATGTATATATATATTTTTGGTTAAATGAAGAATATTACATATAAGGATCATTTCTTAAGCTTATTTGTTATGTACAACGCTTTTTGTAAATTTAATATATATAATATTATATAAATATATAAATATTTTAATATTTTTTGCAGTCTTATGCCGCGCTTTAAAACGCAAAAACTTCGTATTGGCCGGTAAAGCGTGAGGTTTGGTCATGCCGCCACGCAACGACTCGCGCTATATATAACCTTGGTTATTATAAAGAATATGCGATGCAACGGTCATTAATCAAAAAGGTTAACGTGTAAATGATAACGGAATCCATTTAACACCAATTAAAAATAGGACCACAAGTGTTATTTTTTGCAAAAATAAGGACTGTTCATGCAACTTTAAATTTTTAATGACGACAGATAAAACTTTAAGCCAACCACAGACCATCCATGTAATTTAATCAAAAATAAATAAATATCTTATATATTGTATCGTTGTCAAACTAGTAGTTGGTAAACACAATGTTCTTAATCTTCTTATTTTTGTCTATAAAAGACTAACAAAACCATACGAAATACATACATTAAAGCTAAATTCCAACGCTTAAAATAAAAATGCAAGTGTAAATCATCCGACATATGTATTTGCTAAGAATATATATATATATATATATATATATATATATATATATATATATATATATATATATATATATATATATATATATATATATATATATATATATATAGAGTTAGGATCAAATAAGAAGAAAAATTAAAATGAGAAGAATAAGAAGAAACCACAACCGCACATTTCAGATGCATTTATTAAAATAGATACATCTCCTCTTGAAAATCTCTCCCTTATTTGAAATGTGTGGCTAGAAATTCTTCTTATTCTTCTTATTTTAGTTTTTTCTTCTTACGGATCTCTTCCCTATATATATATATATATATATATATATATATATATATATATATATATGTATCGATTAAATGCGTCCCGTTACTATGTGAAAACTTATGTTTTGTCCACACTTCATTTTTTTATGCTTTTCGGTGATACTTATTTGATGCACATCGTACTCTATTGATACTTAAATAAATATTAAAAAACAAATTAGAAAGTGACATTTCGTTATTGATTATACCAATGATTACCAAAACCATCATTCTCAAGAATAAGGATTTTTACTCGCGCTTCGCTGCGGATCTTTTGGCTAAAGAAGTATTTTAAACGTCGTTCGGTATAATTTTATATAAATGGATGTGGCTAAAAAAACTAAACTATTGTAGATTGTACCAAATATGAAAAGTTTTTAGTTCCTAGTCATATCAATGCATGAAACACAAAATATAATGTTACGGATATAGAGATGATGCAAACTGATGTTTAATGTTTTGGGGAAAATGAGTGTAAGTGGTAGAAAGTACCATAGTCAAAAGCAAACGATGTGTTGTGGACATTAATTGGTTTTTACATTCAAAATTAGTGTGTTTTGATATTTAGACGCTTATAGACGTTAACAGACATTATTTACAGATCCAATATCATACCTGCATATAGCATACTTCTTTACTGTGATTATTTTCAAACTAAGACACATGTCAACATCATTAGCGATTACGAATAGTTTATATAAAAAAAATGTTATCGACTGTATGTCTGTGACATGAAATTTTGTATAATCTTTTTTTTTTTTTTTTTTTTTTTTTTTTTAAAATTCATTTATCCGTGAAATGGAATTTTGTATAATCTGATTATCAAATTTAGTTTTTGTTTTGTATGTATATAATCGTTAGATCTATTAGAGGCTTTAGACTCGATTGCTTGGTGATATTTAGTGATAAATAATATAACATATGTGTAGATAGGTATGATTATTTATAGATCAGGGCGTTAATTCCGATGATAACATGTGATGTTAAATTGTTTATTGATTTGGTCATTATGATATATTCAAGTGCATCAACAGTGTCCAATATTTTATAGCTGTAATCAGATGAATGTGTTTTAGTTCGTTGGTGTACATGAATATTTGTTGTTGATTAGGTTTCTTATGATGTTATTGGTTTTTGTATATGCAGATGTAAATCTTCATTAAGACTCTTACTGGTAAGACAATCACTCTCGAAGTTGAGAGTTCAGATACCATTAACAAGGTTAAAGCTAAAATTCAAGACAAGGAAGGTATCCCGCCAGATCAGCAGAGGCTCATCTTTGTAGGAAAGCAGGTTGAAGATGGTCGTACCCTAGCCAATTACAACATCCAAAAGGAATCCACCATCCATCTAGTTCTTAGGTTGAGGGGAGGAATGCAAATCCTTGTCAAAACTCTCACCGGTAAAACCATTACTTTTGAAGTCAAGAGATCTGACACCATCGATAAAGTCAAAGCTAAATCCAAGACAAAAAAAGGGATCCCCCCAGACTGACAGAGACTTATCTTCACAGGAAAGCAGCTTGAGGACGGCCGAACCCTTACAGACTATAACATCCAAAAGGAGTTTTTGTGAAGACATTGACCGAAAAGACCATCACTTTGGAGGTCGAGAGTTTAGATACAATCGATAACGTCAAAGCCAAGATTCGGGATAAGGAAGGGATCCCACCTGATCAGTAGAGGTTGATATTTGTCGGAAAGCAGCTGAAAGATGGTCATACTTTGGCTGATTACAACATTCAGAAGGAGTCGACTCTACATCTCATGCTAAGGTTGAGGGGTTGAGGGGAGGAATGCAGATTTTTGTCAAGACATTGATTGGAAAGACAATAACCTTGGAGGTTGAAAGCTCGGATACAATCGATAATGTGAAGGAAAAGATTCAAGACATGCTACGCAAAAATGTTTTACATAACTAATAATGTGATTCAGATTGACCTATACTGCAGAGCTATTTTGAGTCGGTCTAAATTGTGGTTCTTCGTTATGTTTCTCAGCAGTTTGGTGTAGACCTGCAGATGAGTTTGGTGTAGACCTGCAAATGCTGCAGTTGAACAGATGCTTAACCATTTTGCTCCTTATTACTGTTTGTTGACGAAGATCCACCTTCAAAAAATGAAAAAATAATATAAGACTACGTCTATATATAAAATAAATTTATAAGAATTTGTAATTGTAATTAAATACTTGATTGTAAACTATCATTACTAACCATCATCTACACTATATGTAAAATTTCTAGTTTCAATATTAAGATACAGATTCTCTAAAAATTTTGTACCTCATACACACGTGTTTTATCTATAGGAACAAAATGTTTAATGCTTTACCAGGAGTCTTTTTTTTCTCACCCGAATACTGCTCACGACATATCTTATTCCAAAGACAGTCTGAAACAAAATAGGCAATCGGTTTAGCAATTTAGGATCTTAAATTTCATAGCATCTTATAATTTTGAAGCATAAATTAGCAGGAGATCATTTAAGAAGATAAAGAATTACACACCTTTAATTTGAAAAACCTGGCAGCAGCCTAACTTAAACCTGACTTGACAGTTACACAGATTTAATAATCCACCGGCCTTAACCGCGGATTGAATCAATTTTTTTAAAGGAACTAATGAGGCTTAGATCTGCGATTTATAATCCATCTCAACAAATGTTCCATGGCTGAAGCCAGACTTCTACTTATCCTGCGAGGACACATTTGTGTGCAAAACACATTCATAGAAGAGCTCACGCGCAGAAACATCATCATCTCCCTATAAACTTTTTTTTCGCATTCAAATCAATCTGCTATGGCATATTTTGAAAATGCCCGTTTTTTGCTATTTATCAAGGTTTAGATTCGCAACTGTTATGACTGCGCAACACGTCCGCCATGGCTGCACCCGAATAGAAGTTGTGGGTAACCTGCCAAGATACGGCTCTGTGTCAAGCATGCTTATACAGAAGCTAACATGCCAATTAATCGTCATCGTCATTTGATTGTTATTAATCCAGTACAACATGAATCTCTAAGCATGGTGCCACAACTTTGTAGCCTGTTTGGATTAGGTAATCCCATATTTGAAAATATTATTTTTTTTTCCCGTTCGGGCCTATTGGATAAATTTCTACCTTTTTATTTCATAGCTTCTATGTGACGATATGAGGTCTGACTTTAAGCTCGCCAAAAAAAAGTGACCAATTATACATAACTACTATATACACAGCCGCATTGGCTAAAAAAGAGGACTTTCCTATAGCTGATGAAAATTAGTAACAAATCATTTTAAAAAATAAAGAATTACATACGTTCAATTTCAAAACCATTGCACCAGCCTAACTTGAAACTGACTTGGCAGTCACACGGGCTTAATAGTCCACCGGCCTTAATCATGAATTCGACCATGGCCGATGGACTATTAAAGTCCGTGCAACTGATATCGCAGACTCCATTATTTGATATGTCTCTTAATCCGTGTATCCATAACCCAAACATAGAAGCAATATCTGTGCTACTTATTATTATTAGAGAAACTCTTTGTGCAACATAAGCAACCATGATTGTAGAAGTACGGGTTAGGACTATAAAAGAAATAAATCCACAAAGTATCACCATTTTTGTTTAAAGGAACTAATAAGGCTCAGATCTTCGATTTATGTTCCAGCTCAACACATGTGCCATGGCTGCAGCCAGAATTAAGATCTTGTTACCCTCCCAAGCCACTGTTCTGTACAAAACACATGCATAAAAGAGCTCACACACAGAAACATCATCATCGCCCTATAAACTTTTTTTGTTTCGTATTCAAATCAAGGTGCTATGGTATATTTTGAAAGCGCTTATTTTTTGCTATTTATCAGGGGTCCGATTCACATCTATTATGACTATCCAATACATCCGCCATGGCTGCACCCGAATGGAAGTTGCGGGTACCCAACTAAGATACAGTTTTGTGTCAAGGATTGTCATACAAAAGGGAACATACCAATTAATCGTCATCGCCATTTCATTGCTATTAATACAGTGCAACATAGATAGATGAAATAAATAATCACCTTAAAAATGTTTCTTTTGGGCCTCATTTCTGCCCAACTCTTATAGTTCTAACACACACATGATGTTACATGTCTATTATATCTTAGTTCCTAGTACAATTTAAAACTTATAACAGAGAAACAGAAACATAATTATAATCTCTTATCTCCCCCCTTCAGTCCCTTTTGCTACTCAAGCAGTCTTTGCACAATGGTCTGCACCAGATGTATTGCTTGGTGATTGAAGTAACAAAAGAAACTAGAGAAGAAAGATAAGAGCAAGCAGCTACGTTAAACATCACGTGTGAATATTAACAAACAAAGAATACAAAGTATTGTTTGGTTATTTATATTGATATACAATGTTTAACGTCTATGATTAAAAACATGTTCTTGCATATTTTCAGTTTCAGTTGCATAAAAGGATATAATCAATAATAGGATGCAATTTCTAAAGATAGATGGGAAACAAAAGAAGATGGTGCGAAAAGGTAATATGCATCAAATTACTTATCACAAAGCCATTTTTTAGAGCACACTTTTATGTTGATTCTAAACAACGAGTTCTTGATCGAGCAGGTATCAGTTAATCAAAGGAGCATTATCCAGTTTCATGAAGCCAATAAGCCTTAAAACTAATATCAAACAAATAGACGAATTAATCACTAGTTTATTCCTAAAATCAACCTCAAAAACCACCATCATCCCAACCGTCAACTTCATGAAACACCTCACATTCAATATCGCATCTTCATTCTTTTTTGGCATTCAAAACGAGATTCTAATCAGTAAACTGAGTAACAATTTTGCAATTGCTTTCAAAGCAGTTTGGTCACTTCCTTTGAATATTCCGTGTATAGCTTATTGGCATGGTATGAGGGCAAGATCAAGAATCATTGATCAGTTGATACCAATTATTAGGAAGAAAATGGAGGATCTTCGTGAGGGTAGAGTGAATGCAGAGAGTGATATTTTATCAAGCTTGATTGATGTCAAAATGCAGAACGAGGATGTGATTAATGAAGAGATGATTGTCGATAATTTTGTTACTTTGATGATTGCTAGTCATGATACTTCCGCGATTCTGTTGAGTTTATGCTACGACCATGGTGCAACGTTCGGTTTTGGCCAGCAAGAGGATAAGGATTGCGCCTAGTTGGCAGCAGGACTTTGTGACGGGTTAAGATAAACATCACAACTATCTTTGTTTAGGATAAATGTTTAGGAAACATGTTTGTGTCGTATTAGGATAAGTACTTCGTGTTTGTTTAGGATTATCTCTTTTGTGAGTATTTAAACTCATCGTATCGATACAATCAGTAAGTCTTGTCAAATAACCCTTTGCTTCTTCTCTAATTCTTAAGAGCCCGCACACACTAAAAGTGGTGCTACTACCGATACGAGTAGGTCGTATCAGTTTAATGGTTTGGAAGATGTTTAAAGTTCCTAAAATCCGTCAAAACTGTATAGTTTACGTTTTTCTCAATCATGCTCGAACGAGCTGAAAGTGTAACAACATTAGTAGCATTAAAAACATTTATCTTTTAAATCAGTCTAAACAAAATATGTAACATAAAAGGTGACCTGAATTGCACATGTTCTATCACACAATGTCAATTCATGTTTTTATGTTCTCTTTTGAGGTCTTTAAACACTTCATAGATAATATCTATGTATAAGTGTTTAATACTTTGTAACTTCTGAGAATATATATAAATCTTCACTTAAAAAAAATAATAGTAATAATGAGAAAAGTTCAACGCGGAACATATTTTATCTAAAGATCAAATCCCTTGATCTCAACCATTCATCCAACTTTAATTTAATGGTTTAGATTAATTGATATTTTAATTTAATTATCTACTAAAAGGCCTTTTGGTAATTATATGATATTTCCTCACTTTCCACTTTTTTAATATAAAAACTCACTTTTCACTTTTTTTTAAAAAACAACATATCTTCTAAACGGTAAATCTTTAAGCTACGAAAAATACACCATCGCGACGAGAATTAAATCATCTTTCTATAGATATACACTTTTATATATTTTTGACGAACTTTTTTTTCAAAATTTCCGTCCAGAAAAATCCCACGGGATTCGTAAAAAAATCCCACGGGATTCGTAAAAAGACGAACTTTTTTTTTCAAAATTTCCGTCCAGAAAAATCCCACGGGATTCGTAAAAAATTCTCATGGGATTCGTAAAAAAATCCCACAGGATTCATAAAAAAATCCTACGGGATTCGTAAAAAATTCACTTGTGATTTGTTATTTTTTTTTAAAAACGCGATAACAGATGAATTCAGGCAATTAGATCAACTAAAAGATTCACAACTACACTAAGATCAAACATAATATAAGTAACAAACATTATATATTCAAAGTAAACAAGATATATTAAAAGTGAACAAAAATTTTTCTCATAACATTGCACAACAAAAAATAAAGTTCGTCTTTTTACGAATTCCGTGAAAATTTTTTACGAATCACTTGTGATTTTTTAAAAATAACAAATCACAAGTGAATTTTTACGAATCCCGTGGGATTTTCTTCCGAATCCCGTGGGATTTTCCTACGAATCCCGTGGGATTTTTCTGGACGGAAATTTTGAAAAAAAAAATCGTCTTTTTACGAATCCTGTGGGAATTTTTTACGAATCCCGTGTGATTTTTTTACGAATCCCGTGTGATTTTTTTACGAATCTCGTGGGATTTTTCTGGACGGAAATTTTGAAAAAAAAAAGTTCTGTCTTTTTACGAATCCCGTGGGATTTTTTTACGAATCCCCTGGGATTTTTCTGGACGGAAATTTTGAAAAAAAAAAAAGTTCGCCTTTTTACGAATCCCGTGGGATTTTTTTACGAACTCCGTGGGAGTTTTTTACGAATCCCGTGGGATTTTTCTGGACGAAAATTTTGAAAAAAAAGTTCGTCGAAAGTATATAAAAGTGCATATCAATAGAAAGATGATTTTTTTCTCATCGCGATGGTATATTTTTTGTAGCTTGAAGATTTACCGTTTGCAAGATATATTGTTTTTTAAAAAAGGGTGGAAAGTGGGTTTTTATAGAATTACATTTTTACCCTTCCTTATTTAATTTTTGCTTTTATCTCATCCATTAAAAGAAAAGAAGATGAATGGTTGAGATCTTATAATTTGTTCTTTAGATTAGATGTGTTTTGTATTGATCTCACCTCTAGTAATAATAATTCATGTGTCAGTATAGTTATGTTGCTCATCTATGTTTTTAAGAAAACTACAAACCACATATCGAGCCACTTTTCTTTTTTTAAATACAATTGAATGATTGATGTTATATTATTGATTTAAGATCATTTGAGGACAAAAGATTATTTACATACTAAAAAATCAATCTCCACCATTCATTTTTATTTGATCTAATGGATAAGATTAATCCAACAATTTAAAAAACCCACTTTTAATCTCTTTTTTCAAAGATTAATAACTTTCAAACCGTTAATCGTTAAGCGAAAAAAAAATATCGTTGCGACGAACATTTAATTATCTTTCTATAAATAGGCACTTTGATATACTTTCGACAATTTTTTTTTTCGTATTTTTCACGTTTTTTTTTAAAGTTTTTTCGTTTTTTTACATTACTGAAATTTGCATTAAAAAATCATATATGATTAAACACTAATTTGAATATCGCAGTGATATTAGTGTTATATTATATATAATATTAGTGCTATATCATATATGATATGTAATATCACATGTGATATTAGTGTAATATCACATGTGATATTAGTGTAAAATCACATATGATATACATATCATATATGATTTAACACTAATATCACATGTGATATTCAAATTAGTGTTTAATCATATATGATTTTTTTCATTCAAATTTGAAGTAACGTAATAAAGACGAAAAAAGGTGAAAAAACGAAATTTTTTTCTTTTTTCGAAAGTATATCAAAGTGCCCGTCTATAGAAAGATAATTAAATGCTCTTCGTGACGGTGTAAATATTTTCACTTAACGATTAACGGTTTAAGAGATATTTAAATTATAAAAAAGATGTGAAATAATAAAATGCTTATAATCTCAGCCATTGATTTCTTTTTAGATGAATGGTGGAGATGAGTCCCTTAATATGTAAGAAAAGTTTGGTATGTGAAATAACTCTCCTCTATATTATTTTATATTAATTAATATTAAACAAGTGCTGAGATTACGATTCATCAATTACAATGTTCTTCTTAACTCGTTTTTTTAGGTATTAACTCGTTGACATGCAATAAATAAAATTAGAAGTCCGGCCTTTTGTATCTTTTGTAGGTTGAAGAAGAAATAAATATATCTTATACGATTATACGAGTCATCCTGACCCGTGCATTGTACACGGGCCGTATTTAAATGTGCATAGCGTAATGTTTAGCTTTAATTTTCGTCGTGTTTGAAACACTCACTTTTTGGTCATGGCCGGATTTTGTTAGTCAATAAATTTTGAATTTATGACGTTATCATAACTGTTGTTAGCATGCCGTAATAATTATTGAGGTCGATTAAAAAAAGAGTAAGTGCGTGCAAACTTAGGATGCGTCATATGGTGGAGATTAAATTATCAGGGTCGTAGTTTGGTTAAATTGTTGTTTATGATTAATTAATGGAAACGGTTATTATGTATAATGCCTTTCCAGCTTTCCTGAGGAAAAAACTACATGTTTGCCTATTTATTTGGCACTTTTGTCATATCATGTTATAAAACCACTTCTACATTGTATCTAATTATTGATTGCTTAATATTTGTGTAAATTGTTGAAGTGTAGTAAGATGATGCGGCCAAGTGACCAAATGACCTGTAACACCCCCAAAATCACAATGTGACAGCGGAAGACTACTTGAGGTATTACTTAAAGGATCACAGTCATAAGTCATAGAAAACGACTCTAAAAGAGACGTTTTAATAAAAGATTGTTATCATTTCATAAAACTCAATGATTTGGAACACAATAGGAAATACCACAAATTTTGAGGTTACATAAAAGGTAGTTCAAATGTTTAAGAATTGATAACTTTATTTAAAAACACCACTTCAAGCATCCCAAGACGTCCACTCCTTGCCTTCATGATATCCTAATTAGTACCTGAGATAAGAATGCTTAAAAAGATCAACAAAAATGTTGAGTGATATTCATAGGTTTAATAAATGGCTGAACACAAGTAAGAGATGATAATTGCTTCGAAGACAATCACCATAGAAAACATAGATTATTATTATGCACTAAGCTCATGACACCAAACTAACTGCATACACATAATTACTGGTGTAAGTAAATAAAATTGCCCTCAGATGGAATTTCCAATTCCATAGTTAACCAAATATAGTGTGCCCCGGTTATTTCCGATAACCGAGTCGGGGTCGTTTATTCCCATAGTACTATCCACAATATTCGCGTTCACTCGTAAGTGATTAATGGTTCATGATAAAAGGGACTTATGGCAGGCAACTTAGGCTATAATAATAATGATCAGGCAAGCATACATTTTAAGAAAAGACTTGTGTTCTAGTTTATAGCATGCATCTCCCTCACGGGGGTTGAAAAACAAGTAAAAGCGAGCTATGAACTCACCTTATCAAAGTAGTATCCGAGTAGTGAAAGAGTCAAGTAGTAGACGCACAAAGTACCGTCACGCGACCTATAATTAATATAACAATACTTTAATTATTATATTCGACTTGAAGACGTTTAAAATATATTTATCGAAAGTTTTAGTTGTAATTGGTTGTGTGACATTCATTTATAGTATGGAACATTGGCTCATGGAAGTGTTTAAGTACCCATGTACAAAAATAAGAAGCATTAGAAACGAATGAGTCTTGAGTTTGTCGTATCCGAAAGACGATGTGCGGAAAATATCGTATATAAATAGTAAACGTGTTTTATAAAGACGTCGCTTAAAATATATATATATATATATATATATATGTATAAGGGATGTAATAGTTTTATTATAATGGTAAAAATAAAATAAATTCCGTTTATATGTTATAATGGTCTTTTAGAAAAATGGGTATGACTCGTTTATATGTCTAAAATATATTTGGAGACGAAGTGTGGGAAATTATTATTGTTTTAAAATAAATCTCGTTTAGTATGAATTAAGAGTTAATTGTATTTCGTTATTCTTTTATATCATATGTTTATAAAATGAGGTATCGTGAAATAATATTGAAAGTAACTATGTCAAACCGGGTAGGCGAGCGAGTTGTGAACGAGGCGTGGAAAGGATCTAAAAGAAAAGTAATCGTAGTACGTTTAGAATGACGATTTTTGTTATACTTAGTGTTATGAAGTTTATTTGTTTGCCTCAACTTTGTAAACTCTTATGTTTAAAAAAAATTGAATTGTAGATATATCTGTTTTCAGTAAATGGATGTACATTAGGTGGGCTTCAGCCAATAGGCCCTCGACATGGACTTAGGCCCAAGAAACGGAAATCAAACCAGGTTGTGGGCTTCGTGGCCCAGATCAAAGCCAAAACCAAACGCACCCATATGTGAAAGAAAAACAGGAGTACATGTTTTTAAGACAATTTGACATTATATGTTGTGTTGTAACCGAAATTTTTGGACGAATAGCACTTGGTACGGAATGAATATACTACGCATGGACGATCGTTTCTAGTTTCATGAAGCTCAACGAGACTTTAACTCGGCTTTAGGACCTAGTGGACATACAAACGTATTTGGACAATAAGATGAGTAAACCTAAGACTCGATACCAAAAAGCTTGGAATGAGTTGTTCCATGGAGGTCATTTGTGTAGGAAGGGGAGAGGTGCCAAGCAGCCTTTCGGCTTACTAACTTCCTTCTACACGACCCCTCAAACCTATCCTAAACCGGATTTTTAATTGTGTCCAAGATTACCCATTCCCACCCATAGTGAGTAAGACCAAAACGAGTACTCAAGAGGTCAATTACGCCATATCAGGTCTTGCCCCAAGCACAAAACCAACTCGAGTACACACACAAAACCCAACCGATCAGCCATGAAATTTACTAAACGCTCCACTATATCTAGCCAATGTACACCACCATTTTCTTTACCCATTTTAACCATTTCGAGTAGTATTACTTAGCAAAAGTTTATATGTTTTCGACCACATAACCATTCAAAAGCAAAATCCTCATCGAAACGTTTTAACAATTCAAAACAAGAAATAAGCTTGTAAACTTCTTATAATACCGATTAACCACAACAAAGAATTTATTTGCTATCATATTTACGGTTCGACTAGGGTTCCAACCTTAAGTCAATATCATGTTTTAATCAACAATAACAATACAATAAGAATCAAGATTAACTAAGATGAAAGAGGGATATAAAAACCTTAAGATGCCGACGAAGACCTTTCTTTGGGTATTCACACAATCTTTACCCAAGACTCCAACCGAACACTTCAACTTCAATCCGAAATCCTTTTGGTGATGAAAGTGAGTGAGAAGTGTGTGAATACCCAGGTCCTTCGTGGCATTTATATAGGTGTAGATGATGAAGTCCTTTCTTTGACCATTCGAAGGTGGGGATAGATTAAGAGTCATTCTTGGGTAATCTCACCAGTAGCTTGCAGGTCTTCACATGGTTCTTCTGGCTTTGTCTTCAACCGCAACCCCTAGGGACAAGGAATCAGATGAGGGACCTCGTCTTTGTCGATTTGTTACTAGGGGAAAGAGCCAAGAATGGTTCTAAGTTCGGTTTAAGGTTGATTCTTGAGGTGGGAAGATTGTATGGATGGTTTACTACTTTTGGAGGAGCGTTTATGGTGATGGTAGGGTAGAGAGAGAGACGAAAATGGAGGAGGTGAAACAGGTTTTTGTGGGGCGTTTTTCTGAGGAAGACAGAAACAAAAGAAAGGGTACAGGGCGTGGGTGGATAAAGGATAAGGGTTGGGTTTATTTTTAGTTTTTATTATGTATTTAGTTTTTACTTTGTGCATTTATTTGGTATTTAGTGTATTTTGTATCCTGCTGTCTAACTTGTAAAAATATATTGCTTAGCGTGAAAAATATAATACTTATGCTTCCGGACATGTTTTAAATAAGCTGATACGATGATGTGATTTTTGATTTTTATTAGTTCATTTTTTTTTCTTTTATTAAACTGGTACGCGTGCGAACTCGTAAGAGAAGAAAGTTTTCTTGTGAGACTGATTTAGTAATCAGTAAATATTAGGCATAATTAAATAAGACTACTCGGATATGCATAAATTTTTATGCAAGAAAAGATGAAATGCTCAACTTAGTTCAAATAAATTTTTGATAAACAGTATAGTTCATAAACATGAAGATTTAAAATAGTGAGATTTTTCAGGTGGCTACAGTACCTACCCCTTAACAAACAGATGCGGGTACTTAACACGCATGGTGTCTTCGTGCTCCCACGTTTACTCCGGTCCTCTCTTGGAGTTCCATCTAACCTTGACGATAGGAATGCGACTTTGCTTAAGTCGCTTGACTTCCCTATCCATGATTTCGATTGGTTCTTCGACAAAGTTGAGCTTGTCATCGAGTTTAATCTCTTTTAGCGAAACAACAAGAGATTCATCCGACAAGCATTTCTTCAGGTTTGAAACATGGAAGGTAGGGTGCACTCTACTAAGTTCTTCCGGGAGTTCAAGCTTGTATGCAACCGGGCCAATTCTCTCCAGAATCTTGAAAGGGCCAATGTATCGAGGATGTAGTTTTCCTCTTTTTCCAAATCGAACCTTTCCTTTCCAAAGTGATACTTTCAACATAACTCGATCACCAACTTGAAATTCCATGGGCTTCCTTCTAACATCGGCGTAACTCTCTAGCAGCTTGAAGTCGTTGACGAATTTGCACAATCTTCTCGGTTGTTTCTTGGACAAGCTCAGGTCCAGTGAGTTGGGCATCTCCAACCTCGGCCTAACAAACGGGCGATCGACACTTTCGACCATAAAGTGCTTCGAATGGAGCTGCCTTGATGCTCGCGTGGTAACTATTGTTGTAAGAGAATTCTGCCAAAGGCAAGTGTTTATCCCAACCTTTTCCAAAATCGATCACACATGCTCGAAGCATGTCTTCCAAGGTTTGGATAGTCCTTTCGCTTTGGCCATCGGTTTGAGGATGATATGCGGTACTCATATCCAAACGAGTGCCTAAAGCCTTTTGAAGAGATTTCCAGATGTGTGAAGTAAAACGACTGTCACGATCAGAAATGATGGAAATTGGCACTCCATGATGGGATACAATTTCCTTCAGGTATAGTTGAGCAAGGGTTTCCATTTCGTCATTTTCCTTGATGGGTAAGAAATGAGCGGATTTGGTAAGGCGGTCGATGATAACCCAAATGGTGTCGTAACCTCTAGCAGTCTTTGGTAGTTTGGTTATGAAATCCATAGTGATTCTCTCCTACTTCCAAACTGGGAGTTCAGGTTGAGTTAACAATCCGGAAGGCTTTTGACATTCGGCTTTGACTCGAGAACAGGTGAGACATTTCCCAACATACGTTGCAATTTCAGCCTTCATGTTTGGCCACCAATAAAGCTTCTTGAGATCTTGGTACATTTTCTCGGATCCCGGATGAATGGAATATTTAGACTTGTGAGACTCATGCATAATGAGTTCCCGTATTCCTCCATAAAGTGGTATCCAACTTCTATCGCCAAAACATAAGGTTCCATCCGATCTTTGCGTAAAGCCGTTCTCATTTTCCGGCATTCTAAAGATTCTCTCGTTGGGACGGTTTTCAGGTTTGAGAGCTTCAGATTGAGCTTCAAGGATTTTTGATGGAAGGGGTGACTTAATTGTCATTCCCAAAGATTTTACTCGAAGAGGTTTAGGTAGATCATTTCGACTAAGAGCATCCGCCACAACATTTGCTTTTCCTGGGTGATAACGAATTTCACAGTCGTAATCACTAAGCAATTCTAGCCATCGGCGTTGTCGCATGTTTAGTTCCTTTTGATCTAGAATGTGTTGGAGACTTTTATGATCGGTAAACACCGTACACTTGGTTCCATATAGGTAATGTCTCCATATTTTGAGAGCGAAAACCACGGCTCCCAATTCCAAGTCATGAGTAGTGTAGTTCTTTTCGTGAGTTTTGAGTTGTCGCGAAGCATAAGCAATCACCTTGTTTCTTTGCATCAATACCGCACCTAACCCTAGGTGTGATGCATCACAGTAGACCACAAAATCTTCCACTCCATCGGGTAAGGCTAAGATAGGAGATTCACAAAGCTTTTGTTTCAAGAGTTGAAAGGCTAACTCTTGTTCTTCACCCCAGTCAAAATTCTTCTTTTTCTGCGTTAGCTCCGTTAGAGGTTTAGTGATTTTTGAGAATCCTTCGATAAATCTTCGATAATAACCCGCAGGACACAAAAATTGGCGTATCTCGGTAGAGGTAGTAGGGGACGACCAATCTTTGACAGCTTCGATTTTTGAAGGATCAACGTGAAGACCATTACTATCTATCACGTGACCAAGGAATTGGACTTTTTGAATCCAGAAGTCGCACTTGGAAAACTTAGCGTACAGTTCTTCTTTCTTGAGTAGTTCCAGGATGGTTTTCAAGTGTTCCGCTTGCTCTTCCTTGTTCTTTGGAATAGATGAGAATGTCGTCGATGAACACAATCACAAATTTATCCAAGTAAGGTTTACACACTCGGTTCATTAGGTCCATGAATACCGCCGGTGCATTTGTCAAACCAAATGGCATCACTTGGAACTCATAGTGGCCGTATCGTGTTCGGAACGCAGTTTTTGGAATATCTCCTTCTCTAACTCTCAGTTGATGATACCCAGATCTCAGATCAATCTTTGAGTAGACGCTTGACCCTTGCAGTTGGTCAAACAGATCATAAATCCTAGGCAATGGATAGCGATTTTTCACCGTTAGCTTGTTCAACTCTCGGTAATCGATACACATACGGAAAGATCCGTCCTTCTTTTTGACAAATAAGACCGGAGCTCCCCAAGGCGAAGAACTCGGTCGAATGAATCCTTTTTCAGACAGTTCTTGAAGTTGGTCAGACAATTCTTGTAGTTCGGAAGGTGCCAATCTATAAGGTGCTCGTGCCACGGTGCGCCCCGCACTTGCTCGATTTGGAATTCTACTTGTCGAACCGGAGGAAGACCAGGAAAATCTTCAGGAAATACTTCGGGAAAGTCCCTAGCCATGGGGACGTCTTTCAGTTGTTTCTCGTCCGCTTTCTCCTTCTCCGTTACTTGTGCTAGAAAAATGTGACATCCTTTTTCTATGTACTTTGCAGTTTTAACGCACGAGATGATGTTCAATCGGGTCTTACTACGGTTACCCCGAATGATTAGAGTTTCTCCGTTGAGAGGAATGTGAACGGCTTTCTCGTCATAGATGATTCTTGCGCGATTCTTGGATAGCCAATCCATGCCAATAACAGCATCGAAGCTACCAAATTGAATAGGCATAATGCCTATATCGAACGGGTGATTTGATAAGGATAGGTTGCAACCTCGAAGGATAGTGTTAGTTCCTACTATTTTTCCATCGGCTAACTCTACTTCATAAGTGGTATCTAGGGCAGTTGGTGTGACTTTTAACAAAGTTGCAAACTTAGAAGACACAAAGCTTTTGTCGGCTCCAGAATCAAATAACACTTTAGCTAAATGATGATTGAGTGAAATTGCGTGCGTGACGACGTCCGGGTTTCCTTGTGCATCTCCATCTCCTAGCACATAAGCTCTTGCTCTAGCAGGGTTGTTGTTGTTGTTGTTGTTCCCGTACAGTTTTGGACATCTACTCTTGACATGTCCAGCTTCTCCACATCCAAAGCAAGTTATTCCCATGGGTTGAAGGTTACTTCCGGTAGCAGGGCTTCGACAATCCTTGTGAGTATGACCGACCTTGTTACACTTTCCACACTTAGTAGTACAACGTCCCACATGATGTAGGTTGCATCGAGTGCACAAAGGGTGTGATCTAGCATAGCCTCTTCCAGTGGCGGGGGTAGCAGCATAAGCCCGCGCAACTTCTTACCTACGGTTTTGTTGATTGTGGTGGTTGTTTCGGTTTTGGTGGTATGGGTTGGGATTGTTGTTGCGGTGTTGGTTATGATTGTTGCGGCCTTGGTTGTTGTTGTTGCGGTTATTTTTGTGATGGAAAGAGTTGTTGTGATGGTAGTTGTTGGAATTGTTGCCTCGACGGTCATCAAATTTCCTTTTGTTGTCGTTATTGCCTTGCACAGATCCATGTTTCAGGACTTGATCCATGAGTTGGTAGGAAATTGTGATCACTTCTTCCACAGTCTT
Organism: Chrysanthemum makinoi; assembly: GCA_910596185.1. Lineage (NCBI taxonomy): Eukaryota > Viridiplantae > Streptophyta > Magnoliopsida > Asterales > Asteraceae > Chrysanthemum > Chrysanthemum makinoi. The sequence goes on from OU343221.1 coordinate 114,777,075, forward strand.
GGGCTTTGATGCAATAACATTGCCCTCAATGCTTCGGGTAATCCCCAATGAGGTTTTCTAGCAACTTGACATTATCAGAAACCATGGAGGGGCATAGAGCTTTCAATTCTTGGAAGCGCTTGAAGTAGGTTTTGAGATCATTGCCCTTAGTAGTCAGATGATAGAACTCATCTTCCAGTTTCTTGATCTCGGTTCTTAGGCAGTATTGCTTCATCATCAATTGCTTCAGTTCGTCAAGTGGTTTTGTAAGTTTCTTCCATGCCAATAGGTTGGGCATGAGCTTTCCACCAAGACAATGCATCCTCTAGTAGAGTACCAGTAGCAAATTTCACCTTGAAATCTTCCGAGCAATCACTTAGGAGAAACACAGTTTCAGATCTTTCGAACCAATGAATAAGGACAACAACGCCTTCAGTTCCCTTGAAGAAAGTAGGTTTTTGTTAGGTCACTAAGTTTACAACACAAGCATCAATATAAAGAATAGAGAGGATATAGAGGTCGGTTGAACAATATTCAAACACACACACACGAAATACTTAGCCGGTTATGCGTAGAGTGTAAAGGAGAGAATAAATTGAACAACCAACTCTCAAGTGAGGGTTATTACAAGGTATTTATAGGAGAGGGAACTAGGGCAACACTCCTAGTCCCTTCCTTTTCCTTATTGGACTAGGCCTAGGCTTATGGGCCTTCTACATAAGCCTAAGACTAAATACTAACATAAAGGCCATAATAAGCTAACTATTACATATGAATCACTAACACTTGATTTAGGTTTAGGAGTGATTCCAACAATCTCCCCCTAAGTGTTGGTGATGAATGAATATGAATGGTTAAGGAGCTGATGTAATAGTAGCTTTGACGTCTTCTGACATTCTTCTTTCTTGTGAGAAGAATTGCCTTAATTTGAACAATCTCCCCAGTGTAGAGAAATTGTTTTCTTTAAACAGTTCTACTTTGACGTCATCTTAATCTTTGTTCTTTGTTCTTTTATGATGAAAGTGACAGTATGTTGTTGTTGTCTGCATCAAGTCTCAGCTCAGTGCGATTCGCTGCTCCAGTGTCTCCACGTCATTCTTCAACATGCTCACACGCTCTTTGACTTTGGATTTTAGTACTGATGAAGTTCTTTAAGTCTTTTACTTTGTAGATTCTTTGATTTGACGTAGAATCATTCTGACTATTGTGTTGCTTTTTGAGAGAACTTCCATTAGTGATGATGTGGGCATGAGCATGTGAAGAATCTGCACGATCAGTCCGCTCCATAGCTTCCATAAGAAGAAAACATAAGAGAGGTTAGTAATAAGCGGATTCCGGCACTTACAAGTTTGAACTTCGAGAGTGTTAACAGCGTAGTGTGAAAACACAACTCTAATTCTCACAAAGGCCGTTCCTGAACCGGAGTACCACAAGTGAGATAACACGATGTACCGAAGTACATCTATGGTTTAGATGAGTAGCGAGGTACATCAAGCATCACCTCACTATGTAGACCGTTTGAGACCACTAAGCGTAATCCACGGGAGTTACCGGCGACTGCCGCCGTGGTGTTTGATGTTGACCCTGGCGGAGTTTCCATTCAATCGAGGATCACAATTGTGAACCTCTCATAAATGTTCTCGATGATTTCTAAGATCGTGAAGGACTCGATAACGTCCCACTGATGTTCTTATTGTTGAACATCAAGTGATGAAATGTCAAGTGTACCTAAGAGATCTTTTGATGAATCTCGTGGCTCTAGACTCAAGATAGTGCATTTTGGTTTTCTGAGCGGAGACTAGGGAGAGGGTCTCCTTCTTCAATATCAGTAATCTCTAAGAGAAAGCCGATAGATTATGTAGGGTTCCTGTGAGGATGAAACAAGCTTCTGTTGAGAGAAACTTGAGTGGCTAAGAAGGTTTAGTGCATGCGTCCTTGGGTCCATGACGACTTTTAATCTTCAATACCGGCGTCATCAAGTGACAACCAATAGCATATGAATTGAACCCGTTATGCGCCCTAAGTTGAATAATTTTGAGGGCTATTTCTTTTCACCATTTTCTTTACATTTCTTTTTAATTCTTCAACTCCTTCTTTCTCCGATTCTCATTTTCTCCTTTTTACAATCATACCTAAGGACTTCTAATTCTAACTATTGGTAGTGTCCTTGTGTAGATCCCTCTGGCTCTGGCGGATCATAGGACGGTTATTCCTAACCTTAATCTCCTTATAACTCCATTGCCATAAAACCATTTTCAAGAAAATCTCTCGTAGTGTTTGTGAATGAAAAACATTTTGTACCACTGTGAGAGTTTTATCTTTTAGTAGAAATACTCCCCCTCCACACGTGCTTAATAGTTAAGACAAATCTGCGATGAGAGAAAGAGCGCGCACTTTTGAATTGATCGACTCAAGATAGACAATCCCCGCGAGACACGGTTACGTTGAATAGTTAAAGAGTTACATTGTCAGCTTTTAGGTGACAACTAGCTCTAATAACTATCTTGAAGGTGTGGACAAACCTCGAAAGGTTGTCAAACCCGTCAAAGATCATGTCTACCAAGAGTTTCTCGAATGGTACATTCTACTCGGACAAGTCCTTTGCGAGACACGTTTACATCACTAGCGAACTAGCTTGAAATTATTACCGTCCCGGACAAGTCTTTTCGAGTTACTAACAGTTAAGATCTCGTCAATTCGTTGTTTAAGTCTATAGTACAAAGATTCATTTGCAGTTACACAACATATTTCTTATCACATAAATTTTCTCCCCCTAAAAAATGGCATATAAATGTTATTTTTGACGAAATATTTGGGAATAAATATGACCATTTTGAGTTTTATGGGAAGATGACCACTGTGAATAATTTGTGAACAAAGTTTTAATTCAAATACTCCCCCTCAACTAGTGATATAAGCGGTTGAGGTTTTGAAAATCATAAGGTGAAGTACTTGTTCTTTTGAGCAAAACCTTGAAAAGTGAAAGGTTTGATAGGTTTTACTCAAAAGTAAGAAGCTTTCGCTCTTTTATAAGGATTGTGGCACTGAAGCGTACCACAGGGTCCTTTCTTGACAAGAACGGGTTGTACACTGTTATGTGTGCACAAGCCATCGTCATATTAATCACACATCCAAAGTGTATGAAATAGAAGCAGTTCAAGGGGTACCATGAAGTCCATCAATGTTTCGGGAATGCGAAGGCGTTGATAGCGGGCGAGAGCAATCACAGGGGACGACCACAAAGCTCTCTAGTGTTCTGAACTGGTCCCGTCGATACAACCTTTCATCAATCATGGTGATGATTCTCTTCACATCCCGTCTTTCCTTAGAATTCCATCGCTTGTGTGACCCAATTCCTTCATGAATATCCTTCGACCTATAAGCCAATCCGTCCCTAACCTTCTTCAATGTGTGATCCCAAACTTATGAAGATCTCTACACGCCATCAAGCAGTTGCGTAGTGTTTCACTAAGGTAAACCACTCCGAATGGTTGGCTGATGAGTGTGTATTGTGAAAGCTGGTTGATGTTGGGAAGATCTAGCTGAGGTGGAGTGAAATTGACAGTGGTCCGATATGATTCAAGCGCTGGAGATCTTCTACACGTTCTTTGATTACTATTCTTCTAATGAAAATAAGCAAGGACTTGATGAATTCACGTTGCACTTCAGTCGAGAATTATCTCATGCGACCCTGTACTTTGGCAAGGTACATGTCTTCAATGTCGTTGATAGACAAATTCTCAAAGTCCGCTTCAGAGAATGCATAATCCCTTTCGTCTTGCCTTTTGACCACAATATTCTTGAGGAAAGTGTAGTCCCATTTAGACAAAAGATCAACATGTTTGATGGCAACGATATTCTTAGTCTTGAACACTTCATGTTGAGACTTCGAACTGGCACTTCGTAGTAGATTCTTCGACGTTCTGGCCAATGGTGAATCCCATACATTGCATCACGGTCATACTCTTCCAAATTGTTGGAGAACATGTGGTTAGCTCTTTCCTCGATGGCTATACAGTTAGAGTATATGGTCACGGAATGGAAGTTCTGATGTAGCGTATTTCATTGAACCATCGCCACCGTGAAGAAGAAATTCCAAGTCTTTGTTGAAGAAATATCTGAATGGAATCCTAGGTGATTTGGTTGACCAATTGTTGGTAGAGGTTTAGACCAATCGGTGTAATATGGAGGGTTGTCCCGTTTGGTGAAGTCGATGTTTGCTTCGGGTTGAGCCAATCCATGTTGTTAGACATGGCTCGTGCTATATTATCAAGGTGATACTCAACTTCAATAGCACTTTTCGAGTGTCTTTGAGAAGTTAAAATGCTTCATTCTTGATTCGCTTCAACTCGGATTTCGTCATCTTCTTCACACGAAATTTTTCTTGCAGTAGTTTCGCATGCTCCAATGTACTACATTCTGTAACCTCTTGACCTTCAGATGGGTAGGGAGTGGAATCAACAAGCTTCGAGAACCATTCAAATTCGTGTTATCCTCGTCCGCCATGATAAGGCGTCGTCATAGCGCCTTTTCTTCTTTTCTTTGGCCTAAAGGAGGATTCGGTTTCTTGGCTGTCGAGAGATGTGTTGTTGTTGGGGCTCAGGGATTTCCTCATCGTTACCACCCGTATACTCAAAGTGATCACCGGTTTTCGAGTCGGGGTGGTGTCTCGAATCTTGAGGTTTTCGGTTGAAGAGCGAGGAGGGATATTTGTTAATGGAGTCCTTTGGGGTGTAGGCTGCATTGAGTACTGAATTGAGGATGATTCACTAGACTTCTTCGGGTGTTTGGGCTCGTTATCCTTATCCTTATATTTGTCTTCGCGTCTCTTGGATGTTTAGCCCTTTCTTCTTCTCTGTATGATGACTGAGTTGGTATTCGGCAATGCTTCAAACAATTTACCTTCGTAGGAGGCAAACGTTCGAGCGTTTCGACATTTACGCTACTAGCCGGTTCACCAATTCATCATCTGAGAAGATTGTGGGTTCAACTGGATTGATGTTTACATTCATCGGAGTTGATTTCATGGTTTGCTTGGCCAAATGCAAAAGATTCGGATAAAGTTATGCGGTGTACATCTCCTTTGTCAGTTTAGGAACTACGTCAAGAAGGAACTTGTGAGTGTATCCTTTGATCATCTCGTCCATTCTCCCTTGAAGATCATCTTTCATGAGCTTCTGGACATACTCCTTTTCAACTTGCATCTTGTCTTTCTCATCATGAAGATATCTTGTATGGTCGACAATAAAATCTAACTTCTTCTTTGTAATATCTTTCTCTCGACTGCTTGACGGCTTTAACGATTTGTGACTTTGCATGAGACATCCAAGAGGCAGTTGGCTTCTTCACCGATCCGGATGGATCTGGTTGTTCTTTTGATGGTGGTGGTAAAGAGTGAGAAGATGAATCTGATGATGATGAGATATGAGGAGACTCCGGGTCCTTTGGTGGCTCAAGTTTCCTCCTTTGGCGCTGGGACTATCTAGAAGAAACTTATCATACTCAACATCTTCTTCATTTCCAAACTTAGCTTTTTCATCAGCTTTATCTTTCTTGGACTTTTCAGTTTCTGGTTCTTCAATGCTACAATCAATAGAATCTTCCATGCGATTTTGTTGTTGCTCCAAAGTGGTGGCACCAGATCCCTTATCGGGATGATTAACCGCATCGGGATTTGTTGTCGGTTGAACTTCACCACTTGATCCTCCGGGGCCACCCATTTGATCCTTAGCAAATTCTTTTGCAACGTGTTGGAGTCTAATGAATTTGAACTTTTTCCTGTATGTTGCATCTAGTTGCTCTTCATCTGATTCTTCTTCTTCTTGTTGCTCAATGACTGGATTCTTCCCTTTGCCGTGTTCAATTTGGTGGACCGAGAGGTTTAGGTACCGTTGTAGTGTCATCTTTAGCGCCGAGTAGAAAATCTCTTCATCGATGCAGATTCCTCCGAGTCCTCATCTGTTGGTTTTGTTGCGGTTCGATTTGGGAATGGGAATAGGAATAGCTTCCTTAGAAGGAACTCTCCTTTTGCTTCCGGTTTCCTCTTGGGAACTTCCTTTGGCTCTCGATTGCTGCGGCACTTCCCGCACTTCCTCGTCTGGTTTTCCTGGTAGGTGTACGGAAGATTTATCATCGAAACCCAACTTTGTTCTCTCACAAACCAAATATCTTTTATAAGAGTAGAGCTTTTGAGTTCATCTCGAGAAGGTGATCGGCAACACACACCTTGTTTCTTGGTAGTTGACTCCTTGAATCTGATAGTTAGGGTGGGTTCAGACAACATGTCGAGATTGTCGGGGTCATTGATTCTTTTGGGGATATCAGGGTTATACCCAAGTGCTCTTTGGATCAACAATTTTGTATATCTGATATAAGGAATCTTTGAGCCAAGCTTTTTGAGGAATGTCATCATGTCATCCCATATCGAGCTTCAATTTCGATGTGTTTCATGTTGATCGAGCACAAAAGATTTGCGTTCCACGAGCTTGGGATGCTCATAGCACTGTCCACGACCGAAAGATTTTGTGATGATGATATAAAGGGTTCTCCAAGGCTGAGGATGTTCTTTAGATCCACGTGTGAATGCTTATTGATTACTCTTGAAGCTTTGTCGTACCCAATATCAATCAAGAATTGCATAACAGTCTCTCAAAGAGGTGCAAAGAGAATTCAGTTGGTATGATGTCGAATGAGGAGAACAGCCTTTAAATCTGCAGGAGTGATGGTGATTTGCTTGTGATTGAGCGTCACCGTCACAACATATTGACCTTTGACCATTTGCATTGTATTCGAAGCTGCTGAATGTAGATCTCTGTACGTAGCGTGGTGAGCATGTTCGATAAGGATGGTTCTTTAGAATATCCACGCAATGAGGCAAGAAGATTCGAAAGCGGTGAGAGTTTCAAAGTCGACACGAATATTATTCTTTCCAATCTTCATCGGATAACCATGAGGGAAGATATCAGCAATGGTGAGAACATTTGGTGCATCCACATTCATTTGAGCTTCCATGTCGTGATCTGAAATACATTTAGCCAACATAACCAACATATCGAAAGACATAATGTTAGTCAATAGAAGGTTTTATTGTCTACTTATTGAATGAGATATATCAATGATTGTTACGAGTCCACAGTCACTTGTTTGTTCAAAAGTCCAATGTCGTCGTGATAAGTTTTGAGAGTTAGTTAACTTTAGGTTTTAAAGTTTATGTTATCTCATATTTTTCACAACATATTAAACGTTTAAGCTTATTAGTGACATTATTGGTTTCGTGACGTTATGATTTATTTATTTACAAGTTTGCACGCGTAACAATTCATAATGAAGGTTTGATCAAGGCTTAGGCGTAGAGATGGTAGCTTATGCGTAAAAAGGAGAGGTATACGCGTAAACGCAAGCTTATGCGTAGGATCCTAACTTACGCGTAAGAAATATTACGCGTAGGAACAGAGGGACCTTATGCGTAGAGCTTACGCGTAAGCGTATATAAAGCCTTACACGTAAGGCTTACTCGTAAGAGTAGACCTTATGCGTAGAGGTCATCTACGCATATCCTTCACGGATACGTAGTCCCTTTGTAGAACCTTACGCGTAAGCGCTACGCCGTAAGATTTCTCTTTCGTATAACATGCTACGCGTAAGGTGATCCTTATGCGTAGATGGTTAACAACCTTGATTCGATTTTTACGAGTAGCAAACACGAAATAAATTCATCACAAAGATCAATATTAACATCCTCATTCATTGTATAATAGATTTACTCACAAACACTCAATCAAGCGATACGCGTAAAGAACCTTATGCGTAAACCTAAACCCTAATAGTTCAAAGATTACGCGTAAGAATTTTAGCCACAGGAATTACACCAAAGTTTTTCTGGTGGTTTTTAGATGTCATGTGAGTGTAATAACCAAGTATTAACATCCAATTCGCAGTGAATCAAAAATACCCATTTCTCAAGAACATTAAACCCTAATCTCTAATTCTGAATCAATTAGTGTTTCTGGGTTGTTTTAAAACCTGGATATCATCAATTCACCATGATAACAACATCACACAACTATCTTTTTGACCAAAAACATTCACATTTGATAATACCCAAACCCACGCATAAACCCTAGTTTTTCAAATTCAATCAATTCATGTTTCTGGGTGCGTTTTGAGTGTAAGAATGGTATAAATGATGTTAAAGAAACGTTTTGACCCAATTATCTTAACCTCAAACACCTAAACACGATTTTAGTGTTAAGCGTAGAACACTAAAATCATTATATCTCAAGTTTTAACCGTTAGATTAATGAAAGATTCAAAACCATTGTTTAAAAACTTGTTAAAAACACAAAAACACTTACAGATTGTTGATCCAAAACAAGGATTTGAAGATCAAATATTATGCGTAGATTATGGTTGGTGTGAGTAATAAATGTGATGGATGAGTTAGGTGGAGGAGTTTTATTAAAATAACTTTAAGCTTTTGGCAGCTTTAGTCCCTCCACCTTTTCCATTTTCATCCAAAGCCTTTTAACTTCCATTTTGGTTACCAAACGAAGAATATTTGGAAATAACTTTGACGACACTCCCCCCGACTTAATAAATAATGAAAGGATATAAATTTTAGTCCGAGGAGTGTCAGTAGACCAGAAATGTGACCACCAATTTAAAGGAACAACCGGGATTAGGTAACATGCAAGTACAGTGTTATTTTGAAACAGTTAAGTATTAAATTTTCTCCCCCTCAACATTTGATCGGAAAAAATACTGAATTTTGAAAGATTAGAGTGTTGACGGAAGAAATGTACTTGCCATGTTAAGAGAAAAAAAATATAAGAATATTTTTGTTGTTTTATCTGATTTTATATTTTTGTATTTTGTTTTTGGAAAAAATATTTACAAGAGATTTTGGTGTTTGATGATTTTAAGATGTTTTAAGAGTTCATCCAGTTCCTCTTGAGTCAAACACCGCATACCAATCCGTGGACCAACTCATTAAACCTAGCGGGAGGCAATTGGTATTCACTCCCACGAAGTATAATTCAAGCGTACCCTGCTCCACGTGGTCCTTGATGAAATGATATCGAAGATCGATGTGCTTTGATTTGAATCTGAACCGAGTTGCACGAGATCGCAATAGCACTCCGATTGTCGCAGTACATCGGGATTCTATAAAATACGTAACCATAGTCTTTGAGTTGTGTTCTTATCCAAATGACTTGAGCACAACACGCAGACATGCCTACATATTCTCGCCGGTTGAGGACAGCGATGTACAACCCTGCTTCTTCGATTGCCATGACACCAGTTTATCACCAAGAAATTGTAGAGCTCCCGAAGTACTTTTACGTGAATCTAAGCATCCTGCGTGGTCAGCGTCTAAAAAGCTATTAGTTCAAAACCAGAATCCTTCGGATACCAGATTCCAAAATTAATGGTTCCCTTGATGTATCGGAGGATTCTTTTAGCCTCTAAGAGGTGGGTTTCAGTTGGTCGCGACTGATAACGGGAGCAAAAATAAATGGGAAAGACAATATCAGGTCTGCTGGCTGTTAGATACATGAGAGACCCAATAATACTATGGTATTTTGTAGGGTCAACAAGTTTCCCATGCAAATCAGTGTCTAGCTTCTTGGTATGAGCCATTGGTGTGGCGTAGGTGTCACAGTTTTGCATTCCAAATTTGTGTCACAATTCAAGGGCATATTTGGACTGACTCAAGAAAATACCACGGGCTGATTGATGAACTTGCAGTCCTAGAAAGAACGTAAGTTCACCCATCATTGACATTTCAAAATGTTTCTTCATTAGTTTAGCAAAAGCGATTGAGTACTTTTTATGTGTTGACCCAAAAATGATGTCATCCACGTAAATTTGAACAATTAAAATATGTTCCCCGTGATATTGTATGAAAAGAGTTGGGTCGACCGAACCTTGGGTAAAATTATTGGCAAGGAGGAAAGATGATAGCTTATCATACCACGCCCGAGGAGCTTATCGGAAACACGGGATCAACGAATCCTTCTGGCTGGCTGACATAAACTGTTTCTTTCAGTTGACCATTCAGAAAAGCGTTTTGACCCATCCGAAAGACCGTGATGTTCATATGAGCCGCGAACGCTAGAAATATCCGAACAACCGAAGACGAGCAACCGGTTCAAATGATTCTTCAAAGTCAATACCCTCTTCCTGTCTATAACCCTTAGCCACGGGCGTGACTTGTTTCGATGACATTCCCTTCAAAGATCCAATTTGTTCTTCCAAATCCATTTGAGACCAATGACGTAGACCCCTGTTGGTCTTTCAACCAGTTCTCATACTTCAAGACGTTTGAATTGGTTGAGTTCTTCTTGCATGGATTCAATCCGGTTGTCTTTTGTCATTGCGTCTTTAATGTTTTTAGGCTCAGATTGGCAGGAAGTGAGTGCATAAATGCAATGTTCACCATCCGAGTGAAGACGTTGTCTCGTAACGACTGGTTGATTTGGGTTGCCAATAATATTTTCCAGAGGATGGTCTTTTGTCCATCGATGTGTAGAGGTTTGATGTTGGTATACGTTGTGCAGATTTTGAGGATTCAAATGGCTTGTTGAAGATTCCGCGACATCCGTGTAGCGATCTCATTAGCAAACGGGTTAAAGAACGCATTTGGATCAAAATCTGTCAGTGGGGGTACTTCATTAAGAACATCATCAGCTGGTTCATCATTGTTGGAAGCGGTTTGTTCAACTGTTGTGTTGGAGTCAATTGGTGGTGCTTCTTCAACGTGGTTGTTGTAGCGTGTGTATCGGTATAAGAGTAGTATCGAGGTTGAGCAATGGAACGGCGGATACACCGAGCACGTTCATCAATATTGTCACTGAACAGGAGGAGAAAAAAGTCTTTCCATTTGTTGACGAGTAAGTGGGGCTTTGTTCACCGATGATGGGGTTTGGGGAAATTTTAAGCGGTTGTGACCGGGTTCCAAGCTGTTATACTAAGAAGCCATATCCGTAAGTTCATCAAAATGAGCATGAATCATTTCCATAACCTCCTTTGTTCGACGATTCCAGATTCGGAAACCTTTAGAATTATCACAATATCCAATAAAGACTCCAATGTCAGCTTTGGATTTGAGCTTTCCAACGTAATCACGATCATTATTCGGATAGCAAAGAGATCCAAATACATGAAAGTGTTTGAGATTCGGTTTTCTATGGTGGACAAGCTCGAAAGGCGTTTTGTTGTGACATTTTGTAATAATAGAACGGTTTTGAGTATAGCATGCAGATGAATCACGACTTACGCCCACAAGTAATCTGGGAGTTTAGCATTGATTAACATTGTTCTTACAGCTTCCACTAATGTTCGGTTTCGTCTTTCAACAACTCCGTTTTGTTCTGGTGTACGTGCAATAGATGTCTGATGCTGAATTCCCACTTTCTCATAAAATTCACGAAGAGTTGTGTTAACAAATTCAGTTCCTTTGTCTGTTCGGATTTGTCTGACGGTGTTTTGGAGCTGAACCTGTATTTTCGTGAGAAAGGTGATGATCATCTGTGGAGCTTGGTCTTTACTTCAAAGAAAATAAACCCAAGTCCATCTTGAGTAGTCATCAACAATTACCAAGATGTAGCGTTTGCCATTTATCGTCTACACACCCATCGGGCCACACAAATCCATGTGAAGAAGATGAAGCACATCTTGAGAGCTGTGTTCCACCTTTGAAGGAAAATGAGCACGAGTGCTTTTCCCTTGTTCACAAGCTGAGCAAAGGTGATCTTTAGAATACCGGAATTGTGGGAGACCTTCAACTAGTTTGTGTCAAGCAAGATTGGTTATAGTTTGAAAGTTTAAATGTAATAGACGACGGTGCCATAGCCAGGATTTTGTTGATGTTGCCTTTGAAAGTAAGCAGATGGGAGATGAAGCAACCATGTCTTGCATAGAGATGGTGTACAGACTTGAATTACGAGCGGACATAAGGTCGTTTCCTTGTAAATCACTTAATGAAACAAGATTTCTCCGAAAGACAACCTCCAAATCTCCATCACGAACTGAACCTCTGAAAGCAGATTGTGACCGAGGCCTTCCACATAATAAACCCTGCTAATTTCGATGTTCCCATTGATATAGTCTCCGTAGCCCATGATAGCTGCGAAGTGATCATTCCGAATCGACGGTGCCAATGAACTTTGCAATAAAGTTTGATAACAGCTTTAAGATTATCGTCATGTGTGGGAAAATCCGCTATCAACAATCCAGAATGATCTAGTATCACCGTGCATTACACCGCACTAATAATGATGGAATAGAAGTAGATGTGGAACCCGAAATGTTAGAGGGTTTGGAGATTATAGTAGACATACATACATCAATAACTTTAGGCATCCATGTAAATCCTAGTGTGTTATATATCCATTTCTGCCATCTCCAACTAGTATTTGCTTTAGTCTTAGTGAATGCACTAGGTGGTACTACATTCCTAGGAGGTGAAACTGGAGCTACAGGGACAGCAATGCGTTTCCTAGAATCTAACGCGGGCGGTTTACCAAGCACAGACTTAGAAAGATTAGTTGGCCTAGAGGTATTCCGATTCTTAGGGTTCCGTAAACGAGAGATGATAACTTTAGCAATACATTTGTCATGACAATCAGAATTCATACTTTTACAACAAATAACACAAGGTGCATCAGACTGAATATCAAAAGTACTTAAAGGTTTAGCATTCGTTACATCACCATTTCTATTACATTTGCCAGACGCAATATTTATAGTGGAAGCAACGTGAGTCTTATTCATAGTCCTAGGGTGTTCTTCTACTTCAACATTCTTTATTGTTCTTTTCTTAGGTCACAACTTCCTATTCTTCCTTGTATTGCTCCTAGGTCGTGAAGCGCGGAGGTTTGGAAAGAGGCAACTATTCTGCTTCATTAGATAGAAGGAAGCACGTTAGCAACTTGTGATTTAGCAGTAGGGATTCTAGGTTCACGATTACTAAGTGTTACTGGTGCTATTCTCTTAATCATGGTAGGCGGAAGTTGTTCATACTTTCCTAACATTTCTCTTAACTTAAAGATAGTGTGCACCAATTCTTGATTTTCAGAACGTAGATTTCCAGCAAAATTCACGGCTTCTTTAGTGTGTGCAAGATAATGATCAAGTTCGTTGGATGCTTCATCACGAGTCTGTTTGAGTAAATCAAATATGACACCATATTCCTTTTAACTTTTGCAAGTTCTTGTTCATATTTTGAGATTTGACACTTGAAAGACACGTTTTGATCATCCAGGTTGCTCAATTTTGGATCGAAGATTTTGCACGCATGGCGGCGATTTTGTTTCGAAAAGCAAGTTGTTGATCGTGAATATCTTTTTGACACCAATTAAGACGACGTTTTGCATTTGAAAGCTCGTTTGACAATCGTTCATTTTCAACCTTTAAAGACTCGTTCTGAAGCACATTATCAGTGTTATCAACAATTACCACAGAATCAACAGTATCAGCAGAGATATAATCAGATGCATATTACAAAGAATTCAATAACACAGCATTATGGACATCAACATAGATAACATCTTCCAAAAGTCGATCAACATCTTTTCTCAACATTTTCTTTTTACGTTTAGTATTAGAAATAGATGTTTCTGTTTTCTCGAAAACGACCTTCATCAATCCAAGTTCCTTATGAAAGTCCCGTTCCCAAGACAATGCACAAATTTTCAAATAGTTAACATTTGGTAAAAGATTTTTCTGAAAAATGTCCCTTTGTTCACGCGCCAGAGGCGATTGAAAATGTTGAACTTTGATTTCAGAATGATATTCTATCTCATGTTGTAAATTTTTGAGGTCAGCCATGAAAAGGTCAAAATATCTAAGAATTTTGCGATTTTCGGGTTTTGAGTTTACTTCACTGATGGAAGGTAAAGGACCATAAGTTTGTGCATAATCTGGTTTGGGATTAACATTAGAAGACTTCAGACGTTTTATGATAATCCTTGGTGTGTTAGAAGAATCCGTTGGTGTGACGAAAGTGACCGCTTTTGAATAGTTAAAAGGTTTGTTGTAAACAACTTTTCTAATTTTGATCAACTCTCTTACGCCTTCTTATCTAATTCCTCTTGGCGATGATATTCAACAACACTCATAATTATCAATTTTATATTCTACACTTTGGAAACTTCGGGATTTGGTTTGAATGCTTTGGTTGAAAGCTTAGGTTTGTAATCAGCAAGATTCGGTCCATATCCATTTGGATTGGGTTTTAAAGTAAACTTTTCAATAGCTGTGACCGACTCACCATGTTTGTAAACAACAGTTTTAAACTCTTTAAGTTTGTTTTGCAAGCCGATAATTTCTTCAAGATGATCATCTATTCATTTCGTTGAATGCTTTTTGTAAGTAGAGAACTGTTTTTGACAAGTTAACAACTCAACCTTAGCTTTTTGATTTTCCAAGGTGAGAGCGTTAATTTGTTTTTGATGTTCATGTTTCAGTTGTTCTATTTCAGACAACAAAGCATTCTTCGAAGCCGCTAGATCACGCATCTGTCTCTCTAAATATTTTTCGTTTTGATGAGATTTAGCAAAGGCGACTTCAAAACCTTTTTCACGTTTTTCTTGAGTTTTGAAAAAGTTGAGTTGCTTTTCTAAACATTCAAAATCCTTGGTTAACAGTGCATTTTTACTTTTCAAGTCCCGATTTACTGCACGACATTCTTCCACCATGGATTGTTGGTTTTAAGTAACGAGATCAACATCGGATGCGAGGCAAAAGTTCGCTGTGTTCAACGTGAGTCACAACATGATCATTATTTAGATCCTCAAGTATAACCACGGAGTCAATTTGATTATCAAGGGAAACTATAAGGTCATCTTGATCGTCAAATATAACTACGGGTCTAGTTGAAAATCGTCGGAATGAGATGTGGACGACTCATTTTGAACATTCCCGAGCCTTGTGGATCTGGATGTTGGCGGAGATATTAGATCGAGATAAATATGGTTTGTTGGTTACTTGAGACAAGCCATCGGTGTCATATATTCGGGCATGTGTCACTCATGTGTAACTCATGCATATTGGCCATCAACATAACAAATTGCATTGGCCCGCAAGTCCTCCATATCATCATCCGAAGTGCGCATTCGCCATAAAACTCGTTTTTTTGTCCGTGAGAGTTCCACCAGCTTCATCCTTAAGAGCCAAAAGAAGAGCTTCTTTATGATAAGCACTGCCCCTAGTCCTCGACTTTGGGCATTCATTAGCCAGGTGTCCCTTCTCATTGCAGTTGTAGCATCGAAGACCATTCAACCCATTCGAGCATTTCCACTATTCCACCACTTGAGCTCTGTTGTTATTCCTACCCACAACATTAAACCCTTGACCACCGCCCATCTGGCGACTATAACCACGATTCTAAACTTCAACTCGTCCATTGTTCACAACAGCCTGATTCCTTGTGTTAGATGAGGAACGAATACGATTGTTGGATTTGTTGGTATAACGGCCAAAAGCATTAGCAATCATAACAAATCCTTGTAGCAATGCTTCGAACGGATCGGATTCCTCATTATCTTGACTATAAAGTGCCTGATCATTGTTGTTGTTATAAGGAACCAATTGAGTTTGTTGAGTTTTCTGTGATTGATCATGTGGTGTGATTGTGGCAGTTGGTTGAGTTGCTGGTTGAGGAGGATAACTGTTTTGAGCATACAAGGCAAGTTGTTGATTTTCTGGATGTGAAGGTGAAGCAATTTGAGCACGGAGAATCATTTCCTTATCAACTTCCTTTTCACGAGGCTTCAAGTAATTGTACAACAATCCGTATGTAGAATGATGCATGTTCTTCGCTTGACGGAGAAAAATGACATACTTCTCCCATTCAGGACCAAGACTACTCAGGAACTTAGTATTACCTGCAATTCTTGGCATGATGATGTTGTGTTTATCCAAATCATTTATGATGTCTGAGAATCGATGATGATAAGACTCTAGTGTCTCTCCAGGTTCAATCATGAAGTGTTCATAAGCCAAGTAAATTTTGGATTCCATATCCTCCTGATTGAGTGCAGATCCTTCCATAAGAAGATGAATATGTTCGCACATCGCCTTTGCAGTCTTTTGAGCATCAAAACTTCGAAGAATTGGGTTTGGTAATCCTAAAAGGATATATTGCATTGCAAGCTCATCAGCTTCATAGTGTAGAAGTTCTTCTGCATTCAGTCCTGCTTGAACAGCAATGTTTGATTGTTCATCTCTTGGTGGAATAGCATTTGGATCTCCGGGTACAATGACGGTAGGCATCGAAATGGACCTTCCAGGGATAACCTTCTTTAAGAACTTTCCATGTGGCTTCTTCGGATCACAAAACCTAAAGAACCTAATCACCCATTGATCGTAGTTTCCTGGAGTGAGCATTGGAGGTCTATCAAGTGATCCCGCCTCATGAATTGATTGTTGGTACGCTTAAAGCTTCACACATCTTTGCAAACCAAGTGGGTTCCTTCATAGTGTTTGATGAGTGCGTATTCACTCATCGTTTTAAGTCAAATGGTGGTGGAAAACATCTAAAAACACTCCGAAATGCATCAAAATGCGGAAAATATCTCAAAATTGTGTTTTATATGTTTCAGATGCAAAATGTTTAAAATCGGATGAAAAACGAACAAAGTTTGCATAATTGGCGTTTAGTCCCAACTTTTAAAATGGCAACTTTAGTCCTGAATTTCAAAAAATGATGAATTCACCCCTGGACATTTTAATTGGAAAATAAACATTATTAGTCCTCACGGTAATTTTTACTTGTCAAAATTGGTCATTTTGAGAATTTTGGAAAACTACAATTTCAATCCTTCAAGTTTCACAAATGCCAGTTTGGTCCCTACATTATTTGAGTTTTACAAGTTTGGACCTTTGATAGCATTTTCAGAATTTGATGATTGGTCCCTGGATTTTTGGATTTTACACCTTTGGCCCCTAAACTACAAATTTGATCCAAGTTTAATCCTAATACCAAACCACTTACTAGGCCCATATTACACCCAATCCGGTCAAATACAACTGGTCCAACACCCTATCCCAACCCGACCCGATCTAGTGATAACACAAACCAACCCATCCCCTGCTCTTTCTTCTTCACTATTTCCCTGCCCAAACAAACTTATCCCCGAACCCTAGATACCCAGAACCCCAAAACTCCTTTCTCTCCCCCAAGAACACTCCACCTCTCCTCTTTTTTACCCAATCTCACCATTACCCAAACCCACCTTCAACCTTTTACCCAGTTTCCCACAAATCCCTAACCCACTACTATTTTTCCCCCATGTCCAAACTCATCAATCCTAGTCAAAAAGAGCAGTGGATGGTCAAGATTGAGCTCAAAGTGGTACCTACCTGATCAATGGTCAAGATTGAGTTAAAGAAGCACAAAGTGGAATCTTGGTACACTTTTGCCCTCACAGAAGAAACACATCAAGAGATGAAGCTCAAGAGTTAAAGACATAGTTTAGTAGTATAAATAGGAGCCTTTGTAAGCCATTCAGGGGCACCCCCTAGTTTTTAGTCAAAATTTCAGTTTAAGTTTTCTTTGTAATCTTTAGTTTATTTCAATGAAAAAGCTTATTTGAGTTATCTTTGTCTCTTTTATTTCTAGCTACTCTCAATCTTTGTTATTAGTTAATGTACTTGGTTTTCAGAAAAGAAATAAACAGGGGCCAAAATCTTTTGCAAAAGGAGTGTTTGGGTCAGGCTCTAAACGAGTCAAAAGTTTCATTTTAACCCGTTTGACTTTCATAGTCAAACTCATTTTGAGTTCACAAGTCCTATTTACAAGCTTGCTAGTTGATTGAAAAGTTGTACAAGTATTAAGTTAAAGTAAAAAAGGTGTTTCCTGTTTTTTTTTTTTTTTTTTCTAAACTGCACAGAACAAGTAGCCTTAAGCTGCTGTTCATGTGCAGATTTCATAGCTTAAATGGTATTCAAAACTTGAAAATTTTGTTTTTCCTTAATCTTCACAAGCTCAACTTAGCTCCTGTTCAATCTATGTTCATCTTGGATCTTGTTAGCTCAGTTTATAGTGATTTCCAAAGCTGTCCATTTACAATTATTTTCTCGAACAAGCGCCCCAAAGGCCAACTGTGTACAGCTTATTTATAAGCTGTACAGTGTAAAATTGGCATCTCAATCTGTTATTTTGTGAATCTCCACCACCCTACCTTTGTTTTGCAGCTTATGTCTTGCTTGGAAGCTCAATTCTCAGCTTAAAAAATAAGCTTAAAACAGGCCCCCAGCTGTTGTTTGCAGCCTGCAGTCTCAGTCCCTCATGTCACATTTGTTTTTCTTGTTTTAGCTTATTATGTTTTATAATCTGCTTATTAGTTATAAGTAGGTTAGTTTAGCTTAGTGTAGTTGAACTTAGCTTATTAGGTATTCCCTTAGAGCTTATTAGGATAATCTATTTGCTTATCAATTAGCTAGTTATTTATCTTAAACATGATTTAGCTTTAGAGTAGTTTTAAGTTCCAACTGTTTTTTTTCCTTAATTCAGTTAGTTTTAGCTTATTTCATTATTTGCACTTAATGTTTCTGCCATTATGCTCCATGGTGTGCTTATTTGATCCTATGGTTGTTTAATTTGTGCTCAAAAGCCAAAGGAGTGTTTGGATTTTAGGCTAATAAGGGTGTTTGTTTGTGTTCTGTCCCAAACAGTCACTTATAAGCTATTTATACAGCTTATTTGTGAGTTTTCAAAGTATAAGTGTTTGCTAAAGTCCCTCATTTTGTTAGAACCTTCAAGTTTCAAAAGCTACTTAAACATAGTTTGGCTAAGTGCTTAATTGAATCAAGAAAAAGGAGTGTTTGTTTGATATGCGCTCACTGTTGAGATAAGCTGCCTCTAACAGCTTATTTAAGGCTTATCACTGAAAAAGTTTTTCACAAAATGTCTTTACTTTTGTCTCATCTTTGAGTTCCAAAAAGAAAAATTGAAAAAAAAATGTTTTGCAAAAAATGGCATGGCTGGGACTCGAACCCACGCCATCCACCTCACAACACAACATCACAACCAGGCGCCCTTGGGACTTTTATCAGTCATTCTTTGCATCATTAAATACATAAGGCTTCATTGGCAGTTTGTGCTTTAAGCACTCTTTAGCTTATTTCGAGCTTATTTTGAATAGCAACATCTTTGTTTTCTTATTTTTCTTAGATCTAGCATAACCTAAAGTAGTTTTCTGTAAAATTTCAGATTTTTCTTGATTAGTTTAGTATTTTTAATCAATTAATTAGTGTCAAATCGTTTTTAATTCGTAGAAATTAATTTAAAAGTCGAAAAAATATTCCGCTTTTTCCAAAAATTATTTTTAGTCGAATAGATCGTAGGAAAATTGGTTTCACACCCGTAGCCCTTAAATTGCAAAATTTTTACGTTTATGGCTCGGGGTGTTTTACCGTTTTTACGTTTTTACGATTTTGCACCCTAGGACTTAGTGTAGCTTCGTTTTATCATTTCTTAGGTTTAGTGTTAGTTTATTTTTAGTTATTTAGGGTTCCCTTGCCTTAATTACTTTCCCGTTATTTAATTTGTAGAATCCGTAATCAAATCCAAAAATCATTAAAAACCAATTCAAGTTCAAATCACGAAACTCAACGAATCCTTCCATTCACACCTCGTTGGGACACGACCCGGGGAAATCACTTCCCGGTATCACTTTTATCACACCCGTGAGGTTTGGCACGTTGACCTTTTTCCTAAAGGGTTAATTTGTCGAATTTTACGGTTATTTTGATATACGTTGATATTGTGTTTTTCACCACTCACTTCACAACGAATCAAATTTTGGCGCCGCTGCCGGGGAGGTGTGTTGCGACAATATCGTGAAGTTTTTGGCGATTAGTGACTTGAAGAACCTTCCTCGTGAAGTTATTGTTTTTATAAAAATACAAAAATACAAAAATATTTTTCTTTGTATATATATGTAAAAGATTAAAAATACAAAAAGATTTTCCTTGTTGTTTTAAATAAATAGAAGACACAATCAATATAACATTCTTAACTGAGGTGTTATCATTATAAGTTCCCGAACAAAAGATTTAAAACTTGCCTTTGTGTCGCTCGTGTTTTGGTTTAATTCTATCGGTTTAACAAACTGTGCGAGGGGTATAAGGACGGCCTGACATTAAATTGCGGCTGAAAAGAGACGGGTTTTTAATAAGCTTCGCTGACCTAAAAAGTCTCTCCGCTCCTTTGTGCGTTTTACTTATAGAAGTGATCATTTCACGTGGGATTATTGGTTTAAGTTCACCGTGTTTTGCCTCGGTCTTGTTTTAATTGAAAGTGTTGTTTTTGGAAGTGCATGTGCACTCGTCTTTGTCATAAAACCCCAAAAATAATCGTCTTTATCCTCTGACCCGATGATTCTTTCCGTTTATCCCTCTTATTCGTATAATTCTTCGTGATGTCTTCGTCTTACCAATTCATTTGCGAATGGTGTGGGGGTCCTCAAAATGGTGAAAATTGCCCTGGTTGTAGCATTGTGAGTGCGGGAAACGGGTTTGTCTACGACCAAAATCCCTACAATGAAACAACCAATTTCCTTAACCAACCCCCACATCATGAGATGGATACATGTTCTTGTGAACATTGTGCAGGTCCTCACCAAGGTTTTGAATGTCAAGTTCAATATAAGAATCAAACCTTTGGTTATGACCATTATCCATACAATTCACCAAATCCGTCACAACAATCGTATTGTTGTGAGTACTGTGGAGGTCCGCATTTTAACTTCGAGTGTCAAACGAGGAATTCATATGACCAACCTCCACAGTGCCAAATGATTCAAACACAACCTCCGCCAATTCCTCAAAAACTTCTCCTAGATTTTCTAGATGTATTAAAGGATTTAAAAGAATTGGTTAATAAACGTGCCCAAGAAGAGTCTCATCAGAAAACGTATGGAGAACTTCTAGCCGAAGAACAAGCAGCTCAAGAACGAAAGATTGCTAGCCGAAGAAGCTAAAAGGCGTGCTCTATTTAACGAGGCTTGCCGTCTCGATAACGAGGATGAGGAGGATTGGGAGACGATAAAGGACAAGGTGCATATCTCAAGCCCACAAAGTACCGCACATGTCCACTCTCCGCCCTTATCTTGCCTATCTACCTTAGAACCATCGGATAATCTTTTAATGGGGGACGAACATCTTAGCACTATTCCGAAACGAAACCGTCGTGTCTGAGAACCTTGTCCCAACCCCATGTGAATCCGAGGTTATCTCCGGTAATATGTGTGATAAGACGCTTGACGATGATTCTTCTCCTCCTCTTGACATTCCAAACGATCATGTCGAGATGTTCTCCGATTCTGATGAAGATTGTACTCCGTTTGACGATTCTTTATCTTATGGAGACATCGATTATGTCGAGGAGTTGCCTTCTGAGCTAGTCAGCTTAAAGGAGGAGAGAGATTTTGATGATCTGAAAATTGAGGATGATATACATCGTGAAAAATTGTTCAATGTAGATCTTCTCATTTCTAAGATCGAATCATTTTGTGATAAAACAGCTTCACCTCCTATCCCCATTGAGGATAGTGACTCTATCTTGGAAAAGCCCGAAACATTTCCTAACCTTGAGGCTTTATCCAATGATTTTCTTCCGGAATATGAAGCATTCCGTTTTGATATCAGTCATATTGGAGAGAAGAGTAGTGGCGGTCCACTTCTCATCCTGATATCTCTCTTTCGACTTATGAGTCGTTTTGCTTTGATATCGATCATACTGGAGATACGAGTCGTGGCAGTACCACTTCTCATGCATGTATCTCTCTTCCCGGTATGATTCGTTTTGCTTTGATCTAGATCCTGAGGAGTTCTCCGGTGAACTCTCTCATATCATATCTCCACCGGAGTATGATCATTTCTATTTTGATCTTGATCTTGACCGGAGGAGACATGCTCTATCAAAAGAGTTTGCTTATTGAGGACACTACCCCGCCTCTCCCTCCCGAGGTGTTTGTTGAAAATGACCAAAAAAGCTTTAATGATGATATTCAAAATAAGGAAAATGAAAAACTTTCTTTTGAGGATGAAGATCTTATCCCGATTTTTATAAACATCTTTCTTCCATTCCTCACATATGATGTGACTTCTCATCTCCTTCATTCCTACGGGAGTGAGGACATCATATTTGACCCCGGCATCTCCATTTATCATTCTTTTGAGCCGGTTGTATTTCATCGGAGTGGAACTTTCAACACATTCAATGTTTATCCAAACCATTTGAATGAAAGTCCGATGGAGATTTTCTCTTCACTTGCTTCCCCATGGACCAATGAATTGGGGTCGAGTCAAGCTAGCGACTTCGGTTAACAAAAACAAGAGCACGCTATATGGGTTTTCACCCGTATTTCTGACTTCTTTCTACTTTCTACCACCCTAAGTGTGGGGGTTGCCCACATCTTTGTGAAAAAAAAAAAACCTTCTTTCAAATAATGGCCGTAGTATTTCCCTTTTACGTTCTTTGTTTCGGCATAACCGCCGGTACTTTGAATATTGAGGGCAATATTCATTTCTAAGTGTGGGGGGGAATTCTCACGAATTTTATCATATAATTATATTAATTCCCCCGTTTTTGGCCAAAATTTTTTTTTTGAGTAAGTGTTTTACACTTTCTCATTCGGTTATCAGTCCGCCATGTCGGTAAGGCTAAAGGATTGGCTAATCCAGGAGCAAACGGCTCTTGGTAAAGATATATCAAATCCGTTGACGGCTTGCAATTTGCCCAAAATTGTATGGTGTTCAGCTCACCATATCTTTAATTAGTGAAGAGTTGGCTAGCCCGCAAGTTTATGGCTTGTGGTAAAGGCGGTTGGAAATCCATAATTGGTAATCGACTCACCAAAGATAATATTGATAATTTATCTAAGAGTTGGCTAGTCCGAAGCAAAACGGCTTCGGTAAAGACAAATCACATCCGTTGAAAGCTGGTGGTTTGCTCAAAATCACATGGTTATCGGTGTACCATGGTTCTTATTTGAACTAAAACATTTGGCTACTCCAGAAGTAATGGCTTTTGGTAAAGAGATTCAAATCCATTATGTTTTCTCAAAAGATTGCTAGGGACTAGCAATGCTTTAGTGTGGGGGATTTGATGAGTGCGTATTCACTCATCGTTTTAAGTCAAATCTGAGCTGCAAAACATCTAAAAACACTCCGAAATGCATCAAAATACTGAAAATATCTCAAAATTGTGTTTTATATGTTTCAGATGCAAAATGTTTAAAATCAGATGAAAAACGAACAAAGTTTGCATAATTGGCAGTTTCAGTCCCCCAACTTTTAAAAATGGCAACTTTAGTCCCTGGAATTTCAAAAAAATGACAGAATTCACCCCTGGACATTTTTAATTGGAAAATAAACATTATTAGTCCTCTGGTAATTTTTACTTGTCAAAATTGGTCATTTTGAGAATTTTTGGAAAACTACAATTTCAGTCCTTCAAGTTTCACAAATGACAGATTTGGTCCCTACATTATTTGAGTTTTTACAAGTTTGGACCTTTGATAGCATTTTCAGAATTTCATGATTGGTCCCTGGATTTTTGGATTTTACACCTTTGGCCCCTAAACTACAAATTTGATCCAAGTTTAATCCTAATACCAAACCACTTACTAGGCCCATATTACACCCAATCCAGTCCAAATACAACCTGGTCCAACACCCTATCCCCTAACCCTGACCCGATCTAGTGATAACACAAACCAACCCATCCCCTGTTCTTTCTTCTTCACTCTTTCCCGCCCAAACAAACTTATCCCCAAAACCCTAGATACCCAGAACCCCAAAACTCCCTTTCTCTCCTCCCCAAGAACACTCCACCTCTCCTCTCTCTTTTACCCAATCTCACCATTACCCAAACCCACCTTCAACCTTTTACCCAGTTTCCCACAAATCCCTAACCCACTACTATTTTTCCCCCCATGTCCAGCTCATCAATCCTAGTCAAAAAGAGCAGTGGATGGTCAAGATTGAGCTCAAAGTGGTACCTACCTGATCAATGGTCAAGATTGAGTTAAAGAAGCACAAAGTGGAATCTTGGCTGCCTGCCCTCACAGAAGAAACACATCAAGAGATGAAGCTCAAGAGTTAAAGACATAGTTTAGTAGTATAAATAGGAGCCTTTGTAAGCCATTCAGGGGCACCCCCTAGTTTTTAGTCAAAATTTCAGTTTAAGTTTTCTTTGTAATCTTTAGTTTATTTCAATGAAAAAGCTTATTTGAGTTATCTTTGTCTCTTTTATTTCTAGCTACTATCAATCTTTGTTATTAGTTAATGTACTTGGTTTTCAGAAAAGAAATAAACAGGGGCCAAAATCTTTTGCAAAAGGAGTGTTTGGGTCAGGCTCTAAACGAGTCAAAAGTTTCATTTTAACCCGTTTGACTTTCATAGTCAAACTCATTTTGAGTTCACAAGTCCTATTTACAAGCTTGCTAGTTGATTGAAAAGTTGTACAAGTATTAAGTTAAAGTAAAAAAGGTGTTTCCTGTTTTTTTTTTTCTAAACTGCACAGAACAAGTAGCCTTAAGCTGCTGTTCATGTGCAGATTTCATAGCTTAAATGGTATTCAAAACTTGTAAATTTTGTTTTTCCTTAATCTTCACAAGCTCAACTTAGCTCCTGTTCAATCTATGTTCATCTTGGATCTTGTTAGCTCAGTTTATAGTGATTTCCAAAGCTGTCCATTTACAATTATTTTCTCAGCAAACAGGCCCCAAAGGCCAACTGTGTACAGCTTATTTATAAGCTGTACAGTGTAAAATTGGCATCTCAATCTGTTATTTTGTGAATCTCCACCACCCTGCCTTTGTTTTGCAGCTTATGTCTTGCTTGGAAGCTCAATTCTCAGCTTAAAAAATAAGCTTAAAACAGGCCCCCAGCTGTTGTTTGCAGCCTGCAGTCTCAGTCCCTCATGTCACATTTGTTTTTCTTGTTTTAGCTTATCATGTTTTTATAATCTGCTTATTAGTTATAAGTAGGTTAGTTTAGCTTAGTGTAGTTGAACTTAGCTTATTAGGCATTCCCTTAGAGCTTAGTAGGTTAATCTTATTGCTTATCAGTTAGCTAGTTATTCATCTTAAACATGTTTTAGCTTTAGAGTAGTTTTAAGTTCCAACTGTTTCTTCCCCTTAATTCAGTTAGTTTTAGCTTATTTCATTATTTTCACTTAATGTATCTGCCATTTGGCTCCATGTTGTGCTTATTTGTTCCTATGGTTGCTTAATTTGTGCTCAAAAGCCAAAGGAGTGTTTGGATTTTAGGCTAATAAGGGTGTTTGTTTGTGTTCTGTCCCAAACAGTCACTTATAAGCTATTTATACAGCTTATTTGTGAGTTTTCAAAGTATAAGTGTTTGCTAAAGTCCCTCATTTTGTTAGAACCTTCAAGTTTCAAAAGCTACTTAAACATAGTTTGGCTAAGTGCTTAATTGAATCAAGAAAAAGGAGTGTTTGTTTGATATGCGCTCACTGTTGAGATAAGCTGCCTCTAACAGCTTATTTAAGGCTTATCACTGAAAAAGTTTTTCACAAAATGTCTTTACTTTTGTCTCATCTTTGAGTTCCAAAAAGAAAAATTGAAAAAAAAATGTTTTGCAAAAAATGGCATGGCTGGGACTCGAACCCACGCCATCCACCTCACAACACAACATCACAACCAGGCGCCCTTGGGACTTTTATCAGTCATTCTTTGCATCATTAAATACATAAGGCTTCATTGGCAGTTTGTGCTTTAAGCACTCTTTAGCTTATTTCGAGCTTATTTTGAATAGCAACATACTGTTTTCTTATTTTTCTTAGATCTAGCATAACCTAAAGTAGTTTTCTGTAAAATTTCAGATTTTTCTTGATTAGTTTAGTATTTTTAATCAATTAATTAGTGTTAAATCGTTTTTAATTCGTAGAAATTAATTTAAAAGTCGAAAAAATATTCCGCTTTTTCCAAAAATTATTTTTAGTCGAATAGATCGTAGGAAAATTGGTTTCACACCCGTAGCCCTTAAATTGCAAAATTTTTACGTTTATGGCTCGGGGTGTTTTACCGTTTTTACGTTTTTGCACCCTAGGACTTAGTGTAGCTTCGTTTTATCATTTCTTAGGTTTAGTGTTAGTTATTTAGGGGTCCCTTGCCTTAATCACTTTCCCGTTATTTAATTTGTAGAATCCGTAATCAAATCCAAAAATCATTAAAAACCAATTCAAGTTCAAATCACGAAACTCAACGAATCCTTCCATTCACACCTCGTTTGGACACGACCCGGGGAAATCACTTCCCGGTATCACTTTTATCACACCCGTGAGGTTTGGCACGTTGACCTTTTTCCTAAAGGGTTAATTTGTCGAATTTTACGGTTATTTTGATATACGTTGATATTGTGTTTTTCACCACTCACTTCACAACGAATCAGTGTTCCTTGATGGATGTTTATTGAAATCGTTTGTGTAGGGTTGAACTTGAAGACTTGGTGGTGGTTGAACCATTTGAGGTTGTGGAATTGCTGCAAGTTGTGGAGTATGTTGTTGATTAAATTGTTGCTGATAAATTGCTTGTTGTTGATTCCATTGTTGATGTTGTGGACTTAGTTGTTGTTGTCGTTGAGTATAAGTGTAAGGGAAATATTTAGAGTATAGTGGTTGTGACATGTTGATAAACTTGTGTTATAAAATGGATCTTTCTAGTCGAATGAACCTTTGTTGATGAAGTATCCTTAGGCGTAGAAATCACAATAAACCAAGTAGCACTTATGCGTAAAAACACCAAAGTTACGCGTAACAGCAAGAGTTACGCGTAGGTTTAGCTTACGCGTAAGTAAGGTGAAAACACTAAAGTTATGCGTAAAACAAGAAGTTAGGCGTAGAAAACTTAGGCGTAGGATTAGCTTATGCGTAAGACAGAGCTTAGGCGTAAGATGAATCTTAGGCGTAAAAATTTCTACGCGTGGCTTATGCTTATGCGTAATTTTAGGGTTTTGTGCCAAATGATCTTTACACTCTCACGTTAAAAGATATCCAAAGTCGACGTATTCTCGGGCTTATCCAAGCAAGAAAACACGGAGTAAACCACGAAAACTGAAGATCAAACCAAGGACACGTTACGCGTAAGTTTAGGGTTTCCACTTACGCGTAAGATTTAGCTAAAAATGATTTCTTCCAACCGATGTTTCCAAACCAGATTTTAGTGATGAAATAGCTTCAATATCACCAAAATAACACAAAAGTGTGAAACTTGATGAACCAAAGCTTAAAAACCACGTTATGCATAGGAATAAACCCTCGTACAAAATCAAGCAAGAAAACGATGATCCACGCGTAAAGGTTGAAACTTTTTGCCAAAAACCGTTATTTTAACACCTTAACACGTTTAAAGTACAAGAATCTTGGATTAAAAAGTGTAAAAAATGAGTTTCTAAGCGAATGATCGTTCCCGAACCGTCAAGTTTTATCACACAAGCTAACCACTTGTGAATGGTCAACCGTAATAAACTTCAAACATCTCAGAAACAATACAATTAAGATCTGGAGAGTATAGTGTTTCCACAGGTCGTTAAGTCCCAACGAGTCGCTGAATAATCAAACGTATAGTGATCGGGTGATAATGAACGGGAAAAGTTTTGTGATTGATACTAGATGACAAAGGAAAAATGAAAAAAAAAGCTAAATTATATTAAATAAACGCTATCACTATTTTTAAAATTTGATGTTTTTGATTTTTCTTTTATAAATTTAAATTAAAAACTACGTAACGTACAAAAGAAAATGTGAAATTGAAACAGTGTTAATCCTAAAAATATAAAGATGACATTTTTACAAACCTAATGATAAGAGAAAATTTAGAGAAAAATAAAATTATTTTTATGACTATTTATTTAATTATTATTAATTAAAAACTATTTTTACTTATTTAATAATACCCTAAAATATAAGAAAATATGAAATAAAGCTAGAAAAGTGAAATTATGACCTAGAAAAATCTAAAATAACTAAAGAGAATTTTCAAAACTAATTTTTTATTTTTATGATTATTTTTCTATTTTCTATGAATTAAAAACTATTTAAAACTAATTAAATTGCTAAAAATTAAAAATTTAACTAAGAAAAATTTGGAAAAATTACTTTTTTGCTTTTTATATTTATCTTAACCTAGGAAAAATGAAAACTTATTTTTTTGAAGCTTTTCTGATTTATTTGCAATAAAAGCTAATTAAAAAGTCCTAAAAACTGTTGTAAATAAGGAAAAATAGCAAACAGTCTTTGGAAAAATATGAAAAATTCAGGAAAAGTCCAAAATAATATTCTAAGTATATGAAAAATATAAAAACAGTAGCTTATGTGTGAGAATATGAGGCTGCAGTGAAGAGTACTTATAAATAAGCACTTGGAATAAGCTAATGAACACAAAAAGCTGCCAACCTATCACAGAAGCTATAATAAGCTAAAAGTACTCAAAAGCAACTAATATCAACTAACTTTAACCTCTGAAATACAAACTGCACAGATTTGATGATTTGAAATCAATTGCTAAAAACAGTTTTTATGTCTACTTTGTGGCTTGAAAATAAGCCACTCAAATAAGCTGAAACTAAAAACCAGATATAGGATCCTACACTAGACCTGGCTAGCTACTTATAGACCAAGAACCAGACCAAGATAAGCTCTAATGAGCTTGTGACAATGTAAAACCCTAAAATCTAAATCGCGTGAAATGACAATTTTGCCCTCCAACTTAAAATTTTACCAACTCGGGAAAACACGTCAACTTCAGTTAATAAGTTATATGATTAATAATATTTCTACATTATGAAGATAATAAACTTATGATATACATTATAAGAACTTGAATAATTAAAGTCTAGTAGCACATAAACATTTCAAAATGGTACACAATTAACTTGGACTTGAAACAAGACTAGATGCATGGTAAAATGATAAGAATGGAAGTTATGGAATTGGTCTTGAAACCCCCTTGATGGCCGGCCTTACCTCTCCCCATTTAACTCACCATATCAAAATTTATCAATCACATTTATCTCATTTCCATTTCATTCAAAATACACACAAAACCCTAGCTCTCTTTTTCTCCATACATAGTGGCGGCATAAATTGTTTTCTCCCATTCAATCCAAAAATAATACAAACCAAGGTGTTCCAAAGAGGCTTGTAATCGTAGGTGATCGTCTAGTGGGTGTCGTGATCGTGTTTGGTTCGATTTGGGAGCTTGGTCGTGGGTTTCCTAAGGTGTACGTGGGGTTTGATACAACCAAGGGAGACTTGGTTTAGTTTTTGTGGTTTGATTCTTGTCTTTGGTCTCGTACACGCTTCAAGGGTAACGTATCGTCATCTTAATCTTTTTCCTCCTTGCTTCCTTTGTCAATTCGTGGCATATAATAAACTAGGGCTTGCTATATGTAAAGATGATCACATAAAATCATAACTATATTAGCACATGAAATGATAACACATGAAATGATAAAACCTTGAATCTTGATCTATATTATTCGAATGGGATTTGACATATTATATGAATACAAAACTGAAAATTAGTCTTTCTTTATGTCGACTTAATTGTGTGTTTATAAAGGGTTTAATGTGCTTAAGAAACTATACGTATATGTATGTGATAACGGATTTAATAACGAATGATTTATGAAATGGTTTTGGTCTTGATAATGGGCGTACAAATCTGATCTTGGGGGAGGGTGATTCGAAATAAAATGTTATCACCTAAGGTGTATATTAATCTTGTTATAATCGAGCTAGAATGGTTAAAACGGATACGTGATCATAATCCAAAAACTAGGGTTTGTAATTCATGATTTAATAAAGTTAAGGGTTTTTTTTGTAAATTATGAAACTTGATGGATTAACTTGTTAATATTGTAACTAAATGGACTTAATGAGTAAAATGAGTAAACTTGCTATATTTACACTTTTAACCCTATACTTTGCAATATTGACATTTTAAACCCTAAACTTTTGTAACTTGTCATAAATGATCCTTAAATCATACTAACACTCATTTTCACTATTTAACTATAGTTAAGTGACTAAACTTACTAATTATGGAAACCTGCTAATTTTGGAAAGTTACTAAAAATAGAAAGTTTCCTAAAATAGAAAGTTACTTAAAATGGAAAGATTACTAAAACGGGGAACTTACTAAAAATGGAAAGCCGTCTTAAACGAGTAACCTTATTCTTATAGAACGTTATTTAATTCATATAGGTTCCGGGCGGCGTGATTGATCTCATTCCTTGACTTTACTTTCATTGTTTGCTTGCTTCGAATAAAGTACGGATATTCAGTCTCTCCTTCTACAACATTCTTTGTTCGTAAATATTAGTACAGATATTCTGACCTTATCTCTTAAGGTTTCTCGTGATTCTTATACATCTTTCGATATTAGTTGGAACCGTTACGTTGTACTCTAAGCCTCTTGATTAGGGCTTCCCTAAGACTTTGCTATGCTCCCTTTGATATGAACCTTTGATATGAACCTTTGATATGAAACATTGATATGGAACTTTGATATGGAATAAGATATGAACCTTATGATATGATATGCTTTGACCCTTCAGTCTGATACCCGAGCCAAAATATGTTTCCTAGTCAGGAAGGTAACCTGACCGTGTCATTGATGCACCAATGGCATGACTCCAGTGTGCACGAGTGATGTTGCACACCGTCCCCATTTTGATATGATTATGAGCTCACTATATGTATTTGATTTTGCCATTATATGTTTTGGGGGGCGTATGGATGCATCCTAGATTTGATTTGTTTCGAGGGATTTAATCTGATTGGAGCTTTGTTTGGTGAATGATGTCGGGTGCAATCCGCGTCTTCACATTTTTGGGAGTTGATCACTCCATGGTTATTTGAGGTCTCCCCTCCTTTATATGGTATTTTGAGGTCACCCCTCGGGATACAACTGATATGATATGATATGATATGTGTTTGATATGATATGGGCTCGTGGTTGAGGACTGACCTTTCATTTCTATTTCTATTCGTTATCCTTTGTTATGCCTTATGATATTCCCATTTGCACATTATGATTATGATACCTTCGTTACTTACCCTTCGATTATTCGTTTGTTATATATATATCATGCTCTCATTGGGCTTTTAAGCTCGTTTTTCTTTCCATGCGGCGGTAATTAAGCTAGATGCTGTGATTCTTAGCTATGGGTTTGAGTGATGAGCGGATATGCGGACTTATGGCTTTAGTCATCTAGTTTCTACTTCATTATGTTGACATTCATTAGACTCGGATTATGTTATTTATGTCTTGGATTATTCCTTTGATTTCCTTTGAACTTATGTAATGTTTTAGCCGTGTTGGCTGGATTTTCCTTTGGTTATTTATATAAGACTTCCGCTGCTTTGTTATGTTATTATGTATGCTTTGATATGACACCATTTTGTAATACTTCTACCCTTATCGGGTTGGGGTGTTACAATTATGGTATCAGAGCGCCCAGGTTTACGACTTGTAGTCAGGACCTGTGACATATGAACCCTAAGCGTTATCCGTAGAGCTTAAGTTTTGACTGGTGAGGTTTGGGTAGATTCTAGGTTCATTTTCATCGTTTCCGTTCATGATCTTCATCTTATTTTTCTAACCTTTGCTAATCGTTTAATGAACTCTTCAGATGGTCCAAACTCGTAGGAACGGCGACGACAACGGAGATGGAAATCCTAATTTCGAAGCTTTGATTGCACGCGCTCTAGCCACTGCTATGCCCGGGATAGTGGCTACCATCACTGAGAATGTTCGGAATGGCGCTAGTTCTTCTGGTGGGGGAAATTGTGGGGGTGCTAACCCACCTACACCCATTCATGTATGGATCGAGCGCTTCAACAAACTTAAGCCAATCCCTTTTCGCTCGGCAGTTTCACCTAATGAGGAGATCGGATCACGCACCTGGAAAAGCTTTTCAATGTGCTGGGTTATGGTGATGATGTGAAAACCCGACTTGCTGCCTTCAAACTCGAGGTGATGCCCTAAATTGGTGGAAGGCCTATCTCTTGTCCAAAGAGGAGAACTTTCTTGATACTTGTGCTTGGAATACCTTCAGGGGCATCTTCTACAAGCAGTATTTCCCTGAGTCAGAACAGCTACGATATGAGAGGGAGTATGAGTCCATTCATCAATTGGATAAGGAAAATTCTCACGAGTATATGCAACGCTTTATGAGAATGGTTGGGTTTGTAGGTGCTACAGTTGCTGGAGATGCTCGTCGTCAGGCTTGTAAGTTCAAATGGGGGTTAAAGAAGTGGGTGCTAGACAGGATGATCAACCATCGGATATCGAGGGGTTGCAGCTTAGCGGATGATGTCCGCAACATTGAGTTATTGCATGAAGAGCGGGGTTACAACAAGAGGAACAGGGGATGGTGATCGTATTCATCCTAGGGGTCGACAGACCACTCGGAGTTCGAGGGTAGACATGACCGTGGTCACGACACGTCGGGATACTAGGGCACATGGTTCAAGAGGTACAGATCGGAAACGACCGCCGAGTCGTGATGCCGGGGTCAACGCCGGGGTAGGGACCAATATTATCGTGGTGATCAGCCAGGACCGTTCTTCGTTCGTCATATCACGAGGCCCGCTGAGGTTTTGCCTCCTCCTCCCCTTTGCAACACTTGTGGAAAGCCTCATCCGGGCATTTGCTTCAAGGCCACAGGTGGTTGTTATGGATGTGGATCTACTACTCATAGAGTGAAGGATTGCCCTACTCAGGGGAAAGTGACTACTCCGGGAAACACGGCCAAACCGACTCGGACTAAGGGTCGTGTGTTTTCAGTTACTCGGGACAGGCATGAACACTCAGTACCATTACGGCATTATTCATATTGGTGATATTTCGCTTTACTCTATTTGATACCGGCGCTACACATTCTATGATATCTACTTCGTTTATAAGGAAGTTAAATATGACACCCACACCTTTGTTAAACCGAGTCTCTATTTCCACCCCTATGAAAAACCAAGTACTTATTGATCGTGAGTATGTGGATTGTCCCTTACGCTTTGATGATGGTATTCGTTCGGCTAATCTTCTTCCTTTGGATATGTTTGATTTCGATATTATTCTGGGTATGGATTGGTTGGCCTTGCATAGGGCTACCATTGATGCTATGCTCGAATTGTTATCTTTGGTAATATTCACCAACCTGATTTCGTTTATCATGGTGCTCTACCGCCTAAGTCTGTTAAGATCATCTCGGCTATGAAAGCTCGCACTCTCATTTTGCATGGTTGCCTTGGTTTTCTGGCATCCATTAAGGATACTTCTCTTGATGTTCCTACCATTGAAAGTCTTTTCGTTGTACGATTTTCCGATGTTTTCCCCGATGAACTTCCCGGTATTGCTCCGGCTAGGGAAGTTGAGTTTGGCATCGATTTGATTCCTGGGGCTGAACCTATATCTAAAGCTCCTTACCGTATGGCACCGATCGAATTGAAGGAGTTGAAAGAACAGTTGCAAGAACTGTTGGAGAACGGCTTTATTAGGCCGGTGTTTCACCTTGGGGTGCACCCTGTTGTTGTTAAGAAGGATGGTAGTATGAGGTTGTGTATTGACTACCGTGAGCTGAACCGTATCACTATCCTTAACCGTTATCCCCTTCCACGCATCGATGACTTGTTTGATCAATTGCAAGGAGCAAAATTCTTCTCTAAGATCGATTTGAGGTCTGGTTATCATCAGTTACGTATGAAGGAACAAGATGTTCCTAAGACCGCGTTTCGTACTCGCTATGGCCATTATGAGTTCTTGGTTATGCCGTTTGGTTTGACTAACGCACCTGCAGTTTTCATGGATCTTATGAACCGTGTTTTCCACGAGTATCTCGATAAATTTGTAATCGTTTTCATCGATGACATCCTTGTGTATTCTAAGAGTGAGGCCGAGCACGAGCAGCATCTTCGTATAGTATTGGAGACTCTTCACGCCGAAGTTGTATGCAAAATTTTCTAAGTGTGAATTCGGCTGAGCCAAGTTGCTTTCCTTGGTCACGCTTGGTCTGCCGATGGTATCAAGATGGACACATCTAAAGTTGAGGCTATCACAAAATGGCGAGACCTACTACCGGACGGAAGTGAGAAGTTTCACGGGCCTTGCCGGTTATTACTGCCGTTTTGTTGAGGGTTTCTCTCGATTGGCGTTACCTTTGACGCAATTGATGAGAAAAGGGAAAAGTTTGAATGGGCGGAGGGCGTGAAAAGAGTTTCGAGGAGTTGAAACGTAGATTGGTTTCTCGCTGTTTTGACACTTCCATCGGGTTCCGGAGGTTTTCAAATTTATAGTGACGCGTCAAAGAAAGGGTTGGGTTGTGTGTTGATGCAGCATGGTAAGGTGATTGCCTATGCTTCGAGGCAATTGAAATCGTATGAGGAGAATTATCCCACGCATGATTTAGAGTTGGCTGCGGTGGTTTTTGCCTTAAAGATTTGGAGGCATTACTTGTACGGTGAGTCGTGTGATATCTTTACTGACCACAAAAGTTTAAAGTACATATTCACACAAAAGGAGCTCAATATGAGACAGCGGAGATGGTTGGAGCTTCTTAAGGATTATGACACTAACATCCAGTATCACCCGGGTAAGGCTAATGTGGTTGCAGATGCACTAAGCCGAAAGTCGGGTATGATTGCTAGTTTGGAGATTGAACCCAGGGTTCTTCACGATCTTGAGCTGATGGATGTGGAGTTTTGTTTTCGGGGTTATGATGGTTATTGCGCAAGCTTGAAGGTAGAGTCCAACCTTATATTGCGGATTAAGGAAGCCCAGAAGGATGATGGTGAGCTTTGGTCTATAGTTCAGAATATCGAGGCGGGTAAGCAGACGGACTTCAGTGTTGATGGTTTCGGCGTTGTATGGTATGAGGGCGACTTTGTGTTCAATGATCCCGCTTTGCGTGAGAGGCTGTTTTGTCGAGGCTCATAGTTCCCCATTCACTATTCATCCTGGTTCTACCAAGATGTATTGGGATCTTAAGCATTTCGGTGGAATGGCATGAAACAGATGTGGCTTTGTATGTTTCTAAGTGTATGACCTCGTCAGCAGGTCAAGATAGAGCATCACGGGCTAGTGGTCTACTTCGACCATTGGAGATTCCTACTTGGAAGTGGGAAGAGATTACTATGGATTTTGTCACCGGTTTGCCTCTCACTCGTAAAAGACATGATGCGATTTGGGTGGTCGTTGATCGGCTAACCAAGTCTGCTCATTTCTTACCTATCCGGAAGGACTATCGCGTTAGTAGGTTGGCGGAGATTTTTCGGCAAGAGATTGTTAGATTGCATGGTACTCCTACTGCTATTATTTCTGATAGAGATCCGCGCTTTACGTCACATTTTTGGAAGAGTCTGCAGAAAAATTGGGGCACGCGCCTTAAGTTCAAGACGCTTCATCCTCAAACCTGATGGTCAAACGGAGAGGACCATTCAGACTCTTGAGGACATGCTACGGGCTTGTGCATTGGAATGGACTGGGGACTGGGATGAGTATTTGTGCTTGGTGGAGTTTGCCTACAACAATAGTTGGCACGCTAGCATCAAAGGAGCACCGTACGAGTTGTTGTATGGGAGGAAGTGTAGAGCACCTATTTGTTGGGACGAAGTAGGTGAGCGCTGATTGAGGGCCGAGATTATTGAGGTCACTAATGAGAAGGTGGCGGTCGCTAGGGAGAAGTTGAAGGAGGCTCGCTCACGCGGAAAAAAGAGGTATGCAGATAAACATCGTCGTGATTTGAGTTTGATTGGTGATCGGGTATTTCGAAAGTTTCGCCGTCCGTGATATTGCCGCTTTGGAATCAAGGGCAAGCTTCGGTCCTCGATTCATCGGACCTTCGAGATTCTGGATCGTATTGGGGAGGTTTCCTACCGCTTAGCTCTACCTCCTCAGCTATCTCATGTTCATGACGTGTTTCATGTATCTCTGCTGCGGGGATACAACTACCATCCGTTGCATGTGGTTTCCTATCCTTTGGATCGATTCAGCCGATATGTCATTACCGAGGAACCCGGCTATTTTAGATCGACAAGATCGAATCACGAGAAACAAAGTAATTCCGTTTGTTAAGATTCTTTGGAAGAATCACCCAGCAGCGTGAAGCTACTGGGAGACCGAGGAATCTATGCGAGCTAGTTATCCGCATTTCTTTTCATCATCGGGTATGTCTTCGTTTATTGCTTCGTTCCTTTTCAATTTTCGAGGACGAAAATTTTCTTTTAGAGGGGAAGAGTTGTAAAACCCTAAAATCTAAATCGCGTGAAATGACAATTTTGCCCTCCAACTTAAAATTTTACCAACTCGGGAAAACACGTCAACTTCAGTTAATAAGTTATATGATTAATAATATTTCTACATTATGAAGATAATAAACTTATGATATACATTATAAGAACTTGAATAATTAAAGTCTAGTAGCACATAAACATTTCAAAATGGTACACAATTAACTTGGACTTGAAACAAGACTAGATGCATGGTAAAATGATAAGAATGGAAGTTATGGAATTGGTCTTGAAACCCCTTGATGGCGGCCTTACCTCTCCCCATTTAACTCACCATATCAAAATTTATCAATCACATTTATCTCATTTCCATTTCATTCAAAATACACACAAAACCCTAGCTCTCTTTTTCTCCATACATAGTGGCGGCATAAATTGTTTTCTCCCATTCAATCCAAAAATAATACAAACCAAGGTGTTCCAAAGAGGCTTGTAATCGTAGGTGATCGTCTAGTGGGTGTCGTGATCGTGTTTGATTCGATTTGGGAGCTTGGTCGTGGGTTTCCTAAGGTGTACGTGGGGTTTGATACAACCAAGGGAGACTTGGTTTAGTTTTTGTGGTTTGATTCTTGTCTTTGGTCTCGTACACGCTTCAAGGGTAACGTATCGTCATCTTAATCTTTTTCCTCCTTGCTTCCTTTGTCAATTCGTGGCATATAATAAACTAGGGCTTGCTATATGTAAAGATGATCACATAAAATCATAACTATATTAGCACATGAAATGATAACACATGAAATGATAAAACCTTGAATCTTGATCTATATTATTCGAATGGGATTTGACATATTATATGAATACAAAACTGAAAATTAGTCTTTCTTTATGTCGACTTATTTGTGTGTTTATAAAGGGTTTAATGTGCTTAAGAAACTATACGTATATGTATGTGATAACGGATTTAATAACGAATGATTTATGAAATGGTTTTGGTCTTGATAATGGGCGTACAAATCTGATATTGGGGGAGGGTGATTCGAAATAAAATGTTATCACATAAGGTGTATATTAATCTTGTTATAATCGAGCTAGAATGGTTAAAACGGATACGTGATCATAATCCAAAAACTAGGGTTTGTAATTCATGATTTAATAAAGTTAAGGGTTTGTTTTGTAAATTATGAAACTTGATGGATTAACTTGTTAATATTGTAACTAAATGGATTTAATGAGTAAAATGAGTAAACTTGCTATATTTACACTTTTAACCCTATACTTTGCAATATTGACATTTTAAACCCTAAACTTTTGTAACTTGTCATAAATGATCCTTAAATCATACTAACACTCCTTTTCACTATTTAACTATAGTTAAGTGACTAAACTTACTAATTATGGAAACCTGCTAATTTTGGAAAGTTACTAAAAATAGAAAGTTTCCTAAAATAGAAAGTTACTTAAAATGGAAAGATTACTAAAACGGGGAACTTACTAAAAATGGAAAGCCGTCTTAAACGAGTAACCTTATTCTTATAGAACGTTATTTAATTCATATAGGTTCCGGGCGGCGTGATTGATCTCATTCCTTGACTTTACTTTCATTGTTTGCTTGCTTCGAATAAAGTACGGATATTCAGTCTCTCCTTCTACAACATTCTTTGTTTGCAAATATTAGTACAGATATTCTGACCTTATCTCTTAAGGTTTCTCGTGATTCTTATACATCTTTCGATATTAGTTGGAACCGTTACGTTGTACTCTAAGCCTCTTGATTAGGGCTTCCCTAAGACTTTGCTATGCTCCCTTTGATATGAACCTTTGATATGAACCTTTGATATGAACCTTTGATATGAAACATTGATATGGAACTTTGATATGGAATAAGATATGAACCTTATGATATGATAT
This sequence comes from Chrysanthemum makinoi, assembly GCA_910596185.1. Taxonomy (NCBI): domain Eukaryota; kingdom Viridiplantae; phylum Streptophyta; class Magnoliopsida; order Asterales; family Asteraceae; genus Chrysanthemum; species Chrysanthemum makinoi. The sequence goes on from OU343221.1 coordinate 114,815,227, forward strand.
GCTTTGACCCTTCAGTCTGATACCCGAGCCAAAATATGTTTCCTAGTCAGGAAGGTAACCTGACCGTGTCATTGATGCACCAATGGCATGACTCCAGTGTGCACGAGTGATGTTGCACACCGTCCCCATTTTGATATGATTATGAGCTCACTATATGTATTTGATTTGGCCATTATATGTTTTGGGGGGGCGTATGGATGCATCCTAGATTTGATTTGTTTTGAGGATTTAATCGATTGGAGCTTTGTTTGGTGAATGATGCTCGTGCAATCCAGCGTCTTCACATTTTTGGGAGTTGATCACTCCATGGTTATTTGAGGTCTCCCCTCCTTTATATGGTATTTTGAGGTCACCCCTCGAGATACAACTGATATGATATGATATGATATGTGTTTGATATGATATGGGCTCGTGGTTGAGGACTGACCTTTCATTTCCATTTCTATTCGTTATCCTTTGTTATGCCTTATGATTTTCCATTTGCACATTATGATTATGATACCTTCGTTACTTACCCTTCGATTATTCGTTTGTTATATATATCTGTTCATTGGGCTTTTTAAGCTCAGCCGCGTTTTCTTTCCATGCGGCAGGTAATTAAGCTAGATGCTGGGATTCTTAGCTATGGGTTTGAGTGATGAGCGGATATGCGGACTTATGGCTTTAGTCATCTAGTTTCTACTTCATTATGTTGACATTCATTAGACTCGGATTATGTTATTTATGTCTTGGATTATTCCTTTGATTTCCTTTGAACTTATGTAATGTTTTAGCCGTGTTGGCTGGATTTTCCTTTGGTTATTTATATAAGACTTCCGCTGCTTTGTTATGTTATTATGTATGCTTTGATATGACACCATTTTGTAATATTTCTACCCTTATCGGGTTGGGGTGTTACAGACAAGCCCTGCAAATCACCTGTGCACACTCAGTATACACTGAGTCAGTGCACAGGGGATTTTAGACCATATTGACAAGCCATTTTGGAGCTTGTAAAAAATTACAAAAATTCAACAAAAAACATATTAAGAAACTTGACCAGCTGAACTATAAAAACCCACAATTTCACTTGATTTGTCCCAAAATTAAATCCATGAAAAATCACCCAAGTTGGGTGAAAAACAGATATTACCACTTTTGACTTTTGACAGATTTGAGAGCTTTGACTTTTGCGAGATTTGAACCCAATTTAAGGACTAAGATTTATGTTTTATGATGAAATAATCCTAATGCAAGCTATCTCTATGAATTCTAAACACAAAACAAGCTTTTGATCTAAGAAAATTTTAATAGATATGAAATTAGAACATGTTATTTATGATTTTGACTTTGAATGTATGCAGCTGAAATTTGATGACTGTAATGAGTACAATAGACTTTAATAAACCTAAAACAACAAGTCTCAACCAATGGACAAACCTCAAAACACGTGTTGGCAATATGATCCAAACACTCGCTTACAAATGTTTTGCTACTACTTCTACTTAACTGATTATCTAGCCTCTACTAACAGAAAATCCGAACCACTCTAACCTAATAACAGTTAAATGAACATATCTAAACTAAAGCTAACAAGAAATCAAGACAGATATAGATTATGCAAAAATACACTATTAATGAAAACAAGTAAAATACACATGCATGCCCGAAATTATTAGCCACTCAAACCAGAACCATAACTATACTAACTAAAGCTATTCCAACCCAAATCAATCTCTGCAACACCCATTCCATTTCCAAGATCGCTTGAACCAACATTCCACAAAGTTTGACTTTTGTTGACCGGATACCAAAATTATTTAAACTTGAGTTATAAGCTTACAAAAAGCTATAAATGGCTTAAATAAACTTATTTGATCTTAAAAATAAGCTATTAGAAGCTTGAGTACAAGAGCTTGAAACTGAAATTTTAAACATGTAGCATAAAACTTGAAACTATACTAAAACTTTGAATTGAAACTTGAAAGTGCATTACAATGATTATCCAACTAAAGTTTAATACATAGGAACTGAGATTACAAATTTTTTTACTTAAACTAAAACATTTATATTAAAAACGATTTGCATAAAAATATAAAAACTAGTTACTACTCTCCTATGCCTTCTCCTCTCTCTCTTTTTATACAAAAGTGCTTCCACTTGACTTCAGAGCAAATCCCACTTGCATTTGGGACCATTGGATCACTTGAGGATATATTGGCCGTTTGATTCAGTTTTGGCGCCAAAATGGATTTAACAACTGTGGGGGGTTTGAGTGTTAGGTTGAAGAAGAAATAAATGCATCTTGGCTTGTTGGGTGAGGTGGAAGGATAAGGGTGTGGGAGATGAGCTGGGGGGATGGTTGTGTGCTCGGGTTTGCAGAGGCAGTGGGTGGGGAAGAAGAAAAGAGAGGAAAGGGTGACATGTTTGACCGGTTATTTGACTTGGGGCGTTGATATATGAAAGGGGGTCAAAAACAGGGGTCAATGGGTTTTAAGGCGGTCACAGTCACAAAGGGTCAAAGCTTGTATTAAATAACAAGGACTTGTTTTGCAATTCTCGAAAGACCAAAGACCAAGGCTGCTAATTTTGCAAAGTTGTTTCAAGGGTCACTTTTGCCAAGTTTCAATAGTACAAGGACCATAATAGACATTTTCAAATTTCCAAGGACTATTTTTGCCAATTTTGAAACTTGAACGACCAAACTTGTAATTTCTCAAAACTTTTGACATTTTCACCAAAGGACTAATTATGACAGGTTATGATTTTAAAAGGACCTTTGGTGATTTTACTTTTGAAATAAGTGCTCGGGACTATTTCGACAACTTTTGAAACTTGGGGATGAAACGCTAATTATGCAAACTTAGCTCATTTTTCATCGATTTTAAACATTTTGCATCCTAAAACATATAAAATGTAACTTTGAGATATTTTCAGTATTTTGATGCATTTCTCGAGCGTTTTAAGTGTTTTGCAGTTCAAATTTGACCCAAAAATGATGAGTATTTACACACTCATCAATCCCCATTACTAACTATTGCTAGTCCCTAACAATCTTTTGAGAAAAACTTAATGGATTTGAATCTCTTTACCAAAAGCCATTACTTCTGGAGTAGCCAAATGTTTCAGTTCAAGTAAGAACTATGGTACATGATAACCATGTGATTTTGAGCAAACCACCAACTTCCAACGGATTTGATTTGTCTTTACCAGAAGCCGTTTGCTTCTGAACTAGCCAACTCTTAGATAGTATATACTATCTTTGGTGAGTCGATTACCAATTATGGTTTTCCAACTGCCTTTACCACAAGCCATAAACTTGCGGGCTAGCCAACTCTTCACTAATTAAAGATATGGTGAGTTGAACACCATACAATTTTGGGCAAATTGCAAGCCGTCAACGTATTTGAGATATCTTTACCAAGAGCCGTTTGCTCCTGGATTAGCCAATCCTTTTGTTTATTAGACATGGCGGGATAACCATAAAATTTGAGTAAGTGCAAAACACTTACTCCAAAAAATGTTTTGCCAAAATGGGGAATTGGGTGGTGTAATTACATGATAAAATTCGTGAGAATTCCCCCCACACTAGAAATGAATATTGCCCTCAATATTCAAAGTACCGGCTGTTATGCGAAACCGAAACGAAAAGGGAAATACTACGGCCATTATTTGAAAGATTTTTTTTACTACAACAAGGGGGCAACTCCCAGCACTAGGGTGGTAGAAAATAGAAAGAAGTCGAAATATGGGTGAAAACCCATATATCAAGTGTAACTCTTTTTTTGATTCCCGAGTCGCTAGCTTGACTCGATCCCGCATTCATTTGTTCATGGGGAAGTAAGTGGAAGAGACAATCTCCATCGAACTTTCATTCAAGATGTTTGTATAAACATTGAAGTACGTGAAAGTTCCACACCGATGAGATATACATAGAACCGCTCAAACATGATAAATGAAAATTCGGGATCAAAGATAGTGTCTTCATTCAGAAGGAGTGAAGAAGAGAGGAAGTCACCAAGTAGGTGAAGAAAAGAAGGAAAATCATGATGACGATCATGATAAGATCTTCTTCCTCGATCAAGTGATTGCACCTCGTTTGGATTTTATCGGTTGAGCTCTTTGGTTTGGAAAGCATCTCAGGAGGGAGGGTTGGAAAATTTGTCATAGAAATACAAACTCTCATGATTGAGAACTTTTCCCCGCGATCATGATTTTTGCCATCCGCGATCATACTCGTGAGTAATGATATGAGTGAGTTCACCGGCGAACTCCTCATGAAGAGAATCATTCACATGATGTAAATTTGTGAATTCTTGTTCCATTGTGGACTCATTACTATCCTCAATCTGAGTATCAAAGAGTGGATTCTCAGAAATTAAAGTGAATTCGAGTCGAATTCAAATACAGGATTGGTGAAAGTAGCTTTGAATGTTTCAGGAACAAAGTGATCAACATTCTCTATTGGACTGTTGGGATAAGAAATGAGTGAATGATCATTATCAAGGAGACTTTCAGTCTCTCCCAGATCGGCTTTGAAATCAAAGAGACTATCATCACTTTCCGATGAAAGTGGATTGATGTGAGTGAGTTCATCGGTGAACTCCTCAAGAAGATGATCAGCATCAGACTGTGGAAGTGATGCCTCAACATACTCAATGTTTCCATAAGAAGCACAGTCTTCGCTACCATCGGAGAAAGTTTCAAAATGATCTAGAGAATACTCAAGAGGGGGAAGAGAATCACACATATGCTCAGAAGTTCCCTGTGACTCTCTCGGGATTGGGACAAGGTTCTCAACACTAGACTTTATGAATTCGTCCGATTCCTTTTCAGGAACAGTGTCAAGATGCTCATCCCCATGTTTAGAGAGTGAGTGGGAGCATCGGGTGTGATAGCAGTTGTTTGAGAATGAATCTCAACTGCTGGGATATCAACTGATGAACTTGATGAATCTTTATAGAATTGAAGGATATCAAGTGTATCCTCATCATCATGTCATCGGGAATAAAAGCGAAATTGAGAGCTAGATCCGCTTTTCTTTTTGCAATTGATTCCCTAATAGATTTTCAAAGGCAATTTGGGAATTTATTTTAGCAAACACGCTCTTGACTAGCAATTCTTCCATATATTTCTCATGTGAATTTTGAATGACGGGACATTGTGGGAGTGGAGATTTGTCAAACCCGGAAGGTTGACATTGATAATCATCATGAGGACCCCCACAATATACACAAGAAAAACTGGGAGCATTTTGAAAATGCTTTTACTCAACTCCTCTTCTTTTCACTCGACTCGGAAGCTCTAGATAAGTGTCTTGTTGGGTTTGCTGAGGAGTTTGAGTCATTTGGCACCGTGGAGGTTGGTCGTATATGGATAGTCGAATTGTTACAAGGAAATGGATTCCCTGTTTGACAATCGAAATGAAATGGGGACCTCCACAATATTCATGCATAAAGAAACATGTTGAGTCTGGAGCGAATTATATGGATATTGGTCATAACCAAAGTTCTCGAGCATCACCCAAAACTGTTCATAGACAAACGTGTTTACGGATTGACACTCAAATCCTTGGTGAGGACCTCCACAAAATTCACAGCAGTTATGTTGATTATATGAAGATAAGTCGGGCTGTGGTGGGTAGTTGGAAAATTTTGAGGGGTCGTTAAATGAGTTCGGATTAGGATCATAATCAAATGAATTCCTCGAACCACAAAACAAACAACTCCCGTTCTGAATATCATTACCACACCACACGCATACACGAGACATGGTGAACCAAAAGAGGCTCACCACAACCGACACAAGGAATAAACGATTCCATGAGAATAGAAGAAGTTAGAATCAAATGGATAGAGGGTAAAGGGATAAAGAATCAAAAAGGGTAAGAGGGTAAAGAGGAATATTTTTGGTATTTTTGAAAAACATTTTGTAAAAATAAGAAAAAAATCTTTTTGGGTTTTTGTGTTTGTTGAAAACTGATTTTAAAATGTTTTTGGATTTTTGGATTTTTATAAGAAAATATAAACATATATAGATGGTATGAACAAGGAGTGAATATTCAAATTACTAATCTGCTAAACGTAAGATAATTAGCACACTGTAAGGCAATGGCCAAAATTTATCGTTCCCGAACCGTCAGTTTTATCACAAGTACCACTTGTGAATGGTCAACCGTAATAAACTTCAAACATCTCAGAACAATGCAATGAAGTCCGTGAGAGTTTAGTGTTTCCCAGTGTCGTTAAGTCCCAACGAGCGTGCAGCAATCGAATAATCAAACGAATAGTGATCGGGAGAATTTGAACGGGAAATAGGTTATGATTATGAATAATTATACCTAAAGAGAAAGTTTATAAATTACAGGGGCTTAAATGCAAATTAAAGAAAATTAAAAAGATAAATTATATTAAATAAACGCTATCACTATTTTTAAAATTTGATGTTTTTGATTTTTCTTTTATAAATTTAAATTAAAAACTACGTAACATAAAAAGAAAAAAAAAATGTGAAATTGAGACAGAATTAATCCTAAAAATATAAAGATGACATTTTTACAAACCTAATGATAAGATAAAATTTAGAGAAAAATAAAATTATTTTTATGACTATTTATTTAATTATTATTAATTAAAAACTATTTTTACTTGTTTAATAATACCCTAAAATATAAGAAAATATGAAATAAAGCTAGAAAAGTGAAATTATGACCTAGAAAAATCTAAAATAACTAAAGAGAATTTTCAAAACTAATTTTGTATTTTTATGATTATTTTTCTATTTTCTATGAATTAAAAACTATTTAAAACTAATTAAATTGCTAAAAATTACAAATTTAACTAAGAAAAATTTGGAAAAATTACTTTTTTTGCTTTTTATATTTATCTTAACCTAGGAAAAATGAAAACTTATTTTTTGAAGCTTTTCTGATTTATTTGCAATAAAAGCTAATTAAAAGTCCTAAAAACTCAAGTAAATAAGGAAAAATATAGCAAACAGTCTGGAAAAATATGAAAAATTCAGGAAAAGTCTAAAATAATATTCTAAGTATATGAAAAATATAAAAACAGTAGCTTATGTGTGAGAATATGAGGCTGCAGTGAAGAGTACTTATAAATAAGCACTTGGAATAAGCTTATGAACACAAAAAGCTGCCAACCTATCACATAAGCTATAATAAGCTAAAAGTACTCAAAAGCAACTAATATCAACTAGCTTTAACCTCTGAAATACAAACTGCACAGATTTGATGATTTGAAATCAATTGCTAAAAACAGTTTTTATGTCTACTTTGTGGCTTGAAAATAAGCCACTCAAATAAGCTGAAACTAAAAACCAGATATAGGATCCTACACTAGACCTGGCTAGCTACTTATAGACCAAGAACCAGACCAAGATAAGCTCTAATGAGCTTCCGACAAGCCCTCAAAATCACCTGTGCACACTCAATATGAGTCAGAGTAATGGGGATTTTAGACCATATTGACAAGCCATTTTGGAGCTTGTAAAATATTACAAAAATTCAACAAAAAAAGCATATTAAGAAACTTGACCAAATTGAACTATAAAACCCACAATTTCACTTGATTTGTCCCAAAATTGAATCCTTGAAAAATCACCCAAGTTGGGTGAAAAAGAGATATTACCACTTTGACTTTTGACAGATTTGAGAGCTTTGACTTTTGCAGATTTGAACCCAATTAAGACTGAGATTGATGTTTTATGATGAAATAATACTAATGCAAGCTATCTCTATGAATTCTAAACACAAAACAAGCTTTTGATCTAAGAAAATTTTAACATATATGAAATTAGAACAGGTTATTTATGATTTTGACTTTGAATGTATGCAGCTGAAATTTGATGACTTGAATGAGTACAATAGAGTTTAATAAGCCTAAAACAACAAGTCTCAACCAATGGACAAACCTCAAACACAGTGTTGGCAATATGATCCAAACACTTCCGCAAATCGTTTGCTACTACTTACTTAACTGATTATCTAGCCTCTACTAACACTGAAATCAACCACTCTAACCTAATAACAGTAAAATGAACATATCTAAACTAAAGCTAACAAGAATCAAGACAGATATAGATTATGCAAAAATACACTATTAATGAAAACAAGTAAAATACTCTCACATATCCAAATTTTATTAGCCACTCAAACCGAACCATAACTATACTAAGCGAAGCTATTCCAACCCAAATCAATCTCTAAACACCTAATTCCATTTCCAAGACTGCTTGAACCAACATTCAACAAAGTTTGACTTTTGTTGACCGGATACCAAAATTATTTAAACTTGAGTTATAAGCTTACAAAAAGCTATAAATGGCTTAAATAAACTTATTTGATCTTAAAAATAAGCTATTAGAAGCTTGAGTACAAGAGCTTGAGAACCTAAATTTTAAAACTAAGCATAAAACTTGAAACTATACTAAAACTTTGAATTGAAACTTGAAAGTGCATTACAATGATTATCCAACTAAAGTTTAATACATAGGAACTGAGATTACAAATTTTTTACTTAAACTAAAACATTTATATTAAAAACGATTTGCATAAAAATATAAAAACTAGTTACTACTATCCTATGCCTTCTCCTCTCTCTCTTTTTATACAAAAGTGCTTCCACTTGACTTCAGAGCAAATCCCACTTGCATTTGGGACCATTGCATCACTTGAGGATATATTGGCCGTTTGATTCAGTTTTGGCGCCAAAATGGATTTAACAACGGTTTGAGTGTTAGGTTGAAGAAGCAATAAATGTGTCACACCCCCAAATTACCTGTTTTGCAGCGGAATGGAATTCCTGGGGATTGACTGTCATAGCATCACAATCACAGTTATGTTGAACGACCTAAAGTGTCGTTTGGAAAATACATCGTTTGATTTAGTAAAACAATCAGAGTTTACAAAGTGTAGGTCCCAAATGAAAATCAACTTGTGCGGAAATAAGTTTGTTACAATTCAAACGATGTTTTAAAGTGCGTAAAACCCAAGTGAGACGCGTCGTCACCACGATTCCATGATGTGTCCAAATGCATGCCATGAGGTGAATGCCTTAGATACCTGAGATAAAACATGCTAAAAGTGTCAACACAAAGGTTGAGTGAGTTCATAGAGTTTGAGTTGAATTGTAAAGACTTTCAAAATCGTTTATGCAAAGAAAGGCATTGTAAATCGTTGAAATGTAAAGACTTTCTTAAAATCGTTTTATGCAGCAAAGGCATTGTAAATCCACTCAGCCAAGTCCCTTCCATACAAAACTTGCAACCTGTGTGTTCACAACCCACGGCCAGAATATGTATAGTTAATGTTCAAGTGCATGATGTCAAATGAATTCACATAATAGTGCATGGCTCAATGTATCGAAAGTTATGCAAAGAAAGGCATTGTAAATCCACTCAGGCCCAAGTCCCGCCTATACAAAACTTGCAACCTGTGTGTTCACAACCCATTGCCGAAATGTATATGTAGTGTATGTTCAAATCGTTCCAGACAGTCCATAATCGTATACAAAGTCCGTTAGATCAATATTATACCAAGTCCGTTAGACCAATGAATATACCAAGACCGTTAGACCAATGAATATACCAAGACCGTTAGACCAATGAATATACCAAGTCCGTTAGACCAATGAATATACCAAGACCGTTAGCTCAATGAATATACCAAGACCATTAGACCAATGAATATAATATGGAATTTCTAAATATGGCAATATCAGTTTACTTCGCATAACTAAACATTCAGTTCGGATAAACATATAATTTGCAAATAGTCATGAATGTCATGAAAATAGTTGAGCATGTATCTCCCCCAAAACAGTTATGAAAGCAAGTAAAAGTAGGGGCCATGAAACTCACCTGTTGCAATGATTACGATGACAAAAGTGGATATACTGAAATATAGCGTGAATCTCGAAAATGACCTATTATGAATGATATGATATGTAATGAGTTGCAATGTAATGTTATGCATGCATTTCGTATGTTATTTATACCATTTGCGAGTTTTGAAAATATTACTTATCGTCGAAAAATACTCGTTTGACGTCTTGACCAATCCAAAATCACTTTACAAGTTTTTACGTCAAAATGTCATCCTACAATGGTTTTATAATGATTTATAGTGAAATTTCCACTTTTCGTCGCAAAACAATGTCGTCGGAATTTTCATGAAATTAACAAAAATGGCTTTGGAAAACTAGTCGTAAAATGGTGTACGTCGAACGTTAGAGAACGAACTCGACGGTTTTGGAAAGTTTGTATCGATATCTAAAAGTTTCAGTTCAGGAGTTTTCGTCCAAAAGGTCTCAATCATAAAGATATTAAGGGTTAAAGATAGTGATTTTGGCTGATTGTTGTGCAGAAAAATGAGTTTCGGCCAAGTTTGAACATCCGTAATTAATTTACTATAACTCCGCTTTGCAAACAGTTTGTTGTTTTGAAAAATATGGCCGGTGAACTTGATTTTACTAGAAGACATTTCGTTCCAAAAGTTCCACAACCTCGTTAAAACAGCCTCAAAAGGGAGGTCACGCAGCTACCGTAACTCTTGTATCGTAAAAATAATATAGTATTTTTCGAAAATAGTAGTTACGGCAAGTTTATGAAAACGTGCTTATCTTTGTCGTTTCAAATCCGTTTTCTACGTTTTATATGTCCTTAGCTTCGTGTCGAAGTAAACTAATATATTTTTGATAAGTCGAAATAATTTGTGAAGCTTAAGGCTTGTTTTTGACTCAAACAATGTAAAAACAGCTTGCTGAAATTTCTGAAAATAATATATTTCGTCGTCAAACTTGTAAAATCCATAACTTCTTCGTTATAAGTCCGTTTTTATCCGTTCAAGCGGCCACGGATTCGTTTTAAAGTATATTTTCTAAATATCAAGGCCAAAAAGTCGTGCCTACTGTCGGTTTTTCCAGAAAATCGAAACAAGGACAGAACATAATATATACTTATTGAAAATAGTTTTTCTCGGACAAAACCTATTCTAATCCCTTCAAATCAACTCCAAAGCTAATCTAATCCTACCATACACCTTCTTAGGGTGTCATGGGTTCCTAATCACCATCAAGACCAAAGAATACCAAGGGAATAATTATAGGATGACCAAATATATATATATACTCTAAAATCATGTAAAAATGGTATAAATCACATATCATGCATACTTGCTCCAAAAATGAAAAGATGAATATGAAATGATAAGGAAACATGAAAATGAAAGAAACAAGCTTACAAATGAATATGATGAGGTGAAAGTAACAAGGATAATCCTAAACACTCTTGGTTTTTATTTCAAAACCTTATAAAGAGTATTAACTAGATTGATAAAACACTTGGACTTGTAAGACTTTGTGATCCCTTGCTACATCTTGTAGGTGGCCGGTTCTATGGAGAACCAAAAGAGAGGAAAATGTTTTTGCTACTAGGTGAAATAATTGAGAAGTGAATGAAAAATGAATGAAGACTTGAATGAAATGAATGTAGACTTTAAGTAAGTGTGCAAGTTTATACAATCAAAGAAAGAAAAAAATACCAATTAGTACACCCACCCATCCCCATGGCCGGATATGGGGGGATTGTGTTTCACAATCTATATTTTTTTTTTATATAATGTAAGTATATGTATTATTTGTTAAAATGAATATGTAAGTAAATGTGTAGATAATTGTAACTTGTAAAGTAATGTGTACATTAGGTAAAAGAGATTTTTAATAGACCAAAGTAGGATGTAATGATATACTAAAAATTGTAAAAATACATTCCTTGTAAAAATTGAGTGATAAAAATAATTATCGTAAAATTTTTAAGAACACGTCGTAATAATTTAACTTTAACGATTTATGTACCAAATAAATTTGAAACACTAGAAAAACTAAAAATATAGTTTTTATAAACTAAATGTAAGTTTAAAAATACATCGGGATCATTTTTGAAAGTAACGGGTTAAATATTCAAAATAATAATTCACGCGATAACGTTTATTTAATATAAAAATTACGCGCTAAATGCGAAATGAAATGTCATGAATGAACTAATGAGATGCAAATGATGTCAATGAAATGTAGACTAATCTTAGTCCATATGAAATGAACGTGATGTTATGATCATGAATTCGCCGCTAAACCTTCAAGGTTACGCGAATTTGGAACACGTAAACCAAGTTTCACGCATAAATGTTGAAATAATGAGGCATAAATCGTTCGAGAAATGACCCGAAAGTACTGGTTGTCACATTCACCATCCAAAAGGAATTCACCCCTGAATTCAATTGTTGTTAGGTCTAACGGGTTTAGGGTTTGATGAGGCAAGCCTTCCCATTCTCGAGCAAAACCCTCAAAAGACTTTTTGGTAACCGATTTTACTTAATCCCACAACTCATCAAACAAGAACTGCCATACGATTAGGCTAAATCGGTTTAGGTAACAACTTGTTTCTAGCTCGATCTTTGCAACTCATCAAACAAGAACCGTCACGCGGATCAAACTGGAAACAAGTGGTTTGAAGAAAATCTTTTGAAAATTTGGCTCGATTTCGGAATTGCTTACACATATAAGCTCATTTACCTCTTCATTGCATGATTATTCCTGAATTAGACATAGGTGATCAGGCTATGTATAATTTAGGAGTAACTATGCAATGCTTGGACTAATCGACTCATGTATTGTTTGGTGTTGAGTCAATGATGTAAAATTGTGATGAATATCGAGGAGAGAAGACATGGAGAAGTGTCGTTAAAATGATAGTTAAAGTAAAAAGAATTGAAATCCTCGTAAATGATAACAAATCGGAAAGAAAATAAAGTACGATAGATGAGATGCTATGATGATGTAGTTATAGTCTAGGGTCAATGATGCAACCTAGTTCTCTATAACCGAAGCTCTGATGCCAATCACACACCCCAAATTACGCTGCTTTGCGCGGAATGGAATTCCCCGGGATTGACCTGTCATAGCATCACAATCACATAGTATGTTGAACGACCTAAAGTGTCGTTTGGAAAATACATCGTTTGATTTAGTAAAACAATCAGAGTTTACAAAGTGTAGGTCCCAAATGAAAATCAACTTGTGCGGAAATAAGTTTGTTACAATTCAAACGATGTTTTAAAGTGCGTAAAACCCAAGTGAGACGCGTCGTCACCACGACTCCATGATGTGTCCAAATGCATGCCATGAGGTGAATGCCTTAGATACCTGAGATAAAACATGCTAAAAGTGTCAACACAAAGGTTGAGTGAGTTCATAGAGTTTGAGTTGAATTGTAAAGACTTTCAAAATCGTTTATGCAGCAAAGGCATTGTAAATCGTTGAAATGTAAAGACTTTCAAAATCGTTTATGCAGCAAAGGCATTGTAAATCCACTCAGTTCCAAGTCCCGCCCATACAAAACTTGCAACCTGGGTCTTCACAAACTCAACGCCGAATATGTATAGTTAATTTTCAAGTGCATGATGTCAAATGAATTCACATAATAGTGCATGGCTCAATGTATCGAAATCGTTTATGCAACAAAGGCATTGTAAATCCACTCAAGCCCAAGTCCCGCCCATACAAAACTTGCAACTCATGTGTGTTCACAACCCATTGCCGAAATGTATATGTAGTGTATGTTCAAATCGTTCCAAGACCGTTAGTCCATAATCGTATACCAAGTCCGTTAGATCAATATTATACCAAGTCCGTTAGGACCAATGAATATACTTCCAAGACCAAGACCAATGAATATACCAAGACCGTAGACCAATGAATATACCAAGTCCAATTAGGACCAATGAATATACCAAATAACAAGTAGCTCAATTTGAATATACTAATCATTAGACCAATGAATATAATATGGAATTTCTAAATATAAGTAAATATCGTAGGGTTTTCAAAAGATAATCTACAAAACACTGCCTCGATAAAACATATAATTTGGTAAATAGTCATGAATGTCATGAAAATAGTTGAGCATGTATCTCCCCCAAAACGCTATGAAAAGCAAGTAAAAAGTAGGGGCTTACATGAAACTCACCTCGCTGCAATGATTAATGGCGACAAAAGTGGATATATCGAAATATAGCGTGAATCTTGAAAATGACCTATTATGAATGATATGATATGTAATGAGTTGCAATGTAATGTTATGCATGCATTTCGTGGCGTATATATTATACCATTTGCGAAGTTTTGAAAATATTACTTATATCGTTTAAAAAATACTCGCTTTGACGCCTTGACCAATCCAAAAATCACTTTACAAGTTTTACGTCAAAATGTCATCCTACAATGGTTTTATAATGATTTATGGTGAAATTTCCACTTTTCGCCGCAAAACAATGTCAGTTTGGAATTTCGCCATGAAATTAACAAAATGGCTTTGGAAAAACTAGTCGTAATGGGTGTAATGGAAGTTTTCCCGGCCAAAAGTGAGTTTTCGGCCCAAAAGGTCTCAACATATAAAGATATTAAGGGTTAAAGATAGTGATTTTACCATTGTTGTGCGTAAAATGAGTTTCGCCAAGTTTGAACATCCAATTAATTTACTATAACATGCAAATGTAGCTATTGTTGTTTTGAAAATATGGCTCGTGGAACTTGATTTTACTAGAAGACATTTCGCTCCAAAAGTTCCACAA